>VDFB02379711.1:151004803-151596308 GCA_007258455.2 Sequoia sempervirens | reverse complement strand
GGAAATAACCAAAGGTTTTATGACTTTTCAGATGTATCCTTGTCCACTGTTACTCACACAGTATGTTGAGATAGAATCGCATCTATAAGGCCACTATCATTTGTTGGATTGGGTATTGCACTTGGGTTTATGATTCATCAATTAGATGTTTTACATCTTGATGTGTTTAGCTTGTGCTTGCTTAAGTACCTTGTGGCACTTGCTATTCATTTGTGATTTGGTGCATAGATGTACTATACCTCACAGTTTTTGGTATATTTGCAACTCATCACTTTCAGGTGGTTTGCAGTTAAGACTTGCATAGGTTCTAGTTGAAGATTCTAATTATAAGCCAACAGACGGGTGCATTTACGTGTTGTTTGTAAGATTGTACTATGATGGAGCTTTGTTTGAGTGTATGGTGGAGGAAAAACAAACAAATATACAATAAATAATTGTTTAGTCATATGTTTGTGTGTCAGTGTGACCACTCAGTAACCACCTAGGAGCCCTACAAATTGGGCATATCCTTGCTGTTGAACTGTGCTAGAGTAATATTTTTGGTGATAGCCTACCTGGGGCACCTCATATTTTATATTTTACTGTTCTCTCCATATTGTGGCTTGTTACTTGCAGTTATTGTTCAGTTAAGATTTGTATGTAGCATGAAAATTTAAGAAAGCTTGCCCCTTATTTTTCTACGAGTTTCATTATAATCATACCTGTTGTTGGGTTCGTGTTTTACAACTATGGTCCACATTATGTCTCCCTCATCATTGTAATTTAATATTCCGTTGCACATAAGTTATAAGATTATTTGTTGTAGCATTGTTTCCGACAAAACTTGCGATTGTGTCTAGTTATGCTTTTCCATTGGGTTTTTAATGTGTGTTTGATTAGTTGTGCCCCAACTGTGATTTGAGGCTGAACTTTCTGGTCATGGGATTATTGTTTCAGTAAGTGCTTAGGTTTAAAAGTATAATGCTACCTGTTTAAAAGATCATTTTGATAGTCAGTGATTCATAACAAGAGATACATGACTAAAATTGGGTATTGTATAATCAAGCTGTTGAAGTTGCTTTCTTTCCTAATCTTTAGCACAACACTACCTTACAAGGGAGCATGAGGGCTACAAGGGTATGAAAGAATGTGGATGATGGGTTAGCTTGCTAGCTAAGGAAGCTAGCATATGGAAAGTAGTCTGGCAGGATTTCATGGACATGGACGGACATTATAAGGAGTATGTTAATGAGTGAGTTTTCTTTAGAAGAGCTGGCTTGTCCTGTGTGTATGTATATAGATTGTAATCCAACAGTTTTGTATATCCCTAGCACAGTGCTACCTTACAAGGGAGCATGAGGACTAGATTGGTATAAAATATTGTGGACAATGGGCTATATCCCTAGCACAGTGCTACCTTACAAGGGATCACGACGACTAGATTGGTACAAGATATTGTGGACAATGGGCTAGCTAGCTAGCTATAGAGCTAGCACATGGAAAGTAGTTTGACAGGATTGCATAGATATGGACAAACATAATAAGGAATATGTTAATGAGTGAGCTTCCTTTCAAAGAGCTGGTTTGCACTCTGTGTATATATATGTGCTATATACTTTGTGCATGCGCATGCATATGGATTGTAATCCAACAGTTTTCTATATACATTGATGGGCTTTATAAGTAACATGTTTGTTAGTGCACTTTCTTGATAAGAGCTGTCTTGTTTTCGCTGTATGTGGATGTGGCATATAAGGATGCTCTTGACCTTTTTGATGTTGTGATTTGCATCACCTTTTTTGCAGATAACTATAGCATGAAAATGACGCAAAGTATTTTGTAGCCCTATAGATCAAGATTGCATACCCCTGTGTTTCATATAACCATATACGCATGATATGTTGCATCATTATGATATAGGAATATTGAATTTCGCAACATCAAAAACTATGCTTCCTCAAAATTCTATGTTTTGCCCTTTAAAGTACTTAGTCGTAGATTTTATTTTTGTGAGGAGTTTTGATAGGTGACCTGTATTTTTGCTATATCTTTCTTCTTTTGATGATTTTTTTACAGACCCTCAAAGTATCAAGCTTATGTTGAAGCATTTGTAACAACAAACTATGCATCACCTCTTCTCAATATCTCCAGCAGAATAAGCATTATTTTGAAGCATGAGTAAAGTTCTGGTTCTCCTTGTTGAATCAGGTTGCTTATCTTTTTTGTATTTAATATATTACCTATCCAGTGCACATGTTAAAAGATTTCCTGTATGCCTCTAGGAATACCTGCTGTTTTGTCTCGCCTAGCCAAGGTAATACATCTTCTGTAATGCGGAATTGTACTACTGTATTTATCTTGGAACTTTTCCGATTCAGGGAATTATTTTAATGAGATCTGATATTATATGGGAGAATAGAGGGATAGCAGATGCTTTTTTTTTCCTTTTTATCTGTAGACCTTGTTCATATGCAGGTATTGCTGTAACCACATCTTAAGAATTAGCAAAAAGGGAAGTTGGGATATCAACTCAATAGATTTTGTAACATAAAATTACTGGTAATGTTATAAATTTAAGAATCTAAGCTACCAGCAAAATATGAAAATTGTTAGACTCTGACTAATATATGTATTCGAAATAGTTTACAAATATACTCAAATGAGTCAAAAAACTACAAAGGTTGAACAACAATGAAAGCTCAAACGTCCAACATCAAACACAATATTAAGAGCCCATATACCTCAAGCTACCAATCATCAAAATGTACAAAAATTAGCTACGAAACTAATAACTATCATCACAACGCACAATGGAACCAGGAACAAAAAGTAAGATTTAGTCACCATTTGTAATGTCCCCTTCTGTCTGACATCAATTGTCAGAGGAGTTTAGCCTATAATTCTGACCCTCGTAGGCTAATGAGGATGGTTAGTGGGTCTTCTAGGGATTGTATCGTCTCCAGTGTTCAATGGCATTTAGTTTTGGCTTTTCGTTTGGCATACACAAGACTCCGTATGCTCAACTTACTATTTATAGTAAGTCAGGAATGGATAGAGAGGGACCCTTACTATTTTTAGTAAGGTGTGTGATTGTATGCAGATCCATCAACTCAACTCCCAGTTCAAACGACACTAAAAAATAATGAGTATTCATGGAGATATTAATGTTTATTTGGCTTAAATAAACATTAATTATTTAAAAGATTATAATATTAAGTTATAACTTAACTTAATATTGAGGGTCAATTTATCATTAAAAGGGGGCCATATTATTATTTTATTGAGGGCGCCAACTTCAGGGAAATATTAAAATATTTCCTAAGTGCAAATGATAATTTTATTTAAAATGATTTAAATGGTGCTTTTTTGGAGAAAATCGCACCTCCTCAAGAAAGCCTTTAAAATGCCCTCAAGAGTTGGATTTTATTCATTACGGATTGAGCATTTGTGTTGATGAGTTTTGTTTGAGAGAGGAAGCCAGGGGTTTTTGAATCAGTTTGCCATTGGAGAACGTTCACTCTCCATTGTTGCAGCCATTTGAGGTGGTGAAATATCCACTGAATTTGGTATTTGGGGAGAGCTTCATATAGAGGTTCTATTTGTGCTTAAAAGTGAGGAATTTCATCTAGGGTTTGAAAGATTGGAAAGGATATCTATGGTAGACTTAGGGATTCTTTCTTGGCAACCATTCTATACAAGATTTTAAATGTTTAATTGCTGCTACAGTAACGCGTGAACAGTATCGAGTGAACAGTAGCGAATGAACAATAACGAGTGAACAGTAACACGTGAACAGTAACTCTACAGGGTTTGAGCTTATTGGTGTATTTTATGCAAGTTTGGAAGGGTTTCATTGAAGATTGTTAGAGTATATCATCTGCTGTTCTAGATTTCTGTTGTATGCACACAGCTGGGCAGATTTGAGGCACGATTCAGCTTGCAATCTGCTTATATTAGCTCATGTGATTATTCCCCACCCTAGGCGTGTTCCTTCTTGGCCAAAGCGCTACCTTCTTTGGGCTTCTTTCTTCATTAATCTGGCCATGAGAGGAGTTTGAAGCATTGTGAAGGGTTTTGAGAGTGGAGAACAAAGAATTTGGTGCAGATCGATTTCATTATCAGAATTTCATGTATTCAAGCTTTGGACTATCGGGTATGCTAAGCTGAAGAAATTAAGCATTGTATACCTTCTTATTTATGAATACAATCATTTGCAGCTCTATATCATTTTAAGTTCGTTTTAGACTATTGCATTTTCTTGCATAGTATATTTCTTGCCTGGCATTTTGCTGAAACAAACAAACAATATCATATATTGTTGAAAAACCCAAGGAAAAAGCATAAACCCTCAAAACACAAAATTTCAAAACAAGCAAAAACAATCAGTCCCCGCAATCGAGAGAAGACGAGTTCTTACACCATTCCTCCACCAAACTTGCCATTGAGACAATATAACATGATAGAATGACAACAATTATTGCACCATAAAACAAAACGGAATAGCACAGCCATAAACATAGTAAAAACTGCCCATCCCTAACCATTACAGTTTCAGAAAGGAGCAGCATCAAAAACTAGCTTCCAATTCACATGCCACCAAAAAGAGACTTAAGAACCAATTTTTCGTTTTTTCCTTTGTATCAAGATGGTCAATAAAACCCTCAACCTTTCTCTTATGACATAGGAACCTATAATCCACAACCTCTTGAAGCCATGAGTCCAGATAGCACCTAACAACTGCAGCAGGATAAGGAGAATGCTTATCAAGACTATCACACTCAGATGAACTATTATCAGCAGAACACACACCACTAGGCACTGCATCAAAAAATGCAATATTCTTCCCTTTATTTGCTGCAACCACAGCGACTTGAGTATGAGAGATCGTATCAACAACATCAACAGTAACATGAAGACTAGGATAAACACTAGCTGGTTGAGCATTAACATTCTCAAGATTCTTGCCATGTACAGAAACAGTTTCTGTATCTCTCGGCATCATTCATCCAACAGTATCCTGCAACGATATATGTGATTTTGACCCCTTTTCCAAGCTCTTAGAATTCAGAATAAGAGTCCCATCCAGAGACAATCTCTTAACATCATACTTATCTTTACGAACCTGCATAGCCACATTGTTTGCAACAATTAATAATGCGACTTCGGGATATAATTTAGAAAGCAACCTTCTACTGTTATGGAAGACATAATCATTTCTAGCAATCTATACATATGATAACATCAGAAGAAGTGACAATCCATAACTTATCCAAGTAATTAGGTAAGGAAAAGCACAATGTATAAAACCAAAGAGAATATCAGACCAACGAATCACATGAATGCCCACACAAGATGTTTAAGTCGGCAATAAACAGTTCCAACTTAGTTTAGCATAGGGACGCTCATACAAAAGATGAACAATAGGTTCATCACAAGCAGACATGACTTAAACCAAAAAATAATGGAATTAGTACCAACAACAAGCTTATTAAACAACAATAACTATCTGATAAAAGCCTTATTAGGTTCAAGACAACTAGGCCAAATTCTCCTAAGCCTCTTAGATCAAATACCCCCAGAATCATGAAGGCTCCATAGGAGTTTCAGTTTATTGCACCAGTCAGCTAAGAAGCACAGCAAACCATACACATATTTAGGAGTAACTTGAAATAATCTTTTGCCACCAACCCATTGAATACTCTTCCACAAGTTAATATTCCATTGCATAAACTCAAGCCAGCCTTTCAAACCTGCATCTTTATCATAGTAAAAGCCTTCTTCTGATGTTTAGGAATACTGTTTTTATTCTGCATTGTCTCCCATTGCATTAAAGCACCATTGTCAAACAAACAATTGATAAAACTGATACCATGATCATTATCATTTATAGCTTTTATAATCCATTTGGCAGCCAAAGACATGCCTTGCAAGAACAAATCCCTCAACTTATCCCTCCCAGCCTCATATGCTTAATTAATTGCTTCTTGGAGATTGCATGTCTCTTTTTGTTCCCGTTTCCATCTGACCAAAGAAAACCCTTTACAATCTTGTTCAACTAATTAATTTGAGTAGAAGATAGCAATCAACATGATGAGAATATAAGTAGGAAGATAAATCCTTCTAGCAAAACTGAAATATCCCAGCGAAGGATAATAGATCACCTTTCCATTTTACAATTTTGCTGTTAACTTTATCAGTCAATCAATTCTAAATTTATTTTAAAGAGGAACACAGTAAATGGAATACCAAGGTACCTGACAACCTCATTGGGTCCTAAGCACTTCTAACCAATACTTAACAGTAAATTAATGAACTCATTACCAATACAGAACACAAGATTTATGCAAGCAATTTGAGAACCAGAGGCAATAAAGTACACATCTAATCTCTTACCCAAACAACAGCCTCAACAGTCATAACTAACAACTAAGGTGTTAGGGGGAAACGTTGTGTTATCTATCTTTGAAGAGGGAAGGAATCATAAAGTTCACCATCAATGCTGATCTTAGCAGAAGCATTCACAAATAAACTACTCAGCATTCTACAGAAAACTCTTGAAAACCCAAAATTTAGGCATGAAAATAAGAAAGGGCCATTGAATATGATGGTTTGCTTTTTCAAATTCAAAAAGAATCATGGAGACATTTTGTTTAGAATATTTAGCCCAATTCATTCCTTTCCAATTGGTTAACAAAGTTATTCAAAATATTGTGAAGGGGATACCACTTTGGATACAACTTTCTGCATTCTCACAGCCAAGTCTTTGGTAAGCTTTTGTAGGACACATTAAGTAAAGTCATGGATCACCGATTTTTCAACCGAGAAGGATCAACATACTTAGGCAGCAGCTTAATAACACCTTTGTTCATTTCAATTTTCACCACCAAGAGAACCCCCAACAATTGCCTCTCTATACATCTCAAGCAAAATTTTGCTGACCAAATTAATATTTTATTTGCTTTATAAAACTCAATAGGAAACCTATTGAAACTTGGAGACTTATCATTTTTAAAATGACAAATAGTATTCTTAATCTGTGCCAAAGATAACCCAGCCTCTAAAATCAAAGCCTCACTACCATCCAGCTTGTAGGGGATTAACTTGGAGATGATATCCCTTCCCTGAAACACTATTGCAACATAGAAGAAAACAAATTCCCTTAGAAACTTTGAAATGCCCTCCTAACCTCTGCATCCTCCTCCACCAACATACCACCAGCTTCAGCAACATTGATCTTCTCTCGTTTATGCTTGACCTTTAAATATTTATAGAACTTAGAACCCCCCTTCACCCAAATGCAACCACATCCTAGAAATTACATTGAATCTCCTTCTCAACCTTGAATAAATCCTCCGAAAGCTTGTTAACCTTCCTAATTTTCACCAAAAAATATCATAAATTTAACAACTTTCATAACATTATTTCATCTTTCAACAGTAGAGCCCCCCAAAAGATTGCTAAAAGTTTAAATCCACAAATTGAACAATGTATTACTACAAGAGGGATCCTTAATAAGAAACATTAGGCTTAGAAAGGCCACTAAAGGAACATGTAGTAACAGGAGAGGAAAGAGGGAAGGATTCCATCTCAGTTAGATGATGGTTTGAAACATAGTTACAACTTACAAGACATAGACTCACCTTGGACTTAACAAGCTGATTTTTTATTTGAGCTCCCTTGACCATATACACAAGTATCCAATGATCACATGAGTATAAAAATAAATTTTGATTTTTAGCTGGAGGAAACAACATTGCAAGATATATAATTTTAAAATTATAAATATGGTCATATGTATACAAATCTCATGGATTATGAAATCCATGGCATCAAAATAAATATGAAAACTAAAAGTATAATTCTATAGCTTAGAGGAGCTTGCATCACTCGTCCCAACATCACGACAAGTCTTGTGCTAGCGTCTAAGATGGGTTTTGGCTGATGATGCAGCCATGATTTTTGGTTGTGGCTTAGTGACACCAACATCTCCTTGTGCTCTATCTGCGTGTGCTCTATCCTCTTGCTCTACTATGGCTACTGTCTTTGCCTCTCGATCCACCTAATCAACCTCTCGATCCACCTAATCAACCCATGCAAGGTCCTCATTGCCAACCTTGGTGATCTAATTTGATTATGGATCAACCTCCTCTAAATTGATGGGAGATAAGTCAACACCTAAGATTTTTTTGTAACGGAGACAAAGGTTGTTTTAAGGGTCTGAGATGATTTTAAGAGTTTTTGTTTTAACGCTTAATGTTTTTTTATTATGTTTTCTTTAACTATTTTTTCCCCTAGCCGTAGTCAAGTATAGCTCGTGAGATTTGTTGGGTACTCGAGTCTCGAGTCTTAGGAATTGGTTAGGGTCAGTCGCCTCAGGACTTGTTGAGTTTAGGCAAGTCTTGTAACTTAAATGATAATTAATATTTAATATTCGTTATTTACAAAAGAGAGGAATACTCCTTATATAAAGAATTACAAGACGATGTTTCTAAAAAGAAACCATTGTTAACTAAACAAAACTAAAGCAAATAACAAAAATATACTAAAAGCTAACTGAAGCAAACTAACTTAACTGAAAGTAAACTATTGACTAATTAAAAGCTAAGATGACCATTAAATATTACAATAATACTTTAATACCCTCTCTTAATGGTCATTCTACTAACTTAAATTAAGTCTACCCATATTCTGATGGTGTTTTGGCCATGAATGCATAATATGCAAACTCCTTCTACTCAGTATGCTCTGCCACTTGAGCAATTTGTTGAGACTCTTCCTAGTTGGATTTCTCATTAGCCAACCGCTTTCTACAATACTTTTGCATATGACCAATCTTCCCACAGTAATGGCATGTGAAAGACTTCTTGGAGCTCTCCTCTGAATTGCCTAGTCCTTTTTGTATAATGGACTTGCCTTTGCCATCTTTGGCAGTAAATGCTTGTTCAACAATGGAAGACTCACTGCTCTCAAACTGCTTCCTCCACCTATCCTATTGCAAGAGCTTGTTGCACAGCTCATCAAACTTCAAGTCAACATTGGTGGATGTAATGTTGGGAGTTTTGATGAAATTCTCGAAGGATCATAGCAAGCTTTTCAATGTAATGACCACCATATCCTCTTCTTCCATCTTGCGACCAATAGCCTCCAGTTGATCGCGAATGTCTTGGAGCTTCGTGATATGATCTTGCAAAGACATTTTGTCATCCATGGAAAACAACATATTCTTTAGGAAGAAAGCCCTGCCCTTATCTAAGGTCTCATGAAGATCCTTCAAATGTTTCCAGATCTTCGCAACAAATTTACCAGATGGTATTTTTGGTAACATCTCATTAGTGATAGATAACTTGAGAAGCATAACTACCTCTCGATTACCTCTATAATACTTGTCTTGATCCTTCCCCACAACTGTGGGACAAACTTCTGTACCTAGAACAAGTGCATCCAGACACCAGTACTCAAAGATGGTAAGCATCCTTTGCTTCTACGTGTTGTAATTTTTCCCATTGAACTTTTGGGTACTTTCCAACATAACGTTGGTTAGAGACACCATCCCTCCTATTTTTCAAGAGCACAAAAATGAGGTAAAGTTTGTGATCAGCCAACACAAAACCCTGGTCAATCAGCTAGCTTAACTCCCATGATTTAAAAAAAAAAAAGCCTAAAAAGAGGCTCAAAAAACCACAATTTTGTTTCAAAAAATTGCCAAAAACTTAGACTTCACCCTAAGTGGTAGAAAAGGCAAAATCTTCAAAAACTTTGAAAAGTGCAAAATATTTTCAATTTTTTTTTTATTTCAAAAACTTGATGATCAACAAAATTTGTATAGAATTTCTTTCAAAAACTCTACAAAAATCCTCAAAAATTCTTTGGCACGATTTTTTTAGCAAAGAGCAAATTTTTTTCAAAAAACTCTTGCACGAATCTTTAGAAAAAAAAAGCCCCACGATTTGCACAACCAACTCTTGGCAGAAACCCTCGACCCTAGCAAAAGCCCTGGTGTCGCAAAAAGAGGGCTCACAAATTCACAGACCTATGAATAGAAGAACACGATTTCCAAAAATTGAGCCAAAAAAACCTTGGTAACCCTTGGTTGCCCAAAAAAACAACTAAAAAAAGAATTCAATGAAAGCCAAAAGACAACAGTGCGGCTCAAAAAAGACTTCTGTTGCGACACAAGAAGCTCGCGGAAAACAGTAGAAATGCCTTGGATGCATGTGCGTAGGAGAAGCAGGAAAAACACCCTGTAAAATTGTGAACAACCCTTCACAAATCTTCACAAAAAGAAGTCACGCGTTAGAAATCTACACACATGTCGCCAAAAGAAACTTAAAAAATCTGTGACTTTACTTCAACAAGTCCGTGAAAATCTTCTCAAAAAACCCTTCGAAAACTGGAACGAACAAATCTGTGATATTTCTCAGAAATAAACCCTGTGATTTTTGATAAAATCGGCTCACAAAATTTCTTAATAAAATTCTTGCAAAATTTTTAGAGAAAAAAACTTCGAATTTATTTAGAAAAAAAGGGCCAAAAAACTTCTCGATGAATTTTATAAAAAAGTCTGCCAAAAACCTTCTGAAATAATTTTTCAACTTTTTTGGCTAAACCATTAACAATCGATTTAGAAAAAAAACCAAGCAAAAACATCTAAGAAATTAAAAAATTCCTTAGGAAACAACAAATTTTTATTGCTAAAAAAATCACCAGAAAATATATTTGTTATTTACAAAGGAGAGGAATACTCCTTATATAAAGAATTACAAGACGATGTTTCTAAAAAGAAACAATCGTTAACTAAACAGCTAAGTTACTGGGTTCGCCCCTGGGAAGCCTGGGTTCGATACGGGTTCGATATGGGTTTGAAATTCGGGTCCGGTTCGACCAAATTCGCTGTGGGTTCGAAAAAATGACTGTGGGTCCGGCCAGGGTTCGGAACCCTGACTGTGGGTTCAACTAGGGTTCGGTTTTTTCGAACCTGGTTCGAACCCAGGCAGAATTTGCGCCCAGGTGGACTTTTCCAACGCCTTTTTGCATTTTTTAATTATTTTTTTGACTGTTTGTTGACTTTTAAAGACTATTTTATTCCCTCTAACCCTAATATTTGCCTCTTAACACATGAAATAGATATGTGCTATCTTCGTGTGTAGCTGTGTTGAGATGAATTTCAATTGAATACCATTAATATTTTTTTATAGCTGCGTGAATTGTGGTTAGGCCATAGGGATATTATACTGGTATCTAAGCTAGTTTTCCTACCAGCCTGTTGGGTCTCTAAGAGATTGATGCAGAAATACACTCCATATGCATCCAAGTGATAGAATAAACAAGTGCTATCAGATAGAACTCAAAAGACCACAATTTCAATGTTTGGAAAATACAGAAGGATTTCTATTTGCAGATTTGGAAGTAGAAGAAATTATGGCAAACAAAGATAAAAGAAATTCACATGAGGACATTAATATAGAGCAGCAACTAAATGCACTTATACTGTTATACAGGGACAGCATCGGTTGACCAAGTTATTGACACAATTGTTAAAAATATGAACAGTGATGCAATTAACTCTGCAAACAACAACAATAATAATAATACCAGAACAATAATAGGATCAGTAACTAGACCCCTAATGCCTAAATTTTGGATAGAGCAGAAGACCTAGATGGTCATAGGGACAAAAGAATGTAGGGCAGAGCTATTTGGACTACCTAAATGAGTATAGATCTCTTAGGAATAATCTCATGAACAATGTCTCTTACAAATTTTTGCCAATTGAAGCTAAGAAACAGACCCAAGAAAGAGAGAGGAACCCACAGCTAGGACTTACAATGAAGGTCAGGCAAGTTGTGCATACCTACTTTTGACAGCTCAAACAAATGCACAACACGTTCTTAGATCCAAAATTTTGATACATACTTCTCCTCAAATCCTATGTTTGAAGAGGAAGCAATAAAATATGCCAAATGAATCTATATCATGACATTTGAGTATAATGTGGTGGTGTATTTTTGCTATGTTATTTGACTATTAATATGGTGGTGTATTCTGAACTTAATTACTGCTGCAAATATGTATATATTTCTGATTTTTATATGTTTTTGTATTACCGAACCCAAAACGAACCCAACCCCAAAATTTTTTTTTACCGAACCGGCGAACCGGGTTCTAGAACCCGAACCCAAAACCGAACCGGTAACTTAGCTAAATAGAACTAAAGCAAATAACAGAAAGATACTAAAAGCTAACCGAAGCAAACTAAGTTAATTGGAAGTAAACTATTGACTAACTAAAAGCTAAGATGACCATTAAATATTACAATAATACTTTAGCAGTAACATTGGTTTGAAAGAGTATAGGGAATAACCTTGACAACATTATCATGTATAAGGTGACTAGGTAAATCGAATCCTCTTACTATCTTGCTTACAACCCAATAAAGGGTCAACAAGGAACTTCTCAAATTTACATCCACAAGCCTTATCACCCCTACAAACCCAAGGGAATCTTTTAATTTATTTGAAAGCCGATTTCATTAATCAGTTCTATACTAGTAATCATTTGGTGCATAAATGGAGCATATACCAAACACTATTTTGTCAATATTAAGTTCAACCCAGACTACTCAATTACATGGAGAAATGCCATAATTGATTATATTTGGACTGAACATAAGATTCAATAGAATAGATGCCCCCTTTTTCCTTTTTACACGTTTCAAGGAAAGAACTATAGCGTTAGGAAAAATGACATTGCAAGCTCCTTGTAAAACAAAACCAACTAATTTAACTTCTTGCAGCATTACACAATTCCAAATTTTGTGATTTACACAACCAAATATTTTCTATCATATGCCTTTAGGCCTATTACATTCCAACTCAAGATTTTCATTCAAACAAGTAACAAGAGAAGGGAAAACATCATTGGCTAGAAGCGGAGTAGGGGTGGGGGCGTGGGGGCAAGATTATAGCACCATTTAATAATTCTTTCAAAATAGAATGGGAGAGCATTACTTCTCATCCCAACTATAGAATTACTAGATTTAGCCCCATTTATTTTTATAACATTTTCACTTTCTGCCTTCTAGAAATATTTTTACTTCATATACCACTAGAATACTTACCATTACTTTAAGAAGGAGACTTATTTATACAAGATTTTATTAGAGGACCATTAAGTTGCTTCCGAGTTTCCAACATTTTTTTGTTATTATCATTCGTATTGTTACGTTTGACCTAAGGTTATAACACAATGGGAGACTTATTAGAGCTTTGAAGACTAACAGGATTAATAGGAATGATCACATATTCATCTCGACTCCACAATAATATTAGGAGACAGCTCTTCCATTTCAACATTTTTGTTAACAAAAATCTCTGTTTCCACATTGTTACTCATAGTAGTATCATCATTATTACTAACAATTGGTTTCCCACTAGCATTCTTATCTAATAAAGGTCAGTTCATTTTCACATGTCCGTCTTTTTTCTAGTAAAAACAAGCACTAAGACCACCACGGCCGACAATTTTTCAAGTAAAAATAGTCCCCATGTAACAGCATAGAAATAAATTTAGTGAGGTTGACATTGTTCTTTAAAGAAATAAGAAGCCTCACAATCATTTGTGGCAATGAATACTTAGTGTCTTCATTTTAATCACATAATCAAGAGGCTTTAACACTTGCAGGAGCAAGAACCACAAGCATGGTGGTACATTACAAATAGCTATCCATTTGGGAGAAGAATTCAAAGCAACACCATTAGGATTCATGATAGGATACCCTGCAAAGGCCTTAAGAAGGGACCTTCCAACATTCTAGTAACAGCATAGAAATAAATTTAGTGAGGTTGACATTGTTCATTAAAGAAATAAGAAGCCTCACAATCATTTGTGGCAATGAATACTTAGTGTCTTCCATTTTAATCACATAATCAAGAGGCTTTAACACTTGCAGGAGCAAGAACCACAGGCATGGTGGTACATTACAAATAGCTATACATTTTGGAGAAGAATTCAAAGCAACATCATTAGGATTCATGATAGGATACCCTGCAAAGGCCTTAAGAAGGAACCTTCCAACATTCTAAAAACACTTTGTTAGCACCCTTTTTTTGCATATTATTGATGTTCAAACATACCAAAAAGCCTCTTTTGAATCACCCAACAAAATGTAACTTATAAACCTAAATTTTTACCTCAAACTGAGGTCACCCAATTGTCAAAAAGTGTCCTAGCAGGAAGCACTTCAGGAGTAAGACAAATGAAAAAAAAATGCTAATAGATTTCAATCTACATTTTAACTTTTCCATAACACTTAACATATCATCTTTAGGCAACTAAGTCAAATTAGAAGTTTTCTTACCTTGCAAGCCATCCACTTGTTCTTGAGCTTGAAGGGACTGTCCATTCTCAGCTATGAATGCAGCCCCTTCACCCACCTTTGTATGTTCTCTAGTTACCAACACCTCCTTGAAAAACTTTGCAATATGGCTTGAATCCCTAATATTACTGCCATTCTCCATCTCCATTAATTACATACCATCCTCATTAGTAAAAATCTGATTCCCTGCTGAACCTTCACATGCCGGGGTGTACAAACCAGGGGAATATCTGCCCAAATACATTTCCAATATAAAAATATAAAAATAAGAATTAAAGCAACAGACACAACAATGGCCAAAGCGACCCAACAAAACAAAAAATCAACTCAAACATAAACAAAACAAAAGGAAACATGAAACACAAGATAATGAAGAATAAAGCTAAGTGGAGAACAATGGATGATGACTCTTTGCTGTCCACACGAGAGCTCTCTCCTCCTCATTCTGAATATAATATAATTTTTTTTTAGCAAGATCAGTTTGACTTTGATATGTACCTGCTACAATTCCTAGGGAGGAACAGAGATCAACAAAAGATTTTTAACGCTTCAGTTTACGAACTCATCATTTTCTACAAGAATGCTACACCATGTTTTTCTTGTCACCAATTAAAAAATCTGTTATGGCATGTCATCAAGTTGCCATATGTTCAATGACTTTTGCAACCTTTTGTATGGGCTTAGCATTGTCATCTACAATCAACACCTTTGAATGATGTGTGAATTATTGATGATGTGCTCTAATAACTTTCCTAAAATAAATTTTACTGGTACTCAAATTCAAACATTATGCTTTTTGTGACCCTCTGACTCCATACAGGTCAATAAGTTCTTTCTGTTCTACTGCCATTAGATGATGATGTGATTAACTGCTTCCAATACAAACGCTGATATGTTTGTGGAGCTCAACGACCTCAAGTCTCATGCAGATGCAACTATTAATAACCGCTCACAATATGCTATGCTATGATTAGATATTCAACCTCTTATCAGTTTCACTACCCTTTGTTACATACTGATCCTTTCCTAGCATGAACGAAACTCCATTAAAACTAAGTCAAGGAGATGTGACTTAATGATCATATGCAGAGACATATTCTGATCAAGCCAAAGGCCCAAAAGAGCTAGAATGGGCTGGACCCTCAAAAAGATTTGGGCACTGAAGTAGGAGGCAGGTCAGGTGGTGATGGATTTAGAAACTGTTGAATTTGTCACGCTGTATCTCGAAGTATGTGGCACCTGCTGAATTCATCACAACTTGCTAGGCAGGCAGCCAAATTGACACAAACGGAACACAAACTGTTGTTGAGTTTCCCTTGTCGGTGTCCAACTGAAGTGTTTGATGATCTTTTATGACATTTTAAGGATATATATGTGCAATATGGATGTGAAAAGCTCATCAAAAGTTGTAGTCAGCCATTGTGGATGCTGTGTGGCATACATACAATCTGATTAAATTTGTGCAGAGCAAGTACATGGGAGTTGCTGTAGGAAGAGTGTTGATGGTCCACAGTAATCCTAAGATGATACATTGTTTATCAATACCTTTTTTTTGCATTGCCGATTTTGGAAAAGAGGCACAACCTTTCTTCTGCTGGATTTGTAACCCACGTTGGGTTTCTGCAAGGTATCCCATGTTGTCATAGTGAACTATATTTGCTGTAGTTTCTCTTTTCCCATTTTTAAGTTTGCTATTTAATTTCTAATCAAATGGCAGGTGTAGACAGCTCTATGTATTGCTGATTTCTTAAGCATAGTACTTTTGAGCAGAAAATTAGTAATTTCCAGTCATAAATAAATTGTATCCTTGTTTGTTTGGGATCTTTAAGTCAGTGATGGATCATCCTCCATCTCAAATTGGTAAACGAGCAAAGTAGGCTTAAACTGTCATAGCTCCTTTATCTTAATGCTCTTTTCTTTTATGTTTTCTGTCCAATTGACATAAAAAAATATATGAATTACAGTAATGTTTAGTAATGACTAAAATAGGTGAATTGGATAACATAAGCAGGTAATGAAAATGAAACGAGTATCTAAGCAATTTCTACCTAAAATAGAAAAATAAGAAAATAGCATATAAGGAGCATGCAAAGGGGTAGCCCCTAGATATGTAAGAATTTGCTCTTATCCAAATACTTTAAAAAATGATCAATTTACAAGGTGCACAGCTTTTCAAAATGATTAGGCAATAGAGAGCTAACTTTGACCTTCTTGTAGATTTTTTTTTATAAGATTTAGTTTATGAACATTAACAAATGTCTTCCTTGCAGTTCAATCAATTCCAGATTTTAACCTGGTATATTGTTTTCATTCTGCAGAGCATTGGTATTAGCAATGGCGGAGACATTATGGTTGGCTGGAAGGAAAAACAGAGCTGTTATTGCTGCATTGAATATTCACTATCCTCAGCCTAGGGATCATGTCAAAGATGGTCATCATGATGAGGCATGTCATTTTTTTTTAACTAATGTAATCATAGACAGGATTGCTTCTGCTACAGACCACTCATTAATTTGGTTCTCAACCTTTTGCAAAGTAAAATGTCTTGCAAGTGATACATTGACTGATATTTGAATTTGAATTTGTAGTTTTGCAAGTGATACATGTCAATTTTACTGGGTTAAGAAAAATTCTGTTTATAAATCCGGAATATTGTTGTATTGTATATTCATATATTTCCTATTGATATTCTTGTTCCAGATGATTGCTAGAGCACTGGAGGGCCTTTCCATTAATTCTGCTTCAGAGTTGCAGAGTGTCCTGAGAATAAATACATTTACTTCCATGAATGCTCTTATACCACAACTTAGGGATATGCTTCCTATATTTCAAAGTCGTATGGGAGCATTATTATTCCTTTTCTCGGCATTGCTTTCAAGAGGATTGGTATGTACCTAGTTTGTGGATGATAGAATTAATCAATTTTCCAGCACTGGTGGTCTTGTTCCTTGTCATTTAGATTAGTAACTGCAGGTTACTTTATAGCCCCATTATTTTGATGATGCTTTTTTTTTCGGAAATATTATTGTTTGAATAGGAAAGTGTTTTATATGGTCATCCTTTCTAGGGATTGCTAGAATACACTTTTTTGGAAACACGAGTGGTATGTGAAATAAGAATCAGGGGTGCAAGTTGGCTCTACATTTAAGGCCTGAGAGCTTGGCATTGACTATGTCTTACTGTATAAATATTTAAATACTGGCAAAGAAAGAATTAAATAATTTTAATATCCACAAATGACCAAAATAGGTCAAGGCGACTAGAAAACACATCCTTTTACAAATATTACAAATGATTCTATGATGGAAAATTGTTCATGAAAGAAAGCTAATAGAGACCAAATTAGAGGAAAAAGTTATACCAAATCTTAATTAGAATGCAAAGTAGAAGAGGGATTGATTTGCTCATCAACCAACAAGAAATAGTTGATATCATGATCTTATGATGTCCATAGGAGATTTGCTTGGATTGAATGGGACTTGGTTTGGAAACTTTGAGAGGGCCTCTAAAATTATAGATTTAGTGAATAATTTTCATCTGTACACCACATGGACTGCAAGAAGGGATTGATGAACAAGGTTGCTTAAGAACAAATGACTCACCTTGTCAAGTGAGAAAATGGGAGGGTGCATGTGACTCGGAAGCTGCTTGCAGAGAGTGATGCTGTCTCACTAATTGATGACCATGTATGTTTCCAATTGTATCATATAATGACTGATGTAGTTTGACACTAGGAAATTAATTATAGTATCTAACAACCGATTTTAAAAGTGATCGTTTCCTTACTGAAGGTAAAGAATGAAGCACCTTTTGTTAGGATAGTAGAAGAAGGTAGTGAATGTCTCTTCTAAACCTTTGTACAAGTAATGATATAGCCCTTAGATCTTATAATAGTTAGGACATATGAAACTAAAATGTCCTTTGTCCCACACCTCTTGGAGACAGCAAAAACGAGCACAATTTTAATTTTCCAAGAGGAATGTTCAGGCTGAGTCTCCTATGATGTTGAATATGATAGGCACAAATGTTGGTGCCATTTACAATCTATAGGAAAATTTGGTCACAAAAATCCATATTTAGGATAAGGGCCAATTATGATTATTTCTTCCAACACTATGATGATTGTCCACAGCCATTCATCTGTGGAGATCGAAGATGAGCCAACAGATGCTCCCAAGACAAAAAATTTGGAAAACAAACTCAGTTTACACAAGTTGTCAAGCAAATGCCCATTTACATCGATGACATGCCTTTAGTATTTGTCAATAGGCTCTAAGCTTTGACTGAAAATATCAGACTTGTAAAGAACAATAAATTTATTGATAGCATCAAAGATATGCATCTTTGTAGGAATATTCTAGAAATGCGTTTTAGAGCACTGACACTCTACAATAGAAATGGACACATTACTTACAATTTTGTGACTTAGAAGCATACTTCACATCAAGAGATGACTTGTAAGCTAGACCCCAAAGGATGTCCTAAGTTCTTGTTAACTCTTTAGGCCAATGCTTGTAGAAAATTAGAACTTAGATAGAGTACCTCTAGAGGTTTTAAGGATCATAATCTTAGTTTTATTAAGGTTAAGAACTAGCTGATGGGGCTAGCAAAATCAAGAAAGAGCATGTCGTTTTCTCTACAAATCCTTAGGAAGAATGAATAAGGACATCAGCAGAAAAATGGAGTGTAGCTATGAGGAAATGATGTAAACCATAATCCTCCTTCTCATGGCTATGTTGTTAGACAAAGTCTACAAGCTTATCTATTTAGATTCCAAAGAGAGTTGATTTGAGAGAGAGCACCCTTGTTTTGACATGAATTTATATGCCCACTGGCACTAGGATATGTCAAGTGCAGAGCATAGCTACAATCGGAAGCCAATTAAGGGTTTTTTACAAAAGGGATTATCATACACGTTCATTAATAACACATACATGGCACAATAAGGCTCTACCATTAATCATGAGTTGGATTAATTCAAGGCTAAGTTGAGGGTCTTGGTATAAATACTGGGTATGGTGGTATGACAGGTAATTTTTTTCCCTTTGGGTACAGGTATGAGTTTGGCTATATATATATGTATATTATTTAAGTACCTCATAATTTGCAAAAATGAAAATACTCATAAATTCACAATTCAATGATTTGTCAAATCAAAATGTCAATGTGCAATGAAAATTACAATCAATATTTAATACTAATAGTCTTCGTATTGCTCTTCATCAAAAGCATCGAAGTAAACATTTGGTTCAATTTCATTTGAACCACAATTAGTTGTAGTGCTGCCCCACTAGATGCTTCATGTGCAAAAGTTGCCTCATCTATAGAGACTTCAATAAGCTATGCAATTGTGGTGTCTAAGTCGGCACACTCAAGAGTTTGATTGCAATTCTTTGTCACCCCCTCATTGTATTCAGATGTCTTATGCGACAAGAGATGAAGGTTGGAGTGCACAAAGACCATATCCTCATCTATTTTTGCACTCAATTAGTTGTGTTTAACATAGTGGATGAAGGAGTATGCACTTTCGCTCAGCTGAAGAACTTGCAACTTGTTGAATTTGAACATATTATTTTCTCTCTCTTAAAGAGCACAAACATCCTGATTCCTTGAAGATGTGAAGTAGCCAAACTCACTCAAGACAACACTCTGTATATCTACATCTGGAAATATTCTTCTAAATGCAGTTTTCTAGCCAACAACAACTTCTTCATTCCTATATGGTGCCAGCCTCCTTGGCAAGGAACGTATCTCTTTGCTATAATACTTTGGGGACAAAGAAAATGCTAGGAGATGCAGATTATCTTGTTCTAATGGTCAACAATAACCTTTTGCACTCTTTTGGAAAATGCTTTTGTTGGGTCATGCTCCTTGGCTTCTATTATAGTTCTTATTTTTTCAACCATGGAATCCATGCCATTATAATTTTTACTCAAACATGGGCGATCTATATCAGCATATCCAATCATGTTGATAATGGGCTCAATGAAACTCAAAATAATACACATGAGACCACCACTCATCATCTAGGATCAATGCTTTGAATTTTTGGGCTTTCTTTGTATTTGATTGCTCCATACACTCCAAAGATTGTTGATGATCATAGCACTCAATGCATGCACCTTTACAAGTTGTTATAAGACGATTATGTGTGAGACAAATTGAGTTTTGACAACTTAACATGGTGTAAAAAAATTACAAATTAAAATATTAGAAGTTAGATGACATGTCACATATCAACAATTAAAAATTAAAAGAAAATAAAAATACATTAAAAATAAGATTTAACCTATCTTATGGGTAATGCAAAGTGATGAGCACACCATGACTTTAGGATCAAGTGTTACAGGGAATGAACCCACCTTTCTGTCTATGATTAAACAGGGAAAGCTTCTGAAGCAAACATGCCGAGGAGAGCAGAATAGATTTGGCAGGAAGAATAAGCATGCTTGCGACTAGAGTACAAGCAGTGAAATATTTCAAGGAAAGGGACTGTCATGCCCCCGAAATTATAACACTAGAATATGAAGAATTGAAATACAAATAACAACATCAAATCAAAATATAAATACAAGCAATTGCAATTTAAATATTATTATTATAATTATAATGATCATAGATAATATTATAATTATAATATAATTATCATATTATGAAATGGAACAATAGATATTGTTAATTATAATTACTATAATAATAAGAACAAAATATATCTCAAGAAACTAAATCTGGAAAAAGACTAATTAAATAAACAAATAATAAATCACAAAGCACCGATTCCTAAGGGCATTTTTATTGGTTCATAGTGCATCAAACCTAATATCCCAAGCAATCACTAATATAACAAAAGGTTGCGATTGAAGGGAGTGGACTGACATGTCTCTTCAAAACAATACGATAAGATACCAAGGAACATATTCCTTGGCAAATGAGCGGTTGTGACTATTGGCAGAAAGAGGTTATAAAATGAAGGTAAGTCCAAAACATATTGGCATCGAATGGGTAAATAGATATACAGCAGAAATATGAAGGAAGGAATAGAATAAGGAAAGTGATATAATCAGTACTTAATATAGACAGCAAGAGATATAAACCAATCTTAAGGAAGTAAATAACAGGTTTGGAAATAAATGATATATATATATATATATATATATATAAGTAAACATATTATATATATGGATAAGTAAATATATATAGATAATATGTATGTAAAAAGGTAATTAGATTAATAATAATAGTTATATATATATATATATATATATATATATATATATATATATATATGTTTATATGAATTATATTCGATTATGTAATAATGATGCTTGCAGCAATTATTGAGCCTTATAAGTAATTATGATCTTAATATAAAAATGAATAGATTATATATATATTTATATACGTCTTTATCCTATGATCAATCAAGTGTAAGGTTGATGGAAGCAAGTTAGGAGGATGCAGTTTACGGGCGTCCCATGCTAAGTAGGCCACCTCAAGGGTGGAATTGTCTTGGTTGGATGTTCCTACCGCTTGAGGCCAAGGGGTGGGTTGTCTTGGTTGGACGCTCATGTCTTGGGCTTAGATGGGTTGAGTAGTTTACAAGAACCCCTTTTCAAGGCTCCCCTATCAAGCCAAACTATGATTGATTGTTAGGATGGATTCAAGGAGTCTCAATCATAAGGAGAATGGATAAGACACCATGGATAGGAAAAGCAAGTACAAGTGTATCCACTAAGTACGCCACTCTAAGGGTGGAATTGTCTTGGTTCGGATGTTCTTGCCACTCGGGGCCAAAGGGTGGGTTGTCTTGGGCGGACACTCGTGCCCTTGGGCTTAGATGGATAGCTTCGGGCAGACTTATCATGTGTCTCATCCAAGTCCTATTATGATCAAAGCTTCCACAATGCATTATGGATATTGGTAGTTATGTATTTTGTATAGCTTAAATAGATAAGGCATTTATAATGTTTTGATCATATGAATTATATTTCCGATATTATCTACATGTTTGTAGGATCTAAACCAAGATTTATCTTGCTTGAAGCATTCAAGCGGTAAGTTATAACCCTAACTATATTATTTTTGTAAATCTAGGGCAAGATTCAAGATTATCCCAAAAGGGCACATTATAGGGAGTCTCTGTAAATTGATGCAATGAATATTAATTGAGACAGACCAAATCTGATCTTAATGGAAATAATCAAAACAGAGAAACAAGATAATCATCATATTAAATAGCCGCTTCTGTAATGGTATTGGTATGTGAGTAGTTTGTATTTTCCCTTGCTATCCAACAACGAGTATGTTAGTAATTGGCTGGTATGTAAGCACTATGTTCTCACTGTGTTTGAAAAAGAGGGATGACATGAAACTCTGGTTTGAAGCTTGCTTGATTTAGATGGTAAGTGTGCAGAAAATGAAGAGGCCTCTCAATTGGCATAATTGTATATAGCTGTAGTATCCTTTCCAGACGATAGTATTCTCTTATATATTCCATTGACAACATAATATTTCAGTTAATACTAAACTATATGTGTGGAAAGAAGTTAAAATGCATGGCTTATGACATCTCAGACATTCTCAAGCTAGAAAACGAAATGACTTTCTTTAACAAAGAAGAAAAGGACTGGTAATGGGGTCAGTAGGTATTGACCATTCTGATAGCAATTATTTTAAGCTATATAAAAATGTACTATGTGTGAGCTAAAACATTTCATTAGCAAAGTAAGTTTCATGTTCCATTTCTCAAATAAAGATTCTACAATTTTCATAGTTTGGAGATGCTAGTATACATATTTTGGAGATGCTAGTATAACCTCCTCGTTTCTATCCTTGTTTAGATAATAATCTTCCGTTTCTTCCATTTGCTTCAACATAGTAGTATTTCTGCTATTTAATATTTAGTTAGTTTCAATTTTCATATTATTTGAGACATGTAGTTGACATTTACTATTGAAAAATTGCCAAAATATCTGCTTTAATTCAGAGAAAAGTAAAGAATTTGTAGATTCTACATCAAATTATAGAAAAATATTTTTGTTCGGATTCAATGATAAATACCAAAGCATGTAAATTTTAAATTTTTTCTCCAGTGATCGACAGGTCACATACATATTGCTTTACATATCAGCAATGGAAATTGTGAAATGTGATTACGCAAAACAAAACCAAAGTACTAAATACACCATCTAATATTAAATCCATAGTAGCATTTCGTTTACACGACGTTGACATGGTATGGCAAAAGTGTAAGTGGAATTCAATTATTTGGATTTATGCAAAAAATAAATGGCTCTCCATAAAATAGTAAAATGTTCTGTCATGGAATATGGCATACCATTTTAGGGGCAGCACTATGTTTTTTAGCTGAATCCTTGTTAGGGTATATGATATAAAAGAAAACCGTCATTATAATTTGAAATTTTACTTGTACAAAAACTCTGTTCAACATTTCAAAGTAGAACTTAAAAGTAAATTTAAAAATACCCAAATGCTTGAAAAAATAGTTCAGTCTATTTATGCTCTGTTTTTTTCAGCTTCTAAGCATAAAAATGAGCCAAAAAAGTAGGTATTTTAAAAATAATCTTATAACCATTCTGAAAAACTCGCATATGTTACAGAATATGTGTTGGATCATGATGACATGGGATTAATTGGGAGTTATTATGCTACTATAAAATTTAAATCCTCTGATGAGTATATCTCTTCACATTTATTGAATGTTGGGTCGATACAGTGCCTGTAAATGCTATATTGGCTTCTGAACTGTATCAAACTACAGTGCTTATGCCCAAACTCTGTATCCTTGCCTCAGGTAGTTCTGCACATGTAACTGTTATATGATCTGTCCTCAAGGTCCCTGCTTGATATATTAATGAGTGTCAGAGGTATTGGTTGGGAACTTGGGAATGTGTTCACTATTTCTATATCGCTCCAAAGAAAACTGTATTGATTTTTTATTGAACTTTATAAACTAATTTAGTGAACAAATAAGTTTTAGAGTTTTTTTTCTGTTTTCTTTCTGAGTTGTTCAAACACTTCTGCTATGGTTAGTTGGAACTGTTGAAGATGTATATAAATGCATTCAAGTGATTGTCAGCTTTGGGGAATAATTAACAATAGCCTCCTCAAAACAAACTTGTAACAAGTTCAATTTCCAGGTTATTGCTTGAAGAAAACATTAGCTGCTAGTTATTGTTGTCTGAAAGATATCTAAGAGTTATATGTTTTATGTTTTTTATTATTACAGGATGCAGTTCAAGCTGATAGGGATGATCCAGGGCCACCATTAGTCACTGCTCCTTTTGGACATGCATCACAGGTACATACGACATATTCATGTCGACACTGAAATGCATTCACAAATGTACTGGCAGATAATGCTGACTATATCTGTTCATCAGAAACATGAAATAAAATTTTAGAGCTAAAGCTTCATTAAAAAGGTCTTTGAACAAAATTTACTTTCAATACTTTTTCTTTATCTAGAACTCTTTTCACAACACCAGAGTTTACTGCAGAGCTTATTTTATGTTCTATCCATGTTGGTATTGCAGGAGATTGTAAATTTGTTACTTTGTGGACATGCAGCCTCCAATGTTTTTGATGACCGTATGGATTTGGGTGATGGTTTATTTCTGAAAGGGATACCTACTAATGTGGAAGTAGGATTTCTTTCATTGATGGAGTCACTTAATTTTTGCAAGGTTGGCCAATATCTTAAACACCCCAGGTGGCCAATTTGGGTAGTTGGCAGTGAGTCACATTATACAGTATTGTTTGCTCTTGACACTAATGTGCAGAAGGAAAATGAATTGGAGGATCGTGAGTCACAAATTCGAAAGGCTTTTGATGCTCATGATCAGAGTGGTGGAGGAGGTTTCATCAATTCAGATGCCCTGCGGCAGTTGCTTGGAGACATGAACATTGACATGCCTCGTGATAAATTAGAAAGCCTTTGCAGTACTGACTTTGTTGTCTGGAACGAATTTTGGCAAATTCTGATGCAGCTTGACATGAGTTTGGGAGGGCTGAAAGATTCCAGTGGCCTTAATGGCAGGAAGCAATTTGACTTATATCATTTCAATGGGATTGCAAAAGCTGTAATAAATAACACCCAAAATACTGGAGAAGCATTGGAGCAGAGGCCCAGGCTAACAAAATTACGTGTTTCTGTGCCTCCAAAATGGACCCCAGAAGAATTTATGGCAGATGTATCATCATCTCATGATGTTGGTCCAAGTGGGAAGGATGGTTCTGGTGAACTTCAAGGTCCATCTTTGTCAAAGGATGAGCCTGCACAACATGCTCCACTTGTAGATTGTATTCGTACCCGTTGGCCTAGAGCTGTATGTAATTGGTTTGGAGATCCTCCCAGCATTGTTTGATGGTTCTATCTTAAAGAGGTTGCAGCAGGATTATAAAATAATATGTTGCCTGTGTTTTTGGTTGCAACTGAGGTTCTGTGCTCAGTAAAATATAGAGAATGTCGATAATGAGTTTGCAGAAGTGCAAGAAAAAGAATTGATCTGCTCAACATTTCAACTGCAAGAAACATACACAACCCCTTTCGTGGCTTGGAGCATCCACTGAAAGCAGGTTCTTAGTGGAGTTATAGAATAAATTTTCAAAATTCAGTCTTGGTATGTTTAATAGCTTTACCACGAGCCAAAAAGTGGTTTCTTGTAAAATGAACCTGATTATGATTTATTTTAGTTGTGCAGTGGTGTTGACCTTATTTTAGTGGTCAACACTTACAAACTGTTCACAAGCGCTTTAATTTCTGCTTAGCATCATTAATTCCACACACATCACATAGTTTGTAAACGTTGGACAATTACCCTTGACAAACACATAGAACCCTGACGAGCCCAGAAATGTATTCCTTCTCTATATCTGCCAGAGTGCCATATCGAATGTATTATTTAGGTTGTGGCTATGGTTGTTTCTGATTGTATTATTAAATCAGGGGACCATGAATCGGGCTTATCTCATTCAATAGCCTGTATTTATGGGACAATTGCATGTTAGGTATTCAACTCATTCCTTTCTTTCTCTGGGAAGTGGACTCACACTTTCTATAGATTATCATGGCAGAGTAAAACAAAGCAACAGGTCTTGACCGTGATACTGTCAGGTGGAATTGTATTGTGATATCGAAGGAATATATTCTTGTTTTTCCTTTGTAATATCTTAAATGAGTGGCTAGATGCAATTCATTGATTCCAATGCTTTAATTCAATTGAGTTGTAGACTATTGTGGACTATGGAGATTTTGATTGCTTGGGACTTACGACGATGGTAGTTTAAAAAGCTTGCTTGTTGCTCATGTTTTCTATTTGCCTAGGATAAATGAATTACGATAAATTTTAGGAAAGTGCTACTTAACCGGTTTAATTGTGCATGATGTATAACTTTTGGAAATTTTGTTTGGATGAAGAGACTAAGGAATTAATCTATGTAGTAAACCACAAAGTAAATTAACCAACTCTTGGATGGGCATGTTTATCAGATAAATTAATCTTTACAAATTTCAAAATAAATATTACCTCATACTCTCACTTAGGCCAACTGGTTCAAGGATGGCTGTCTTTACCAGAAAGACTCCCTTTTGAAGAGTAAAGCACAAAGTTCTAGAAAGGTAGTGGTAGCGCAATCAAATTTTGTCAAGTGCAATGTTTTTTAAATGCGTTTATTTGTTGTTAAGATCTGTAACTGAAAATAGAATTGTTGTGGTCTAGAAGTGAATATCAGAATCAACATAGTGTGGCAAGTTTCTCAGTTGTGCTCAATGTTATTTCATGCTCTAAATAACGAAGAGCCCAAGGACTTGATGTGAACATTAATCCTTCTAGAAACCAAAACTCTATGAATTCCAATTAACAATGCACATTCAGTTAATAGTGAAAGGCAATGAAGGGAATTGCTTGCATATATTTGTTGCCATTGATATTGATAACAAAAGATTCAGATTATCAACCATATAAGAGACGGTTTCATTAGATATTAAAATTGCAGCATGATTATTGGTGATAAGATGTATCGTTTATAACCTATATAGAAAAAGCAGCGTGGATAGGGTTTTGAGTTTTTTATTTGAGTATTATTAACCCATAATACTTGTGCTCATATGGAAAGAAGCCTAGATTGTATAGTGCGGGATTACTTTGTGAGGCAATAAAGTTAATAAAACCTTGAATAGTGCAAAAAAAAAAAATTCACAAGGAGATTTTGATATAATGATCTTCCTTTCAGTGAATACGTCAATTGATCAAGGGGGTTTGAAAAATATTATACTAGCACTTGCACCTATAAGAGGTTCAAGGGATAAGCCGATAGGAAATTAATGATAAAATGTCATTAAAGATCCACTTTCGAATTGAAGTTTAAAAATTAGATTTACCTGTTATAATAAAATAATTATGGTTTGTAATTGCAATGTAAATGTCCTAATTCCATAGGTATTCTACCATGTGTTTATCTAGTTTATGGTGATTAACTACAATGGTAATGAAATCATTGATGTGGATAGCAACACATCCATTAATGACAAAATCTTGTGAAATTATTGTGTTCTATGAGAAGCTTTGTTAGTTCTTGCACGTAAAAAGAAGATTTTATACTGAAGCCTATGAATAGGTTTAACTTGATAAAGCTATATGCTTTTTTTATGTCCACTGCTTCCATCAATAGAATGTTTTTTCTGCAGAGGTTTTGAGTTTTTGTATGTGCGTGAAAGTTTAGAATTTACCAACCATTTGAGGTATTCTGAAGAGTTTGCGTTTCCAATTGAGATTTTTATTTTGGATCGGAGGAAAGCATACATATCTGTGTTGAATTTCTGGATGTGACTTGAAAATTTTAGGTTACCTGACTCAATACAAAAATTCAAACATCCCTGAGACAAGCTCGAATAAATCGCTGGTTTAATGCAATTAACTCTCTATTAAAGCATCTTGAAACTTAAGTGGTTAGAGAAAGCAAGAGTGGATGCAAGCATACATAGCCATTTATGACCAATCATGTAGCATTTACCAAGCATCTTGAAATTTAAGTGGTTAGAGAAAGCAAGAGTGGATGCAAGCATACATAGCCATTTATGACCAATCGTGTAGCATTTACCAATTAGGGCTACATGAAAGCAAAAAAGCATATGCCGTTTTCCTTAAAGCAGATTCAACAATATACCTGCTCACCTTGTGTGGCTAGACGTCGCTCAAACTCTTCAGTTACTTTTTCTATCATTAATTCTACAAGCTGAAAGGGGACATTACAATTGAAAAATATATGTCAATGTCACATATATGCAGAAATGAATGGCTAGGCCCACTAGCAGCTTGTTATGATGAAGGAACCAGTTTGATGATAAGCATAGAAGCTTACAATAGGCATTTCTTCTGGCTTTTGTCAGAGATAATTGCTTGAACAAGCTTATTAAGTGTTGCTTGTGATGAAGAATCATGCTTGACAAAATTTCCAAAACAAATCATCACTACAATCAACCTGATTTGGGTCAGCATCATTAGCAGCTGTCATGACAACATGACCATTAAAGTTGGCCAGATAGTAATCAGGATTGGCTTCACAGTAGATCTTCACAGTATCCCCTTGTACAGAGACTCGAGGGTAGGGAGTAACTGCTGGAGGATAGGGAGCAATTCCATAAGGGGCTGGAGCTGACTGTTGCTGATCATGGTGGTGGTGGTGGTGTCCAAACATTATGGTGATCCTGCAAATACCAAAACGTAATACTTTCAATCAGCTGACATACAAAACCTGACTCTGAACCTATGAAAGCAATGCATTTCAATATTAAACATAGATTTCTATCCATACAAACAGTGAATTTTAAGCCACATAGAAATTTTTTGTAATAAACTTGATAAAACACCCCATCAATGAAGAGCCTTTTGAAATTGCATTTATAAATTAGATACCTGAAATGAGAACCCAAAAAACTATGTATTCAGTATCTGTAAGTAATCAGAAATAGGGATTTGCAAGGAATGATTTTAGACAAAACAGATGAGTTCTGTGCGTCAACTAGGTGTTTTATGATTCAAAAAAAAGGTAAAAACCCAACCACCGTTTACACTTAGGGTTTCAACCCCAGATAATTGCAGAAGTAAAAGGATACAAATTCTGAATATATGGCAGCGCGATGTGTAAGATTTGGGGTTTGGGTAAAATATTATAACACACCTGGGCTTCCAAAACTTTGCCAAAGCGACTGAAGGAGCTCTCCAACTCTCTGTCGGAGGTGTCCCATGAAAGACCCCCAACAAACACACGATAGTCCTCCTTCCCAGGCATTGCTTCTCTGATACCAGAAAACAAACTTAAAAATAAAAATACAAAACACAAAAAAAAACCTAGACGAAACTCTTGCACAAGATTGAACAGCCAACCAGTAAACGAATTTTACTTACAATTTCCTCGGCTCTTCTGGAGGCCAAATCCCCATCGCTACATCTCGTACCTATTTCGGCTGTGCCATCTGTGGAAACAGAGACAGCAACAGGTGAAGATGACGAGGAGTTGCAATTATTATTATTGTTGCCTGATGAAATCGAATTCAATGCCAGTATAGACGCAAGAAAACTCTCGATCATCCGCCTTTGTTTGAAGTAGAAGAAGAAATGCACACTATGATTTGAAGCTGAAATCTGAAATCTTACGATAGATTTGATCATTATTGCTAAATATCACCGACTAAGGCATTTACGACACACTCATGGGCAGATTTGATACGATTTGATAGAGGATTTCATATTAAATGCCAATTCTTTTACTCAATGGATGACTGAAAACGTAAACAACTGTCCATCTTCCGTTGGAAAATCCCGTGACTGAAAACCAGGAACAACTATGTAGTTTTCCGGCTGTGAGACAGGTATAGTGGTGAAGTGACTGAAAACCAGGAACAACTATGTAGTTTTCCGGCGTGTGAGACAGGTATGCCGGGCTCTTGTGGACTGGCGAGTCCACAATAAGAAGCCTATCAGCTAAATTAAGCTTAAGATTAGCTTGATAAGCTTAAGATTAGCTCAACAGATAACCTATAGTAGCCGTAAAGTTTGATGCTATTCAGAAGTGCCATTGCTCGATTGTCATAAAAAAGCCAATTCTTGGATTAAATGTTTATTTCTAGTTCATATCTTTTGAGCACCGTTTAAAACGTCTGATTGATGAGAAAGACTCTTAGCTTTGTCTTACAGGTAAGCACACATTAGCAGGCATTCAAATGGTTGCTCAAAGCAATCGTAAATTTTTCTATCATTCTACATGTCGCTGTAGAGTCGTTTTTCTTCGTTTTTACACTCACCATAGTAGATGGTAATATAGGGTAGTACGGGAGCGAGGGTGTGCTAAAATCATTCTTGATTTAAATGTATATTTTTTGTTCATACCCCTTGAGCACCATTAATAACATCTGATGGACCATATAAAGACATTTAGCTTTATTTTGTTTTACTCAGAAGTAGTACGGGTTTTATGAATTGGGACGTTTGGTAAACTAAAAACATATCTATGATGATAGATATGAAAAAAAAACCGGAAATAGTTGCAAGAAATATAAGATGAAAATACTTAAATATTGAAGAGGTAGGTTAAATGATAACACCATATTGCTTGAGCACAAATATCATCAAATAATGTTTTTGCCAAGTCCATCTAGTCATTCTGCAACAATAACTATTACATTATTTCAGGTTTCGTATGTCCTCTATAGTAGAGTCCAAGCCATGCAACTCGTGTATAGAATTAATTTCTGTAGTTGTAATTAGGGGGAAAGTTTAATTTTTGAAATCCTTAATTTTTCATTGCATATAAAAGTATTCATTTGCTTACTTTCAAGTCATACTTCTCATTTCACATTTAAGGAAGACAATAAGAAATGACCTAGAAACATAGTTTATCGTAGGAGAACTCATTATCATCATCTTGAATATTAATAATTTAACATGTGACACTTATTTTATAAGTCAAAAAGAGAAAAAAGAGTAGAATATTAATAGAGAAAATACACATAAATGGCAATTCCTAGAGAAATTCATTTATCACAAACAAAAGATAAAACCTACTTAATGAAGGTGGAAGAAAAGCCTTCCTAAATCTATTTCCCAATCTCCTTTTAGAGTGAAGGGTGTGAGATTAAATAGAATTGGGATTGGCATTGTTTAAGCGGGCTTTTGTGGTTTCAGGTTGTTTCTTTTTAGATTGATGTTTTGTGTGGCAGCTTGGCCGTAATTGTTTCTCTTTGATTTGTCTTGAGGGGTTGTTAGGATTGTCCAATACCTCGTGGTACTTGTTCTATTTGTCGGTTTGGCTGCCCTTCTATACAAGGGTTTGAGCCCTTTCAATCTTACTTTTACCAATATCAAACATATTTATTCATTAATTGAGAATTACCAAATCAATGCTTGAGTAACTAGGAAATAAAAAGTGGTCATAAATGGGTGCTAAATTCTTGGAGGCCTCTTGTTGTGGGTAAGAATGAGCTCTTCCTCTATTCAAAGGATTTCTTCATTGCTTCTCTTACATCTTCAAAGGATAGAGATTTGGTTCTTGACGGTAAGTTGTGGTCTTGGAGAGAGCATTCCCTCTCCATAAGCCTTTGTTAAATTCCTCTAACCCCCTTATGGAGCCTCTAAATGCATTTTTGGTGTAGGTTAGACTTCTCAATCTCCCCTCTAGTTTTGGGAGGTTTCATGCTATGAGTCCATAGGCAATCCTATAAGTCACTTCTTGGAAAGTTCATGATTCATGATTCCACTTACTACATGTCACACTTTACTTTTTCTTGTATTCTAGTGGACCTTGAGATCTCCAAGCCTCTTCACAGGGATGTGGTTTTGATAGTGGGGGATAGGCCTTGCACTCAATTGCTTGACATATAAGTATATTAGGTGGTAAAACTAGTTGTCAAGCTGGAACATTTATCTTTTGATGCCTTCTCATGATTTATCTTTTATTTCTATTATATTTGGATAAAATAGATTACATCAACACTAAGTCGTCATTCTAGGAGCATATTACAAGCTTTCTTGGTACTCTTGGTCTTACTTAGGTCCATAAAGAAAGTCCATCCTAGGGTATGATCTAGGAGAAGATAAACATTGTGATCTAGTAGATTCACTAAAGGTGTTAATAAAAACACAATCCTTATACACACTAAGATATTAGAAAATCAAGCTTAGTGAAGTTCACTAGTTTACAAGTTTCTATATCATTCTTGTGAGTTACAAGATCACTTTCATGCATAATATCAAGTTTATACTCGTGGATATATCTTTCATTTATAGATCTAATCTTTGATAGTACACAATCAAATTTCTTAGTTGGCTACAAAATATTAAAAAAATCAAAGCATTAGTGAATGTCATGACACTTGAATAGAATCTTATGCATCAAAGTTCAACTAAATTCCCATAAAAGTGTTTATTTTTGTAATTTTTTATGTTTAGTGCTAACTCATTTGTTTAGGTTAATATATGCTTATGTGTATTCATTTATTTGGATGAGCTTAGATAAATTTATTAGTGTGATTAAACCCTAACAATATTGTAAGGAAAATAAATTTGTATTAATATATAGACATTAAATAAATGTAATCAATTAGAAAATAATTAACCTAGATAATAGAGCTTGGACAAATAAGATAATTAAATATTATGTGATGATTAAATAAGAGGTAGGTGTAATAGGTACCATGATCAATGATTACATTCTTGTCATAAAATTGCCTACCTTGGTATGACAAATATCTTGGAGTTTGAACTACCATAAAAACGTTTGTGGATCAATGCAATGCCCTAGATAATCGATTGTGAAATTGATAAACACATAAAAATGATTCGGGAGGGTAATAATGATATAAAAGGAAATGCACCTAGGAATCTATTTGACATATCTCTCTCTATATTTAAATTTCTTAAGGTGGTGTCTAGAGACATTGTTGAGGAGTTTGCTAACTCAATAGGTGAGTGAGTTCTAGGTTAAACCCCTTGGTGAACCAAATTAATGAAAGTGATAATGACTGAAGGCAACATTCATAAACATGAAAATAGCCTATATGATGATTGAAATTTGATTCTTTTCTCTTTAAATTTGAAGTGTGATCTAATGATTTTCCTCATCAACTCTTTCTTTAAACGTGTGTTTAAGTGTTCAATGAATATATTTACATACCATGACCTAAAAACATGTTGCATGAAATGTGTATTAAGTTGGATCATAATGGGTTGTGAAAGGAGGTGGAAAATAAATTTCAATATCAATTTTGGTATCATTTTTTCACTCCTCTAGTAGTGATATATAAGTGTAAACTAATTATTTTGAGGTAGGGAGCAAATATATGAGAATTATAGTAAATAAAGGGTGAAATAGGGATGGATAGGGGTGAGCCCATGAATCTAACCTATCACAATAGTATGCCACTTATTGATATTCTACCATATTAAGACATTACATCAAGGTATACATAAAAAACTAAATGTCAAGAATTATGATCTATAGACAACTAATAATTTAACATGAAAGATAAAATATTATATAAATAAATAATTATAATATAAAAATTATATAATATGTAGAGATCAATGCACTATAAAAGGATTTACGCAATGAAATCCTTTTAGTAAAAAACCCCATAAAAGCACCATTCTTTTGCTTGGGAATTTTTTATAACAACTATCAAATAGACCTAAGAATTTAGATTTCATAATCTCACCTCCCCTTTTTCAAATGCCTCAATACCTCTTGTAGTTATGCCAAATTTTCTCACATATATCTAACAATATATACAACTCATTTAATAAATACAATAGCTATGCTTTTTTCCATTTAAATTAATCCCCAAATAGAGTGGTTTATATATTTCTCAACTATTCACATAGGGATTGGTGTATTTTTTCGCAAATAATCAATTAAGATTATTTAAGTTAATTGATAAATTAATTTTATAACTTAATATGACTAACACTGTATTTTATATTATAAGGCCTAAACCTTATAAGTTAGAGCCTTTTAATTTTATTTAGGACCGCTTACAAATAATTGTGACATCCTAACAAAAAATATGTTTATTTTAAAAATAAAAATGAAGTTCCTTAATGACACATGACTAATTTGAAATGCATGACACATGCATAAAATATATGCCAAGATGAAGATCATGTATTCTAAACAACATGGTAAGCGTGTTGTAATAATTTATATCCCAATTTTCTGAGAATCATGCTACCATAGGTCTTATAGAGCAAAGGTAAATTAGAGTCCTAAGCAACTTTTGTCATAAACAAAGCAATATAGCTATGAGAAATTGAAAAATGATGCAATATAAATACTCTTGGATGTAAAAATTAGTAGATCAATAAGAGATTATATTTGAAAATGAAACCCTAAAAATAAAATTCAAGGGTGGGTAGGATGGAAAAAAGCAAGGTAACAAAACAAATCACAAATCCTAAAATAAGAGTGGGCTATGGAGCACAATAAGGAAAATCAAACCCTAATCAAATTTAAATATAATAGGGAAATTAGAGCACAAGTTTTCAAATTTAGAAGGTAAAAACTTAAGGAAAAACCTATAAGGTGTAGGATGTAATAACCCTAGGGTTTTAACCAACTTCAAAATCATTGGATTGAGGTTAGGGTTCTCAACATAATTTAGATTTGTAAAAAATCAGCAAATTTTAGTGAATTAATATTGGGAAAAAATGAGATATAAACACCAAATCACTCTCAACATGGGAACAATGAATAACAAACAATATTGATTGTAAATTTGTAATATAAATTCGAGTTTAAATTCAATATTTTTTGACCAACAATGTGAACACCACAAAACAACTTGATCTACATTTTGTGATGTAATTACAAGTGCACAAACCTCATAAGGGTGTTGTTATAATAGCCCTTGTATAAATAACCCATCAATGGTGATTTAGTTATAGGGGGTGACATCTAGGGCTTGATACTGACCGATTTCTCTGTGAGTGGCACCCTAACTCCCCCACGCTCAACCTCAAAAAATGATGGACTAGGTGTTGATGGTGTTTATTATTGCAAATAACCTTGTCAAGACCTCCTTGTGGATGTGAAACCCTCTCCCAAATAACAATGATCTATTGTCATGACCTTTGTGCCACTTGCCTAAAAGCTACAAATGGATGTGGATTCTCAAGACTCGACAAAAACTATGATTTGTACCCAACTGCTCCCAAATAACAATGATCTATTGTCATGACCTTTGTGCCACTTGCCTAAAATACAAATGGATGTGGCTCAAGACTCCTGTCAACGATGCCAACTACTTACAATGTACATGGTCCACCAATATGAGTGCCCAATAACTAAAAACTACCAGGATAAAATGCTCAAATCCTTCACTCCAATAGTGGCACTCAACTTGGTAGCATTTTAATTAGGCTAAACTACAATTTTTGGATCATGAAACAATAACTAATAAGAAGATTAAGCAAGATCTAGACCAAGGTTTTCATCTTAAGCTAGGTGTGCAACTAAGTTTTTCATCCCAACTAACCAACTTGAGATAAACCTCAAAAATCATGCAAAATCTCTAGATGCCTATGCACATCCACCAAAAATGAAATATATACCTGCATTAATAAGGAACAAGTGCACAACGTGTGGCACCAATTTTGAAATTCAAATTTTACTTTATTTATTTATGTTTTATATTATATTATATTATATTTATATTTTATTTTTAAATATTTATTAATTAGTTAATATATTTTTATAATTGTGTTAAAAACCCTATTAAACTAGTAGTTGGCCAACCTAGCTATGTAGAGGACATAACATTCATCCCTTCCCCAAAGTGCTTGCCCTCAAACAATTTCAAACTCGAGTGCTCAAAAATTTCTTCTTCCCATGTAGAATCCTCAAGTGGAAGATTCTTCCATTTGATTGACTACTCTGGAATAACCTTGTTTCTTAGCTTCTTTTCTCTTATGTTTATGATTGCCTCAAGCTTCAAAATTAATTTCCTCTCATCATCAAGTGGAGGTAACTCTAGTGAAGAGGTGACTTGCTATCTCAGAGCTTTCTTAAGGCTTGACACATGAAAAATGTTATGAATCCTATCGTTTTTTGGAAGTTTTAATAATGTCACCTCATCAATTCTCCTTATGATCCTATAGGGTCCATAAAGTCATGGATTAAGCTTCTCAACACCATTTCCCTTGAGGGAAGATTGTCCATAGGGCTTCAACTTCAAGAAAACATGTCTCGCACCTTAAAAACTCTCTATACTTGATGGTGATTAACATACATCTTTTGTTGGTTTCGGGATTGTTATAGGTTTTCTTTGGGTGCATTAAAAATATCTAAACTTTGTTTAATCAAATCTCTAGCCCTAGGTACTCTACTAACTAAAAGAATCAAATACATGAATGAAATAACATCATAGCCATAAAGTGTCTTAAAAGGATTCATACATATAGGCATGTGATGAGAAGAATTGTAGTGATACTACCTAAGGTGGAGCTGCTTAATCCAAGCTATTTTCTTCATCTAACATAGTTCCTAAGCATCCTCCTATCCATTTGTTCACAATTTTTGTTTTCCCATCAGTTTGAGGATGATAGCTAGTGCTTGGGGTCAAATTTGTACTTGTCAATCAAAAGCATTTTTTTCCAAAACAAGTTGATAAATTTGTTGCCCCTCTCATTTATAATGTTCTTTGGCATTCCATGAAGTCTAAAAATCACTCTAAAGAACAAATCAACCAATTGTGAAGCCTTTTACTTTGAAGATATAGTGTAAAAATGAACATATTTAGTGAGCCTATCAAGAAACATAGATACAATCCTTACCTTGCATCTTTGGGAGTCTTGTGATGAAATGCATGGAGATGCTCTCCCAATTCTGATTTGGAATAGGTAGGTGCTACAATAAACTAGCTAGAAAGACATCATTTGTTTTATTTTTTGACAAACCAAACACTCCCTAACATGCCTTAAAACATCACTTTTGAGCCCTTTCTATGAAAAACACTCCCTTACTAACTTGTATATCTTGTAGCACCATGGATGACCAACAAGTGATGTGTTATGACATGTCCTCAAAATTTTCTCCTTCACATTTGATTCTAGTACAAGATACACTTGATCCTTATAAAGTATGAGCTCATCAACCACTTTGTACCTAGTGTAGCTTCCCATCCAAAATGTCAATAGAAAATATGTTAGCATATTCAACTATTATAGAAACATTCCAATCAATAGATATATTAGTCATAGAACATAAAATAAGGTTTCCTAGAGAATGCATCAACTACCTCATAATTCTTTCCCTTAACATATTTAATATCAAAATTATAGGCTTATAACTTACCCATTTTTATTGTCTGTCATTAAAATCCTTCTAATTAAGGAAGAACTTCAAGCTATTATGATCAATTTTACCACAAACTTCCTACGAAATAAGAATTGCTTGAATTTAGCTAGTGCATGGATGATGGCTAACATATCTTTTTCATAAATAGAGAAGCTCCTCTCCATCTCCTTGAGATTCCTACTCTCAAATGCTATAGGGTGTCTATTTTGCACCAAAACTACTCCAATCCCCTCTTCTAAAGCATCACATCCTAAAACAAAAGGAAGTGAAAATTTTGGAATAGCCAAAATAGGACATGAACTCATTACCTCCTTGAACTTATCAAAAGCTCTTTGTGCTTAAGTGCTCTAAGAGAAAGCCCTGTTCTTCATCAAATCTATCAATGGGGTTACAATTTGTGAAAACCCCTTGACAAACCTCCTATAGTAGTTACAAACTCCCACAAATCCCCTCAAATGTAATGAAGATTGGGCCTAGGCCAATCCCTTGTCTTGATCTTCTCCTCATCCAAGCTAATGCCTTGGACACTAATCTATTGCCTCAATATCTTAGTCAAACCAAGTTCACATTTAGATGCTTTGGCATAAAATGATGCTACTCTAGTATGCCAAGAACCACATTTATGTGCTTCAAGTGATCCTCCCATGTTTTATTGCAAACTAAGATGCCATTAAAGAAACACACACAAATTTCCTCAATTGTAAAATAAATACATAATTCATGCATAACTAAAATGTGGCATGTACATTAGTCAACCCAAATGGCATGACCACAAACTCATAATGCCCATAATGACACTTGAAAGTTGTTTTGTGCACATCCTAATCTCTAACCTTAATTTGATGATACTATTTGATGATAATCTAGTTGTAAATTAATTTTGGAGAAATACGTTGCACCATGAAGCTCATTGATCTTGGGTATGGGGTAATGATTCTTAATTGTCTTCTTGTTGAGGGTTCTATAATCAATGCACATTCTCATAGTATGATTTTTTCTTAACCAACACCACAAAAGAAGCAAATGGGTAGAGCTAGGATGTATAGCAACTCTTTAATCGCCTTCTCAATCTCCTCCTTGTACCTCGCAGGATGACAATAAATTGTAGTGATGATGGGTTTTGCTCCTTCCTCTAGCTCAATTACATGTTGAAAGCTCCTATCCAATGGTAAACTTGGGGGAATTTCATTAAACACCTTCCTATGCTTATCCAAGATGGATTGGGTGTCAACATGATAAGACCTCCCATCCTTGAATGAGCTTGTATCTTTAATCAAGCACTTTGATACCCAAGCAACTTGATCTCTGCAAAAAGTCCCTCTCCATTCTCTTAGTCAAAACCATCATGGGACCCCCATTAGATAGGCCACAAAGAACTACCTCCTTCCCATCATATTTGAATTTCAACTCCAAAATTTGATAATTCTATGAGTACTCGCAAAGTGATTCAAACCATTGCACTCCCTAAACTAGATATATATCACCAATGTCAATCACATATAAATCATCTCACATATTGTACCCTTGTAGAGTCGACTCCAACTGTTGAATCCTCTGGTTGCATGGAATAGTAAACCAATACGCCACTATAACAATAAACCCCTCAAAATATTTTATCTTCAAACCTATCTTAGCCACCAATCCCTCATTATTGAAGTTGTGGGTTGCCCCATTATCAATCAAAATTGCCACTCGACACCCTTGTAATACTCCTCTAACTTGAGAAAGAGTGATATCTAGATGCTCCTGAAAGTGCTACAAGTGTGCCTCTTGAATGCTCTCCTCCTTTATCTTGATGCTCCACCTCATCCACCAAAACCTTGGATTCACACTCTTCTACCTTAGATTCCTCATTAGAAACCACCTCTATGTAGTGTATTTCCCTTTTCCCAAACACTTAAGACCTGGTTGCCATGGCTCTCTATAAGTGAAGCGCAATTTTTTTCTTCAAAGTTCATTCTTGGATTCCTCAACCCTATTTAGTTTTGAGGGTGGGGCCTTAGGTTGAGGGAAGTTCTTATGGGAGGCTTCTTATGTTGAATCAACAATGCACTTGGACTAGAATTTGTTTTTGGTCCTTGAATCCTTCAAGTTTGGAGCTCTCTTGGTGGCCTCCTACAAAGAAATCGAATCAAATTCCCTTACTAAACCCTGAAGTGGTTTGGTTAGACCCTCTATGAAAAGCACTATGAGTCTCCTCTCTGTCACATTTGGAACCATCATTGGTAGCCTCTGAAACTACCACATAATGATCAACTATGCCTTCTTGCATCAACTGCGTTAGCTCCTTGAAATGAATCTTTGGATCCTTTTTGCCAAACCTCTCCATCAATCTCGAACCAAACTTTTCTAGGGTAATAGTTGATCCATGTCTTTGAGTCACAATGCCATGATACCACCACTCATGAGCTACACCCTCCACGAAAAGGGTTGCAAATTTGATTGCTTCCTCCTCAGACATGGTGTTTAAGGAGAAATAAGCGTCCAATTTTTGCAACCAAGCTCTAGTTGTAACCCCTTTGGATACATCATAAGTGGGTATAGTGATGTTTCTCACCAGTTGTTGTATATCTCTCATTGGTTGATCTTGATATCTTCCTCTCTTACGATGATCATTTGTTTTCATATCATAATACTCCATGAATGACATGTCATGGTGGATGGCTAGGTTTAGAGCACTATTTTGCATGATGCCTTTCCATCTCATCCTCAAGTCTTGGTGGTGTTTGTTGCTCTTCCTCAAATGGATCATCTTCTTCTATTTGCAAAATATTGCCCTGAATGCCTTGGTTTGTGGATTCACTGAAACCATTGGTTGAGTGACTACCTTTAGTACCATTTGGATTAGACCTTCTAGCACTCTATTATTAATTCATTCCTCTCAAAGTCCTCATAATCTTTGCAATAGACTTCCTCAAGGTAGATTGAAATTCTTTGGCCAACTCTATTTTTGTTCCTCATAACTTGTTGGAAGTTGATTTCTTCATTCCTATCACCCATTGAAACTTCCTTTCTCTTTTCACTCGCTAGTACTTGATTTCCTATTCACCTTTTTGCATGAATTTGTATCACACAGCCCCACAAACTAATAAAAAATGTGGCTTTGATACCATTGTAATAAACCTAAGGTTTTACCAAACTTCAAAATCATCGAGTTAGGGTTAAGATTCTCAACATAATTTAGATTTGTAACACATTGGAAAATTTCAGTGAACTAAAAGTGAGCAAAAATGAGATATAAACACCAAATCACTCTCAATGAGGGAATAATGAACAACATACAATACCAATTGTAAATTTTCTAATATAAATTTCAATTTTAATTCCACATTTACTACCCAACAAAGTGCACTACAAAAATGGTTTGATTTACATTTTTTGATGTAATTACAATTGCACAAACCTCATAAGGGTGTTGTTATAATAGTCCTTGTACAATAACCTATCAATGGCGACTGAGTTAGCAAGGGGTGGCATATAGGGTCTGATATTGGCTGATTGCTCTTTGAATAGTGCCCTAACTCTCCCACACTCAACCTCAAACTCGATGGACTAGGCGCCATTGGTATTTATCACTTTGGATCTACAAAACACCTTGCCAAGACCTCCCTATGGTTGTGAAACCCTCCCAAATAACAACAATCTATTGTCAAGATCTTTGTGCCAGTTTCCTAAAAGTTATCAATGGATATAGATGCCTTAGAACTCCACAAAAACTATAATCTATACTTGTCAATGCCTAGCAAAGTTTACAACTGATCACAATGTACCTAAGTCTACTGATGAGTGCCCAACAAGTAGCCAAGTTACCAATGACCATGCTAAAATGCTCAAATCCTTCACTCCGACAATGGCTCTAGATGCCTTAGGACTCCACAAAAACTATAATCTATACTTGTCAATGCCTAGCAAAGTTTGCAACTGCTCACAATGTACCTTAGTCTACTGATGAGTGCCCAACAAGTAACCAAGTTACCAATGACCATGCTAAAATGCTCAAATCCTTCACTCCAACAATGGCTCTAAACTTGGTAGTATTTGAACGAGGCCAAATTGCAATTTTTGGATTACAAAACAAGTAAAAAGATTAAGCAAGATCTGGACTGAGGTTTTTGTCTTGACCTAGGTGGGTGGCTGTGAAGAACCCTGCTGGTCCTACTTCAACCTCAAACTGCTAAATCTGATAGGTTTGTGTTTTTGCTTGTTTTTTGAATGTTTTGATTTTTTGGTGGTTTTTGCATAAAAAGGATAAAGTGCGATTTTGAAAGAAATGCTTCTAAAATTTTAAATAAATACATGAAGTACAAACTGAAATAGATAAACTCCCAAATCGATAGCATATAGGTTTATAATTCTTTCTTGATGCTTACAGTGTTGAAACCCTAACATGCAGACAAAAAGGCAAGGCAATTTACAATATTTAAAAACTTGATTTTTTATTTGCAGCCGCCCCACAATGAAGACTTTGTACGGCCAACCTCAGGAAGATATTCTCCAGCCTCAAAATTGTTGCAAATTGACCCAGAGACCAAGGTGTCCCATTTGGTGCAGGCAGAAGACCAAAAATTAAGGCGTCCAAGCTCACAGGAGAAGTACGACCTCAAATCTGATTTGTACGACCTCCACACAACAACAATTAAATCCATACTATCTTGGAAATTGTGCCAGACTTGTATTAAACCCAACCGCTCAAGAAAAATCACTATATCTGGACATTTATTGAATTCACCCTAAATAATCACTACACAATCAACTCTGTAATAACTTCTAAATGAAGCTATTCAATTGCAGGCAATAAATCAGCTGATATTTCACAGCCTCTGAACTGCTAACACTGAAGATGGCTCGTTCTCCAATGTGGAAGACAACTGAAACCCTCAATTTCATTCTCTGAAGAAGGAATAGGCTAAAATTGATTTTCATAACATAATGAATGAAGTTTTCTCAAAGAAAACTTATATCTTCTCAGTTGGGTCGATTTCCTTCAAAAAACATCATTTAAATAAAACTTGAAATTTCACTTTTAATCTTTCAATAGTTTGGACGCCTTCTTAATTATAATCATTAATTTAAAAATGGCCCCTTCTTCATGATGGTCGACCCCCTTCAAAAAGTCACTTAAGTTATAATATTAAATTATATTATAACTTTATAATATAAGCTTCAACTTAATTAATATTTATTTTGGCAAATAAATATTAATATCTCTCTCAAAATAAGTCCAATTGACGAACTGTCTGAAGCCGGATGATAAGTGACTGAATCCGCATATGACCAGACCATACTGCTAAAAATAGCAGGGGTGCTCCGCTGAGTGTCTCCACTTACTAAAAATAGTAAGTCAAGCAAATGACGTCCAAAAGACCCCGAACGAAAGCCAAACTGAATGATTCTGATAACTGAAGCCAAACCATGCCTCAACAAGACCCTCTATCCACCCTATCAGCCTACGAGGGTCACATAATAGGCTAATCTCATGACCTGAGAGATGTCAACTAGAAGGGGACATTACAGTGGCTAAGGTTTTTTTCCCAACAAACCAACTCATATAAACCTCAAAAATCATGCAAAATCTCTATATGCCCACGCCCAACCACCAAAAATGAAATATATACCTGCATTGACAAGGTGCAAGGGCCCAAAGTGTGGAGCCAATATTGAAATTCAAATTTTACTTTATTTATTTTCATTTATATTTATATTTATTTTTAGTAAGGTGTTAAAAAACACCTCTATTAAAATGGAAGCAAGTTGACACGGATAGGAAGGGAGCATGTCATAGGATAAGTGAAGTTCACAAAAAATGTAAAGAAAATAAATACCTTTCCTAAATTTACGTAGGCCAATTAAATAAATGCAATTAGCAAACAAACAATTAACCTAAATAAAAGAGTTGGGACTAATAATTCAACTAAAGTAAATTATGCAATAATTAATTATGAAATGGCTAGGGGTACTTAGCTTTAGAATTGATGATGAAAGAATGATGCAAGTGTGATGTTGAATTGATTCATCATTGTCCTAAAATTGTTGAATGTCTCAAAAACTATGATCTAAAACACTCTTGGTTTTAGATTTGAACACCACAAGGTCAATGCCAAGCAATGCAAATTCAATCTAATGCACATAACTTATTTGTGAAACATAGAAATTCAATCTGATGCACATAACTTATTTGTGAAACATAGGATTGATCTATCATAAAGTGTGCTTGTAAACACATTCACCTTTTTTTCTCAATAGTTGACCTTGTCAAGGTGGTGTGTAGGGCCACCATTGGGGAGAACGCCTATTTGATAGGTGAGTGTCCAACTAGGTCAACCCCCTTGGCAAGCTCTATTAATTGTAATGTGATTTCAAAGACAATGTTCATCAACATGTAGATGACCTACATGCAAATGATGTAGATCAAGTTATTTGTCCCTTTAGTGCTCTAATGTTATTCTTTATAAAATTCAATGCACATTGAATGGCATGTCATTCCTAATTAAATTAAGTGCATGTTGAGTGTCTTTAAATATAATGGCATAACATGTTGCACAAATGTGTGTTAAGTTGGCTCATAATGGCTAGAAGGTATGCCAATAAAATTCAAATTCAAATATTGGGTTCGTAAATGAACCCTGGGTCTCAATAGTAATCTTGAGATAGCGAGTGCATGCATGAAAGTGAAAATTAGAGTGCAATAATGATGAGTAAATAACAAATATATGTGAATAAATGTAAATGATAATAAATAAAATTGGGTAAGAATCAAACCATGAGCTAAACTGAACATAAGAGTATGCCACTTATCAATATGCAACTGCATTGAAGGTCGGCACGCAACTAAATGACAAATGACACTAATATCCAAATTTTACAATTACACTTACATGCAAATTGACTGGAAATAACCACTCCGTATACCTACAATTAGAAGGTTTAGGATGCTCATAGGAAGCTTGCCAATTGTTTCTTGGAGTTGAAGCAATACATGACAGTCAAACACTGAATGGTGTGCCTGCTAACTTGATGGACACCCATGACCCCATTTCATGTTTTATGGATAGTTGAAGAGCTCAAAATAAGTTCATCAAGAAATGCATGAAATTATATATTTCAATTTTCGGGGTGTGCAGTCGATAATTTCAAGTATCTTTAAAAATAAAAAATAAATGGGCATTATTGGTTCTCTAGTTTTGAGGCTGTCAGCCTTCGAACCTTTTCTGCAATACTTTATGTGCATGCCTTATTTTTAATCATTTGGCTTTGGCATTGTGCAAAGAGCACGTCCACATAGAGGTGAGAAAAACCAAAGCTAAATTTTAATATTATGAAAAATCAAGGGTTAAATTTATGTAATTGTTTACTCTATTATTAGAGATCAAAAAAATCAAAGTTAGATTATAGCATCATAAGAAGTCCAAACTGAACTTATTTTTATGTAACATAATAATGTGTACATGCAAGAGTACAAGTTTCAACATAATTTCACTTCACTTAAATATTTATCTACAAAAGACATCTCCTTTTGTTGTAACTAAAAGAAAAAGTTCAAAAAATCATTAAAATTTTATATTAGCTTTTTTTTTCCTTCTCATTTGCATGGCAAAACTGCACCCATTAGCAGATTATTTGGGAAATAGAAATGTCAGAAAAATTTATGTTAGGATACTAGCGAGCCTAAAATGTGATTTGATGAATTAGCTCATTCTCTAATAGTTGAGACTGGTCACTTGGTAACTCAACTTCAGGAAAATCATTAGATTAATGCTTATTTAGAGCAGCATTTTGAGATATACGATATTCTTCCACAACAGAAATTGTTTATTGATGGAATTATTGTGATAGTAGAATATAACATGATTTGTTGCTTGCATCAGTAATTACTAATTTTCATAAACCTGAGTGGTTTTCACCAGTCTCATCTCTTGGCCAATTTTGTCTTTTCTTCAAATCAATCTATACTTCGTGGCCTTTTTATTAATGATTCTAAAGTTTCATTCCATCAAAATGTTAAAGACTCGAAGTAGCTAAGCTCAAGTATAAGTAACCTGCTCCAGGAGCATATTATAACGTGAACCCTTAAAATGAATGTCCTAATGTACGAGGCAAATGATAACCCTCAAAAACATCAGACAAAACACTCAACAAAAAGACCTTGTATGTCTCTGCCTAAATTCTTTCATGATTTCAAGGACACAATGTCTAGAACTTTGAAAATATGCATAACCTCACTAGTCCCATATTCCATGTAGCATGACGCTACATGTAGATTTACTCTTTTAGACAAGAAGCTCTATCAAACAACTTAATTGTGCAGGGCAGGAATTTCAGGACGTCTTAAATGAGTGATCCATAATACTCTTTTGCAAGGCAGTATGGACCGTGAAGGACATTATAGATTTATTTTCTTTTTAAGTATTTAACTTCTGCCCAATAGAGTTTGGCACGATTAAGATACTAACAAAAACCATTATAAATACCTTTCTGCATTTTCTATCCTCCACACAGATTTCTTTCCTCCTAGTTCTTCTAGTACAAAGCAGCTGTATGGAGCCAATGACCCTTGTCCACTTTGATACAGCAAAAGGCAATTCTGGTCTACAAAGCTTGACAGTAAACCTAAAATATTGTCACACAAACTTCCTTGAAATTCAAGACGTTAGCTCTAGGTCTTGACTTAATTAAAAAATGTATACATTCAACAAACTAGAAAATTATTCTTTGCAGATTAAATGTGAATAAGAGTAAAAACTGGAATTTCCTGAGAAAGCTCCAAAATACTGCTGTGACAAAACATTACAGAAAGACCACAAAATTCTTTACAGATGATACTGTACTAGCTTACATGAAGTCTGCTTAAACAGAAGCTACAATGGCAAGTGCGATCTTTGCCATCTCCAATAAGGAACTCATTCGTGACAATATTTGACAGTCAAATTTCCAATTTGCCAAGAGCATTTTATGGCTTGTTATACCCAAGGGAATATAAACAAGGCAGACAGGATCCTCCTGGATTGGATATTATCTTCAACATTTTTTTCTCCCGCATCCATTTTAGCATTGACTTCATTTGCATTTTACTGGTCAGAGCTCTTAACCCAGCTACCTGAATGAATTAAGCAATCAGAAAAGCAGGACAGAACAAGTTAATAAGCAAGAAACTTAAAAAGGAATATATAACCATAGAAATAGTTTAGAAGGCATTATGATGCATATGATAAACTGCTTCCCTGGTCCCACTTTGCTTGCAGTTATAGATGGTCCAAGGAAAGCTACAAACATGATCTCAACTCAGGCAGCGGAAAAATAATACTAATTGTAGCCCAGAAAGCAGTTTACTATTTAGACGAGTTGGCTTCTAGAGTGCTTCAGGAAATTAAAAGTTTCACACAGACACATCAGAGAAATGGAGAAACATAAGTTCTTACACTGTCTCTCAATCAGTAATTTATAGGTAGCACATGAGTGGATGGCCAGGAAAAATTTTGAGGCATGTCCCTAACTTTTTTGAACAGGGGAGCATTTTAGAAACACAGTGACTTGGGGTGAAAAGTCTCAGGGATGGCCAGACATCCTCTCTGACATTTCCCAGTTTAATTTTTCTTTTTAAACATGCAAAAACAAAAAGAATAGAAATGAAAATAGGGGACCTTGCATTTTCATTTGGAGCAATTGTTAAAGAGAGGGAAATGCAAAAAAAAAACGAAAAACTAGATAAAACTTGGAAGGAAGCATCAGCATTTGTCATGCAGCAACGATGAGAAGAGAGAAGAAGAGCAGAGATGAGTATTAGAATTGACATGAATAGGAGTAAAATCAACATACTTGGTTAATTTGTCAGCAACCACAACAATGCAATCTTTATAACTCACTTTAGGAAGATTTGTGTTGAAATTGGTGCTGATAATTCCCATTTTACATTAGGAATGCCAATTTCTGAAGTTCAGTTGTTTTTCAAACTGTTTCATCTTTGCTTATCTGACATTGCTCACAAGCCACTATGAAATCGTGGAGGTTGCCCTTCAAACCATTTCATTGATTAGTTGTCCTAATTTGAGAAAAGTTTTGAAGAACACAGCATGTCTGGCTGAAGGAGAAGAGATTAAAAAAACTACATATATCTTAAATTTTGATATGGGATACATAACTACTGTGGCTGGTGATGAATGAGTAATTGTGAAAGGAATGCTTGTTGCTCTTGGCCAAAGATGTCTACTGATCCTGTGACAACTCATCCACTCATCATCCTTGGTATACTTTGCCTCGATATTATATTTCCAACCTGGGATATTTTTTGCAGTAAGAAACTCTTTTGGAATTATAAATATGACACCAGCTGCCAGCTACTAATTTTTTGTCGCCTTTGCAAAATTGACATTGGAGTTGTGTACTTGAAAATTTTCCATCAAGTTATGTGGTCGCTCAAAGTGATAATGTCACAGTAGGCAGTATTTTAAACTGAAATTCTCAATCCAAGCGCAAACATACTATATAGTTCTCAAACTTGGTCCATGCATTGCTGCTAGCATGTCCTTATCATGAATAGGTAAAGTCTTATTTTTCACTTCACTTATAGCTCTAAAAGGCAATTGACCTATCCTGTTGCATTAAAACTACTCAAACCCCCAACCTAGAAGCATCATACTCAACAATGAATGGTACATTTTATTTTGGAATCACAAAGATGGAATTTGAACATTACCCTTTGAAAATTGCGAATACTAGGCTAGATAAAGTTGTGCATAACTTGACAACAGCATACAACAAAAAGACATTTACAAAACCAAATGGCACCAAGTGAGAGAGGAGGTTGTTAAAACCATATCTTTACCAGGTTCAAAAATTTTAATTCATTTGGGAGGTTAAAAAACTCAGAAATCTGGGATTTTCAAATTAGTCTGGTAAATTTCTATACAAATTGCGAAGTATGGGCTGATTTGGACTAGTTTGGACATTCTCAAAAAAATCTGGATCCAGCCCGATTTGAACCAAATTTGTTCGGATTTGGTAACTATGGTTGAAGCTGATGTTGTAACTCTTCATGGGCATAGGCTAAATAGATTTACAAGGGTGAGGATGTGTGCTAATTGCTAACTGGACAAGGCCAATCACATGCAAGGTGCCTGAGAATTAGGCATACAAATTCTATGTTACTGTCTTACATGGAGTCAGTGAGGCTCCAAGGAACTGAAATCCACATTTTCTAGTCTAATTCACATACAGTCAGTGAGGCTTACTGAACTGGGTCAAACATACATATAGATATTTACTATATAAAGATAATTGCAAGGGAGGCAATAATTAGAAGCACAATTTCTGTCATTTTCTCGCCACAACTTCTGCATTGAACAAGGAGAATTTTCTACAGAAGCTGAGTTGAAAAACTACTTGCCCAGTATTGGCAGAGTGCCTTCATGGATGAAAGATGGTGATCATTGTGATTCTTTAACTTTTTTCTGCAAATTTGTCGACTTTGTGCAATTATTGCTAATGTCTTTTTGCCAAAGAATTCAATAAATTCATACCTATAGCTCAATTTTCTCAAAATCCATCAAATCTAGGAATGACATTTTTTTTCATTTGAGGCTGGCTTTCAGCACAAGAGTAGTTATTACTTTCATGCAGCAATTGTTCATCATCCCATCTCATCATATCCATGAAAGTCACAATTCAATATGAAGTGATAGTTAGATACCTATGTTACCAAATCAGCTGGAAATAACAGCATTTCTAGGTACGAGTCATACTGTAATTGGGTCCAGATCTGAATTGCTTGTGGAATCAAGTAGGGTTTTCCTTTTCTCAAGCAAAATCATGTAGAAACAGCAAAGAGCATAACTAGGCAATTCCAAGTTGGACAGGGCATTTCTACAGCATTTCCATGGTGATTCCAGCAGCTAGTACAAATTTGGACACGTTTCATTTGGATTTTCACCATAAGACCTGCACCTGAATGTAATAACCCACCCTTAATATTTTCAAAAACTTCACTTGTTAGCGTTAGCCAAAATGCAATGATAAACAACTGAATAAGCAAACCTTCACTTTCTAATCACCCAGATCCCAGTGTGGGCAAGGTGAGAGCATACGGTGGAAAGGAGATCTTCATTACATAGAAAGAACAAGCTAACTGAAAGGAAACACCTTCCATTTTCTAATCACCTAGATCCCGATGTGGGCAAGGTGAGAGCATACAGTGAGAAGGCTTACAATTGAAATTTTCTATGCTACCACTTCTTCAGTGGGGTGAGTAATCAAAGCCAAATGCGTGAAAGTAAACATCCACTTATTCAATGGGAAGTACAAGAAAGGAATAACACTCGGCAGCAACCTGACCAACCTTCACTTGTTCAGCGGGGATAACAAGAAAGCAAGTAAGAACTCGACCACTTATTCAGCGGGAGTAACAAGTACATAAAGTAAAGCTCGACCACTTATTTAGCGGGAGCAACCATTTGTTCAATGGGGTAAGTATCAAATGCAAATACAAGAGCATTCACCAATGGTACTACTGATGGTGTTACAATGAGCTCAACATAATCATATCAGACCATTAGATACTGCTGTTATGAGAGGTAAATGACAAAAATATGACGTAAACACCCTCCCAAGATGCTACAATAAAGAATAAGAACACCCCCTTCAAACTAGAACAAGTATACCTCAAGATAGGACCACCGGTGATCAATAGAAGGTCTCCTAAGCTGCTGCAACAGGTCTGATGCACTGGACAGCAGTCTGATATACCCAAAGAGCAAACTTGAAAACACCACCCAGCAATCATAAAATGAACATAGCTCCTCCAATACTTCGTAGATTCGTTCCAAACCACTTGCAAGGGTCAATGCAAGCCTACGCGTCCAAAATAGGATAGTTAGCAGCCTCGAACTGGTGAAGACAGAAGCAAACACACTTCAAACTCCCCTAACAAAATGGTACAGCCTCCCTAGATGGGGCGACCAGCATTAAAATTCAGACTGTCCACCATAAAATCTGAACTTTGGCAAGAAGGGGCACCCAATGTTGCAGGTTCTCTTTCATCAATACCCACAAAATAATACAAACTCTTCCAACCTGCAAGTGCAACCATGGTACGGCCTAGGGCAGAAAATAGACAACCAGCAAACTGAAATCTTCTAAAATCATTTCCAAAAATGCTTTCAAACCGCTGCAAGAAGAGTTAACACACCAAAACATAGCTAGAAGATATCAAAACAATCCATAATCGAAAACAAATTGAAAAGCTTCCACCAATAACTCCAATGGTGACTCTTGCAGTGAAGCCACTCCAATGTCCAGCTAGGGAGTATCCCTTAGCTCCGAAACAAGAACAACTTTGAAGGTTTTCGTCTCCAAAGCCCTTGAGGGGATTCAATTCTCACTCTGACAACATTTCATTATCATCAATCAGCATTGTGAAAATGAGAGCAAGAGGGGTGTATATATAACACTTTAAGACCCATAAATTTGAAAACCTTTTCCCTCCAAAAAGGGACACCCAACATGAGGAAGAATATTAAATTTAATTTAATTTCTTTTTTCCCCTCTCATCAAGGCATCCAACATTAGCAAGTACAAGAACACCTTTTAAAAACAACCTTTAGTTGTTACTCCTAGGCGTGGGGGTCCATAAAGGTTAACTTTTTTAAACTTTACAACTTGAATAACTTAAATTACCATTCTTGCCATTATTGAACTCCAATACTAGTGGAAGCCATTTTTGAACTCCAAGACTAGTGGAACCACTGAATTGCCAAAACTGACAGAAACCCAATGACTGAAACTGCCACCATTGCCAGACCTGCATTGAACTGTTGCCAGGACCATTGCCAGAAATAGCACTTACTAAAAATAGCATATTGCTAAAAATAGTGTGTCCAAAATCAAAATAAGCACATTCTAAGATGCAATTGTGACTTACTAAAAATAGTAAGACTAAAAATAGACGCTGCTAAAAATAGCAATGATTACCCACCAAGGATCTCAAAAAACATAGAAAGACCCAAAAACCCCTCTAGCAAACTCCCATAAAAACCTTCTGAAAAGCAGATGAGAAACCTCCAAGAATCTTGGAAACCCTAAAAACACCCTCGAGTAGCCTACAAGACTCCGAAAATAGGCTAACGTACATTGAAAAACATAGGGCTAAAAAGGGGACATTATAGTCCTCCCTTCCCAAAGATTGCTTGTCCTCAAGCAATGCTACAACTCCAGAAACAATAGACCAATCCACATAAGACCAAATAAGATCCTAGGGTCCCACATCCACCTCAGGAAGGACCCACCATGTCAACGCTGCACCACTTTGATCACAACTATAAGACCATTGTGCCAAACTTGCACTATCCTCTCTTGTAACCCCGAAAAGTTACCATCCATGAGACTCAACCTAACATACCAGGGAGGCCTAAAATCAACACCATGCAACATCTCCTACCCAAAATCTCTGAGAAGTCCATATCTGCAATCCCACTACCTAACATGATCCTAGACAATAGGAAGGAAAGTCTTCTCAACCCAAAACCATACTCCTCAACATATCTCCTCACGGTGTCAAGTAGAGCCACGACTACAAATGTGACTCCCTCCAATCTTCTTGCAAAAAGGAAAGCCATCCCTCGCAAGAATTCAACAAGCTCCCCACTAAAACACCACATACAACCATGAAGACTTCTGAAAACTCTGACTATTCCAACTCCAAGAGTCTCTGAATAGTGAAACCAAATATGCGGGAGTTTGATGTCTTGAACCAACACCGAGAGAGAACTACCATGGTTTACATCACAAACCTTCATAACATGAACTCTCTGAGTTTGGAAGGTTCAAAGAAACAAATAATCACTGTTGTTCAAAGCTGGAATCAGCAAGGTACAATTTGAGCTTGGTGCTTTACACAAGGGAAAACAACAGTTCCAATGAAATTCCCAAGTATAAGCACATGAGGTGTGAAGAGTGCACATAAAGTACTAGGGGCGAGGGGGCAGGGGGCGTGAATTAGTATTTTAGAACTTTAAAACTTAAAACCATAAGAATAGACAATCAAAATAGTAAGAACAAACACTTGACAAGAAGAACACCAATATCAAGTGGAAAACCCTTTCGGGTAAAGAAACCACAACAAAACTATTGTTTTCATTAACTTCAAAAGGGCACCAACCCAAGACACTATAATCTCCAGATTACAAAAGCAAGCACCAACTCACTGATTATTTTCACAACACTAAACTCTGATTTCTAGACTCAAAATACATACTTCCATACGCATATTCTCTTCAAACTAAGCACTACCACAATCTGAGGATTACCTTAATGTCTTGCAACCATCTTGAAGCTGCTTGACTTCACCCGATTCATACTTCATTGTATAAGCAAGTCCTCATCATTTCTGATGTTACCACGCATGTTTGTGAATGTTGATGATGATATAATTCAATTCCAAAACTGAAAAAGCTAGACTCAAAAATATTAACTATAGAATTGGATTTCTCAAAATCACCTATCCTAACTATCTAGAGTAAGAAAAAATACAGTAACATAAACACTTCTCTATATTTTGTGCATTGATACCCATGTTTTTTTAATCTAAACATGCAAATTGCATGTCAAATAATTTAGTGCACCCATCACACTAATACGACACGACTTCCACACAAATTGGCCAATAAAAGAATAGACATTACAATTATTGAATTCGGCAAAGGATTTATTTTCTGTGTACACTTTTTGCGACATCCTGAAGAATAAATTCCACACTATTAAAATGCCATGAAGGCCTTCTATTTGCACTACCTCTAACAATAACGATAGTGCTAGGAATATAATCTCTACCACATCGTCTTATATGCATGCACCCATAACTTATATAAATCGCTGAAGATTTTAAAGAATTTGTCAATAAAGAGAATGGATTGTCCATTTTAAATTCTAAAGCCGCCCCACTCTCTGAATCGTTGAGGATTAAGCTTTGACTCTAGGAATACACGATAGACCATAATATAACTAAAGTTGACATAAGTCCATGAGCCGCCAACTACAATGGAATCGGCAGAAGCCGTCACTCAGAATAGACAAATCAAAGGTATGAATATTTAATTGCCCTTCATGCAAGCCGCCGCCAAAAAAATAGAAGCATCAGTAAATAAGCCGCCCACAAGCTCACTGAATTCGCCTATTAAATATGGTCCTGCAAACAATCTCGATATATTTGATGGGCCTACTTCTTGTGTAGAGAATGTGAAGACACCATCAATATAATCTGATGAATCTTTCATTGGCTAGAAGTTGAAGACAAGTTCAAATTCCTTTCGGTTACTTCGTACTGAACCTTTCTCCTCCTTTTTCCACTTCCTTCTTACTCCTTTGTTCTTCATTTTCCTTCACCTCTCTTCGACTTTCAAAACTCTCTTCTTGTTTGCGAGCAAAAAAAGGGCAAGACAATTCTGTGAGCTTTTATCTTAGAACCATCTCCAACTTCAAAAGTAATGTCAAAATATTGATCAAGCATCGTCTTAGGCGCCCATGTTTTTAGGAAAGCAATCTGTGCTTTCAACTCTTCAATCTCTTTCTTGAGCTCTTCCTCAGTTTCACTTGCCTCCTCATAGCATTCTCTGTAGGTTCCCACAGCATCCATATTATATTCATCTTTGCAAGAAAGCCATCACATTCTCAGCATACTCTCTCCACTGTTCACCATATTCCCTTGCCATTGTAACTGAATAAGCTCGGGCGAAAAAATAGCCTTGCAAAAACCACATAAAAGGTTTTGGTTTGCACAAAGGGGAAGTGCATGAGACTGTTGTTTTCTGCATACTTGAGGTATGTGATCCAGGAGAGAGCAAGTAATCTTTTAGGATATACTGTAACTCCTTCCGAATTATAATATGAATGGTAAACCATACTGATTGTGTTTTGCTAGTGAATGCTACATGAGCAAAGTGGGTACAATCTCAAATGTTTTACGTGTTTAATTGTTATTGGAAATGACCATAAAAGTGTCTTCTAGGAAGATCGAATAATCCCCCGAAACCATGATGCAATCAAAAAATAATCAATCCACTATTTGAATCTCATTATCAAAGACACTAAACCATGTACCTTTGACATCAATGACAAAATATTCAACAAGATGAGCATTGTGTTGTACCCAAACAACTCAAGAGTGGCTGGGAAACACTCCAAAGCCGCCTCCAGTTGAAAGCCCTTACTACCTTGACAAGAAATACTATGCCAACTCTCTTGAATGAGAGCAACCCCAAACGTAAGGTGGCTGGTCTGCAACCAAACAACGAGCTCAAGACTAAGAATCTAACCCATTCTTTGCGAGTGAATACTCCCAAGAGTAACCATTTGTCCAATGCTCCAATCCCTACTTAAAATCTCTCTCCAATCTATTTGTGGATGGATAGTTGGAATCACAAAATGGCTGGTAAGAGAAAGAACAACGTTATAAATTCTGAAATTTTGATCCTTATCCTTCCAAGGATCTTTCCTATCGTTCCCAATAAGCTTCATTAATCCTTGCTGAGGATCCCAAACATGAATACCCAACCAAGAATGATTCCCAACATATTAGGAAAATTACACATCACATCTCCAAGTGCCATCTAAAACAAAATGCATATCCAAGAAATTAGTCACTTCTTTGGTAAACCCGTATAGTCCATCCAAGAAAGTTCCAACAAATTTCCTTGCTGCTGTTCTGAAACTTCCAGCAAGTTCAAGAGCATTATTTGGAAACTTTTCAAATTCAAAAATGAATAAGTCTCCATAAATCAATTCATCCCTTGAAGATATTGCATCTCCTAGTGTCACAACACTCCTTATACACTCTTCCTTTGTCTCCTCCTCCACATGTTTCATACTCAGTGGTCTCCTAGGAGGATAACCAATCACTTCATAGTGAGCACTTAAATTCAAACCATGCTGAAAAACGCACTCCGACTCAAATACTGAATCTTCTCCTTGATCCCATATCTTGCTATTTTCACTGGGCATTTCAACTTCCATCACAAAGAGGGGGTTATCATAAGTTGCCTCTGCACCCACTTCAAAGACACCAATCCACAGGGAACACCAATCCCCTTCAATTCTGATTTGCAAGCACCAACCTATAGGAGACACCAATCCCCTATGATTGAGCTACAACACAATCACTGAGCAACAACTCACTTTACAAAAAGGAATATGAATCTGCTTTCTCTCAACTTGTTGTGCATCAATAGGCAAACACATTCTCTAATGATATCTCAATTTCGCTCAACATCCTTGACTTCTCTTTTTTGCTTACACATCATTTGACATATACATTTTGCACGTAGCCACACAACACTTGATTCACAAGTCACTCAAGATTTCATACGATGATTTTCAATATATATCCATTCCAACATGTTAACTATGTTTAAATGTCGACCTAGAACCCTTTAACACCATCCACAATCATCCATGTCAGCCAAAGATAGACCTTAATTCAAAATAATATGAAATTTGTAGTCGACTCGATCCTAAATCATGTGTTACTTCCGGTGTAAGATAACATCATGCACTTTCTTCCATGGACTTAAATTGGTCCTATTTTACCCTCACACACTTCCTCCAGTAGGCACACACTTCGCTTCTCTAGCGCAAACACTCAAACATTATACGCATTCAACCATCAATCAAAGTCTTTACTCTATCACTTATATCTTGCAATTCTGTAACTAAAATATGTGGAAATTGTAGATTAAAATACTTTGTGTAGCCTTACTTAACTTCCAAATCGCAAGCTATAATTATGAACAATGGTAGAATGTGTTGAATTATGTGATCAGAAGTAAATGCACAGAAGATTAAAACAAAATCAGACAAAATGACACAGCATGTACCCTGGGAAAACCCTCCTCTTGAGGGAGAAAAACCCAGCAACAAAGATCTCTCTTATTATTCGATGCAGCAGTGGTAGATTTACAACTTACAATGAGGTCTAACACAAGACCAATAATAAGAAATAACAGATTGAATGCTCTAGATCACACCTGAGAATATTGAACTAACAATATACAGTAGATCTTCAACCTCTCGGACTTTGACAACACTTAATCAGATCGAACTGGTAACTTCAAGATTCAGTCACTGAGAGATCAACCTTGAATGGAAACAACGAGCTGGAGAATACACAGATGAGACACAGAGTTCGCACTGATCACTGGTAAATGAGCGCTCGGATCTTCAGTCTGCACAGATCTTTGATGTAGCTCACACTTGTTCAGATCGCAATTCACTGTTATATTTACCTTTGATAATGACGAACTTCAATGATCGCTTCTAAGGAGTATTCGCACTTGACTGTTTCTTGTTCTCAGAAGTATTCGCACTTTTCTCAATATCGCCGAACCTGGGAAACCTCTGTCAAGTTCGCACCTATACACTGGCTGTGATCGCACTTATCATTGGCTGTGTTGAACTTTTTCATGTCTCCTTCTTCCTACTCGAATAAGTGAATATATAGATGCAAGAGAATAGATGTTAACTTTAAACCTTCATGTCGGCCTTGATAGATATTATCCATGCCTCTTAATGTCGGCTTCTTACAATGTTTCATATACTCTCAATGAAGTCGGCCTTAGCAATTTGGTAACCTTTATGATTTTGAATTATACATGTCGGCCAGATTATAAGACACAAAATAATAAGTATTAAATTGAATAGCCGAAGGCTACATTCAATTTAATACTTTCTCAAAGAACATGAGCTGGAAGGATCAACCGACGCTGTTAAACATTAACAGAATGTAGTACCAAAAGCAGTCACAATGTAACACAATGCGTATACTGTATCTAAGCAACACACCTTAAAACACTTTCAGACCACCTCCAACAACTAGAATAGATACAAGATGATATAGCAATCATACTACAACCGATCTCACAACTTGTCACTGTACTTCCAGAACTCAAATGCTCAGACAAGTCATGTTAGAAGCAATTACATTTAATTCTCACTGATCTGCTGACCCTTTAGACATCATACTTCTGTCACAGCTTTGACATCAAAGACAACATATGTTCAACAATGACATCTTTGACTTCTTCTTGCAACTCAACTATGAAAGCATCACCAACTAAGGGTCTAGGAGAAATTGATGTCTCCATATTCCATTTCAAAGAAGGATTAGCATATGTCAAATCAGCTCCCAATCCAAAAAGTGGATTGTCAAATAAGTGGAAATCATGTTTAGACCCTTCTCTTACCATTTCTTTATGCAAAACAAGTTTTGAACTTGCATTATCTGCTGCTGTTCTGAAAATTCTAGCAAGCTCAAAAGCACTTTTTGGAAACTCTTCAATGTTAGGCATGATGTAGTTTCCATATTTCAACACATCTCATGTGGAAACTTCATCTTCAACCTGACTTATACATTCTTTATTGGGTGGCCTTCTTGGAGGATTACCAGTCATAAAGTTTGGCACATCCTCATGATATGATCTCAAACCAAGCTGAAAATCACACTCTATCTCATGCTTGGAAACTTCACCAAGATTTCATATCTTGATATTGTCACTAGATGTTTCAAGTTGACTCTGCACCCACTTCAAAGAGAGGATTATCAAGAATTTGAAAGTCATTCCTTTCCTCTTGCTCAAACCCATTTTGTTGATCCAAATCTACACATGCAACTTCTAATTTCTTTGGGAAACCCTCTAAATCAAACTCCTTTTGAAGACTATCAAGCTCATCAATTACTTGCTTGATTTCTTTAGCTCTTTGTTCATTCTCTTGCTCCATGAAATTTTTTTGTATCAGCTAGCTGATCTTCTACCTCCATTAGTGCCATTTTACTATTTTCTAACATGTCTTTTGTTGAATCAAGCTCAAGAGTAAGTTCATCAACCTTTCTCTCTTCTTCTTTGAATGCACTAATGGCCTCCTTTGCAAACTCAATGGCATAATTTTGATCTCTAATCAAGAATAAGTACTCTAGTTTCATTGTCTCCAAAGAGTCTGATAAATTGCAAGTTTGAAGAAGTAACTCTAACCTCAACACCTTTCTACATGAGGATTTCAAGGATCTTGTGTGTGCTGTCCAAACTTGTGAGGACTTGAATCTCTTTATCATTGGTGACCAAGAGTTGATTCTTCAATTCACATAACTCCCTAGGTCTTTGTTCAACCAACCGACTTGGTTTTCCATGTAGCAAAGATTATAAAGTATCTTCATTTTCAAGAGCCATATGATTTTCAAAATCTGTTTTCTCCTCACAATCACTTTGATCAAAAGTCATTGTAGCACCATACTCAAACAATGAGTCATTACTAAGTGCTGATTTAAAATCTTCATCAAGGTCCATTTTGTCATGCTCTTCTACTAAATTCTCTAAGAAGTCATATTGGTGTTCTTCATGCATGGGAAATTTCCTCTCAAAATCTGGATTGCCATCATTGGAATGATGTAGATGCTCTTCATTACGTATTGTTTTGAAAATTTCAGTAGTATTAAACCCTTCATTAGTAGTTGTGAATTTCAAATAAATCATTATGGAGCTCCGCCATACATGCTTCTTGATAAAAGACATCTTCTTCATAGGAAGTTCAAAATGCTTGTCTCTCTCATATTCGGGCTCAACTTCAAAAGTTTCTATTGTTGCATTCTCAAGATCAGCAAGCTCTTTCATTATCACACTATCCTCTTTGAGCTCACCAACATTTCGTTGGAATAAACATGCGTCGGAAGTTACTAATTCATCTTCATGTGTCTTATCAACAATTGTTGATTTAGCAAACTCCAAATCATCATACCCACCAAACTCTGCACTATCAGGAAGCCTCATGCACTCTTCTTCACTTGTGGATGCATCGCTTCAATCTTCTTGTTCCACCTTTTTTTCAACCTCCTCTTTGTAGTGGATGCCTCAACTTCTTCCTTCAACATTCCCACTTCTTTGTCCTTGCATTGGTGACCAGTTTCCCAAGGCTCCCTACATAGGAAACAAATTTCTTCTCTTTCACGCTCATTTTTGCTAGCTTCTTCATTTATTGCAATTTTAGGATTCTTTTGAGTTTTTTGATGCGGAGTCGTTTGCTCATCTTCTTTCATACTCGGTTCCATATGTTTAGGTTTTGCAACTATCTTTAAATGCTCATTTTTCATGTTTGGGTCCTTCATCAAATTAAACAGTTCTTGTAACAACTCAAACATAGACTTATCAAACGTAGACGTCTTTTCAACTATGTTCTAGCAACTATCAAAAAATAGCATTGAAATGGACATGTAGGTACTAGTCATCAACATGCAAAAGAGATATGAAGCCACTAAAACTCTATCATGCAACTGAGAATTGCAACAAGTGTTATCTTAACCAATAGGTTGGCAAGACCACCAACTCTAATACCACTATAATAACCACCGTCAATTTTTTTTTTGAAAACATTATCAACTGAAATAGAGATGCAAGTTGGCTTCCTTCCCACTTTTTGATCACCCAAATCCCAGTATGGGAAAGGTGAGAGAATCTGATGTTCCAAATTACAATTAAACCAAGTCAACAGCTGAAAGTAAGGCACTAGGTGGCAGGCCAGCCAATACCACTTATCCAACGGGGTGCACAAACAGTACTGAAAGAAATAACCATCCACTTATTCAGTGGGAATTACAAGGGCACGTCCACTTATTCAGTGGGAAAGCTTATACAATGCTTGAAGATGAAAAACGAGCTTCTTCCACTTATCCATTGGTGAGCTATTACATACAATATTACCACTTGTTCAATGGGGTAAGTACATCAGCAATAATAAATTTAAACTCACGGACAATACTACCATTCAGTGCTTACAAAGTAAAGTGCATAGAAATTGAAGCTTTCAGCAGTATAAGCATCTGAAGCATTACAAGGTTAACACATACACATTGTGAACACCAAAATAGGAGGATTAACTGTTGATATAAACTTAAGGTGTTGATGTAAAGAACTGCTAAAACACCCCACAATAGTGCCAAATAACATGTACCCAATAACCTAGCTACGAAATAACAATGTGATACCTTGAATGGATGAATTAGAAGGCTAGTACAAGTTTGAAAACACCCTTTTTGTTGTTGTATTTTGGACAAATCAGAACTGAAACAATGTTGTTGATGCTCTGGAAAATTAAAAAAAGGAGCATATAAACACACCCACAAGCATAATACTAGAAAAATCCCTTCAAACTCCATCCAACACACCTCAAAACACTAAATAGATCTTCATTTCAGCAACATCCAAAACTAAAACTTAATTTGAAGCACAATGGTGAACTCTGAAAAGAAATCGCTCCAATCTAGCTAGGGATTATCTCCAAGGTTGTCGGGAGACTGGTATTGGTATGGGAGACTAGTACCAGTAATGGTATGGATTTTTTGGAAAATAGGAGATGGGGGTACTCGGAGATGCCATCTTTTTTAATATAAAATAAAAATTAATAAATTGATAATTTATAGAAAAACTCCGATACAAATAAAAGATACAATATATTGCATGACAATAATATACTGGGAGACATCATTTTTCCATTGGGAGATGGCAGGAGACTTCAGGAAACCTCCGCCCGTGTCTCAGCGGCTTGGAGGCATTTCTAAAGATGCGTCCCAGCCTTCGAGACGCGTCTCAAGGGGTAGGAGACACATCTCTTGGCAACAGTGATTATCTCTCAAATCCGAAACTAGAAATCCAATGAGGGTTTTCGTCCTCAAAAGATTATGGAAGAACTCACAGCTTCAATCTGAGAGCATAACAATATGAGAAACCTTCCAACATATCCAAATGAGCCCCCAACACCTCCTTTTATAGCTTTTTCGTTGTTTTTTCAAAAAAACATTCTTTTGTTTTTCGTTGCTTTTTCGGAATAAATTTTTTTTTGCTTTATAAAAAAAACACTTTTTCGTTTTTTCCAAAAAAATTGCTTGTTTGTTTTTTTTTAAACACTTTTTGCTTTCAATTAAATAATTTATTATGTGCAAAAGACCTCCTTATGCCTAGGTGTTTGATTTTTCAAACATCTAATCACCTTTCCAATGAGCAATTACACTAAGTTGTCCTTTAATTATTTCTCAACATTAGACAACATAGTGAAATATTAATCAAATAACTTAATAACTCACCCAAGTTGTGGAAAGCACCTAAAAGATATAATTTTGCAATTTTGATCATACCAAAATAATATTGAAAACTAGGGATGATGACTGGAGGCAACCGGGTGACTTTCTAAAAATAGTCTGCACCTCCAAGAAGTTTAGAGAGCATCCAAAAGGTCAAAAATTGGTTTTGAAAGCATCAAAGGGCTCCAACTAACCAACTAAACTCAAACCCAAGAACAATTGCATTGCAAGACTGATCAAATGCTTCTCCAAGAATGTTGGAGTTCTTCCTAACTAGCCAGTTAGCCTCCGGAATACTTGGAAACTGGCTAAATGTGCACGAATTGGCTAAGCACCAAGGAGACATTACATATTGCTCTTGTTATCTCGACCAATTCAAATAGAAAAAAATTGTTTTGCTTTTGCATGTCTTGAACAAACTAGATCAGACTATTGGAATCTTAGAATCCCAACATGCAACCCCTTATATTAACTTCCTTATCTTTTGTACACTTTTTAATGGTCTCAAATGGAAAACAATATAAAGACATAGGACTCGACTTGCAATCTATTGAGAATATGATTTAGCACTTCCAAAGAAAATAGATAACATGTTCTACTTATTTGCTTGAATTCTTTGACAAATTGCTCCCTCAATCTAGCCTTCCATATTGGGTAAACCGTAGAAGCAGATATCTTTAAAATATCACAGCATATTTAAATATATCTTTTCTCAGCAGGGTTCCCAACATTTTCTTGAAAATAGTGACTTTTCAAAATATCTTTGACCAAAATTTTCACCAATATAAATTATTGGAGATATGTCACTGGTAATATCACAGAAATTAGTTTTTTTCCTAAATAAGCATCAGACCTGCAAGTTTTTGGTCATTTCTACTCTGTAACTTTCATAAACAAGTTATACACCTTCAATGGTGTGAGTAGCTGTTAAGATTTTCATGTGTGTAACTGTTAAGATTTCCAGCTGCCAATATTGAATAGCAATTAGATCTGTTGCCAAGGGACAACCGCATTTGTTGCTGTCACTATTTCAAAAATGAAAGTGGTTATCTACAGTTGTGAAGACACCTGGTATAGTTGGGTTTCAAAACTTTGTGAATAGGGAACATGACTCTTGTTATTGTGATTAGTGACTATGATTGTTGCCTTTGATAACAGCGAACGCTGCTGTCATTATTCATAATTTGTCAGCATAGTCATTACTAGACAAAACTGTCAAATGATTATGCTATCTGTTGACTTGTCATTATTGTTGCATCACAAATGTTAGTGCTCTCATTGACTTGCTGTCATTTGTACTTATCAATGGATATTATTGTCATTATTTCATTTGTAATATAGTTATATGATTAAGGTAATTGTTTGGGAATTTTCATTGTTATAGATCAGCTGTTAATAATGTTGTATCCATTGAGATTGTTGCCATCATTATCATCTTTGACATAACTCCTTTTGTGACTAGTAATCTTTTTATGATTACTGATCAGTAACATTCTGTCACTATTGTGACCTATACATTCTTGATCAGTATGGTGTTCACTAGCATTCTTATTAGTACTGTGATCAATTAATATGGGCATCAACACTGATTGTCTACATTGTCATTATAAGAAATATTGCTGATCATAGTGATTAACATGAAACATGGTTAAGACAAGATGTTGCTGTCCTGAAATAACAGGCACGAATGTTGCTACTGCTGTAAACTTAAGAAGTGTTTGAAGAGGTTAGGGACACTTTTGCTGTCAACTGTAGTTACAATTTTGTGTATGGTTTATTATTTTTGACTTGATAGTTAAGAAGACCAGTAGGGTTAACGAGTCATACTTGCCTTAGTTGCATTTTATTGCAATAAAGGTTCATTATCATTCTGGAATAGTTATTTATTAACATTGTTAAAGACATTTATATTACAATTATTTGATCAGCGATCTCAAAATTAATGAGAAAAAACCATATTTAAATTCATGATGTAAACTCTTGTTTACTTTCACTCACTCTCTGTAATTAGTATGGCTTTAAATGTAAAAAGCATCAGCTCCTCCTTTCTTTTTTTTAAATTTTTCTGCATTTTTTGGGTTCTTGATATTTTTCCAGTTTTTTTCCAATAATATCCTGAGAAATTGAAAATAGCTTTATCCTTTGGGATGCCAAGAAATTCCCAAGAACATTATTAGCATCTATGGAAAACTTTTGGAGGATGCCAAGAAATTCCCAAGAACATTATTAGTGTCTATGGAAAACTTTTGGAGGCCAAATAAACGCCCAAGTTTTACTTAATTTTGGTATTCAGTTTAAAGGTAAATTCAATGTTGATGAAGTATACAATTGGGTTGACCTATTAGAGTTGTATATTTCTAGAGAAGATTTTTTTGATGGGGATAACAATATTTGCACTTTTGAAAGTCATGTCTTTCTGGTATCAGGACAAATAATATGAATAGGCTGAAACTTGGCAGCAGTTCCTTAAACCTTCAAGGATGAATATTATCTAATAATTAATAGCTGTGAAGAATACCATGTAAAATGATTCACAATAAGGTCTGCTAGACTAATGCCTAATTCAGAAGCACAAATCTTATCTAGTATTATGTTCTACCTATCTTTATTGTATCCTGTGGTTAGGATTCACAAAAAATAGGTATTTTTCCATTGGGTTTTGATTCTTTTGAATTTCATAGTGAATGTATTTCCCCTTGCATCTACAGCGTTTGTTGTCAAAGTGTCATATTTCTTGCATACTCATATCATTAATTATATACTTATGAAGCAGTTTGGCACAATGACTTGCCCAAATCATACTTCCAAGCATTACACAAGGGAATGGCATCAAAAGAATTTTTGAAGAAAACTCTAAACAAATCCCAGCCCATTTTGAATGTTACAACATCTCTAACATGTGCTTTGGAGTCCTCAATGTGATCTGTAAGTATCCCTTCCCTACTGACTTCTTAAATTTCTTAGTTGCCCATGAAAGTTGCTAAATTAGGTCTTGGGTGGCACTACATTTAGACGACATGGCAGTAGTCTGTGGAGGCTTAGGACTCAAGGTTTCCTGTTTTAAGAAAAACTTTGGGTACAATTAGCCAAGTAATGGAAAATTTTAAACAGCTTGAAAGCACAAGGAGGCAAAACCTAAATGCAAATGAACTTGGAAAGAGAAACTCTAAGCAACTTGCAATATTCAATGAAGGGCAATGATATGTAATGGACACAACACAGAACTAGAAATTGACTTGCCCGGTTTATAAAAGCCTTAATTTCATTCTGAAAGTTATAGCCACATTGACAAGCAACACCAACACCTTCCCTTGGAAGAATTCCTTAGTTTTAATTAATTCCATCTTTCTGCAACACCTTGCTTTTGAAGAAACTGCTTTACAATGGCTTTTATGTTGTTATAAAAACCTGACATAATTCACAAATGACCAGGAAAACTATTATGAAGAGAGGTCATCATTTTAAGGTTTATAGGATGTACAATTGTCCAAATGGAATGCTTATGTGTACACAAAACTTGCATTAATGGCTTGTTAATGCACAGATAGATGAATGTCAAGGAAAGCCACTGTTTAAAGCTTTGAAATTAGAATAAAATGGTCACTGATCTTAAATTAAAATAGGATTAATGGTGCAATGCATAGCACAAAGGGCAGAGTTGTAGGAATACATTACTCAGTGATGTGAAGTAATTTTGCATAAAAATGAGTACTTGCCACCCAACATCTTTGAAAGCTAGAATAAAAGCACAGTATTTTATTTAATTGAACATAGAAAAGGCCAATGGAGATATGTTGGGCCCTTCAAGGGCACTTCATACTTTAGAAGCAACGAGGCAAGCACTGAATTGAATGTGGCAAGGGCAAATAAAATAATTCCAATTGGCTTTAGACTGCACGATAAGTGCCACACAACATAAAAAATTAGTGGTGAATTGTTCAGGCTGATTTTAAAGTGACTCACCAATACAAAGGACACTTGTGATACAATAGGAAGCAGCTACTTATGTGGGTCTAAGGCAAAGGATAATACTTAGCATTATAATTTGAATAATACATGCCACATATTGTCACAATATTGCACAATCAGAAGTATATATGCAATGCAATTTATAACTCACTGATACGAAAGAGCAATGCAACACATGAATCACGTATCTAGAGGAAAAAAAGACGAATACTTAACTTTGTTGTCATAGGTCCAAACTGTTGATGTGATTTTTGTGACCACACCAATCAGCAGAACAAAGTTGTCCGAAGGCTACTCCATTCTCTCTTGATCAAAGTATTCCGTGCGCTAAGAATGCTAGAAAGTTCGCACGTTCAACTCCAAGGTTCCGAAATGCTTTGGAATACCCTCAGTTGGTTAGTTGTGGATTGCTGTTTTCACGAGGGGACTTACACAATTGTTCAAAACTCTTGCAGTTAACAGCAGATTGATTATTTGAAGGGGATTTGCGCGTATGATTTGGCGTTGAGATATGAATTTTTTTTAAAACTAACTGGGAATATGCAAAATGTAAATGAGTGTAGGGCCTAAGAAGGTTCTAGATTCTACTCTAAGGCAGGATGTGGGATCAATCTCAACAGCTTCAATTGAACTCTGCTCCGCCTCACGCTGGACAGCTTACACAAAGTTGGTGCAATATTCAAGGGGATAGCGAGAAATGTTCAAATTACAATCCAACATCAAGATACCGTCAAGACGACGCATACCAAAATATGAATTGCAACTGAAGTTAAGCTTATGAAATGTTCCAGTTGACCACGCAAGGCAAACTTGCCGTCAGCAAGCTGCTAGTGGTATGGAATGAAACAAAGTTGCTTTGATCAACACCACAAACCCACATCTAATATCTACTTGCATGAAATGGAACTACTTTACTCTACTTTATGCTACTTGGAATTGAAGGGATGAAGAAACCTTGCTAGCTATCCATAACAAAAACGAATTCCACCATCAATGAAAAGATCTTCTATTATGAAAGTTTTACACAACAATCTCTTACAAAAGTTTTCAAAGGAAAACTTTTCCTTCTCCACCAAACTAAGCTATGCTAAGCTACACAATTATACTATCAATCTCTCTGCTCTAGTCTCTAGTCTGACGTCTAATCTAATTCTAATGAATTACAAATGAGGGGGACTCCCCCTTTTATAGATAGCCCAGTCCAATGGACGGCTCGGATTACAATCAAATCAAAGGCTCAGATTGAGCCACCTCAGCCCTAACCCTAAAAACTGCCAAAATAGGGAGTGGTACATTAAATGAATCAAAGATTCCCACTCACTCCCAAAATAGTAAAGGTAATTAATGCCCACAATCAGTCTTCTAGAAGATCATCATCCAGAAGTGCATTCCCATTCTCCTTCTCCTTGGCTGCAAATTCGATGAACCTAGCAAGCACAACCTCAACCTCCTGAACTGAAATCGGTGGAATGCAATCAAGCTGAAACTCTAACACCGTGACTAACTGCTCGTGCCTTGTGCAAGATTTTCTCCAAGCAATTAAGGCATCCTACGTACTCTGAATCAAGCTGGAGAAAGTAGAAGTGTTCTCAAAGTTGTCCTGCACAAAGGTCTTCACCTCCAAGAAGAAAGGTGCCAGCCTACTCCTCAAATTATCAATAGTAACCTCATCGGGATTCAGCCGCCTAGCAAAGATTGCCTCCAAGGTGTTCTAGACTCCATCAATGATGTCCGTCATTGCCTTCCTGACTCTGGCCGAATCCGCCTGTGCTGCGTCAAAGAAACCACACCCTATGATTACTAAAGAGTACCATCTAGAAAAGTCATACCTATCATTCTCCTGAATGACTCCTCCATCAATCAACATCTACAAAGGAGCATGCCTCAATGCCTCTAGACACTGAATAACTTTGCTCTGATAAACCGAGGCATCACCCCAGGCCTGATCAACTGCCTCCATATGTGCCATGATGTTGGAAGCTTGCTAGTAAGCATGAGCAAGGTCTTCCATAAACTTTTTTGTCTCAGCACGAACTCCTGTAACCCATTTATCTACCTCGTGTGCCATCTTCCTCAACTCCAACAAGCCACTAACTGACTCTCTGGATAATTCGGCCGGAAGCTCTATTGCTGGAATCTCCTACCCACAAGGACGAGACGAGTGTTGCATATATCCTATCAAAGCCTTATGTTCCTTCATCAATTTCTTATACTTTCCTTCCTTTTTAAATAATCTGTCCTTGAGTGCCTGATAGGAATTATCACATTCTTCAACAATCTGTGCACCTGTGGGGCGTCCTAACTCCACTGTTGTGATCACATAATTCTCGAGCACTGCTTCATGTTGATCACAATCAACCTGTGGCACCGCCATATGAAGGGTGCGAGAGCCATCCTCATCAGTCGAAATCTTTGAAAACTTTCGTGCTCTCTTCTTTTGTGGAGGCGCGCTGATCCTATTCAAAAACTCTTCCATCTCAATTGTTGGATCAATTTCTTCACTAGGGCTCCTTCTCATTCTATCTCTAAGCCAATCAGGCACAACATGCTGAATAACAAATGGCTGCTGTTCTTGTGCTTCTATTTCACAGACTTGTTCAACTTCAATATCATTTTGGTGAGGCTCATCGTCCTCTAGTGGCTGAGTATCTCCTAAAACTATATCATCATCCTCCAAAGCCGTCTCCAACTCACGCTGAAACTGAGTGTCAATAGCAGTTTCCTCCTCATCCTGCTGATCATCTCTAGTAGGGGCATTGACACTATGGCCAACAGACTCTCTCTGCGGTGGCTGATTTTCTTCATGTACCTCCTGCACCTGATTCAATGCATTTCTCTGATCGGCGAAAAGAGAAACCTCTTGTATACTTGGAGAACGTGTCTCCAATGGCGTGGGTGATTCAACTACAACTCTTGGAGGCTCTAGTTGAGCAGGCTCCTGCCGAACTGGCTCCTTCCTTCGAGATTCTAGACCTCGAGAAATTTGTTTCTTTCTGCTAGTAGTGGGGGTTTTGTGATCTCCCATCAAGTTGTAAGTCAAGGAAATTGACCTATTCTTTAGTCTGTTCACATGCCTGTCAACCCATGCTCTGGTAAATGTTAAGACTGGAATGCAAAGTGTGTCCAAATCAGCTATCTCTGGTTCTGACCAATCTGGAAGTGGAAGCTGAGTATCTCTCACTGCCTCATAATCTAGATGGAGAACATTCATGTCCTTGCTCACCTGGTCTGGTACTGGAATTACTTCACACTCCCGAATCATACTCAATGGCAACCTACAGAACATTATTTTGCTGACTTCAGCTTCCTCTGATGCACCAGCCCAGTAATCTTCAATATTTGCCTTATGTTTAAATTCCTCCAACAGTATCCACCTGATGTTCCTATGTGGATCATAGTGCTGTCTACCGGTATGATAGGAAAAATGAAAGAACTGAAGCTCACTTTCAGCCTCTCTAGCTGCTTGAAGTGAAGGACATACTTCGTACGAATTACCCATGGCAATCGGGAACTCAACTCCACCTTTCTTCTTTCTCTTCTGAATCTTATCGTAGGCAACCAGTTGCCTAGATATCTCTAACATTAAAATCCTATTGGTTGGGTACTTAGGCAGCCTATATAGATATGAGGAAAAACCTTGCAGCCTGATGTAAGAAAACTTCGGAAATTGTATAAACCGGCACCCATACCTTTCAATCAATTCTTGAGCTTCCCTCGAGATCCTGTGATGAATACGCTCCTGAAGTGATCTCGTGATGTGGATGGTAAAGGCATCATTGACGCACTTGTAATGAGTAGTACTTGTCAGGTGCAACTGCGGACAAACCTCGTGGATTTTGAATTGATGAGAGCAACAACCAACAGGCTCCTTATATGAAATCCCTCTATACTTTGTCATACGAGCCAGCATGTAAATGATGTAGGAGCCCATATAGAATGTCTTCGTTCTTCTCAAACTCGGGAGCTGCTCGTGCAAATTATCACTGATCATTTCAGCCCAGTTGACGTACTCCATTCCTTCCAGCACGAGGTTGATGTAATAGAACATCCATGGCTCAAAAATAAAAGCTTGCAGGCAACCTCCAACTCTGCTCAACATCATAATCAAGTCACAGTACTCCTGTTTCAAGTCATCTGATATAATTTGCCTTGGCAGCTTCGTACAAGAGGGCTTCGGGTTGCTCATCCAGCGAGTATTAATCGTCTCTGTACATCTTTCGAATGCAGAAGCATACATTCGCTCAGCACGTTCTCTCCATTTGTAAATCATATTCCTGTGTGCTGGGATTCCAAAAGCTTCACCAATAGCTGCAGGAGTGAGGTTGGCGAGCACTTGGCCATCTGGTGACATAATTGATCTGTGATTAGTCTCATAATAATTGGCACATTCCATCATTAGCTACGAGCACTGAATAGCTGGCGGAAAACTAGCAGCTGCATATAGTCCACTTCGAATGATGTGTGAAGTGATTGAAGGTTGATGATTACCAATCCCCAGCATCCGATTCTTGAAGGTCTCCAAGTTGAAAGAGCCCAAATTCGTGTCAGCAAGCTTAGCCAACCTCGAGGTGAACTTTGACTCTGGCATGAAAGACTTGCTCAACTTCTTGATCATAGCCTACCTGGATGCACCATTGTTGTCCTTGCCAGCTGCTCTTACTTCGACCATCTGCAAACAATAAATAGCCATCAGCAAATTAACTTAGAAAAATAAATAAAATACCATGCAGGGGCTGCCAGTCGATTTTAAAAACTTTGAGAAGTTGCAACATCATATCTCATTTGCAAACCTCAACTTCTCCTTCAACAAATTTCAAACTTAGAAAATTTCTAAGCAAGCTTCAGCAAGTTCAACACTTAGAAAAATCATCCACTTTACTTCAGCAATTGAACTCTTTTAAATTTGCATTTCGGCAATCTTCTAAGGACTTAGCAAGTTTGCACTCCTTAGCAACCTTCAGCTTCAGCAATATTTTCTTTCAAAACAACTTTCAGCAATGCTTTCTGCAACTCCAAGTGACTTAGAGCAAAAATCGAACTTCCTCAGCAACTCCAGACTTGGACTTTAAAATTTTAGCTTCAGCCACTTTACTTCAAGTCGTCCCTCTTCAGCAACGACTACGATTTCAGCCTTCAGCAATCCTCTTCCTCTCAAATCGAATTTCTCACTAGCATTGCAACTTCAAACTTCAGCAACAAATTTCGAACTTCTTTAATACCTTCAGCCTCAACAACTCATTGCAACACTGAACTCAGAGCAAATTCGAATTTCTTCAACTGGTGAAGAGAAATGAATAATCTTCAGCTCATATAGGCAATTTGAATTCTAGAAGGAGGCCAATTTTAGCCAGTACATTAAATCTCCACTACTTCTCTTCAAGAATTTGAATTTCCCTCTCTTGCCAATTTCAACACTTGTCACCCGACGCCTGGAATCTTGACCTTCTAGAAGTTCAACTTTGACTGACATATTTAATTCACTTTTGAAAATATTTACTTTAAATTCATCTTTTAACAAATTTTATTCACCAGCCAGAGCTCTGTCATTTAAATTTTAAATTTCATTCACCTCTGACTCTGGAAAATTCATCCTATGAAGAACTCAATCGAAATTATCTAGGCAATTCACTTCAAATTCATCATTTGGAAAAATTTATTTTGAAAACACCTCTTATTCAATTTGCCTTAGAAAATTTTAAGTTTTCCTTAGGAAAATTCATTGTTTCAAGTGCCAACTAAATTCTTCATCCCGAAGGCCTTGGCGAAGTGCGGAGGACTTGGAAATCAACTTCTCATCGAAGATCTTCAATACCCAAAAGAAAATTTTCTTCAGAACTTGTCGAATTCATGGGTATACAACGAACGGGTTCATTTAATTTTTCTTGAATTTTGAACCTTAGAAAAAATATTTTTCAACAAATTTAATCCCGTTCTTCACATCTGTGAACATTTCTTATTGCTCTGACTTGAAAACTTTTAATCCATCCTGTAATGCCAGCATTCTCCGACTTCATCCATTGACAATTTCATTCATGTTTCAGAAAAATTCCACATCCCTCCAACTTGGACGTATTTTTCCCAAGGAAGAAAATATTTTGTCCCTTAGAGAATTTTAAAATTATTTAGCACATTTTGCAATTGCCTTAGAAAATTTTATTCAACTTCATTCATTTGTCAGTGGTGGGAAATTTTTATCAATTCACTTGGAAAATTCTAATGCCTGGAGTGCATACGTCATGAAGAATGTGTTTTCTCCCAACGCCTTAGTATATTTTTATCTCCCCTTTGGGCGCATTTCACTTGTCATGAATGATATACTTCCTTAAATTCCCACGCCTAGCATTATTCTCCATTTCTTCTTTCAACGCCTAGGTAATATTTATCCCCCCCTTTACCTTGTTTACCACCTTACCCTCAACACTTACTCTTTACATGGCGCAAATTTGATGTCATGAAGGATGAAACACCTTCAATGCCACCTTGTGACCTTTGGGCTTCCCTCTTTTGTCTCTACATGCCCTCATTTGGGCACATTTTGCTTGTGTAGAGGGATTTAACCTTGGGCGCATTCTCTACATGGTGAAGGATAAACATGTTGACTTTTGACTTTCTCTAGCTTGGAGTGACATGGGCGCATTTTAGCATGTGTGAAGGATGGGCGCATTTTGCCTATGGTGAAGGATAAAACCTTTGACTCTTTGACCTTCTCTGAAGCATGGGCGCATTTCCTAGGTGGTGGAGGATGAAACTTCATACTTAGAAACTTTTTCAAATACCTTGAGGGCGCATTTTGATTTGTGAGGAGGATAAAGCTCTTTCAAATGCCTTTGACTTGTCTTTGACTTCTCTTAAACTTGGCGCATTTAGGCTAGGCAAGAGGATGAACTTCTTCCTTAGAACATTTTCATCAACTTCTTCAAAGTGGGCGCATTTTACCCCTGGAGGTGGATGAAACTTGTGCCTTAGAACTTTTTATGCTTCTTCATTCTCCTTTGGGCGCATATCAAGGCATGAGCAGGACGAGACTCAACACTTAGAAAAAAATTTCATTTCATGCCTGTGAAGAGGGCGCATTTCACCAAGGTGGGAGGATATTTGAACACTTAAAAACTTTTCTTACTCTCCAGCTGAAGTGGGCGCATTTTCAAGGTGGTGAAGGATGAATTTTCAACACTTAGCCACTTTTCCTTTCTTCTGCCAGAATCTCCATGTCCTGCTATTTATAGTAAGTCTTTTGATCTCTACACTTCTGAAGCTCAGAATGATTTGAAATTTTGAACACTGGATCTTCATGACCTTGTCAGCTTGTTGACACTGCTATTCTGAGTTGGCCTGCTAAAAATAGCATATTTCCGAAGGTGGTTGCTATTTATAGTAACTGCTTGCTTCTGATATGTCTACAGCTCCAATTGACTTGAAATTCGAATGATGTGCTCCTCACCACATGACCTGCCTGTTGACAGCGGTGCCTAACGTTGATTTACTATTTTTAGCTAGTTTATGAAATGACTTACTATAAATAGTAAGTGCTCCGTTTGCTCTCAAATTTTACCAGCAGATAGCTCGAAAGATGCTGATCGTAGTGGTATACACCAGTTTTCGAAAATTCTGATTTTTTACCCCTTTTTTTGGGTCCCGAAGCTAGAAACCCTAATCCAACTTGCATGTGTATCAAACGACCTCCGTTTGTCCTTGTTTATGTTGCATTGCGATCAGTTTGTGATTCTGAAATGCTGGGAGGCGGCTGCAGGAATGCATCTGTTAAAAATAGTAAGTTGCTGAAGAAGTGATTATCTTGTTTTGCATGTCACCTCACTGCGTAGCTCTTGAAAAACCCATAAGGAATCACTCGACATGCAAAGAAAACCCTAACATGCAAACCCTAAAAATAGCCTCCGAAGGCTGAACTCTGAAAGTCATCATCTTGCTTTGCATGTTATACCATTGCGAAGGTCTCAGAAAACCCAGAAGGAATCTCTAGACATGCACTGAAAAACTCTACATATAAACCCTGAAATTTGCTCTAGAAGCTGAACTGCTAAAAATAGTAAGTTGTCAGTTGATGAAATTTAGCTGAGAGTCTGCTGGAAGCAAACTGACAATAATGTTAATCTTTGTTTTTAATTTATTCACCTCGCTTGACCACAAATTGGTTGGAAAGTTGAAAACCCTAATTCTACCGACTTGGCCAAATTCACGTTTAAACTCAATGGCGGATACATCCCCCGAAAAGCAGATAGCAGAAAAGAGACAGACACAGAGAGAGACAAAACCAAAGCCCAAAAGACCAGAATGGAGCAAAAATTAGGGGTCCCCATTTTGAATGGGGCGATGTGTGAAAAGGTCACAACACAAACATATATTGATTTCCTTGAAAAAGCTTTATATGGCACCATGTTGCCTTCACTTTCAAAAAAAGATACACAAGGGGGAGGCTGACTCACACATATTTCAAACCAATGAGAATTGAGCATCATGATGATGAGGGAACGATCAAAGAGGACAACACACAACATAGGGTGGGGCAGTATTTGGCATGCATAACTTAGTAATGTGAAGGACAACATATGGTGGGATAGGTCACCAACAAGAATAGGGACACAAAAGGTATTACTTATGCAATAGTGACCAGGACTTGGAGGTCAACAGTAGAATATAACAATAAGTGCAAGCAATAGGCATAAAACCGTGGACAATGTGATTCTTTAAGGTTTTTGGAGAGGTTTTACATGAATTTCCAAAGGACTGCACATAGAAGGTGATCACAACAGTTTAAAACAGAAAAAAAATGGGTCATTTTTGTAGGAAGCCAACACTTCATAGACACCATATTATATGTACTTCTACCATCAACAATGACCTTGTAGAATTTACCTCCAGATTTGCATAGAATTAGGAAAAATTTCTTTCTTTGTTTTGGCTCATGCTCCTCCTTAGTTGGTTTCAACAACACTCTCTTCATCATGAGAGATTCTAGGTGCTCTAATTCCTCTATGTGCTTGGGTGAAGCAACACTCTACTCATCCACTCGTGCAATGTGATTTCTTGCCTCATTTCCTCTACCATTGTTCTATTGTACTTGTGGACTATCAAATGCCCTATGACCAACTTCTCCAGACCTATGGCAAATTCCAATGAATCCTCTACCCCTTCCTCCTGTGTTGTGACTGAAATTGTTGTTAGTAGCACTTGACTCTCCTTCATTTGCATGTTCTTCCACAACTATTTGATTGTCCTCTTCCTCTAGAGAATCATCCCTTTCCTCTTGAGTTATTTGGCTGCCTCCTTGACAACTTCTCCTCTACCTTCAAAGCATATTGACAAGCTTCTTCTACTAACCTTACAAAAATCATACCAAATTCATCTTGAATAGATAGACATATTGAGTTTGTTAACATACCTTGAAATCTTTTCTTCATTCTCTATATGGCCAACCTGAATGGCGATCTTGCAAAAAAATTAAAAATTTCAATGTAGCCTTTTAGATTCATCTCCTTTTGCTTTAAGTCTAGCAACTGCTTGAATAAACTTGCCTAGTACTCCACAAATAGGAATTTGGCCTTCAACTTTACAACCATTCAACTCCAAGATTTGATATCCTCCTTGTTGGAATTTTTGTCATTGATGTCAAGGTTTATTTGATGTTTAGTTGAGGTGCTTACCTGCTTGCTTGAGCTATTTGAGCTCTTCACTTGTCTACTTGACCTGTCTACTTGCTTGGTTGAGCACCTTGAGCTACATGGTTGCCTACTTGAGTTGCTTGGGTGTCTGTTTGAGCTGGGTGTGTGTCTACCTAAGCTTCTTGTGAGCTTACTTGTCATATTTGTCACGTTGAAAAGTCAGAATTTGTTTTTAAAATGGTCAAATATCTTGCCAAACTCAACTTGTTTTTATTGATTGAATATTTTAAGGAAAATCTTTAGTTCTGGCATGTTTTGATGAAAACGTGGCTTCCTTGAGATTGCTTCAAGACTTCTCTTTAATTTTTGACGAAAATCAATATGGGACAGCTTCTCTTTATTTCATTGCATTGTTACCTAGTGGCTTCAGATTTCTTTTGCTTGGACCAACGGCTACAGCTAAGACAAAATCGTGCTCTAAATTTTTGTAATTGCCGGACTTTTGGTAGAGGCCTGTTTGGTTGTTCCAAAAAAGGAATAGTTGTGAAACGGAAAAATATCTTGATTTGTTTTTATGTTAGGGCTATCTATGAAAGAAAGAAGACATGTTCTTCAAAAGATTCATCATGTATTAAGTTTGTGACGGCTTCCCTATTCCTAGCGTCGGTTATGTTGTACCCAAATCAAATTTTTTGCTTCATTAAGGCATTTTGCTTAAATGGTCTAAACCTTGTTTAAATGATGTCAAAACACAGTTTTTGGGTAAATCAAGTATGCATTTTGAGTCAGTTTGGTGTCAAAAAGATACTAGTGAAATTTGGAAAAATTTGAAAATTAGGGTTTTTGCACCCCTGTTTCACATCGTGAAACCCTAAAAATTGAAACTTGACAAAATTGGCTGAAATTAATTTTATTGGCTTATTTCGTGTCACGATCACAGTGGTGAAGTCAGTTTCAGTTAAAAGTAATTTTAAGCCTGGTAAGTAGTTTTCACTTTTTTAGGAGAAAGGATCTCCGAGATCATCAATGGCAGTTGGCCAGTACCAGGTGTCAAAATCTAAGCCTGAAACTCAAAGCAAAAGATTCTATGATGAAAGATGTTGAAAAGGATGCTTCATAGCGGAGGCGATTTTCAAATGGTGAAAAGCGCAAAAATATTCTAAGTCTGGAAACTTTTCACTTTGTAACATGGGAGATGCTTGCACAATCAACGTGCAAATCAACCTTACAGTGTCCGTACATGTGAAAGTGGTGAAATACAGTCACGCACACACGTCAGTGGCAGTAATGCTTCTACATGGTCAACTTAGCAGCCAAAATGGTGTTTATAGAACGCAAAATGGAGGAAATATTACTTCCAAAGCAAATCTGCACCCTTGTAGCTCAGGGGCGCCCTTCAATTTGGAGGCTCAGATTTATTTATTTCTGGTTGCAGATACATTCAATCTCTTCGGTTTTTAGTTAGCTTTCCGACAAGCTATCAAACAAGTTCATCTGACTTGCGGAACTCCGACAATCGAAGGCGGAAGTGGGAGGTATGAAGAGTTTACACATCACAAGGACTGTAAAAATTGCAGTTTTTGCGCCCTTGTAGCTCAAGGGCGCCCTTGAATTAGACCCCTTAGATGATTGAATTTACAGTTTTTGTTTCCGGGGAATCTTTTCTGATTCAGTCCAGCTCTGCAATGCATCGGTTTGCGAGATCATCAGATATGCTGAGTGACCGTGGCAGTGGTTTCAGTGAGCACGTAAAATAGAGGGTGGATAAATGTGAAATAACTCATTGGACAATAGCTCGATTGGTTCCTTTGTCAGCTCTGAGAAATTAGATACAAACCTTCGGATAAAGTTAACTTTACTGAAAAAGGAGTGTACTTGTGTTTTGTTTGTTGGAAGAGACAGGTTTTTGATTGAATCCACCTGGTTCGGGTCAGTTCTAGTCCCCTCTTTGGAAACAATGTGGCCAAGTAACTTGCCCTCCGTCACTGCAAAGATGGTCTTCTTTGGATTCAATGATATCTTATGATACTTGCATCTTTCGAACACTTTCACCAGGTGTGAAAAGTGATCTTCCCGTTTATTTGAGAAAATGGTCAAGTCATCAAGATAGATGACTATTATCTTGTTCCTGAGATCCCCAAATGCCAAATCCATGGCCCTCTAAAATGTAGCACCGGCATTGATAAGGCTGAAAGGCATCCTTTCATAAGCAAACGTTCCCCACGGCGTGGTGAAAACTATCTTGATCTGATCCTCCTCTGCCACTGCAATCTGATTGTAACTAGAAAACCCATCAAGAAGTTATAGCATCTCTGATCCGGTCACTGTCTGCGAGGTATGCTACATGATTGGTAATGGGTAATTGTCCTTTAAGGACGATTGGTTTAATTCCTGAAATCCACGCAAATTCTGATCTCACCATTCTTTTTGCGCACAGGAACTATGTTGGACACCCAGGTGGAGTGATGAATTGGAAATATTATCTCCCAGTGCACCATCTTCTGAATCTCCACGTAGATAGTATCTTGAATTCATGGATTATAATGTCTCTGCTTTTGCCTGAAAGGCTTGACATCAGACTTTAGAGGAATTGTATATGACAATTCTATGGGTGTGAAGACCTTCAAGTATTCATAAGACCAGGCAAATACATCTTTGTACTATTTGAACAAGGGGGTAAACTTCTCAGCTTCTTTTGGAGTACAACACTTGCCTAGATTAACAAGCCGAGGCTTGTCTTCAGTGTCGATGTTTACTTGGTAATGCTCTACAAAAGTATTAACACCTGACATCTTCTGATCCTAGATGTATCGGTCATGCTGGTCAAAAATATCTTCTGAAGATACAAAACCCTTGGGAATTTGATTTCCTTTCAATTGTATCATCTCAGAGTTTGTAGCTTCAAAGTCTTTTGTAATTGACTCTCTGAAAGGAGTAGAACTTCCTTCAAAGAACAATTCTTTGTAGTTGTCTCCCATGACGAGAAATTCTTCAATATCATCATCGTCATCAAAGACTTACCAGTTGTCTGAGTTATATGGTACAGCTGGCTTGTAGATCAGTTCAATAACAAAAGAATTCTGACGAAAGTCAGAATGTGGTAGGAAAAGAGCTGCTGACACTGCGAGGGCATCAACTTTGCTATTGCTTGTACTTGGAATGTATTTGATGTTAAATGCATCGAACCAGTCGATAGAATTCCACACCCTCTGCTTGTAGGATTGAAGGCGATTCTTTCTAACTTGAAACTATTCCCTGACTTGTTTAACAATCAGCTTTGCATCTCCTTCATTTTTAAGTAGTTTGATCCCCATATCCTTTGCATTCTTGAGACCTAATAAAAGAGCCTCGTATTCAATAGTGTTATTGGTGCATTCAAATTGCAACCTATATGTGAATGGATATAGACGACCTTTGGGAGAAATAATCACTACTCTCGCTCTTGAGCCTGATGTTGAGCAACTACCGTCAAACTGCATCGTCTACACCTTTGATTCTTCATATGATGTAGTCGTGGAAAGTGCAAAATTTTGACTGTCTTTAGTTACTTTTGACACCATAGCATATGTGCCCGGACCCGCATCTTGATACAAAACTTGCGCTTTGGGGTCCTGGGACTTCACCACCGTAAACCTTGACTTTGCCACAAGTTCCAGCTTAAAAGTGCCCTCCTTCAATGGAATTGTTGCGAACGACCAATCCAATTGAATCTCGCCTCTGAGGTCTTTACAAAAGCTCCTACTGATTAACATTCTGTAACTGGTAGGAATGTCAGCGACCAAGATAGTCATCATTATTTTCTTCCCAGGACAAGACGCTAGCCTAACTTGTGCATCCTTCAATTGACCGACCAACGGCACCGGCTTTGACTCAAGTGAGTAACACTTTTCTTGAGTTTTGGTGCACGAAAGTCCCAACGCGTTCATGATCTGTAGGGGCATAACGTTGTTTGAAGCTCCGCTATCTATGATACAATTACTGAGTTTAAAACCTCCTATATACAAAGATATATAGAATGGTTTTGGCTTTTCTTCTGCTAGCACGAATGACTCTAACAACGTAGGCTGAATTGCAACCTTCTTCTTTACAACCTTGAGGATTCTTTCCAACTGCTTTGGATGATCCTATAGATACTCCAATTGTGAGATTTGCACCTCCGTCTTCATCATAGAAGACACAATGTCAAAATTTGTTGAAGATGATTCTTGAGCAATCGACATAGCGTTCTCTTGTGAAGATTTGGGATTAGAAGTGGAAGGCACATCCTTTCCCTTTTCATTTGTATTCCGCTTTTCCTCTTCTTCTTTTTGTGCTTTGAAGTGTTGTGCACGTGTGAACACAGGCGATGAGATGTTCTCATGATTGACCACAAGAGAAAATTGGTGGTATTCTTCTTCTTGTTCATTAACGGGTTCTGTGTCAAAGTACCCCGTTGTGGAGTCGCCATTAAAGTTGTCCATCTGTGGTGAGACAACATTTGTAGTTGGTGAAGGTACGAAACTTGAACTTGGACTACTAGTATCAACAAATCCCATGAGCTGATTCACCTTTTGATTTTCTAGACATGTGGCTCCGATGTGCTCACTAGAATCATGGAAAGTGCAATAGACTGTAACCTTCTCAGCATCATTCGTTTGTCTTGGTTGCCCTTGCAGAAACCTTGGCTTGTAATTGTTGAATGGCTGGAAGTTATTCCTCTTCGGCTGGTATGGCTGTTGAGGTTGATATGGTGGTGGTGCGGGCATGGCTTGCTACCCTTGAGTGTGTGACTGCCTTTTGAGAATAGTCACCTCATTGGCTACCTTCTGTTGCAGTGGATCAATAGACGCTTGAACAAGTGGTCTGATTGAATCATTCTTTATCTTTCCCGTCGTAATCATGTTGTCTTCAAGCTTGATAGCTTCTTGTACGAGCTATAGATTCTCTTCATGACCTGTCTTCAAGAAAAAGGCTATTTATGACGGTAGTGCGTTGATGAAGCTACTCATCAAAATCTCATCAGATGGATTGAGAGTATGGGAAAGACGTGTGACAAGGTGATTAAACCTTGCTACGAACTCCCTCATTGGTTCATGTGCCTCTATCTTTGAGTTTGAGAGTTGTGCAAATAATTGATGGCTATCCTTGGCAGGCTTGAATCGCGCCAAGAATTTCTCACTCATGTCTTCCCAACTTGTAATAATGTCTAGCTCAAGATGGCTGAACCAGTCTGCAACGTTATTTTCCAAGGTCTCTACAAAGAGACGAACGGTGATGTCTTCACGTGAAACATGCAAAACGGAGCAAGCCGCTGTGAATGCTGAAATATGTTCATCAGGGTGTCTAGACCCATCGCCATGGATTCGGGGAAAATGCTTTCGCGATCCCTTGGGTAGTTCATGGCATAGTTTACATACTCGGAATCGGAGAGTACTCGGCAAGCCCAAAAATTTTGACTCAGGAAAAACTCGGCAAATACTCAGTAAATTAAAAAGCAGCAAAATTTCTCATAAAAACACTTTTTTTTTTGCAAAATTCAATTACAAAATGCATCAAATGAGTCTAAAAACCATGAGGGAGTGTTTTATATTAAATTTCATAGTTCAATACATATGGATTACAAAATGGCATCATTATATGAAGCCGCATAGTGAAACTGCTAATAACTAATGAATTTATGATGATTGCATTTGAAAATCATCATCATAAATTTCATATCTAGGCAATTACAATTTCCTCTTCCCCAACCTAGTGAAAAATTGGGAGGTAGAGGGTATGGTCCTTGCACTCGATTCTGGTTCCTTACTTGGCGTAGAAGATTGTGGCAGTGGCTCCACCATGCTGGTAGGTGGTAATGGCTCCTCCTCCACCACATCAATGCCATCCAATCCAATCTCCCCTGCTTCTGCTGCAGGCAAATCCTCCATAGCTTGCCTCTCGAAATCAGCAATCTCATCCTCTGTAAACAAGGAGGCCTCATCATCCTGCACGGTCCAATCACTGTATGGATCAATGTCATCCAAATCAATGAGCTCATCTGTCAATTCTTGCACCTTTTTTGTGCGAAGCCGAAGGTTATACTGCACAAAAACAAGATCATTGAGGCGTTGTTGAGTCAACTTATTACGCTTCTTCGTGTGAATGGCATCAAACAAACTCCAGTTTCTTTCACAGCCAGAAGCACTACAAGGTTGAGACAAAATTCGGAGGGCTACCCTTTGCAAATTTGGGGTTTTTCCACCCCAATCTTCCCACCAAGAACCTACAAATAAGATATTCAAGGTTTTGTAAATATTAATAAACAATATTATAATTTGTAATAACTAATAAGTAATAATAATTGTAATTCATAACTTGCAAGATAAAGGCTTCACTTTTTCTTACATGGTGTTTGGATCTCTCTTCCTCGTTCACATAATGTGGAAGAAAACAAAGGCCCCCTAGCTGCCTTATATTGTTGCAACTCTATAAGGATGAGGTCTTTCACTTCAGACTGAAGTGTCATCCTGTCAATACATGTGAATAGGCCCTCCATAACCTCCCCATTAGGATCCGTGAAGCCATCAGAGAAGTAGAATTTGGGGTTGAGAAAGTACCCCGCTGCATGAATGGGTTGGTGGAGTTGATTGTTCCACCTTCGATCAATGATATCCCAAATAGGGTTAAATCTATTTGCATCCCCCATGTAATAGTGTTGGATGGCCTCTTTGGCCCTATCCATTGCCTCATAAAGATATCCCATCACATTTTTCTCGCCATCCACCAAGCGCAAGACCCTCACCAATGGCTCAGTCACCTATAAATTACAAAGTAGAACCAAATTTAAATTACACCTTACAATGAAACAAAATACTTATAGAATTTTAAATTAAGAAAAAAGGATTCAATCTGAAAATTCATTAGATTTGAATTACCTTGACAATCTCTAATGCTCTAGTTGCAAATTGACTATCAAAGATTATTGCTTGAATCTTTTCTCCATCAGCCTTCTTTGAGTAAGTTGAGTCTACCCATGGTTGACTCACAAACATCTGCTTCAAGGAAGTCAATAAACTAGTGATACTTTGCAACGTAAGAAAATTAGTTGCAAACCTTGTAGCACCCGATCGCACAAGCTCTTTCCCTTTGGTGTGATCTCTCATCAATTGAAGAACCCATGGGTGATTATATATATATTTTGTTATGTCTCTTGCTTGTTCTACAATTGGTTTCACCCAGTCAATTTTGCCTATGTCCTCCAAAAGAAGGTCAAGGCAATGAGCTGCACAAGGGGTCCAAAAAAGTGTTGGATGCCTTGCTTGAAGCAATCTACCAGCTGCCACATATGCCGCTGCATTGTCAGTAACAACTTGGACAACATTTTTTAGGCCCACCTCTAAAACAACCTGCTCCAACATCAAACTCAAATTTTCTGCATTCTTTATTATGTTGGAAGCATCAATTGACTTTAGAAAAACCAACACACCATTTGAAGACACTATAAAATTGATAAGAGTGCGGTTTCTTCCATCTGTCCAGCCATCTGAAAGAATTGAGCATCCATACTTTTGCCATTGCTTTTTTTGAGCTTCCACAATTCCTTTTGCATCTACAATAGCATCTTCAAGTAACCTGCCACTTATATCTCTTGGACTAGGAGCCTTGTACCCTTTCCCTGCAACTGTCAATGCTGTCACCAAACACTCCCAATACGGACTCCTTGCCACGTTGAAGGGAAGGTTGTTATAAAACCAAAAATTAGCACAAGCCTTGTCTGCTTCTTTGTGCACCTCCTTATTCCACCCAGTACCTTCCAATGAAGGTTGTGATCCTTGAACATTTCTAGGGACATAAAATTGGAATTTGCTCGAAGTGGATGAAGTGGATGGGGTACGTATACGTGGACCACGACTAGAGCCCACAATGCCTTGCATATTCACCTCAGAATCTTCAGTCAAATTAGGAGCAATGGCTGCTTGTATGGCTGCTTGTGTCTTTGCCCTCTCCAATTTTTTTTCATCAAGTGCTGCAAGAAGAGCTTCCATCTCTCGTCTCACCTCTGCAGGGGCTGTTGGACATGCCCTTGCATCATGGCAAGGAATACCAGCAAGATGGTATTTGAGGCGATTGATGCCTCCACTAATCTTCTTCTTGCACCAAGTACAAATAACACTCCCTGGTACTGGCCCATAATAGCCATGTTTCCAAGCGGGATCACGGCTACCAGGGGGTCTCCTTTCAATGTTCTGGCTTGAGGCAGCTATGTTCGAACCAGATGCAGAGGTGGATGCCATTGCAATTAAATATTAACCTACAATATCAGAAGTTGAATAATGAATATATTAGAAGATGTAACAAATCCAACACAAAGTGAAAGGAACATCAACAATCAACTAATTGTTTAACTTCAACGTTATAATTTCAATCATTATCAAACAATAAAGTTGTAAACTATCAAAGTGAAAGACTGTAAGACATTTCATTCAGTATGCTGTCTTTCTAATTTCAGTTTTTTCATTCTTATATTTTTAGTTTTTGTTGGATGCACATTGATTTAATTTACTTGTATGCAAATTGGCATTGCAATCCTAACTCCTAATCCTATTGGTTGTTGCAAATTTGTAGGTGGGACCGTGGGAGCAGCAAGTTATCTGTTGTTTCTTGTTTCAGCTTTCACTTATCAGTGTATTGTGATATCATATTAGCATCAATCATTTTAGAAGCTGAAATTTGAGCATGTTTTCAATTTACTCATTAAAGATTAAATCATATATGACACTGTATGAGTTTGAGCATGTTTTATGTTCAATGCTAAGTGTTTTCTACATCAGATTTATTATTATCTTAATTTTTAAATGTAAAATTTCATATATTATTTTATTATAATAAATTAATAATATCATGGCGAAATTGCAAATAATAATATCATTTTTCTACATCTTATTTAATATTTATTATTATTTTAATACTAAAATTCTATATATTATTTTATTATAATATATTAATAATATCTTGGCAAATAATAATAATAAATGTAAAACAATAGTATTATTTGCCATGATATTATTATAAATTATAACAAAATAATATATGAAATTTTTGTTTTAAAATAATAATAATTAATAAATATTAAATATTATGTAGAAAAGTGAACATTTTAACTTCCATGATATTATTATAAATTTATAATAAAATAATATATGAAAAAGAAATTTTAATAATAATAAATATTATTTTGATGTAGAAAAGAAACGAATTAATATTTTTATTATTTTATACAAAGCATATGTATAAAATAATAAAAATATTAAATCCAATGTACATTGAAGTTTTGAACAGTTAAACTATTGAAGTCTATGGCGGAATAAAATTAAATTGCGTCAAAGCTCAAGCATTTGAAAAAAATTAAGTCTATGGCAGAATAAAATTCAATCGCGTCATTTTTTGAAGCTCAAGCATTTGAAAAAAATTAAATATGGAGCACAATAAAATACCCGCATATGAAGCTCAGGCAAATATGGAGCTCACGCATTGAACGCAAAGTTTGTATTTGATTAAACTAACCAGAAATCGCGCAGCCACAAGTCCAAATCGCGCAGCCGCCAATCCAAATCGCAGTCCAAATCGCGCAACCACCACTGTAGATTGCTCGAGGGTGACTGTAAATGCTAAAAACGAGGGTTTAATAGCACGAAACCGCGTCCAAAACGCGGTAAAAACGAGTAAAAAATACCCACGAAAATGAAAACACATGGAAAAATGCGTCAGAAACACGTTAGGGTTTTTGTGCCAGTTATTCTGCGAGACAACAAGAGATTACACGGCAATTACTCAGGAAAAAACAGGAAAAAAATCAGCTAGGGTTTCCTGCGAGTAAAAGTGAAGATTACTCGTCTGCTCAGAGAGTAATCGCCGAGTATGTAAACAGAGGTTCATGGTGTCCTACCAAGGCCAATGGTCCAATATTGTCACCCCATGGTAATGGAGTAGGACGTCTCACGTTCCTTTCATTTCGACCATTGTGATTGTCTTTGTTGTGGTCGCCCATTGCTTCAGCTAGGACTAGAGATTCTTCTTCTAGTTCTTCAAGGAAATGCTCAGGAACCTCTTCATAATCGGGTCTTCTTGAATAAGAGGATTGTTTCTCCTTCACGTATATACTCGGTATGCCAGGATGCTTTAATTCCACGTAGGTGGTGGCAAAACTGGTCTACCGGCTGCAAGATCCGCTCTTTCTTCTTCTTTGTCCAGAGTAGTAGCTGCGTTTCTCCACTGAGTAGTTGGTGTATGATTTTCAAAGATAAAACTATGCAGGCTATTGATGATATCCGATTGCTCTGCTTTAATGAAAACAAAATTCAGTTGTATGATGGCCAAAGTAAGTCCTAGTTGTTGAATTGGAGCAGTAGGATGCCAAATGGTCATTCCTGTGACACAAAGCATTGAAGCTTTTTGGAAGTTTTCTTGCCTCGTGCCCCACAGTTGGCGCCAAAAAACAGTTGGCGTAACAATTAGCACCTCTGGAGTGCGAGTTGGTACGGACATCTATGCACAGTGCATATTGATTGCTCTTCAAATTAGGAGGGGAAGCTCCCTCGTATGCTGATTTGCGTGAAAAAGTAATCTAACTCGTATCTTTTTGTCTCAGCTGGAAGAGGCACAAGGTTAAGAAAACCAAGAACGTTGCAGCTAAGGATTTTCTAGTTTTGCAGATATCTTCTTATGTGATGCCTTTATTTAATGAATCGATATTCAAATGTTGTCACGGCTTCCCTATTCCTAGCATCGGTTATGTTGTACCCAAATCAAATTTTTTGATAAGGCATTTTGCTTAAATGGTCTAAACCTTGTTAAAATGATGTCAACTTTTGGGTAAATCAAGTATGGATTTTGAGTCAGTTTGGTGTCAGGAAGATACTAGTGAAATTTGGAAAAAATTGAAAATTAGGGTTTTTGCACCCCTGTTTCACGTTGTGAAACCCTAAAAATTGAAACTCGACAAAATTGGCTGAAATTAATTTTGATTGGCTTATTTCACATCACGATCACAATGGTGAAGTTAGTTTCAGTTAAAAGTCAGTTTAAGCTTGGTAAGTAGTTTTCACTTTTTTAGGAGAAAAGTTAGGATTTCCAAGATCGTCAATGGCAATTGGCCAGTACCATGTGTCAAAATCTAAACCTAAAACTCAAAGCAAAACATTCTATGATGAAAGATGCTAAAAAAGATGCTTCATAGCGGAGGGGATTTTCAAATGGCAAAAGTGCAAAAATATTCTAAGTCTAGAAACTTTTCACTTTGTAACATGGGAGACGCTTGCGCAATCAACGTGCAAATCAACTTTACAGTGTTCATACATGTGAAAGTAGTGAAATACAATCACACACACATGTCAGCAGCAATAATGCTTCTACGTGGTCAACTCAAAGCCAAAATGGTGTTTACAGAGCGCGAAATGGAGGAAATATTACTTCCAGAGCAAATTTGCGCCCCTATAGCTCAGGGGCGCCCTTCAATTTGGAGGTTCATATTTATTTATTTTTGGTTGCAGATACATTCAATCTCTTCGGTTTTCAGTCGGCTTTCGGACAAGCTATCAAGCAAGTTCATCTAACTTGCAGAACTCCGGCAATCGAAGGCGGAAGCTGGAGGTACGAAGAGTTTACACATCATAAGGACTGTCAAAATTGCAATTTTTGTGCCCCTGTAGCTCAGGGGCGCCCTTGAATTAGACCCCTCAAATGATTAAATTTTGTTGTACCCAAACAAAATTTTTGCTTCATTAAGGCATTTTGCTTAAAAGAGTCTAAACCTTGTTAAAATGATGTCAAAACACAATTTTTGGGCAAATCAAGTATGCTTTATCAATCAGTGTGATGTCGAGAAGATACTGGTGAAATTTGGAAAAATTGAAAATTAGGGTTTTCGCACCCTTGTTTCAGGGCATGAAACCCTAAAAATAGAAACTTGTCAGAATTGGCTGAAATTAATTTTGATTGGCTTATTTCACATTACAATCATAGGCTTATTTCACATTACAATCATAGTGGTGAAGTCAATTTAAGGCTGGTGGGTAGTTTTCACTTTTTCGAATGGAAAGTTGGCATCTTCGTGATTGTCAATGGTAGTTGGCTAGTACTAGGTGTCAAAATCTAAGCCTAAAACTCAAAGCAAAACATTCTATGATGAAAGATGCTGAAAAAGATGCTTCACGGCGGAGGAGATTTTCAAATGGCAAAAAGTGCAAAATATTCTAAGTCTGGAAACACTTCACTTCGTAACGTGGGAGACGCTTGTGCAATCAACGTGCAAATCCACTTTATAGTGTTCGTACATGTGAAAGTGGTGAAATACAGTCACATACACACGTCAGTAGTAGTAATGCTTCTATGTGGTCAACTTAGCAATCAAAGTGGTGTTCGCAAGAGCGTGAAATGGAGGAAATATCAGCCTCAGAGCAAATCTGCGCCCCTATAGCCCAAGGGTGCCCTTCATTTTTGTAAATGTAAACAAATCTTCAATCAAATTGGGAGACTAAGGGACTTATGAAAATTCTAAGTGTCAGAATACTACTCAAACTTCTATGTTCAGATTTTCAATTTCCAAATTTGAATTTCTTATTTTGAATGTGTTGATTGCAGAACATTATTTCATTTCTATGTTTGCATATCAAAGAAGGATCCGCCATAAATAAGAGAAGAGACCCGCCCCTAAGAGGCACGTCTCATGAGAGGACGTGTCTCCACAAGTGGAGACACATCCACTCATGGGACGTGTCCCTTAGGGCGCAGCTTATGATAAAGTCGTTTATCATTGTTTAGTATAACTCATATATACCCTTCTACAAGGTGGCGGATGAGTAAGTAAATTCTGATTAATGAAATGCAGAATATAACATCATATATATAATTCGAATTTTATATGTATGCTCATAAATTCGATTAAATGTTTTTCCAGAAATATTTCAATATAAATGATAAACTTTGATCAAGTATGAATGACGATGATGCTTACAGCAATCGTCATTCATATCTGACCGAAGCTATCATTCATTAACACTCCCTCTTAGCTAGGGAAGATATTTCAAATCAAATAAGTAGAGATATCACCTTAACACGTGATATCTAAGACATGGTATGATTTCTCAATATTGTCAAGTCACATGACATTCTTCATAACATATCTTTATTATGGTATGTGCACTGACATCAAGTCACATGATGTCTACCATAATTCATGGCATATCCACGGATATAAATATCCACCATGATTATCTTTTAAGGATCACAATGATCTACAAATGATATCAAGTCCCATGATATCAATCAAAGTGTCCAAGAGATACTATCATGACATGTCCACAGATATCAAGTCACATGATATCTATCATGATAGTTTATCATTGTAGAGTCGTCACTTTACAATGTCAAATACAAGTGCTCATTATTAGAAAGATCGTCACCTTTCAATAATGTACACAGGGGGAGTAGGCCCATAAAGTCATGGAGTCACACACATGACAAAAGAGTTTACACATTAAACATCTTTATATATTAGTACAATTTATAAACAATTTGTATTTCAAACATAAATAACAAATTACATTTCAACCATACCAAGTTTCTTCCTGAAGTGCTCTACCTTGATTCGAGAGAGAGGCTTGGTGAGAATGTCTGCAGTTTGATCATTTGTACTAATATACTCCAACTGAATCACTTTCCTTTCCACCATATTTCTTACATAATGATAGGGGATCTCAATATGCTTAGATCTATCATGAAAGACAGGATTTACAGAGAGTTTGATACAACTCTGATTATCACAAAGAATAATTGTAGGATTCAAGGGCTCACCAAAGAGTCCCACAAGCAATTTACGAAGCCAAACTGCTTCTCTTGCTCCCATTGAGGCTGCAATGTATTTGGCTTTTGTTGAGCTCTGTGCAACTGAAGATTGTTTTCTGCAAATCTAGGAGATCATAGCCGATCCTAAACTGAAGCAACATCTTGATGTGCTTTTTCGATCGGTTATACTTCCAGCCCAATCTGAATCAGAGTACCCATGTAGATCTAGTTGATCATTCTTGTAAAGAAGACCATATCCAATAGTGCCTTGAAGATATCTCAAAATATGTTTCACAGCCATTAAGTGAATTTCCTTTGGCTTACACATGAACTGGCTGAGAACATTCACTGCATAGCAAATATCAAGTCTGGTGTTAACCAGATACATCAAGGATCCAATCATCTGTCTACAAAGGGTTGGATCTACACACTTGGATTCTGCTGCTGCTTCTTTCAATTCAGAATATCAAGGGTTGGTTTCCATAGGTGTAGACATCGGTCTACAGTCCAACATTCCAAATCTTTTCAGAATATCAATAGTATACTTCCCTTGGTTTAGTATAATGCCCTCTGATTTCTACCATACTTCTAAACCTAGGAAGTAGTGTAGAATGCCCAAGTCTTTCATGTCAAATTCAAAAATTAGATCTTGCTTCCCTTGAGCAATGAGGTGATCTTCTCCTGTTATCAGCAGGTCATCAACATATAAAATAATTATTAGCATATCACCTTTGATTACCTTGAAGTAGAGATTGGAGTCAGCCTCATTCTTGGAAAATCCTAATCCCAAGAGATAGCTGTCAATTCTTTCATACCAGACCCTGGGAGCCTGTTTAAGTCCATAGAGAGCTTTCTTCAGTCTACATACATGTGAGTCAGGTTTATGTATCACAAAACCTTCAGGCTGTTCCAAATAGACTTCCTCTTCAATGGTTCCATTCAGGAAGGCAGTTTTCACATCCATTTGATGGATCTTCCAGCCTTTAGCTGCTGCAATGGCTAACACTGCTCTCACTGATGTGTAACGGGCAACAGGTGCAAATGTTTCTTCGTAATCAATGCCTTCCTTTTGAGAAAAAACTCTTGCCACAAAACGTGCTTTATGTTTTTCTATACTGCCATCAGCAACATACTTGATTTTGAAGAGCCATTTGAAAGAGACAACAGATTTCTCTTTTGGCGTAGGCACTATATCCCATACATCATTCTTTAGAATAGACTGATATTCCTCTGTCATTGCATCCTTCCATGCTTGATGTTGGAAAGCTTTTGTAACACTGACAGGTTATGAGTTTATGATGTTGTTCATTAGAGCAACATAGCTAGAGAAACGTTTGGGTCTTTTACTCTCCCTGAACGTTCCTTTGGGTGTGCATGATCCTCTACTTCTTTGATCATTTTCCTGGCCCAAAGTGGTCTTTTTTTGCCGTTGTCATTTGTATTCTCATTTGAAGTAGAAGGAAGTTCATGTGGCATTTCATCAGGATGCTCCCTCTGAATCTCAGGAGCAAGTTCCATTTCAGGTACTCTAGGGGAATAGGTTTCTGTCTCACTAGAACTTCTTGCCCTCTAGAATGCAATGTCTTCTTCAAAGATGACATCTCTGCTCAATTCAATTTGTTTCTGCTTGGGTATGAATATCCTGTAGGCTTTGGAGGTTTCACTATAACCCACAAATACTCCCTTCTTTCCAGAAGGTTCTAATTTGAATCTCTTCTCTTTGGGCACATGTATATAGACAGGACAGCCAAAAATCCTAAAATGACTAATGTCAAGTTTTATGCCAGTAAAGGCTTCTTCGAGAGTTTTGTTATCAAGATGAGAATGAGGACATCTATTTTGGATATAGACAGCAGTCCTATAGGCTTCTGCCCATAAAGAAGTTTCAATGTTTTGGTCAAGTAGCATTGCCTTAGCAGCTTCTACAATGGTTCTATTTTTTCTTTCAGCAACCCCATTTTGTTGAGGGTTGTAGGCAACTGTGAACTCCCTCTTAATTCCAGCACTCATGCAGAATTCCTTAAAAATCTCAGAGGTATATTCTTTCCCATTGTCTGTCCTTAAGGTTTTTATTTTCTTTCCAGAGAAGTTTTTAGTAAGGGCTTTGAACTCTTTGAACCTTTTAAGGATTTCTATTGACTCTTTACACTTAAGGAAATAGATCCAGGTTTTCCTAGAGAAGTCATCTACAAATATGACATAGTATAGAAATCCTGCTTTAGAAGGTATAGACATGGGTCCACATAAATCAGAGTGAACCAGTTCTAACACATTAAGGGTTTTACTCAAGCTATTCTGAAAGGATCCCTTTGTATTCTTTCCTAGGGCACAACCTTTACAAGTTCCCTCATGAGATGGTTTTAGCTTGGGTAAGCCTATAACAAGTTTTTCCATAGAAGGTAGGGCACAGAAATGAAGGTGTCCTAATCTTCTATGCCAAATTTCATTTGTATCAACAATGTCAAGGGTAAGGGCTTGTTTAACCTTAGTGTATAGTTTGTAAAGGTACCCTTGTCGTATGCCTATGGTTAGAGCTTTCTTGATAGATGAGTTCTTAGGCCATACTAGAATTTTCCCATCCATAAATGTAACTCTGTAACCATTGTCTTCAAGGGCAAAGATGGATATAAGATTTCTCTTTATTCCAGGTACAAATAAGACTCCAGTGAGTTGCAGAGAAACCCCAGATTTCAACTTGATGGAACACGTTCCAACCCCTTTTATAGGGTATGCAGAATCATTCCCGATGGTTACTTCTTCATCAAACTTTTCAGTCATAGAGTCCAAGTGTTCTCTGAACCCTGTGATGTGTCTGGAGGAACCACTATCAATTACCCAATTTTGAGTGTTGTCAGATACTTGACTAGAAAGGGTTGTATAGAACACAAAGTTCTCAGATTCATGATCTGGGTTTGACTTTCCTACTTTGGCAAAGGATGTTTGTTGTTTAGTTATATCAGGGCATTTCATTGCATAGTGGCCATACTGATCACATCTAAAGCATTGTACTTGAGAGATATCTTTCTTCTTATAAGATTCCTTTCCATTGGAACTTCTCTTTCTTTTAAAAGATCCTCTCTTGTAGGAGTTTTTCTTACTCCTCTTATTAGATGTTGTGTGGAGAACATGAATGTCTTCATCTATGTGTTTCTATTTATTCTCTTTTGTGGAAAGTCTTATTTCTTCTTGAAGGCAGTCAATTCTTAGCCTGTCAAACTTAGGGAGTTTAGATCTTGCACTTATTCCTTAAACAAATGACTCCCATGAGTTTGGTAAGCCTCCTAGTGCAATTAGAGTTAACTCTTTGCTATCAATCTGATATCCAATTGTGGATAATTGATCCCTTAGTTCAATAATCCTCATGAAGTATGCATTAATGGATTCTCCTTTGTTTATTGTGCATTGTTGATTTGCCCTTTTAATGCAAGAGTCCTGCAGGTGTTGTTAATCTCATAGGTACTCTCAAGAGATTTGTACATATGGTATGCAGTTTCATGTTTTGCTAAGATAGGCACTATATGATCCCTAACTGCATCTACTAGAATTTTCATGGCCTTTTCATTGTTTTCAACCCATTGAGTTTTCTCAGGTTCAGCCTCTGGTTCCTTTTTATTTTCTTTCACAAGTGAGTCTAGTTTATTCTCTCTAAGGATCATCATGATTCTAAATTTCCATGATGTGAAGTTGTCTGCTCCTGCAAGGCGATCTTCAAATCTGATCACACTTGACATTATGAAGAATGTGATGTGAATTCGATTTTAGAAAATACGAATTTTCTAGAGCAAACTGATTTTAGATTTGTTTTGGATTCACACAACTTGGCTCTGATACCATGTAAATGTAAACAAATCTTCAATCAAATTGGGAGACTAAGGGACTTATGAAAATTCTAAGTGTAAGAATACTACTCAAACTTCTATGTTCAGATTTTCAATTTCCAGATTTGAATTTCTTATTTTGAATGTGCTGATTGCAGAACATTATTCCATTTCTATGTTTGCATATCAAAGAAGGATCCACCATAAATAAGAGAGGAGACCCGCCCCTAAGAGGCACGTCTCATGAGAGGACGTGTCTCCACAAGTGGAGACACGTCCACTCATGGGACGTGTCCCTTAGGGCGCGGCTTATGATAAAGTCGTTTATCATTGTTTAGTATAACTCATATATACCCTTCTACAAGGTGGCGGATGAGTAAGTAAATTCCGATTAATGAAATGCAGAATATAACATCATATATATAATTCAAATTTTATATGTATGCTCATAAATTCGATTAAATGCTTTTCCAGAAATATTTCAATATAAATGATAAACTTTGATCAAGTATGAATGACGATGATGCTTACAGCAATCATCATTCATATCTGACCGAAGCTATCATTCATTAACAATTTTGGAGGTCCAGATTTAGTGCTTTTTGGTTGCAAATGTATTCAATCTCTTCGAAATTCAGTCAGCTTTCCGGCAAGCTATTAAGCGAGATCATCCAAGTTGTAAAATTCCGGTTGTCAAAGGCAGAAGCGGAAGGTACAAAGAGGTTACATAGAATAGAGGATTGTCAAAATTCAGTTTTTGCGCCCCTGTAGCCTAGGGGCACCCTTGAATTTGGCCCCTTAGATGATTGAATTTACAATTTCCGTTTCTAGGAGATCTTTTCTAATTCAGCCCAACTACACGATGCATATGTGTGCAAGATCATCAGATAAGCTAAGTGACCGTGACAGTGGTTCCAGTGAGCACGTAAAACGGAGGGTGGATAAACATGAAAATGTCAACCTATACCTCTATAAGCTAGGGGCGCCTAGCCTTTAGGCCTGTCAGATGGGGTTTTTAGCAGTCAATGTCTTTGCGAGACTTGTGCAAAATCACCCTAGGTATTCTACGAATCTAGCTGTCAGCCCTCGGGATTTGTCAAACGCTCGTACATGAAGGGTCATTAGAGATTGCTAAAGAATGCAGATAACCAAAAAAATGGTTGTGGGAATTACACACTTCCTTGAAAAAGGCGCCCTTCTTTTTGAGGTCTTTGAAGTAGTTTTCTCGCTTCGTCGCCTCCAAGGACATCTCTTCCCAATGCTTTTAGCTACACAAAGAGATTGATGGTGCACAAATCGGAGCACTCCAGCTCACAGTGTCAAGGGTCAAAGTAGGGTATTCGTGTTGAAAGTTGCAAGTTGCAAAATGCGCTATTGCAAGCTAGGGGCACCCTTGCTTTTGGGGTCCTTAACTTTCTGATGCCTTACATACAGTCATTGATTGCGGAATTCTTCTAGTTACACGATGGATCCATCATCCAATGGATGGGAGTCATCATTCATCGCCGGCGGCAGTTTGAAGCGTCAAATGGTAGATCAGTGAAATGACTAAGTCCGGAGACCTTGCATCAATTTAATCAAAGGCAACTAATTTTTTGAGGTGTTAAACATGGTTTTTAGCAGTCATCATCTTGGTTCTCCAGGCTTCGCGATGGATGTCTCAGCTCAGTTCCAACATCAATCAGGCTTCCAGAAATCAGAGCTCAACAGAGGCAATCGTGACTTTTACAGTGAGTTACAAAGTAGGAAGTTAGCAAAAAATCTCAACTTTTGCTAGGGGATGCCTGGAGAGTCAAACTTGTACTTTTCGGAATCAGTAAAATATTCTAGGAAAACCCAATTGAAGAGATTTCAGTTAACTCAATAAAATAATATTAAATTTTCAGTCTTTGCATGTTAGCTTTAATGGGGCGATTTTTCTCAATATTTTAATATTGGCGCCCATCTTGATATTAATTTGCAAATTCGCATGAAGAGGAAGACTGAATATTTTAATATTTAAAATATTTTGAGACTCCAAGTCAGTTTTGGTTGAGCAAAGTGGGGTCCAATTAGATAATTCCTTTTCAAGTCAAGGTTTATCCTTGCAGTTGGCGCCATTAGCTACAAATTTCTTTATTTATTTCTAGATGATGTCCTTTTTCTCTCACAACAGATTGGAGATCAAGCGAATTTCTTCATTGAGCAAGTGAATTCTTCAACAATCAGTATTCAAAGGCATCACAAATATCATTTTACAGATTTCCTTGTAGGTACAAGTCCAGTATAATCAGCAAACTTCAAGACAAGATGGCGATTTTAGCAGAAGCAAAAACTTAAAACTTCTATCTTCTGTCTTAATTTCTTCTATTCTCGTCTTAGGTTTTCTTCGCTTGTCCAAGATTTAGTGACTTTTGACAAATCTAATCATTTGGGTTGGTTGTGCGCGACTTCCTCTGCAAAACCCATGTGTTAGAATTTTTCAGGAAAATTTACTTCAGAGCATTGATTCTCGAAGCTTTGATTTTCTCAACTGAAATTCCTTTGCAAGGTGGAGTAGAAGTCAATATTTTTCAAATCTGACGTTGTGGGTTGTCTTAGAATCATCTTCTGGACAAAACCCATATTTTAGATTGCCTTGGAAAAATTACCCCCCGCAGCCCCTGCTACCCCTAGTTGCTTTTTTTTGGAAAAGCTTTTGCATGTCAAGCTAAACGATGCTTTTTCGCAATTATGATGTTGTAGGTTGTCTTAGAATTATTTTCAACACAAAACCCACGTCTCAGAATTTTTGGCGAAAATTGCCCTCCAATAGGCCATTTTTAGCCTCAGCAGGTGACTTTTGGCTTTCCAAAGAAAGTTGTCAGAACATAGTCGAGTTTACAATCAACAGGTGATTTTTTCAGAATACAGTTCACACAGATTGAATTCAAGACCAAATCGATCTTAATTCATGATTTCATCATAAAAGCTAACACTGATTTGTATCAAGTGTATCTAGAGGGTTGACAGGCGTAGTCACTCAAGTCCACATGGTTTCATGCCTCGTATAGCTAATTGTCTTTCAAGGCCACTTTAGAGGGTTGATACTATTGAAATTCTACGTGTGCGACGAGTTCATGTACATTTCTTACAACCAGAGGGTTTGCAATCAAACTTTGTGGTTTCATTATGCTACACTCTTCCATATAGAAAAGTGTAAAAAACGTGAGAAGTGTCAAGCTGCAGAAGAAATAGTGGCCATCACTTCAATTACGGAGCCGCCAAAGTTATTAGTCAGTGAAATGCTAGTTTGAAGTGTGCAGATATTTCCAGGATTGTTCGGGTTGCTGACAAGCAGTGAATTGATAGTTAGGACATGTGATGATCTCTAGATTGTGATGCAGCCAATAACCTCGTGGAGGGGTTACTTGCTCAAAATCACAGCCAGTGAACTCCAGATCAGGAGGTCCCACCTTTCAGGATAGGCATTAGACACAACAATTAACTCGACGCTTCTTTCCGAGTTAACTTGTTGTTCCGCCTTTCATGCCATGTCTATTCTGGAATCATCTTTGTATAGTTGGAGTTTTCTCTTAGTTTCATTTCAATAAGGACGTGCATGCTTGCACATGTCTATTTAGATTAGCCTTGTTTCGGTTAACTGATAGTAGTTTTCCAGTTAACTGTATAGTTTCCTTTATTTAGGGTTTAGCAATAAAATCTTGCATGCTTGCAAGACTGTAGTTGACTCAAGGTGATTTTAGGGTTCCCTACACCTTTCCATGTCTATAAATAAGAGCTTTTGCTCATTTGTAATTAACTTTTGCAAGCTAGTAATATATGCTATGCCCACCTTTCTTGTAATATTGTTGTTTTTGTATCTGTTCACGAGTTTTTATTATGATGATGAATTGTTATGCCACTCGGGTTTCATGTTATTATTATGGTGAATGCAAATCTTAGTTAAATATAGTGGCTAGTTTGATCATGGATTGTATGCTTGATTCGCCTATGCAATTTACTATCCTAGTTGGCTATTTTATGTTTTGTTTCTAATAAGCCTATTCAAATGAGCCAATAGATGTGCCACCTTGCCTTCATGTTGTAAATTTGTACCTAAAGCTTATCATTTGATGTGTGTGTTAATAAACCTATTCAGCCAAGCAAATTGTTGTGCCACTTTGCCTTCATGTTGTGAATTTGTACTCAGTTTATCGTATATTTGTTGTTTCCAATAAACTTCTTCCCATCCAAGAAAATAGTTGTGCCACCTTGCCTTCACGTTGTGAATCTGTACCTGAAATTTATCATATAGAACATTCCTGCTCCATTTCCTCATGCTCTGTTTACTTGAGGAGACTGGATAGATTAAAAGCTTTAGTTTAGTTGTAGTTAGTGATCTGCGAAACCAGAAAATCCTTAGCTACAACGTTCGCAGTTTTTCTTAACCTTGTGCCTCCTCCAGCTGAGAACAAAAAGATAGGATTTAGATTACTTTTCTTTTCAACACATTTCAGCAATACGAGGGAGCTTCCCCTCCTAATTTGAAGAGCACTCATTATGCAATGTGCATAGTTGGCTATACCAATTTGCACTCCAAAGGTGTTAATTGTTACGCCAACAAATTTGCAGTTTCCGTTTCTGAAGAATCTTTTTTGATTTAGTCCAGCTCTGCGATGCATCGGTTTGCCAAATTGTCAGATATGCTGAGTGACCGTGGCAATGGTTCCAGTGAGCACATAAAATAGAGGGTGGATAAATGTGAAAATATCAACCTGTACCTCTATAGGCCAGGGGTGCCCAGTCTTTTGGCCAGCTAGATGGGGTTTTTAGCAACCATCGTCTTCACGAGACTTGTGTAGAATCCTCCTAGCTATTTAGTGAATCCAACAATCAACCCTCAAGGTTTGTCAAACGCCCGTGAATGAAGGATCAGTAGAAATTACTGAAGGATGTAAACAAGCAGAAAAATGGCTAAGTATGGAAATTACATATTCCCTTGAAAAAGGCGCCCTTCTCTTGGAGGTCTTAGAAGCAATTTTCTTGCTTCGTCACTTCTAGGAACATCTCTTCCAAGTTGTTCTAGCTTCGCAATGAGATCAACGGTGCATGCATTGGAGCAATCTAGCTCCCGGTGTCAAGGGTCAAAGTAGAGCGTTCGCATGAAAGTTGCAAGTTGCAAAATCATTCTCAAAATGGTAGTTCGTCTCTAAAGGCCAAGGGCACCCTTGCATTTGAGGCTCTTAAATCAACTTTTAGACGCCCTACATACAGTCATTGTTTGTAGAATTCTTTTAGCTATGCAATGGACCTAGCATCTAGTCGACGGGAGTCATCATTCACCGGAGGCGGCAGATTGAAGCGCAAGATGGCAAAATGGAGAAATGGCCAAGTCTGGAGACCTGTACATCAATTTAATAAAAGGCAACTTATATTTTGAGGCATCAAACATGGTTTTTAGCACTTGCAACTCCCAGCAGACATTTCATCTTAGTGATTCTAGCTTCGCAGTGGATATCTTAGCTCAGTTCTAGCATCAATTAGGCATCCAAAAATTAGAGCTCAACAGAGGCAATCGTGACTTTTTCAATGAGCTATAAAATAGGAAGTTAGCTAAAAATCTCAACTTTTTCTAGGGGACACCTGGAGAGTCAAACTTGGACTTTTCAAAATCAGTAAAATATTCTAAGTGAACCCAATTGGAGAGATTTCAGTTAACTCAATAAAATAATATTAAATTTTCAGTTCCAGCATGCTAACTTTAATGGGGCGATTTTTCTCAATATTTTAATATTGGCCCCCATTTTGATATTAATTTGTAAATTTGCATGAGAAGGGAAACTGAATATTTTAATATTTTTAATGTTGTGGGACTTTGAGTTAGTCTCAGTTGAACAAAGTGGGGTCCAATTAGATGACTTCTTTTGAAATTAGGGTTTATTCTTGCAATTGGCGCCTTTAAGCTACGAATTTCTCTATTTATTCAAGATGGCATCCTTTTTCTCTCACAGCAAATTGAAGAGCAAGCGAATTTCCTCGTTTGAGTGAGCAAATTCTTCAGCAATCAACATTCGAAGGCACTTCAGACATTATTTTCAGTTTTCCTTTAGGTACAAGTCCAGATTAATCAACAAGCTTCAAACAAGATGGCGATTTTAGCAGAAGCAGAGCATAAAAACTTCTATCTTCTGTCTTAAATTCTTCTATTCTCGTCTTAGGTTTTCTTCACTTGTCCAAGATTCAGAGACTTTCGACAAATCTGATCATCTAGGTTGGTTGTGCATGACTTCCTCTACAAAACCCATGTGTTAGAATTTTTTAGGAAAATTTGTTCCAGAGCTTCAATTCTCGAAGCTTTGCTTTTCTCAAATGAAATTCTTTTGCATGGTGGAGTAGAAGTCGATATTTTTCAAATCTAACGTTGTGGGTTGTCTTAGAATCATCTTCTAGATAAAACCCATATTTCAAATTTTCTCGGGAAAATTGCCCCTGTTGCCCTCGGTTGCTTTTCTTAGAAAAGCTTTTGCATGTCAAGCTAAACAGTGTTTTTTCGCAATTCTGATGTTGTGGGTTGTCTTAGAATCATTTTCTACACAAAACCCACGTCTTAGAATTTTTGGCGAAAATTGCCCTCTGACAGGGTATTTTTAGCCTCATCAGGTGACTTTTAGTTTTCCGGAGAAAGTTGTCAAAATATAGTCGAGTTTACAGTCAATAGGCGAGTTTTTCAGAGTGCAGTACACACAACTCGAATTCAAGACTAAGTCAATCTTGACTCATGACTTCATCGGAACAGTTGACATAGATCTGCATAAGGTGCTTCTAGAGGCTATCTTGGATCCGATTAAGATTAATAATGCAATACTTCTAAACATCCAAGAATCTGGGTTGCTAGAGGCGGCTTCACTCCCTATTTCAGTTCATTGCATAGAATTTGTGATGTCTTGTGTCAAGCATTACAATTCTACTACTCGAGAAATTCAGTCAGCAGATGGACGAGTGATTTGCAATCTCAAGCCCCAAGACATTGAAAGGTGTTTTGGTATTCCTCAACATCCGAATAGTTCGGTCATTACCATGGATCAGTGTGAAAGAGCATTCAATGCTGATAAGGACGTGTGTCAAAACAAAATGGCAAAAAGGTGGTTGAAACAAAAGAAAAACAAATTGCCAAACAATGTGGGTCGCGAAGAATACAAGGATGACTACATGATTTTGATCACTCTTCTCAATTATGTTTCCGGTCATGCAGATGCTAACAAATTCCAGCCTTGGATGTACTACATCATTGCTAAAATCATCTCCAGGCGGGATCATTATGACTAGGCATCTCTAATCAGCGACATTCTCCACAAGCAAATTACCAATTTCCTAGTTGCCCACCAATTTCATATGTGTTCATATCTCGTATACTCAATTGCCTATCAGGGTCAATTTAGAGGATTGAACACAGTGGGGATTCTCAATGTACGAAAAGTTTATCAATACTATGACCAGCTTGAGTTTACAAAGTCCGAGTGACATTTCAAGTGTGTGCAAGAAGCTTTCTTGATGTATACAGTGAGGAACCTAAACTAGGAATTGCATGTTCATATCTCAGCGGTTGCCAGAGTAGCAATGGTAGAATGGGCAGATTGGTTCATTCAGTTCCCTACATACACCTACATCCACGTCTACGGATATACAGGAAATCTAGCTATGCTACCTCGCTATCCTTCGGATAGGACAGTTTTCATGGAGTTCATGAGGCAATTATATGATGTGCATTTACGTTTGCGCCAAAAGCGTAAGCCAACTACCAACTTTCCAACGCAAATGGGAATCTACTGGTGCAAGACAGCAGTTGATGCCAAGGCTGCAGGACAGGAGTTAGAAAAGTTTAATCTCAAATACCTTGTTGATGCACGCACATATGACCCTTGGGGTCATTATTCAACACGCCTTGGCGGTCGCCCTTACCACAAGCCTACTATGGAGGATTATTGGGTTAACTATAAGGATGATTTTGAGGTGCGCCGACGCAGCTACAACAGGTTCTCCCTCTCATAGATTTTTGTCTTTATGTCAAAGGATGTGGGTGGATTGTCAGATGATGATGGGGATGTACTTATTCTTCAGAGAACAGGTTGATACATAGCCACTTCCAACTGTCAATTGATTTGCCAAAGAATACTCATCTATGAAAGAGAGATCAAGTAGAGTCATTCAGAACAACATACTCTACCTAGATAGCAAGAAAACAAGGAGGCCAGTCATGCCAAGTACAGAGCTGCCACCGGTGGATATTTCACTGCCATCCTCGTCAAAACCAAAAGAAAAGAAAAGGAGTAACTGTAATGTCCCCTTTTTGTTGACATCAGTTGTCAGAGGAGATTAGCCTATAATTTGACTCTCGTAGGCTAATGGGGTTGGTTAGAGGGTCTTCTGGGGGATTGTATCGTCTCCAGTGTTCAAAAACTTGTAGCTTTGGCTTTCGCTCAAGGTTTCCAGGACTCAGTTGGCTCAACTTACTATTTATAGTAAGTCGGACTTGGACAGAATCAAATCCTTACTATTTTTAGAAAGGCATGTGATCGAATGGAGAATTATTAGACAAGTCCCCAGTTTAGATGGCGTGTTGAGAAATGATGAATTTAAGAAGTTATTAATGTTATTTGGCTCAAATAACATTAATTAATTAAAAGGTTATAACTTGAGGGTCAAAACGTCATTAAAAGGGGGCCAAATAAATGAATTAATTTTTAGCGCCGACTCCTAAGTCGAAGGAAATATTAAAAGATGCAAATAAATGATATTTTAATATTATTAAATTGCCTTTTTGGAGAAATTCGAATTTCTCATGAAGGTCTATATATTTTATTTGGGAGTTATTTTGGGGGTATTGGATTGAGCATTTGGTGTTGATGAGTTTGGTCTGAAAGAGGAAGCCAAGGGTTTCTGAAATCAGTTTGCCATCAGAGAACGTTAACTCTCCATTTGTGCAGCCTTTTGAAGTAGTGAAATATCTACTGAATGAGGCATGAGGAGGGCATCATACAGGTGTTCTATTTGTGCTAAAAGGTGGAGTTTTAAGCAAGGGTTTGAAGATTGATCAACTGCAGATCTGAAGTTTCATTTGGAAGCCATTAAAATCAGAGTTGGGGCATTCTTTTTCAGATATACTGGATGCTACAGTACCCGCGCTACAGTAGACGTGAATAGTGTTTGCTTTAGTTGGTGGAATTAATTTCAGTGATTAGTGGAAGATTGATCCTGATTTTAAGGTCTGATCTGAGCCAGAAATTACCAGCAAAAAGGCAGATTTCATATCAGATTGGAGCAAGGGTTTTGATATTGACCAGCCGTACCATCTAGGGTTGGGACATGGTCAGCTAGAGGCAAATCACCTTGTATTTGAGGCTGTTATCTCTTCCAACAGGGGCGGCCAGGTCTGATGCTGCTACAACAGCAATAAAAAGCAGAGAACAAAGTTTATTTGGAGGCTGCGTGGAACTTCCAGGCATGGCATGATTTTTTCCTAGGGCTGGGCGCAACATCTTTGGGTCTGAAATCTCTTCTAGAAGAAGCGGCTGGTTTGATATTGCAGGATTCTCATCATCAACAAGTTTGCAATCATATCTTAGTTATCAACATATTGCAATCAGGTTCTTTCTGTATCTCTCACATAATTTTTGCATCATTATATTAGTTGCTGCCTTCATATAGCTGTAGGTGAATATCCTTATCAGATTTGTAATACATTTAAAAGGTTGTGAGCCAAGAGTCTTGGCACTGCCTTCTAGTTGTAACCAATTGGTCTTACATCAAATCAAGGAGGAATAAGGTTACATATCTATCATTGCCTGTATGTCAATGTTCTTTAGTTGCTTGGCAAGTGTTTGACATAATATCTAGAAAAGCCTTACATGCTGTTACAGTCATATACTTTCATTGAAGGGCTGCATTTAGTCATAGAATTGCTTTCTATTCATTTCCAGCTATTAGAATATCTCATTCACATCTCTTTTCAAGTATTATCAAAATTAAGGGCACGAAGAGTTACTACAGTAACCCTCCTAAAAAGAACAAAGTACCTAACAATTCAAAAGGGAAGGCACTTGTTTCAGAAACACATGTGGAGCCCGTCAGGAATACAGTTCGTAACATGTCAAAGCCCGAGGTTCAGCCTCCCATGCCATCACCTACACCACAACAGTCTTTAGTTCCAGTTCATATTGATTTGGACCTAGACTCACCACCACGTAGTGATACCTCTACACATTCACACTTATCAGAGCTTCCTATGACTAGCACAGACCCTTCCAATGGGATTAGTCAAGACTCGTCTTGGCTTGAGTATCAACTGGGTAGGAAGAGGAGGCAGCCATCTTACATTCTTGATCATTCAGATTTTGATCATGTCTACCAGGATGTGCTAGAAAGAAGAATCAAGAAGCAGGTTCATGTAGAGAGAAACGCTAACAAGGAGATCATCATAGAGACTGTTGCACCTCCAAAGGATAAGAGCTTGAACGAGGTAGAAGTTGAAGACTTCGAAGTGATAAGGGTCAACCTTGGTAGAAGCACACGCCAAACAGAGGTTGAGTTCCTTCAGGTTGCAATGGATAGCGTAAAGGATAGAATGATAAAAGACGAAGAAGACAAGGCAGCCCTCAAGGATGAAATCCAACAGCTTCGTCAGTATATCTCTAACCTTGTGCATAGAACGAAAAATGTCACCACTTCACTCCCACAGATGCTAGAGCCTCCAGCAGAGCAGAATCAGCTTAATCAGCTGGTTGTATACGGGAAGTGCTTGGTAGACTAGGAGGAAGAGTTTGTCACCAAAGGCCGCTTTGTACTTGCAAAGTTATATCAGTTGAGGTACAACGCCCGTGAACTCCATCTACCCATCCAGGATGAGGAGCGAGATTTGGCGGTTGACAGGCCCAGAGATGAAATCATGATTTCTCACCTGAGGATGGCATATGACTCAGTCACTGATGAAGAAGATAAAGAGGCTATTTTTACTTGGAGGACACAGTTGATCTTCAAGGTAGAAATACAGGATACAATGGCTTCAGAGTTGGCTGAGAGCAGAGAACACGTGACTAGTGCACTTCGGTACATGAGAACTTTCGTGTCTCAAGTTCCTTGCCAGTATCAACGTGAGGGTGGTGAGTACGTCAAGCTTACTGATGTTCAGTCAAAGTTGCAGGCGCTCATCCATGGTATTTTCAGTGGAGATTCCGTTGGCTGTAAGTCAAATCAACTTACAGTCATGTCAGCATTATTTGATGAGGCAGTGAAGAGTAGAGAACTTCAGAGCTAGATCACAGGCGGTGAGGAGATGCTACGAAGACACAATGTGCTACAACAGAGTATCAGTGCTCCAAATGGTGATGCAGTCAATAACCTCGTGGAGGGGTTACTTGCTCGAGATCACGGCCAGTGAACTCCAAATCCCACCTTTCAAGATAGACATCAGACACAGCGGTTAACTCAATGCTTCTTTCCGAGTTAACTTGTTGTTCCACCTTTCATGCTATGTCTATTTTGGAATCATCTATGTACAGTTGGAGTTTTCATTTAGTTTTCATTTCAATAAGGACATGCATGCTTGCACATGTCCATTTAGATTAGGTTTGTTTTGGTTAACTGATGGTAGTTTTCCAATTAACTGTATAGTTTCCTTTATTAGGGTTTAGCAATAAAATCTTGCATGCTTGCAAGACTGTAGTTGACTCAAAGTGATTTTTGGGTTCCCTACACCTTGGATGTCTATAAATAAGAGCTCTTTGCTCATTTGTAATTAACTTTTGCATGCGATAGTAATATATGTTGCGCCACCTTGCCTGTAATATTGTTGTTCTATATCTGTTCACGAGCTTTTACTATGATAATAAATGGCTGCACCACCTTGCTTGAATCTTATTATTATGGTATTTGTTCATCTTAGTTAAATGGAGTAGCTAGTTTGATCGTTTATTGTATGCGTGTCTCACCAATGCAATTTGTTGTCCTAGTTGGCTATCTTATATTATGTTTAATAGTTGTTCTTTCAATCTACGCCTTGGATAGGGGTTCCTCCTCGGAAATTTGGGAAGAAGAATTATCATTTTAAGTGTTGTGCCTAATAGACTTTATTTCAGCCTACGCCTTGGATACGGGTCTCTCCTCCTTGGAAATCCTGTTGTGGAGTTTATCGTAAAGACATTCCTGCTCCTTTTTCCTCATGCTCTATTTTCTTGAGGAGATTGGATAGATTAAAGCTTTTAGTTTAGTTGTAGTTAGTGATCTGTGAAACCAGAAAATCCTTAGCTGTAATGTTCTTGGTTTTTTTAACCTTGTGCCTCTTCCAACTGAGACAAAAAGATACGAGTTAGATTACTTTAATTTTTCATGCAAATCAGCATATGAGGGAGCTTCCCCTCCTAATTTGAAAAGCAATCAATACGCACTGTGCATAGCTGTCTGTACCAACTCACACTCCAGAGGTGCTAATTTTTACCCCAACAGGTTATTTCTTTGGTGTAGTCAGATTTTTTTGATGATATCGATTTATTATTATCTGAAGATTTTATTCTTGGCTAAGTCAAATATGCGGCGGCTCTTTTCAATTGAATGGCTTGTATATGCTTCGTATATTTTAAATAAGGTTGCTCAATTCAGTGATTGAGGGTGGCTCATTCAGATTTTATTGGTGCAATGGTTTCTTATTTGAATGGTTAGTGAAATAATGTACATCGACTATGTCTTATTGGGTCATGGCTTTGTTTTTCTAGGGTCATGTTTGAGTGTAAGGTGGAGCGATTATTATTTCTTCAGGCGGCTCCTCCATATTTGTGGGATTATTCAAAATTTCTTATTGAGCGACTTCATTTATTTGCATTTGATATATTAAACTGGGCAGCTAAGTTAATGAATATTGCATATCTTTGGAGGACGTGGATTCTAAAAAAATATGCTTTTATTTCTGGTGGATTACTTGGCTGAGATATTTTTAGAGTTTGGTGTACAGCAGCAAAAATTGGAGGCATTTGACATTTTGAAAAGATTATTATTTTTGGAGTGTAGCTGATTTTATTGATCGTGACTTTTGGGATTTATGTTTTGTTTTTTGGAAAGTTCTTTAGTCTATGGCTCAAATAGTGGAGAGTGTGTGATAATGTCGTTTCGGGGTTAGATTTCAGTCTGAAAAAAATTATGTTCTCTCTTGCATGACAGAAAATTTTTCTAAGCTGGTTAGATTGTAAAGTTTTGTTTTTTGGGTCTATCTATGTAAGCTAATGATATCTGGTTGTGGAGTGTCTATAGGAGTGAGATTTTTCATAACATGAATGGTGAAAATGTTGCTTCAGATTAAGTAGTTTATGCATGGGTGTTTCATTGAGGTTGGTGCCTCTGTTTGTAATGAGTTGGTGCTCTGTGATAATTTTGTGAGTTGGTGCTCACTCTTTGTAACTTGGGTTCATGCCCAATCTATTATTGAAAGAATTTGTTGAACCATGGTTTTTTACTTGAAAGGGTTTTCCACGTGATAATTCTTGGTGCCTCTATCTTTATGCTTTCCTTTTCTCTAAGTTTCAGTTTTAAGGTTTTAAATTGCTATATGGTGCTCAAATACTAATTCACCCCCGGCCCCCCCTCTCAATATTTGCTATGTGATCTTCAATGGTATCAGAGCCAGCACCTTTTGCAAAAGCTTAAAAGCTTGAAGGTTGTTTCTGTGTGGTCGCAAAATGAATGCTCTAAAAGGACTAGCAACGAATAGGGCTCCTCTATTTAATGGTACCAATTATGCTTTTTGGTGTGTTACAATGCGAACATACTTGATGTCTCTAGGATTTGATGTTTGGAACAGCATTGTGTCTAGTTAGACACCTCCTCAGAATCCTCCATCTACTGCTGATGAAAAGAGAGCTTTTGAATGCAATGCAAAGGCTATGAATGCTATTTTGTGTGGATTGTCAGAATCAAAATTTGTGAAAGTCGTGCATTGTGATAGTGCTCAAGTGATGTGGGATTAGCTTAAAAATGCCTATGAAGGAGATGAAAAAGTGAAAAAGGTCAAGATTCAAACTCACCAGATGCAATCCGAGAGTCTGAAAATGAAAGAGGAAGAGAATGTGGCTGCTTATTTTCTAAAGGTTGATGAAGTTGTGAACTCTCTTAAGGGTCTTGGTGAAAAGGTTGAAGATAGTGTTGTCATTCAAAAGATCTTAAGGTCTTTACCTTTAAGATTTGATGCAAAGATTTCTGCTATAGAAGACATAGCTGACCTTGACAAAATGTCTATTGATAAGCTTCATGGTATTTTGACAGCTTATGAAATGAGAACGATTACTGAATCTTCATCCAAGAAAGAGACAGCCTTCAAAGCATCTAAGAAAGGCACACAAAAGGAACAAGTATCAAGTGACAGTTTGGATGATGATTCTCTTTCAGAAGAAGCTTTGTCCATGAGAAAGTCGAAGGACTCCGGCAAATACAAGAAGAAAATGCCTCTCAAGTGTTTTGACTGTGGAAAGGAAGGACACTTTGCTGCTAAATGTCCATTTGTTGATGACAGCAGTTATAAAAATAAATCTAAAAATAAAAACAAGAAGTATAATGGAAAAGAAAAGAAGACTCTGAAATCCAAAAGGAGTCTATATTCAAAAAGAAAGTGATGAAGAATCTCAAAGTGAAGAAATTATGTTAATGGCCTTGGAAGAAGCACCTGCTGAAATTCAGATTCAAGAGAATGAAGAACATGCTAATGAAGAAGAAGAGGAAGTAGATTATGAGTTAGAACTGATTGTTGCCTTAGATGAAATCAAGAAACTAAAGAAGAAAAATCAAAATTTGAAGCTGTTGCTCCAAGAAGAGAGTGAAGAAAAAAAGAAGCTATCTCAAGCACTTGAGGAAGCTGAGAAGAAGATGATTGATTTGAAAAATCAGATTGAAGAAGCTGAAAAACTAATCGTTGATTTGAAAGTGCAGAATGAAGAGGCAAAGAAGATTCAAGAAGACCTGAAAACTCAGATCAAGCTAAAAGAGGTTAATTGTAAGAAACTTGAAGCAGAGATTGTTTCTCTCAAAAAGTTTGATAAATCTTCAACGCTGCTGAACCATGGAAGTATAAATCAAAAAGGTTCTCTATCCTTGGATGATCTCTTAGCCTCACAAAAATAGTCTATTGTAATGTCCCCATTTTTTGCGAGCATTTGAGTTCGTAGGAATTAGCCTATTATGCGACCCTCGTAGGCTGATAGGATGGATAGAGGGTCTTGATGGAGCTTGGCTCAGCTTTAGATTGTCAGTACTTGATCAGTTGGCTTTCGTTCGGACTCATTCGGACATTTCTTGCAGAAGTTGCTATTTTTAGCAGTTCTTGGCAGTCAGTGTGGGACCCCTGCTATTTTTAGCAATATGGTTTTGGCAGTGTTCAGAATCACTTCAGTGTTCGTCAGCTTCAGACGGATCAGGCATCGGATGATTAATGAGAGAGATATTAATATTTAATTAAATTAATTAAATATTAATTAATTGGAGATTATAATATAAAGTTATAATATTTAATTATAACTTAAGTGATTTTGATTGAGGGGGTCGCCATCATCAGAGAGGGGCCAATTTGGCAATTAAATTTATAATAAATATTTGGCTGGAGACTATTGAAAGTAATTAAAAAAAAGTGCGAATATTTTAATGATTCCCTATTTTGGTGGAAATCGCACTTTTGAGGGTATAAGCCATTTTGCCTTGGATTTCGAGCCATTATGCATATTGAGTTATTGAAATTGATCAAATTTGGTCTGAGCAAGAAGCTTTAGGGTTTCAGTCTCGAATTCATTGGGGAACGAGCCATCTCCATTGAAAGCAGTTTAGAGGGTGTGAGATACCACCTGATTTATTGCCAGCAGAGGAATTTCTTCACTCAGAAGAAATTATAGAACTTCACAGATTCATTCAGCATCAGAGACTTTGTTGGGGTTTTAACCAGAGAACAGATATTCTCCAAGGCGCATCATTCTAGAGGGTTTGGACACTATTTTCAAGAAGCCATACAAGTGTACTTGCTGGTTCTGGCAGGGCCGTACTTTGCTGCAGGCCGTACTTCATCATTTTGAGCCGTACCTTTGCCTTGAGGAAAAACGCCTTCTATCTCTTCAATCTTTCATCACCAGACAGGGCGCCTATATCACTGGCATGATTCTGGATCTTCAGAAGGAGGGAGAAAGAAGTTTACAGCAGCCGTACCAATCATTTTCAGTTTGCTGATTGCCAGGTTCATTAAAATATTGTTATTTCCTTATTGCATGCTTCCAAATCTTTATTGTATTGATTCCATTTGAACAATAAAAGATTCGCCTTCAGTAGATTTGGTATTTCCTATCCGTATTGGCATGTTAGCATTTTTATTGAATTTATTATCAATTCTTTGCAAAAAATCGCAATTTACATTTATTGCACAAAACCCAAAAAAACAATCAAAAAACGCAAAACACAAAAAAAATCAGTCAGATTCAGGAAACAGGGAAACTAAGGGTTTCTACAGTGGTATCAGAGCTAAATCCTGCCATCCTAAGGGTTTAGCAGTCTTATGCAACCAGAACAGTTTGGGTCTCACAGGTATTACACACGCAGACGTGCTTTGATTGACAGGCAACAGAGTTTGAGCAGGCAGCCGGGAAATATGGCTGACAGAACAGATAATCCTAGAACAGAGATTCCTCATAACCACAGAGATCAGGACGATGCTGAGGTTTTGCATGCACTCAGAGATTTACGTGCAGGTCAACGGCAGTCTAATGATGTATTGCAGCAGTTGGCAGTTGCACTTCAGAGATTAGGTACTCCGAGGAGACCGTCACCACATCGTGACGATGATAGGAGTGATGCAGGATCACGGAGAGCTCCTAGAACAGCTTCACGGACAGCAGATAGGCCTACCAGGCCTACTTTTGTGGGACAGGAGGCCGATGAGGTCATGGCAGGTGAGGAGCATGAGGATTTGTTCGCTGATACACTTATGGCTGCGAACGATGAGTGGGAGTTAGTACCACCTGGGGTCAAAGAAAGGATTACCTTTAACAGAACACCACAAAACAAAGAAGAAGAAGTGATTAGCATGTTTAAGGAGTATAACACTCTTCCTCAAAAAATTAAGAAGGAACTTCCTTTCACGAGTTACATGGATTTGCACCCGAGTCTTTGCCATAAGACAGAGTTTGCAAGGAAGAAATATCACACTATAGCTCAGGAATTGTGTACACATGAAATGGATAGAGAACCTACACATAAAAATGATACAACTCTTCATCAGAATGATTTGGTATCTTCAAATTCTTATGAAGTATGCAGAAATTTATATGATGAATTTGATGGACGTGCTGATTTGATTCAAGAAAACACTAGCACAGCTTTGGGTAATGATTTACCTACATCGTCCTTGCAAGAGGTGACTCAAGAAGTTTCTACTATGGAGGCTACTTCTGATTTTCATGACAGCGATAATGAAACTTCGCGTGAGCATGAGACAGCAGCGATTTCACATATGCAAAGTAATCCTATTGAGTTGTCACATGAAGGGACTCAAGAGTTGGGTACTAGTGATGCATTTGGTGTTGAGGATTTATGTCATGGTGAGTCTGATTTTCCAGATCAGACCTTTGAAAACAAGCTAGAAGATTCATATGTTGATATGGGATCCCAGGATCGTGCTTTGGATGGGCATGCAGTTACTTTGATAGTGGAAGTGTGTGAAGATACTGTCATACCAGCAACTTCTACCTTATCAGTTGAGCCATCCTTTGAGGTACAAAGCAGCAGTACCTTAGATGTTGAGGTGTGCACGGATGGAAGCACACATGATGTTGCTTATCATGTAGTGAGTGATGATGAATCAACCTCATATCATAGTGTAGATTGTGAACCGGAAAACTTGTATGGGGGTCATAAGCTACAGAGTCCTCATCATTTGGTTGGGCAACTAAAAGTGAACGACAATATGATTGCCACAACCATTGAGCATTTTGATGTTGCTCGTCAGATGTTGGCTACCTATGGTTGGAGTACTCCTTTGACCGATGAACACGGTGATAGTGGTTTTTCCCTTGCGGAGATACATGCACTTCGAGAAGCAATTGGAATGATGAAACAAAACTACCTAAAACTACTTGCGGATAGGGATTTTCTTCTCGAGTGGGATTGCATTTTTTATGATACATTGAAGGGAAAGGAGGAGCAGGTTGATGAGCTCACTCATGAGCTTGAGGTGACTATGGACTCATTGCAGAGCACCCAGTTGGCCCTTCAAGAGTCACAGTTACAGATTGAGAAGCTTACCGTGGCGTTGAGTTTAGCACAGTCTTCACCATCTTTTGATATAGTTCAGATTTCCATGGCAGCAGTTGGTGAGGAGCATACACCCATGGTTCATAGCAGTGAGGGATATGTTGAGGATGTGGTTACATCCATCACGGTCACAGGTGCAGTTGATACAGATGGGATGAGTGCACTGGCTGAGAGTTGCCGTGAGCCACGCGTTGTACCAGATTCTCCTGAGATTAGTCCCATGATAGGTGATGCAAGGCAGATCATTGATAGTTCCTGCGACATGGTTGTTGATTCACCAGAGAGTTGTGTGACAACTCTCGACACTTGTCCATCTTCACAGAAGATATCCAGAGTATCATGTAGTTGGGAGATTGGTTCTTATGTCGATTTGTTTCCCTCTCCTGGAAGCAAATCAATCATTTCATCCGATGCAGTTGATTATGATCGGCAGCTGGTTGAGCCAAGTTAGGAGTACAATTCAATTTATTATTCCAGGGATTCAGAGATGGATGATTCAGATCAGCATGGAGTGATTGTGCAGTTTGTGAATAATCCATTGTTTGAATTTGATGGTGGTTTGATTTATGATAATCCACTCTTCGAGTTGGAAGCTGATCAAACTCCTGATACTAGTTCTGGGTTGGGTGATAATCGTAGTGTTTGGGATTGTTCCAGTGCATCGAGATTCCAAACAAGACTCACAAAGGAGTTTAATGGGGTGTACACGGTGAGGAGTGCTTACAGTTTTTTCTTTGATCCACCTGTACATGATTCGTATTCGATGCACAATCCTTGTGCACAGGGTGATTCTCTTGGTGCAGTCGAGGGGAGTAATTCATTACTCTGTGCAGAGTTACCATCTTCAAAAGATGGGATTTGCGGCTGTAAGTACTCGACTCAGTTGTTTGTGGGGAATTACTTGCAGGGACAGCAGTCAATTATCCATCATGCTGATATGTATTCGACAGGGCTTGCTACTTCTAGGTCGCAGATTTTTCATACGAGTACATGGTTACAGGGCGACTATGGTGTTAGTAGGCATGATGGCTTGGTCAGTTATCACATCCATGAGGTTTTAGCAGAGGACAGGGAGAGATTCGGTGTAGCAGATGCTTCTAGAAGTTCTTATTTCCGCATGACAGATGGATGTGAATTCAAATTGTATTGGGATCCCGGTGTCGACGGTTTTGGCACCGAGCATTGGATGGGTCCCATTGGGTTACTTCACTATTCTCAGCATGGCAAAGTTGGAGGCAGTAGAGCTCAGTGGCAGCCTGAGGATGACAGACACAACAGACTTTCACTCTGGGTTTGGGATCCAGGGATAGCTTGTGCAGTTGAGTTTTGTTGATGCTACAGGAGACAGTTAGAGATGTGTGGGCATTTCACAATTCTTCTTTGGGGCCTCCCGAGGATTGGAGTTTCTTTGCAGTGGAGATTGCTTGGGGACAAGCAATTTCAAGGAGGGCGGACTGTAATGTCCCCATTTTTTGCGAGCATCTGAGTTTGTAGGAATTAGCCTATTATGCGACCCTCGTAGGCTGATAGGATGGATAGAGGGTCTTGATGGAGCTTGGCTCAGCTTTAGATTGTCAGTACTTGATCAGTTGGCTTTCGTTCGGACTCATTCGGACATTTCTTGCAGAAGTTGCTATTTTTAGCAGTTCTTGGCAGTCAGTGTGGGACCCCTGCTATTTTTAGCAGTATGGTTTTGGCAGTGTTCAGAATCACTTTAGTGTTCGTCAGCTTCAGACGGATCAGGCATCGGATGATTAATGAGAGAGATATTAATATTTAATTAAATTAATTAAATATTAATTAATTGGAGATTATAATATAAAGTTATAATATTTAATTATAACTTAAGTGATTTTGATTGAGGGGGTCGCCATCATCAGAGAGGGGCCAATTTGGCAATTAAATTTATAATAAATATTTGGCTGGAGACTATTGAAAGTAATTAAATAAAAAGTGCGAATATTTTAATGATTCCCTATTTTGGTGGAAATCGCACTTTTGAGGGTATAAGCCATTTTGCCTTGGATTTCGAGCCATTATGCATATTGAGTTATTGAAATTGATCAAATTTGGTCTGAGCAAGAAGCTTTAGGGTTTCAGTCTCGAATTCATTGGGGAACGAGCCATCTCCATTGAAAGCAGTTCAGAGGGTGTGAGATACCACCTGATTTATTGCCAGCAGAGGAATTTCTTCACTCAGAAGAAATTATAGAACTTCACAGATTCATTCAGCATCAGAGATTTTGTTGGGGTTTTAACCAGAGAACAGATATTCTCCAAGGCGCATCATTCTAGAGGGTTTGGACACTATTTTCAAGAAGCCGTACAAGTGTACTTGCTGGTCTGACAGGGCGTACCATACTTTGCAGGCCGTACTTCATCATTTTGAGCCGTACCTTTGCCTTGAGGAAAAACGCCTTCTATCTCTTCAATCTTTCATCACCAGACAGGGCGCCTATATCACTGGCATGATTCTGGATCTTCAGAAGGAGGGAGAAAGAAGTTTACAGCAGCCGTACCAATCATTTTCAGTTTGCTGATTGCCAGGTTCTTCATTAAAATATTGTTATTTCCTTATTGCATGCTTCCAAATCTTTATTGTATTGATTCCATTTGAACAATAAAAGATTCGCCTTCAGTAGATTTGGTATTTCCTATCCGTATTGGCATGTTAGCATTTTTATTGAATTTATTATCAATTCTTTGCAAAAAATCGCAATTTACATTTATTGCACAAAACCCAAAAAAACAATCAAAAAACGCAAAACACAAAAAAAATCAGTTAGATTCAGGAAACGGGGAAACTAAGGGTTTCTACATCTATTGATAAGGGTGGAGTTGGCTTTGGAGGTGGTGAATGTTCTAAGTCATCAAAAGAAGAACTGCAGACCTTAAATGGTGGTAGCTCTAAGGTTTCTTTTTCTAAAATCAGAAATAATGCTTCCAAATGGTTTCCTACTGCTAGACAAGTGTATATGACCAGGTTTAACAAACACTTCTTTTATGGTTATTGTTATGCTTGTAATTATTTTGGACACGAGGCAATGAATTGTAGAGTGTCTACTAGAAACGATTTCAGACTTGTGAATAGGAACTCTTTTGCTCCTTTGAGAAATTACAATGTTGTTTGTTATAAGTGTAATAATCTTGGACACAATGCAAGGGTTTGCAATAGTGGTATGGCAGATTTTTCAAGAAAAGATCCAAAGGACAATGCAATAGAAAGCACAAAAGTTTGGAAAAAGGAGAAACAAGCTGTAATAAATTCTCTAATTGTGCAAACTGCCCTTCTTGCACAAAATGAGAAGGACATTTGGTATGTGGATAGTGGCTGCTCCAAACACATGACTGGGGATGAGAGTAAGTACTCTCAAGAAATCTAATGGTGGTAAGGTAAGATTTGGTGGAAACTCATCTGCTAAGGTTGCTGGTAAAGGTACTCTGATGCTGAATGATGGAAAAACTAAAGTTGAGAATGTGATGTTTGTAGAAGGTCTAAAACACAATTTGCTTAGTGCCAGTCAATTGTGTGATCAAGGTCACAATTTAACCTTCAATTTTAATTGTTGCAAGATTAGTAAAGATGGTGTTGATATTTCTAAAGCCAGTAGGGCAATGAATAACTTATATATTCTTGATGATGCTAAAAGTGAGACTTGTTGTTTAAGTTTACTTGATGAATCTTGGTTGTGGCACAGGAGACTTGGTCATATAAATTTTGACAGCCTTGTTTAGATCAGCAAGAAGGAGGTGGTGAGAGACTTGCCAAAACTCACTAAACCATTTGACATTGTGTGCAAAGATTGTCAGTTGGGTAAGCAAACTCGTAGGAGTTTCAAAACAAAGGAGTACTCAAGTACAATGCCTCTAGAGCTGGTTCATACTGATTTGTGCGGACCAACAAGGACAACAAGCATGCAAGGTGAGAGATACTTTATGCTCTTAATTGATGACTACTCACATATGACTTGGGTGGCCTTTTTGAAAGAAAAATCAAAAGCATTGGAAAATTTCAAAGATTTTAAAGCTTTGGTTGAAAATGAGAAAGGATTGAAAATCAAATGCTTGCAATCAGATAATGGAGGTGAGTTTACCTCTAATGATTTTGTAAGTTTTTGTGAGAAGTTTGGTATCAAAAGACAATTTTCAGCTACTAGGACACTCCACAGAATGGGGTGGTTGAGAGGAAAAACAGGTCAGTTCAGGAGATGGCTCAAAGTATGATGAATGAATCTAAGGTAAGTGATTGTTTTTGGAAAGAAGTTGTTGATACAGCTGTCTATATTCAAAACAAAAGTTTGGTAAGGGAAAAGCACAACAAGTCACCGTATGAATTATGGAATGGTAAGGCAGCAACTGTTAAGCATTTTAAGATCTTTGGCAGCCCTTGTTATATTAAGAGAGACGAGGATAATTTAGGAAAATTTGAACCTAGAGCATATAAGGGTATTTTTCTAGGATATTCCTCAAAAAGTAAAGCCTATAAATGTTTTAATAAAAGGTTGCATAAGATAGTTGAAAGGATTAATGTAAAAATTCATGAGATTGCTAACTCCTCTAAGAAATTGCAAAGTTGTGATGATAGCTTGCAGGATGATGAGGCTAAAAATGTTAATCAACAAAATTCTTCCAATACACAAGTTGGGACAGCAAGCAACAATGTTGGAAATACCCTTGATGGCAATCAAAATGAAGGAGTTGGTACACTTTTAGAGGGTGGAGCTGCAGACAATCATAGAAATAAAACCTTTATCAGGACTTCTCTCAAGACTACATCAAGATTTGTTGAAAAAAACCATCCTATCAATCAAATTATGCAAAAGGACAAACCTAGAGCATCAAGAAGGAATGTTAATTACTATGAAGATGATGATATTTCACTGTTGTCCATGATTGAACCAAAAACTTTTGAAGAGGCAGTAAAAGATAAATCATGGGTAGCTGCTATGAAGGAAGAGTTAGATCAAATCCAAAAGAGTGGAACATGGGAGCTTGTCCCAAGGCCTAAGGACAAGAATGTGATTGGCACAAAGTGGGTTTTCAGGAATAAATTGAATGAGGATGGTCAAGTGGTCAGAAACAAGGCAAGGTTAGTGTGTAAGGGTTATGCTCAGGTTGAAGGTATAGATTTTGATGAAACCTTTGCACCAGTTGCTAGATTAGAGGCAATTAGAATGTTCTTAGCTTTTGCCTCCTTTAAAGGTTTTAAAGTTTTTCAAATAGATGTTAAATCTACCTTTTTGAATGGTGATTTAAATGAAGAGGTTTATGTAGAACAGCCTGATGGTTTTATTTTGTCAGAGAATCAAGACTATGTGTGCAAGCTGAAAAAGGCACTTTATGGCCTAAAACAAGCACCTCGTGCTTAGTATGACAGACTAAATAGTTATTTGCTACAGCAAGGGTTCAGAAGAGGTATTGCGGACAACAACTTGTATATCAAAGAGGAAGATAAAAATATGCTGATTGTAGTCGTTTATGTTGATGACTTGATTTTTGGTAATGATTGTGAACAGATGTGTAAGGTTTTTGCTACCAACATGAAGATGGAGTTTGAAATGTCTATGATGGTAGAGTTATTTTTTTTCCTTGGGCTGCAAATTCTTCAATCTAAGGAAGGTATCTTAATTTCCCAAACTAAATACATTAGAGAGATGTTGAAAAGGTTTAAAATGGAAGATTGTACTCCTGTAAGTACTCCAATGGTAATAGGCTGCAAACTTAGTAAAGATGATGAGTCCTCAGATGCTAATCAAACACTTTACAGGTCTACGATAGGAAGTTTGTTGTATGTAACAGCCACTAGACCTGATATAATGCAAGTTGTAGGTTATGTTGCAAGGTTTTAGGCTGCCCCTAAGGAAACACATGTTCATGCAATTAAAAGAATTTTCAAATACCTCAAAGGTACTATGGAATATGGCCTTTGGTATCCTAGTGGAAAAGATTTTACATTAACAACCTTTACAGATGCAGATTGGGGTGGCTCTGTTGATGATAGGAAGAGCACGAGTGGAGGTGCTTTCTTCCTTGGGAAGTGTTTAGTTTCATGGCACAATAAAAAGCAAGCCTCTGTTTCTCTTTCAATTGCTGAAGCGGAATATATAGTAGCAGTGTTCTGCTGCACATAGGTCCTTTGGATGAAGCAGACTTTGAAAGACTTCAAGGTAGATTTTATTCATCCCATTTCTATTTTTTGTGATAACACAAGTGCTATTAACATATCTAAAAATCCTGTTTTTCACTCTAGAACTAAGCACATTCTGATCAAATATCATTTCTTGCGTGAACAAGTCAGTGATCTGCAAGTAAAGCTTGAATATGTTTCTACAAAGGATCAACTTGCAGATGTTTTTACTAAGCCCTTGCCTAGAGATACTTTTGAAAGGTTAAGACAGTAGTTAGGAGTGGTTTCACTCCATCATTGAAGGGTTGTATTACTCAGGGGGAGTATTCATTGCATTATTCTATGTCCCTCTTTTGTGTTTGCAGACTTCATAACAGTTTTGTATCAGTTTTTGGTTACATTGCAGCCTTGTTTTAGTCATTGATGTCAAAGGGGGAGCAGGATTTCAGGGAGAGAAGCTTTATTCCTTTGGTTTTTGATGGATTTGGTGTTGCCATCAATGACAAAAAAGGGGGAGTTTGTTGGAATTTGTCATTGATGTCAAGGTTTATTTGATGTTCAGTTGAGGTGCTTACTTGCTTGCTTGAGCTGCTTGAAATCTTTACTTGTTTGCTTGACTTGTCTACTTGCTTGTTTGAGCACCTTGAGCTACGTGGTTGCCTACTTGAGCTGCCTGGGTGTCTATTTGAGCTGTGTGTGTGTCTACTTAAGCTTCTTGTGAGCTTACTTGTCATATTTGTCAGGTTGAAAAGTCAGAATTTGTTTTTAAAATGGTCAAATATCTTGCCAAGCTCAACTTGTTTTTATTGATTGAATATTTTAAGGAAAATCTTTAGTGTTGGCATGTTTTGATGAAAACATGGCTTCCTTGAGATTGCTTCAAGACTCCTCTTTAATTTTTGACGAAAATCAATATGGGACAGCTACTCATTACTTCATTGCATTGTTACCTAGCGGCTTCAAATTTCTTCTGCTTGGACCGACAGCTACAGCAAAGACAAAATCGTGCTCTAAATTTTTGTAATTGCCAGACTTTTTGGTAGAGGCCCGTTTGGTTGTTCCAAAAAAGGACTAGTTGTGAAACGGAAAAATATCTTGATTTGTTTTTATGTCAGGGCTATCTGTGAAAGAAAGAAGACATGTTCTTCAGAAAATTCATAATGTGTTAATATCGATTGGTGTAGAGACGTGTATGGTCGCTAAGTTTCCTAGTGTAGCTGCAACGACTCTATGACTTGGCGCGAATTCCTTTTTGGAGATATCTTCTTATGTGATGCCTTTATTTAATGAATCGATATTCAAATGTTGTGACGGCTTCCCTATTCCTGGCGTTGATTACTTCTTTGGTGCAGTTGGATTTTTTTAATGATATCGATTTATTATTATCTGAAGATTTTATTCTTGGTTGAGTCGGTATATGCAACAACTCTTTTCAATTGAATGGCTTGTATATGCTTCGTATATTTTAAATAAGGTTGCTCGATTCAGTGATTGAGGGCGGCTCATTCAGATTTTATTGGTGCAATGGTTTCTGATTTGAATGGTCAATGAAATAATGTGTCATGTCCCCAAAATTTTAGCATTAAGATAAAGTATCAAAATATGAATAAATTATAAAAAAAAAAAACCAAATACATATTACAAATATAAATATAAATATCAGCAATTTCATAATTACCATTTAACTATTATTATCATAATCATGACTATCATAAGTAGTATTATAATTATAATATAAATAACATAAATAAAATAACAAAAATTATTATTGGTAATAACAATACATTATACAAGAATAAATAAACAAATAAAATAAATACTAATATAAATATTGAAAATATAATAGAAATATTAAACAATTTAAATATTATTATAGTTATAACCATTATAATATAATACTGAAATGTATACATAACTAATATGAAAACAAACACATAATATATTAAACTAAAATTAGTAAACAAACAGCAGTATGATTAATATGTTAAAAAGGACAGAAATTAAATATATGAAAAGCAGCGATCACATAATGCAGCAATTGGTAATTAAAGACTTAGGCATCAATAAAGCAACGATTAGTCTTTAAAGGACATGTCCATTCAAAAAGTGTGCCCACCATTAAGATATGAGGCTATATAAGGGGTGGGTTATTAAAGAAAAAAAGGGAGAGAGAAGAACCGAATAAAATGGAGGAGAGACAATTCACCATCGTGGCTAAAGAAAGAATTTGTCGCTGTGGGCATGGGCTGTAGGAAGTAAGTCTGTTGCAGCATTATAAATTACTTATATATAGGTGTGGAATTACTTATATAAGGTGTGGTAATTACTTATATATAGAAATGGATCAGTTTTAAATGAGTAAAGATATACATATATATTTCTAAGTAGAAAGAAGAATAGATTGGGTGAGAAGATAGAAGGGAATATAATACTATATATATATAATCAGATATATGTAAGTAATATATGATAATATATATGATCAATGATATATAAAGTAATCTATATGGAATGAATATATATATATATATATATCAAAGGGTTTATATATGATAAATGATAAAGTATATAAGAGTAAGGTTATCTTGATATATTGATATATAAAATATATATGATGATATATTGATATATGGGATATTCTATAAGATTGGTATAACGTTATCTCATATTCGTATATAAATATTCATATTCCGTATAAGGAACAGATTATTACATATATTTATAAAATGATTAATATGCTGAGATGTAAGTCTACATACCTTACACAAATCAATAATAAAGATTTATAATCTGCATCCTTAAGACAAATAGTGGGCAATAGTCTGAAGAGAACCTTATGGAAGTCTATTCGTTAAGCAATTCTATGTCACGAAATAGTCACTTAGGTAAAAATTGGGATGCCTCCTGGAAGGGGTCATTACTTATATATATATATATATAAAATGAATAATGATTAAAGTATATACATGAAATAAACACATATAAATAATTGGTGATGATCATAGTGTTGGAAAAATGAAGAAGAACATCTCATTTTGTTATTTTTTGTTTGTCATTGATGTCACCATGATATATGAGTTGCAACTACAAGATCAAGACTAAAGTTACTCTGGTATTCTAGTCCGGTATCTGAACCGGTATTTTGTTGAAATCCTGTAGTATTTTGGTCCGCATTTGTTTTCTAGTGAGCATTGTTGCTTGCGGTTTTGGGAAATGGTTTACAAATGTTGGGAGCATGTACTCTCGAGACTTCACGTATCCAGTGATCATACAAAATGTTTTTTACTTTTTAGTTTGAAATCTATTATTGGCCAACTTCCTTAGTGAATTGTGCAAAGGTGAAAAATAGTTTTGTTATGCGGATATATGTGCGACCTATTTTAAGTCTATGTCGACTTGTTGAAGCGTGTGGGTTATCTTTTTCGAAGCTTGTAGCCGACAGATTGTATTTTTTTGGTAAATATGAAGTGCATCTAATTAGGCCGACCTAATTGATGCTTGTGAATAAGATTGGGTATATATATATAACAGACAGTTTTTGAAGAAGTGTGTGACTGGTGTGCGAAGAAGAAAAGAAGTGCGAACATAATGAAATGTGTTAAGTCCGTTTACTAAGCTACATTGGAACTGAATCTGCACTTATTAGGTGTACTCTATCAGTTCATTTACTGGCTGAAAGCCATTCAATTGTTGTAATTTTGTAAGCAGTGAGCCTTTGTTTTTGGACAGTGAGTCCTGGCAATGAGCCACCCATTTTGTAATATTCTATAACCGGTTATACAATATTGTGAGCTAACACTCACCGTGGTTTTTCCCATTTTGGGTTTTCCATGTGAAAATTCTGGTGTTCTTGTGTTCTATGATTTCATGTTTTGTTAATGCTTTTATTTATTTCTGCCATTGTTTACATTGGTGTAATTGGATGGTATCTAATCACAAAATTTAAGAAGATACTGATTCACCCCCACCCCCCTCTCAGTATCTTGGATCTTTAACACATAGTTTATATATTATGCAATAATAATGCTTACAACAATTATTGAGAATTGTAAGTAATGATGACTCTTCATTCACTGTAATGACAATTGGTATAATAGAATTCCACCTATGGGATATTGAAAGATGCTTAATATCTAACCTAGAGTACTTATGAAATATATTATAAAAGAATCATCAATGAAGAACAGGAAAGCACGCAAGAGTCTACAGAACCATCTTGAATCTATCAAATAAGGAGAGACAAGCAAAGGTAAGTATCCTCAACCGAATGATATAACATTGAGGTTTATAAAATCAAATTCCAGTTCCTTTGACAGTGATTTACAATGTGATGCCTAACTCCGACCCTATCAGAATCAATATCAATGTATGTGTAAATCTGTGATGATCTGTAGATTCGATTAGATACATTATGAAAGTGAATGCATATTAAATGACCGTTGCAATCAATAGATAAATGTATGTCAAATTATTAAAGACTTCTAAACCAAGTAAGACAATCTGAAGATTAATGAACACGATGTGTCAATAACACAATAATGTTGTGTGCTGCAATTATTGTGCTTCCTTAAGTTACTATGACTTTACCTTGAAGAATAGACTTCGAGCCAAAATTCTCTTTCGCCAGTACTCAATAAAGATAGGGAGTTTGTGGAGGGAAAGGCTAGTAAATCGCTCCATTGATGGACGGTCCCAAGATGGGTGGGACACCTTGAGGGAGTCCACTTTGAGATCGTGCAAGCGCCCTTGGCACAGTAAACCTACCATCCAATGAGGTTAGGAAAGAGGAAACGAGGCGAAGATCTATTCCGATCAAGAGTAATAAGTCATATCAGTTTATGATGTGTTTATGCACTAGATGATAATGCATCTACCTTATCCTTAAAATGCTCAATTTGGAGTTGTCTAATTTGATTTGCATTAAGGAACTACATGTATTTGTCGGTAATGCATGATGTTTGCCGGTAATGCATGATGTGCGCAGGCCCTCAAGGCAAATTACATGTGCAAAATTAGGTGTTGGTAAATAAATTTTTTGACCCTAACTTGTGCATTTTATGTCTCTAATAAGGGGACATTACATAATATGCATCGACTATGTATTATTGGGTCGCGGCTTTGTTTTTCTAGAGTTGTGTCTAAGTATAAGGTGGAGCGATTATTATTTCTTGAGGCGGCTTCATTTACTATTGACGGTTTCACATATTCTTCAAGCGGCTCCTCTATATTTGTGGGATTATTCAAAATTTCTTATTGAGCGACTTCATTTATTTGCATTTGATATATTAAACTGGGCAGCTGAGTTAATGAATATTGCATATCTGATATCTTCTAGAGGACGTGAATTCTAAAAAAATATGCTTTTATTTCTGGCGGATTTCCTGGCTGAGATATTTTCAGAGTTTGGTGTGCAGCAGCAAAAATTGGGGGCATTTGAGATTTTGAAAAGATTATTATTTTGGAGTGCAGCTGATTTTACTGATCGTGACTTTTGGGATTTATGTTTTGTTTTTTGGAGAGTTCTTTAGTTTATGGCTCGAATACTGGAGAGTGTGCAATAATGCTGTTTTGGGGTTAGATTTCAGTCTGAAAAAAATTATGTTCTCTCTTGCATGACAGAAAAATTTTCTGGGCTGGTTAGATTGTAAAGTTTTGTTTTCTGGGTCTATCTATGTAAGCTAATGATACCTGGTTGTAGAGTGTCTATAGGAGTGAGATTTTTCATAACATGAATGGTGAAAATGCTGCTTCAGATTAAGCAGTTTATGTGTGGGTGTTTCATTGAGGTTGGTGCCTCTGTTTGTAATGAGTCAGTGCTCTGTGATAATTCTATGATTTGGTGCTCACTCTTTGTAACTTGGGTTGGTGCCCAATCTGTTATTGAAAGAATTTGTTGAACTGTGGTTTTTTACCTGAAAGGGTTTTCCACGTGATAATTCTTGGTGTCTCTGTCTTTATGCTTTCCTTTTCTCTAAGTTTCAGTTTTAAGGTTTTAAATTGCTCTATGGTGTTCAAATACTGACCCCCCTCACCCTCCTCTCAGTATTTGCTGTGTGATCTTCACTCCTTACCTCTCCTTTTCTCTCTCTATATTTGGATGATCTCACCACAAGGATATATGGTCTTTAAGCCTAGTGCAAGCAAACTTCACCTTCTTAGGATCCTCCATTGACTAATAGTCAAAGTATTTTTCCATTTCCATAATCCAACTTTGGTTTTCTACCCATCTTTGAAATTACCCTTAAAAATCTACTTTCAAGTTCATGCATTAGGTCTTTTACTACAAGCTCTTGACTTATTGCATATTCCTCGTAACTTAATCCTCGACATGTACTCCTCTTGTTTGTGTTGTCTCCATTATCTCCAATTTAGCTGTAGTAACTTTCAACATCTCCACTATATTTGCAACTATTGGTATTCTTGGACTTCCTCTATGTGTTATATCTTCTCCTCACTACTTGCTGCAGTTGGAGGACACACACATCTACAACAAATCTTCTAAAGCTTCTCAAGACACAAACCAGTGAGAGACTTGCTCTGATACCAATTGATGCAGCTTAGGTAAGGGGGTCTAGTGAAATACTACCTAAACCTAAAAGCCTATCTCTCAAACAATCACACAAGGCAATGGAAGAACAAAATTGTTTCTATTTGCATTAATCTAGAAAAAATAGTCTTTACAAAGGAATTACAAATATGCTGAAACGATAAATTAATGATTAAACACTATGAGTTAATCCCTAACGACAGTTCATGGCTTCGATGGATGAACTACATACTAAAAAAATTATCTCCCTGTTCTTCTCTTTCAATGTTCTTTTGTTCCGTTCTCTCTCTACTCTACAACCTTCTCAGTTTTGCGTCCCCTTTTTCCTCACAATCTGACTTCTATCTTTTTCCTTGCCCTAGACATTAAAAATTCTATTCTTCATTCCAAACTCCTCTGCATTTTTTCACTAGTCACTAACAAAGAAATTCAACTATCGAAAAATAGTAGTCACCTACCAATCATAACTCTAAAATGCCTAGATCTCATTGAAGCTTCCAAGCATCCCCATGAACATCTTCCACAGCCATCAACAATCAAAAGCACAAAAACACTCCCACAAAAGAATACAGAGTCACCACCTCAAATTTTCCTCGTAACAATAAAATAGCCCATTAGCTCCGTTGGTCTGTGGCAAGATTGTGGCATAACAGATATGGAGTGTATTAAATCATGACTCAAGCTTAATGAAGTGCACTCAGACATGAACAGGGTGTAACGTAAATCCTAAGTATGTCGATAATCTTTAAAACATAAGAAACATGGCCAATCCTATTTCTTTAAATCCTGAGAAATGTGTTCCCAGCTTAGCTCTTTAATTTTCAAAAATGTGGTTCAACCTTACCTAATAGAAGAATGCCATCCAAGCTTACCCCAAACTAACTTATAACTGAACGCTCGGAATTTATTCAGTCAAAGTAAAAAAGCCACACAGGGGTTTATAAATTTGAAGAAAAATGTAGAATGTAAGTGACTGACCTCTACGTGATCCCAGACTTGTGCAACGGGAAGAGGGCCATACTCCCTCACTATATCATATATTACTCGACACACAATTTTGCGGTCTTGTAGAGGAATGTTTGGATCCACAGACGTGGTTGGCCTTATTCTGGGCCTTGCTCTTCTTGAAAAACATCTTATGGCTGTTGCAAACATCTTCTATTGCATTCCCCAATCCCCCAATGGAAATCTATTACAATTCATCCAACCGAACAGCGTTTTACTTTTTCATGTTGAATCTTCGTTAAGCTCTGGAGTCTCTAAATTGAAGAAAACGAATACCTTTACTGTCGGCAGAGATTAACAGTTTGGCATGCTGTGGTTGTTTAAGCAGAGAGAGGGGCCTTCCTACGGATCAACCTGCATTTTGTTTACTCGCCTGTGTGTTTGATACAATGTAAAAAATTATGATTACAAATTTTCGCCATATTAATTTTTTGTAAGATTTTATTATTTTTTAAAAATAATTAGCTATAATATTTGAGAAAAAATAGTTTTATCATATTTAGGTGGGTACACGTTCTTCAATTCATTATATCTCTCTTAATCTTTTATTTCAACAAATAAAAAAATTAATAATGTTTTTTAAAGTTTTTTTAATTGAAGATGTTTTAAGATATATAGCTAGCAATTAAAGAGATTAGTATAATTTTTAGGAATAAGTAAAAATATATTAAAATTATAAGGATAAAATTAGTTTCTAGATTTAGTTGTGTAAAATTTATTTTGGACCAACGTTTTGGATCTCATTTTGTCGCCCATCATTAGGATGATAGAGGGTTAAGGAGGTAAAAATAGTTAAGAGCAGACCAAGACAAATTAATATAGAGAGGGGAGATGGTTGGCATGTTAGACAAGGTGCAAAAGAGGTTTAAAAAAGGATAGAGAATCGAGAAGAATGAGAATATAACAAGGACTTAAGAAAGCAACAACACAGAAAACAATAAGGTGATAAGATTAAAAATTAAACTTATATGAAAGAATAAGAAACTATAAAAAAAGTGAAATAAAAGAAATTGTGAATAATACTAGTTGAGCAACATGAAAGGACTATAATATGAATAAATGTGCACATAAATACTTTTGTACATATATGCTCATATGTGTATGTATGTATGTATAAACACTTGATATGTATGTATGAACACTTGATAGCCAGTAATATAGTGTTTGAACTTATTAATGGCATAAACAACTACAAGCATTTATTTTTATATCACAGTGCAATTTAACTATGCTCTTTGTAGGTTTTTGTTGATATAGTATATTGCATATTCCTTATTCCCTAAATTTTTGCCTTAGGACTACTCCAATAGCAAAGTTTGATGCATCAATATGTATGTGAAATGGCAATTTCCAATTTGGACCTCGTAGAACTGGTGCATGAGTTAGAGCTACTTTTAATTTCTCAAATGAATTCTAACAGTCTTGAGTCCAATCAAACGCAATGTCCTTTGTCAACAAAATAAACAAAGGTGCAACAATTTTGTTGAAATCTTGGATGAATCGCCTATAATAACCTACATGTCCAAGGAAGCTTCGTACATCTCTTTGTTTATGTGGTACAAGTACGGTAGATATAATTTCAATCTTCTTTGGGTCAACTTGTATTCCTTCACTAGAAATAAAATGTCCCAAAACAATGCCATGTGTCATCATCATAAAACATTTTTCATTACTCAAAGAAAAATTTTATTATGTGCATATTTTTAACACTTTTTCTAGGTTACTAAGAGCTTCCTCATAACTTTCACCATAAGTGGTGAATTCATCCATGTATATCTCTTGCAGTCATGTGCAAAACTAGAAAATATGTTGAGTATTACTCTTTGAAAGGTAGTTGGAGCATTGCACAAACCAAAAGGTAAGACAAAATATGCATAGGTTCCCCATGGCAGGTGAATGTGGTCTTATCTTGATCTAGTTATAACCATTGAAGCCATCAAGAAATGAGAAATATTTCTTTCCCACCAAAGAATCAAGAACTTGGTCAATAAATGGAAGTGGGAAGTGATCCTTCCTTGTGGCAGCATTTAATTCCCTGTAATCAACACAGACTCTCCATTTCCCACCCTTCTTATGAACTATTACCAATGGTGAAACCCATTCATTGTCTGATATAGGGTATATAAAACCTGCATCTAAAAGCTTTTGTAGTTCATCTTTCACTATTTCTCTTAGATTTGGATTCATGCATCTTTATGGCTGTCTTATAGGTCTATAGCCATCATTAGTGTAAATATTATGCATGCATAGATCGGGATCGATGCCCTTCATATCATGGTAATCCCATGCATATGTGGCTGAGTGTGCCTGCAACACTAATTGTAGAGAATTCTATTGTTCCTTTGTCAAGGCATTATTGATATTTACATCCTTCCTGGCATAATTTCCAACTCCTTTGACAACTCTTGAACTGATGAGAGATCAAGGCTTGGTATGATGGGTAAACATTGTTGAGGGAGTATAGTGGTAAATATTCCCGCTTGTTACGTGGGTGACTCGGGTTCAATCCCCGAAAATGGTGCCAAAAATGTAGAGTCTAGGCTAATGTATTGTAAACTTGGTACAATCTACCCAATTCAGAGGTTAAACTAATTGAACAATCCACTTTACATTGCCTAAAACCACATTAATTGTCAACTTGAGGCTTGCAAGCTTATGATGGTGCAACATTATATATGCCTTCATGGCCTAATCCCACCTAAATTTTCCTACTTAAGCTATTTTACTTGCTGGAAATTCATAAAACTACAAAATAATAAAAGCACAAATCTAACCAATTGCTACAGGTACATACAGTAAAGACTATTGCTTAATAAAATAGTAATGTGCTAACTGAAAAACTTGCTAAGAATTAATGATTCAACTAAGCTATACTCCAGAGTGCTACTAATAACCATTACATGTGATTCATAAACAATGATAAACTAACAACATCTATTTAACATAAATAAATAACTGAAAGATGAAGTGAAGAACAATACCTTGAGTGGCCTACTCAAGTAACTGTTCCCACTTAAACTGAACTCAAATCCAACTAATAGATTTTGCACATCTTATAAAATTAACTCCATTCATTTCATATTGTAAAAGATTACAAAAGAACTTTCCACGGATTGGACTCAATCTTTCAGAATATCTCCCATCTTAAAACTAAAATAACTGATAACATAAACTGAGAAAAACCAACTAACTAACCTATGGATTCAACCAACAGCTATATACAGCTTGAGGGAATCTTTATTGAAAGCAAAAACTTAACAAAAATCATTAATTCAGCTTCCATATAACAGAGTGTGGAATTAAGACTTGAATTATTCAACCTATAGCTAAAAAGGAAAGAGAATCTGATCAGAACTAGAACTCTGTCAAAATAGAACTATATGTATTTAACATACAACCACTTGTCAAAATACCATGACTGAAGGTGACCTCTTCTTCAACGTTTATTAAACTAGTTATAACAACACATGTCCAATCTTCATTAAGTGCCTGTGTTCAATGACCACCACGTTCAGCTTAATCTAGAGCTGCCCTTGTTTCAGTGTCCAGTCATTCTTGTTGCTATAGGTTCATCCCACAACTGTTGCACCATGGTCCTTTCTAGTTGCAAGATAAGTTAATGCCACAAAACATGTATACGAGGATAACTATCACAATTAACCATTAGCATTTCATCAACATTCCATACATTTAATTCATATAAACCATATAACACTAATATATTGTAACCATAGTTGCATCATCATAATTAAGGTTTAAGTTTGCATAATGGATAAAAGGATAGCATATCATAGGATCATTGTCTAGTAAATATGTTCAAAAGTATCCTAATACATATATAAAACAACAAAAACAAGTCATTATCTAGACCTATCGCATGGTATCAGATAAAGTCGGGTTTTTCTTTCATTTTTCAAAAGCTAACATATTTTGTTAGGTCTATGATGGTTTCAATGAGGGTTTCAATTATCAGATTGGGGGGGTAGCTAATTTTTTGGAGTAGTTTAAGAAAAAAATGACCACCATTATGTCTGGGACACCCAAGAACCTAAGAATTGATTGTCAATTCATCGATTTTTGACATTTTTATTGAGGCCTCAGGAAAAAAAATTTAGTTGATTGTATGGATCTGTATGTGGTCGTACAATATGGCTCTGGTACAACGCCAATGTACTGTTAGGAGGAATATTATCAACATCCTATCATATTCAAATCTTTTTGTAGTCTTCATCGGTCTGGTATGCAATTCAAATCGTTATCATTCATCTATAATTCTTATGGTATGATTTCATTTCAATGTTTGGTGAGATGAATTTCTTCCTTAGGCTACAAATCAATCAATCTAATAAAGATATATTCATCTCACAATCAAAGTATGTCAAGGAAATGATAAAGAAGTTTAGAATGGAGGACTCCAAACCAATATGTAATCCAATGGTTACTGGTTGTAAGTCAAGCAAAAATGATGAATCTCCTGAGAGAGATCAAAGCAAGAATAGATCAATGATTGGTGGGTTGCTATATCTAACTGCTACTAGACTAGATATCATGCATGTAGTATGTCTTGTGGCAAGATTCCAAGAGAATCACATGTGGAAGCAGTAGAAAGGATATTTAGATACTTGAAAGAAACTCTAAACTTTGTTCTATGGCATCCTAGGGATATTGATTTATCTTTGAATGATTATATAGATGGAGATTGGGTAGGTTGTACAGATGCAGATTGGGTAGGATTCAGTGTCATTATCCATTGCAGAGGCAAAATACATTGCAACAGGCTCTGGTTGCACAAAGATGTTGTGGATGAAGCAGACACTGAAGGATATTAGAGTATCATATGATGAACCTATCTCTATCTTGTGTGAAATTACAAGTGCATCATTTCAAAAAAATTGGTAATGCATTCAAGGACAAAGCATATCTCTATTCAATATCACTTTCTAAGAGAGAAAGATGTAGAGAATGAAGTGAAGTTAGAGTATGTACCTACAAAGGACCAAATAGTAGAAATTTTCTCAAAGGCTCTTCCAAAAGATACATTTGAGTATCTCAGACATAAGTTAGGGGTTATTGTCCCTCCTTTTAACTAGATGCAAGCTCGTGCATTTGTTTAGGTGAGCTATTCAAGATACATTCTTAGTCCTGGATTAATGAAGGCTACCATTTAGGGGGAGTAGGTAGTGGTCTCCTTAGTTGGTGCAGTCAGGGGGAGCATATATTGTGCCCCTAAGGGGGAGAGAGAGCAGTGGAGAAAGAGTAGTGGAGAAAGTGAGAGAGAGTTGCTTGCAAGTGTTACCTGAGGTGAAGTATGCAGGTGTTGCCCTTTGCCATTGATGTCAAAGGGGGAAAGAGTGCAGTCTAAAAATCAAAAATAAATTTTTGATGTCAAAGGGGGAGGGAAGTTTGAAGAAGAAAGGGGAGAAAGAGAGAAGTTTGAAATGTAAGAAATGTCCAAGGGGGAGTGTTGCTTGATGCAGGGTTTCTTTTGTGAGTTGGCATTGCCATCGTAGGGTCGCTTTTGTTGTTGATGGTTTTTCAAAGCTGATGTTTCCATCAATGAAAAAGGGAGAGATTGTTGAATATTTTTGCAATGTTTTCATTGATGTCAATAGGGAGATTGTTGGACTATGTTGTCCTTAGTGTTATCATTGATGTCAACCTATGTCAACCTCTAGTCTGATGTTGACAAGGAAATGTAGATAAGGAGATTGTTGGTGTTATAGATGAGGAAATTGTTGCAATCACTAGTGTGGTTGTGATGCAAGGTGTTTGTGATGTTTTTGATGCAACTAGTTCACTTGATTTCCAAGTGATTTTGAGAAAAATTAAATAAAGAGTGTACAAGGTGATAGAGTTGTGTTCAACATTAAGCTCCACATTTATTCATGGTTGAATATGTGCTTGTGTGATGAGATGATCAAAGGTGTTTAGAGGTGTTATATCTATAGTTTCAAGTTTTGGATCGTGTGACAGTGGTTGTATTTGATAATGTGTTGCCTATGAAGAAGGTTGTCTGAGAGAAATGGAATTGCTTCGCATTTCTCTACATTGAGGTTTCTTGTCTTGTGGATTTGGGAACATGCTAATATTATCCTGACCTACCTTTCCTTGGAGTGTTGTGTGTTCAAGTGTTTTGCAAGGTTGGTCAGTGAGTTTTATGCATGTGGTAGTGTCGTTGGTTGTACAAGATGATAGTATTCTCAATTTTAGGTGGTTGCAGTAGTATTGTTGAATATTCTATAATGATTTTGAAATATTATGGGATGTTGTGTGATGTTGCCTCATGGTCCATAGGATGTTTTCAAATATGGTGAAGAGTGAATTGATTGTTTGGTAGCATTAATATAGGTTTGTCCAACTTGACATGTTAGCATTACTTGTGGATGTGCTTTGTGCATTGTGGAAACATGGTGTAGCATGTCAGTGTAGATTTGGGTCCTAGTTAAACCATAGTGTGGTCCACCTTCACTTCTTTCCACTGCAGAAGTGTTTGGTTCTGACCTATTTGGAGATTGCACGTTTGAGGTGCATACATTTCGTTGAGGTTGACCTAAACAAGGTTGCTTGAGGTCACAAAGGATATATAAGCAAGTTCAATTGTTGGAGATGTAGATGTGAATGTGATCAAGTGTTGTGATCTAAGTGCAAGCTTAGACACCTAAGGCTACCAGATGCAGTGAGTAGAAGGTGTCTACATTTTTAGTGTACTTGAAGTTGTTGGAGGTAGTGATCCGAAGGTTGTGGATGGTGTAGAGTTTTTGTGGCGAATCTTCCTATTACTCGGAGGTAGTGAACCTCCTTGTAACAGTCTTCTTCTATTCTCTTCTATTCCAGACTGTGATTCCTTTGGGCAGTGATCCATTCTTCTCTTTTGGGCAGTGAGCCCTGTTGACAGTGAGCCTTTTGTATTCGATGTTGTTATTCATATATATGTGAGTTAATCCTCACCATGGTTTTTCCCTTATTAGGGTTTTCCACATAAATCTAGTGTTCCATTGTGTATGATTGTTGATGTATTGATGTTTCATTTTGTTTACATTCATCTTAATGCTTAATAGTGGTTTGAAGATTGATGAGGGTTTTAATGTTTTAATGTACAACTGATTCACCCCCCCTCTCAATTGTCTTATGTGTCTAACAAAAAGTACTCATAAGGATGGGGATTGACATAAATTGTAACCTCTATGACATTATGGGAAAATTTTAAGCATTGATGATGAGTGGAAGAGACATATTGCATGAAATGAATCCATGGGAAAATGAGGAGAAGATTGTATGGAAGATCAAGGTTAATAACATGACAAGTTGTGTACTTTAGTGTAGACCCACTTGAATAGGGAGAAAAATAGTACCTTTAGAATCTCTTTCTGCACTATCATAGGATTTGATATTAATTACTTGAGGCTTTAAATCACCATGAGTGTATCCCACTTATTTTATGAACTTCAATGTACAAAGATTCAAGATAGAACCATTATCCAACAAGACAAGTTTAACCTTGTGTTTTGCAATGAGGACTTCAATATGCAAGGGGTGATTGTGGGATGGATCAATGGGTAGCATATCATTTTGACTAAAGGCTAGTTGATAGGTGGACGATAAGTGTCCTGCAAATGATTGGAATTAGGTGGGATCAATGTTTGTAGGTACATGAGTGTCCTGTACAACTTTAACCAAGATCTATTGATGGATAGGTGATGATTTTAGGAGATCTAAGATGGATATCTGTACAAGGGTCTTCCCAAGATGGTCAAGTATGTTATAATGGGAGCTTTGTTTAGATGGATTGGACACACCCCGAGTGGTAATCCTACCATATCTATTGGTTACAACACATTGGGGTTCTTTAGATTTTATCTTGTTCATAATCATGTGTGAATCTACTTGAGTGATATAATTCAATACATTATGTTGAAAAGACGGTTGTCGTTGTACCAAAAGATCGACCTGTTAATGCCCAATACAACTACTAGAGTTGTTGAATCCATGGGAGGCAGTTAATCCATTTCACACCTGTGTTGTGTTACAAAACACAATGAGACCAAGGGCGTACACCTTGCAACAATCCCCCCAACGTAAGTGAAGGGTTTGAACCCATGACCCAGGCTTTGATACCAATTGTTACAAAGACGGTTGTTGTTGCACCAAAATATTGACCTATTAATGCCTGATACAACTGCAAGAGTTAATGAATCCATGGAAGGCAGTTAAGCCATGTCACGAACCTAAGTGTTACGCTACACAACACAAGGATACAAAGGGCACACACCTTGCAACACATTATCATAGCTAAAAGATACCCTATTATAATTGACATTGTTGCTCCTATTATTTTGATTATTCCTTTGATTGTTAGTTGAACTAGGATTAGTGGTAGAGGTTCTAGGACCTCAGAATTTTTACGAAAGGTAGTTAGATATATCTAAAGAGAGAATTAGATGAAGAGGATTGAATCCCCTCCACAACTATATTTCCTTTATGAATAAGAGCTTGGATGTAATTCTTAAGTTTCATGCACTTATTAGTGCAATGTCCCTTAATCCTATGATAGTAAAAATATTAATTATCTTTAAACCATGAATATTTTGGTTTGGACTCATCAAATGGTTGATTCATTGGGAACATGACCATGCTTGATTGCACCGATTTGTGAAAAACATATAGAGTTTCTCCAAGAGGAGTGAAATTATGTTTAGAATTGTTTTTATTATTTGATCAGGGTGTACTTTGAGGGATTGATATGGTGTTTGTACTAGGATGGGTGGTTGTGGTTTGATTGAAATTTGGTGTGTTAGTAACATGGAAATGCTTAGTGTCAGTGACACCATCATTAACAACATTTTATTTATTTATTTCAAAATTGAGGTTTTTCATTATTTTCCTTGTAAATATTGACCAAACTTTTACTATAAGTTCCTTATCAATAGTGAAACCATTATCTATAATCTCATCAAATGAAGATGCACAATGGATTTGTAAATGGAATTCCATTTCTTGATTTAGGTTATGGAAAAATATGTTAACCAATTTTTTTCAGGTAAGGGCCATGGAAGGTGGCTAGCAATATCTCTCCACCTTTGTAGGTAGCCAACAAAGATTTATCCATTAATTTGTTTGCTATTACAAAGGTCTAACATGGTAACTTCATGTTCTAGATTATAGTAGAAATGGGCTACAAAATTTTCTAATAGCTCTACGAAGGTAGTGACGAACCCATGAGGAAGGCATAAAAACCATTCCAAGTCTTGACCACCCAAAATACAGGGAAAAAAGCAAAGGAGGTAGTTTCCATTGTAAGCCACCTCTTGACAAGCCATGAAGAACCCCTTAACATGATCACAAGGATCACATTTACCTTTATATTTATCAAATTTAGGAATTTCAAAATGGAATGATCAAAGGGATATGGGCACAATTCTTCAAACTTGAATGATTTCTTGTTGTTTCCAGCTCATAAGTCTTTGAGTGTGTATTTCATGTCTTAACATTCTTAAATAAGGATCAATGATGATGGAGGAGCCATTAGATTTGAGCTTGGAGGATTGATATATTGACCGTGGGGAGATGGAAAAGGATGTAAAATATTTTGAGGTGGATTGAAGTATGATTGATACGGAGTTTGAGTGAGGTATGTGTTGTCAAATAAAGTTTGCACCCTTGCTAAGCTATCAACTGTAGCAACTTATTGACACATGGGAACACTTCGAGGTTGTGGGTGACTTGGGAATGAAGTGGACCTCCATATTATGGGTCGGTTCCCCTTAAGATAACTTGAGAAAAACTAAAGAACGATAAGGAAAAGAGTAAGGAGGATATACTTGAAATTTAAAACCTATCATTAACAGGTGGTACACCAAAGATAAAATTTGACAATATTGTTGAAACTCGCAGAAATCTCAATAAAGCTAAACAATCTCACAACACAGAGATTTATGTCTGCAAAAGTGATTCTATGTAAGGTTCTGACTGTTCTAATGCTTAATGCAAGGAAAACAATGACGTTTTCACATATATAAACGCAATAGAAAGAGATCACTAACATAAACCTGAACTATAACATAATATTCTTTGCACCTAGTACTGAAGGAATCTGATAAAATAAAGGATTACACAGAATTTTATTATGCAACTCACAACCAATACTAAACAACAAAGGAAATCAGTGAAGGAAATGACTTTCCATTGAGAAAAAGCAGTTTTTGTATTACAAATCTGTAGTATTCATAAAATGAGTTACAAAGTATGAAAAATGCTCCTTCAGCAATCTCTTCACTAAGAACTCCCTTTACAAAGAGGAAAAAATTCCATATATACAACCCAAACCCAAAAGTGTCGGTCCCTGCTTAGGGTTTTCAGAAAATGAGTCGGTTCCTAAACACGTCGGGCCTAGAAGCGCCTTGGAATAAAGTCAATGAGGCATTAAATGTGCCTACCCTACTCATGTCGGTGAAAGCTCGCTCTTAGGCATGGCCTTCAAATCTTTTATAGCTGCCGCATTAATTCCCAGCCCCCGTGTCCAACCTCGAGAGCTTTATCAAAGTTGCCTTGAATGCTCTGCGGCATGGTCATTAATGCCACTCCACTTTTTCTAGCTGCTATCGTGACTCGTGGCCACTTCCCCTTTGGCTCTCCTCCTGCCCTAGATCTTTCTGCAAGTTGACCCCCTTCGAGAAGTAGCATCGGATTTACCCTATTAGATTCAAAAGCTATTGCTTCACTGAGCCGACCCATGTCACACACATTCTATTGATCTTCTCGGCACTGGTCAAATTGCCAATGGTACACCTTCAGTTCCCTCTAATTGGTTGAACTTGTGCCATGTAGATTCCTAGATAGTCAAAGGTCGTCCAGACTGAATCGCATGTCAGTGAGACACTAGCCGTGTCTCCCCGATGCGAGTATACCTCATAGCAGCTATCAGCAAGACTCCCCATCGTCGACAAGACTTTATACTGAAGGCAAGATGTCACGGTGAACTCATCTCATCTCGGCAAGACACCATACTCTCGGTAGGACCTCATAGCGAATACAAAAAGTCATATCGATATCCACAGTGGTCGTTGAGACAATTGCTATCAAGAAGACCCTTCCTCGAGCTCAAACCTTCGGCAGAGTCGGAGCAGGGTAAAACAAAAGAGCAGGCGAAATTAGAACTGGAACCAAATACAGACATGAAAATTTTCTGAAGTTTCATGTTCAGATTCCGTTTCAATCTTGCCCCCGACAACATACAAGGCATGAAGGAAGAAAGAAAAACACAAGGAAGATCAAAGAGGAGGAGACATCCCTTGATCACTGGCCATGAAAAAAGAAAAGAAAAGAAAAGAAGGAAGGGCGGAACCGGGGCCGAGACCGGAATAGAAACAAAAACTGGAACTTCGGAAAAGTTCCATTGCTTGGTTTTGGTCTGCATCTCGGGTCTGCCAAAACAAGGAAACACCCAAAAAAAAAGGAAGGCAAGGCAGGATCGAAACCAAAACTAATCCCGGGCAAAACAACAGTGGGGGCGGGGCCGGGAACAAATCTAACACTGAAACTTTCATCAAGTTTCAAGTTCGGATTATGTCCCGACCCCGCCTCCAACACCATAAAAAGATGACGAAAAAGGGACGAAAAAGGAAGAAAAAGAAGGGGAGAAAACATCCCACGACCAAATGATCGGAACAAAAAGCAAAAAGAACAAGAACTTGAAATTTGGAAAAGTTTCAAAGTTTGGTTCTAGTCCCGGTTCTGGGTTCGCCGAAATCAAACCAAAGATGCGCAAGGCAAAACAAAAGAGGCGAAACCGGGATTGGGAATGGAACGGAATACATAACTTGGAAGGAATTCTAAGTTCAGAATCAATCCCGGTTCTGGGTCTACCGGAATAAAAAGAAAAAACCCAAAAAAGGAAAGCACTCCCAAGGCACCGGACAAAAACAAAGGAAAAGAAACATAAAAGAGGGACCCAAAACCTAAGTCATAAACAACCAACGGAGCAAATAAACAACAAAAAAGGGCGGAGTTGGAGTTGGCATGGAATCCGAACTTGAAACCCTTAATGAGTTCTTCATCCAAACTTAGCCCTGGACTCGACTCCGCCAAACCCAAAAAGGTAGACTTAGGGGGAAAATAAAAGAACTCCTAAGATCCAGCCAAACAACCAAAGGAAGTGATAGAAAAAATAGAAAGAGGGGGAAACATGTCAAATGAAAGGCCAAAAGAAAACAAACGAACAAAGGTGAGGAACCGAAACCGGAACTGGAACAAAACAGAAACTAGAACTTTGGAAAAGTTTCAAAGTTCGGTTTCAGTCCCGACTCCGACTCCACCAGAACAAAAAGGAAAACGGGCCCAAGGAAAACAAAACAAAAATTGGAAAAGCAAGGAAAAAACAAAAGACAAAGACCCACCCCAAAAACTGAACACTTGCACGCTAGGCTCAACCCTTGTGGGAGCCACATTTAATCTACGTGCCGAATTGAAAACATAATTTTTTCCCTACAGCTGCACAAGAAGCAAACAAGTTAGAAAATATGTAACCCTGATGCAAAAGAAATCTTCCTCCATTTGGCCTTCATGGACACTTGAAAACATGGATTGCCCTGCCTGATTGAGCCCACAGGTGAAAATCGGGTAACAGTATGAAGGATTTTGTGGGATGTTAATATAAGATGGATTTTTTGGTGCATTTAAATATGAATGATTTTGAGGGATGTAGGGATACTAAAAAAGATATGATGAGGCTTGTGGTTGAGTGGGATATTGGCCTTGTGGCATATTTAGATTATGTGCAAGTACAAGAGTGTGGAAATTTTGAGATGACACCATGTAGGTGGGTTACATAATGTAAGAAGATTGGGGAATATGAGTGGATTGAGGGTTATGAGTGGAAGAAAATAAGGATATTTGGTAAGTATGGAAGATTGGTTGAGTTGAATGTAGGTGAATCGATATGAGAGGGATCTGATAAGGTGTGGAAGATAAGGTGTGTGATAAGGGAATTGCCACATTACTTTGAGGGATATTATGGATCAATGTTTGGATGTTTGTAGCATTAAAAGAGGAATTTGAGAAGAGGACAGAAGTTAATGCCCATGGATAGGACTAAGTCTCAATCCAAGTCACAGTGTAGGAATTCAAATGGGAGGAGGAGGTACTTGAATCACAACATCATTAAAAATCTCAAGTAAAGGGCCCGATGGATTTTTCAGGAGGAACCTATGGGGTGGTAGGTATGATAGTCTTTGATAATTAGGATGTGTCAAAAATTGGTGGAATTTTAGCACCACACATGAGAAGATTGGCTAGGATTGTATCCTTACATGTATCTATGAGGCAACCCACTATATCTACATTAGTAGGGTGTCCAAAAAATCTTGAATGCTAGGAGAAATCTTGGGTTGGGAGATCACCTCCTCCTTAATGGAGACCAAGTCATGAGGATGAGTACAATTAGATGGTCCCACTTGCATGTTTGAGTTTTGGGGTTCTCTGTATCCAACAAACCAATACGGTATTGTGAGGGTGATTGTTGTTGTTCCATAAGTTTTCCAAGTTGTAAACATGTGGCTATAGGCATGGAGGGTTGGATGATTGGTTTGATGATGTGATGAATCTAAGCCCAATGTGTGATTTGATGTTGGATTTGGATGATTGATTTAACACTCAAAAATATGATTGAGATCCTATGTTGTTTTTGATGGTTGTATTTATACTTGAGATAGGCTAAGTTCTCAAGAAAATTGATTTTGAAGAAAACTATATCTCTGGTTGAAGGTGAAATAGCTTGAATGAGGGATGACTAACTTAGGATAGGAAAAGTTCCTCGAAAAGTGTTACAATTATGGTTGTATTTAGGATTTGGGCTCTCAAAAAAGTGATTAGAGGCTATACTTTTGATTAAGATGATTTAAGTAATGATAAGATGCATTTAGGGATGTCCTTGTTCTAAGAGGATGAGGTTTTGACTATATTTTAGATGGGTGATGTAACAAAGGTTATCAGTACATCCTAAATATGAGGTAGAATTTTTCATTTGTTTGTAGCATTCGACTTTAAAGAACACTGACTATTTAGGATTGGAAGGGTTCACTCTAAAATTTGTATGGAGAACATATTCACCAATACCAAAGTGGATTCACCCATGTAGGTCATGTATTGTCCTAACATGTATTCACCAAAAAATAAAGTGTATTCACACAAAAGACTTGGATTTTCCTAGCTATGGTTGATTGGATTTTTTTATAACACATAGGGTAGATTCTCCCAACTATATTTAGATTCACCTAGAGATAGAGTGGGTTCAACTATCTATGAATGTGATTGGTTTGAAGATCAAACCAAGGGGGATTCGCCAAACAAGGAGTAGATTCATCCAATGACATATTAGGTTTTCCCAATGAGGACTAGGATTGGACTAAGAATTTACTACATAGGTGGATTCACCCAAGAGTAGATTAGATTCACCCAAAAAAGGGAAGATTCACCCAAATACAAAGAGGATTCACCTAAGGCTAATGATTGGATAGAGAAAAAAAGGACCAAAGACTACAAACACAAAGATACTAGATAGAAGATGATTGAAATAACTAAAGATATTCATTGGTAATCATAAGAAGACACACTGGATTGCACAAACCTAGATTAATCAAGTCAGATGGAAAACTAATGTAGACTCATAGTGCAAGCACCAATAATGTTTACTAGTGGCTAGATAGCCTTAGATCACAACCCATAAGGGTGAAGTACCTCTTATCGATGACTACCAAATGGAGATGCCTCAGTAATGTCTATATAAGTAGAGGGAGGTACATCACGAGTAAATTTAGGGTATAATACACATCTCCTGATACACCACATTGACTGATGGTTGAATGGTCTTAAGCTAGGAAAATATTGGATATCTAGTGCATCCTCTAAATACTAGGAGTGTACATGGGGCACATTCGTGAACACTAGCCCAACACAACTGTTGGTTGATATTAGTTAAGTCATTTGAACCAACCCTAAACTCTTAGCTTGATACCACTCGAGCATCAAAGCTTCACTAGACATGATGTGACTAGATTGGGGTATAACTTTTGTTCTCCCTCCTTTATATACCTCACCAGTTCATATATTTTAATGTCCCTTGGGGGATGAAATCCACAAGTAGAGCTCATAAATGGAAGTATATGCTAGACATTTATGATCTCCAAGCTTGCACAAAGCGCAAGGAAAGAGCATATACGTAGCTAGCACTCTTGGGATATACACAACAAAACTTAGGTCGGTCCATGATTTTTGATCTCTAGGCTCATCAAATGGTGCAAGGGGAGAGAATACATAAAAAAAGGGACCCTAAATACGACAAACAAGGTTAATTGACCCTTCAATAAATTGAAATGTTCTTAAATTAGTGGTGAATATAGGTATTTGTCCATGTGCTTACAAGAAATAATGTTAGGCGTTTAGCTCATTGGTCTATAACTATCGAGGTTGTATAAAAGATGTTAGCGTAATCATCAACAAGAGCAAGTTAGTAGATTAGTACCAAAAGAAATTATAAATATTGCTCAAAGAATGAAGATTATGAAGTTATACCTTTCAGGTTCACCCAAGAGTAGATTGCATTCACCCTTATATAAATACATTTTCCTATGTGTGATCAGGTAATAGTCTTTAACGCATCCACCCAAGTAGTATAGGTTTTCCCATTTGCAAAGTGGATTCACCCTAGGAGATCCACATTCGCTTGTTTGCAGATTCACCTTTGTATGTTCAAGTTTGCTCGTGTGCAAGTCATATTGACCCTTAACTTGTAAGACAACTATTAGTTAATTACCAAGGCGAATTCACCCTTGTAGAGTTATATTTTCCCATTTGCAAAACACTTTCACCCAAGTTATAATGTATTTCCCTTTCAAAACCTAGAAACATAAAAACACAAACAAAGTGAATTTCATCAATTTGACCTATGATGTGGGTCCCATTGAGTGTGCAGAATGTGTGCAACAAAATGTGCTTTGAAAGTGAATAAAATTGCAATAAAATCAAACAAAAGACAACAAAACCAAACAACACTCGAATTGGGAAAATAAAGGTCAAACCAACATGAAATTTAGTGAAACCTGGTGGAACCCCTCAAAAAAATTTGTGTCCCATTGATTTTAAGTATTGTTTGGCTAGTTACTTGGTCTTGATGGTTTGTCCTCTGGTTGATCCCATTTGCATGATGCGTAATGTCTTGCTAACCCTTCACATCGCTCCTCATTCTCATATCGCTAACTTCCTGTCGCTTTCTTGTTTTAAATTAGCAATGCACGATGTACCCTTTGATTTCCTATGAGGTACACATGTCCTAATCTCCCTTCATCATTGCAGCCCTTCATATCACTCATAGCATCCTTGTCATCCTAACCATTTGAGTAATGTGTGATGAGCATCTATGATCATGCCGCAAGTTTCAATCCTATGCCATCACACTATCCACCTTGTATCGCTAATTGCATCCTTTGAGCAACATAACAAGTAGCGATGAGCGATGAGAAGGTTGCGGGATTCTCTCATCACTCGGTCTCAATGCATCACAAATATATTTCTAAGAGGGATGGCACAATAGCAATATGCGATGGGTTACTACCAGGAAGAAGGTGCTAGAAGGCATATTCCAATCAAAAGGTCACAAATGCATTGCATACATTCTTTGTATCGCTATTTGCATTTCTCTCAAGGCAAGAAATATAGTGACGAGCAATGAGAAGGTTATGCTAACCTCTCATTGCTTAGTCTCAACACATCCTTGATACACTTTCAAGCATCCAAAGCGAAACAACAATGAGTGATGGGTATTTGAGGATATTCTCTTGAATATTTGCCCCATCGCTAGGATCTTTCATATTGCGAATTCATTTTGCCAAGATGAGAACATTTCAATGATGGACAATGGCTTTGCAAACAAGGTGGTGGAAAAATTTAAAGCATGTGCATGGCATCACCTCAGGACATCGTGCAAATTACTCACATCACTGATTCACGAAAATGTAGAGAAGGAAAAAAGTTATGCGCAATAGACATGGAGAGTCGTTGATCATGTTTTAAAAAAATTGATCAATGGCTGAAATTTAAAAATGAATGGCTAACTATCATAGCACCTCATTTCACTCACACGAGTCGTCCCTCACTATTAATGGTGAATCTTCTCAACTTGAAGGTCATAAAAGAGGCGAATTATGAAAATTTTCATTACCTTTGTAAGAATTTGAGAATGAAGAGAAGAGGAGCTTCAGGTGAGCAACATTTGAAGAATTTGAAGAATAGATTGCTAGAATTTTCCTGAGTAAGTGGCCTTGAACTTTCTCTATACAAAGTTTCAGATAAAAAGAACTAGTAGAGGGATTTGGTTTTGTTGAAAGTGTTTATAAAACCTAGGGTTGTGAATTTTCTATTTTGAAAGGGAGAATTCATAGGATTGGGTTTTGGTTTGGAAAAATCAAAGTGGGTCTCCATTGCATATTAGTCTGAATTTTCTTTAAATCAGTTAGCTCAACCCTAGTTCATTTTAAGTTCATAAACCCTAGTTATTTTAAGTTCTTTCAAAATGATTCAAGTCGATGAGCCATTAAAAGCAAAGGGTAAAGAAAATAAAACAAGGGCTAAGGTTGCAAAACCTAAGCCAAAGGTTTATGAGATAACACAAAAGAAAAAAAGTGTCAAGAGAGACTACACTTGCTTCATGGAAGGGGATTTCCAAGAGTCATTTCTTGAGGTGAATCCGGTTGGAAAAAGGCCAATGGTGGAGGGTGTGTTTTCACCTCACATGCAGGATTTAGCAGGAGGAATTGGAGAGGTTGCTCTACCACAAAGTGGATGGGGGCTTTTCTTATATGCGTTCAATCGAAGATTTGCTCCTCGTCCTACATGCCACCTATGGACTTGTGATGTTGGGAAGCTTATGGTTCCAAACGTGTTCGTAGAGGTGGACCTACTCTTGGAGTTAGCCAAACTCTATGACCCACAAGATAGAGTAATAAAGAACACACAAGGGCAACAAATGTTGGAAATTTCTAGGAGTAAGATTGTGGAGATCTTCAAATTAAACCCTTCCGCAACTGTGTCCATCAACTTTGTTGTATTATTTCAGGAGTATGAGAAGGATAAGATTGGTTATAGGAGACATGTGATACCTAGGCACATGAGAAAGGATCAAGGAAAAATAGATGTATGGTTTAGTCCTAAGGATTTTGAGCCCTTTGATTGCAATGAATTTGAGGATTATTTCAAAAATACAAACTACAGTTTGTTCCAAGTCCTCACAAGGAGATATGATGTGAAAATGAATTTTACTTTGATGATAATGGCCATGGACATCTAGAATAAATTTCAAAACAGAGGTTTTGACTATGCAGCTTACATTGTTGAGGAGATACATAAAGAATTAATGGGGCTGAAAGATGGAAAACCCCCACTTGGCTTCATACACTATCTTTTTTGATGCATGTGATGCTATGGATGGGTAGGAAAGTTTTCAAAAAATTCATGAAGTTGAGGGAGAAGGATAACAAGGACAATGATTTGCTTGTACAAATGTGGACAAACATTTGAGATCAAGATTGTTCGGATTCCAATTACATTGGGTTTTGCAATAGTTTTAAGTTTGTTGTTTTGGAACAACTCGGTTTGATGCATGTGTACAAAATTTCTAAGAGCATTAAGGAGATTTTAAGACCCTTGGAATTTAAGGAGGGCACCAAACATGATCATAATTGGGGTGATTGGAATCTATACCCCCACTATACTTTAATTAGAGTTTATGGAGCTAAGGTGTGGCCCCATTGTTTGCTTGTATATGTTTCTGATCGATTAGACTTTATGGAAACAACGTGGTGGCTTGATGTTAAGGACAAGGAGCACTTCAAGATTGCTAGGAAGGGTTCCCTAATTGTTGAACACTTTTATTTCTTTTATTTTATTGTTACTTCAAAGGAGGGCTATGACAAATTTGGAATCATGGTTAATAATTACAAAATGTAAATGGATGTGCTGAGAAACTGTGACCTTGAAGGATTCATTGACAAGGAAAGAAAACTTGTTGGTAGATCTGGTTTTAGCCATGAATTTCCATATAGTGAAGATGTTATTAGAAACCTCCCTTTAGAGAGTGTTGTGGAATAAAAGAAGAAGGAATGGATGAAAATATGCAGCATTTAAGAGAAAATTGTGAAGAAAAATCCTTTCTATGTCAGCCCATATGCTGAAATCAAGGATTTATATAAAAGGGCTATGGCGATGATAAGTGCATTCAAGGATGGGACTTTCCTTAAGAAAGTCAAAGAATCTGAGGACAAGGCTAATCTAGCCAAGGGTGAGCATGGTGCCAAAGTGAGGAGTCAACCAACTCAACCCTCTGCTCACGGTACACAAATACAGCCTCTGGAGCCAAGAAATGCACCAGTACAAAATCCTTTGGTTGTGTTGGTGTTTTTTAATGAACCAAACTTGATATCAACAAATATCTATCAATTTTCCAAATTCAATGGTTGATAATTGTGAGGATTGGCCAACGAATAGGTGAAAGCTTACTAGGCTTTTCCTCTACACTTCAGGCTTTGCAAGACTCAGGAGGGTGATCCCTACAATGTATCTTATGATAATCTTGTGCCAATTACCACAAACATTATAAGTAACAAATACATTCTCATATAAATTCAAATTAGATGAAATCCTTCAAGAATCTAGAAAATTATTTAACAAATAATCACCTAAAGTAGAGAATGGATGACCTCACATAAAACTTCAAACAATTTAAGGTGAATGAATGATATTCTTTATGAATTTGTTCTTTGAATGGTAGGTTCGACTCAATGAATTCAAAATTAACCAAAGCAATAGAACAATGCCTTATCCATGGGCCATGAACTCAAATTATGAATAGACAGTAATATAATAATATCCAAACTTAGCATCCTAGATTATTGTGGTACTGTATTATATCAAAACAACTCAAACATTCCAAAGCAAATACTACTTATCAAATCCTTCTACCTAATCACACGAATCCATGATTTCATCAAAGCAATTTAATTAATTCCTTGAATTAATGCAGAAACAAAACCATACATTCAATTGAAACACAACTGAAGACCAATCAAAAGATCCTTGATCATTTTATTGATAATTCGTATGACAAAATACATAAGGAGAGTAGTTGCTTTAAAATCTGCATATTTTCATTCAAATGCTAGTACTGTTTTAAAATATTATGCCTATTACAAAACTCCAATCCATACCTAAGACTCAACTCTAATTCTATTTTTATGTGCTTGTATTACAAAATTTCTTACATGAGATCAAAACTCTATCAACCAAAGACCCATCCAATTGGCCTTGCATTCCCTTTTATAAGCATAAGGGAGAAAACAAGCTTCGAGCCAATTGTACATTTTGTCACATTTACATTTGACATACATTTCAATTTCATTTCAAAACTTCCCCAAAGGCAGTTTATATTTGAATTTCCAAAGAGGGGGAAATTATATGAGACAAAAATCATTTACTCGTTGAAGAAGATAATTCCCGCCCTCCAAAGGGAATCCTTTGTCATTGCAACAACATCAACCGTGAATTGGATATCTTTTCCATGAGCAAAATTATTTTACACGTTCCCACCTAGATAGTAGAATTTAAAACATAAAAGCAATAAAAGAGGAAAAGCATAGACCATGTCCACATCAACAACACCTTGTCATCAACTTTATGACCGAGAGGAGATAATATTTTACCCATACTTCATCCAAAGTCTAATCTATAAACTTTCCAAGCCATGTATTATACTCCTCTTTGGTGGGCCATTCTGTGTCCACCAATTTCTATACCTTAGTGTTGTGCTAATTATACCTGGCATCAATTAATATCCCGACCTCTTTGACAAATGTATTTATTTTGACCAAAATCCCTGTCATATCATCCACATTAGTGTTCAACATAGTATAATCTGCAAGGGTGATTGCTCCCTTAAAATGTGGGAGAATACCTCCCAACTCATCCTTCCAAGTGCTAAAATATTTCAACTCCCCTCCTTCATTCAATATTGCAGGCATTCCATGCCCCTCGATATCTCTGAACAGTTTCAATTTGTTTTGTAACTGCACACCCAATTTGCCATGAAAAGTTGAAATTTCACCTAGTAAATCAACTGCCTTTAACAAATATGGAATGTTTGTTGGAGCCTCTGGATCCTCTTTCATATTTGGCATCATTTCTTTAAGTGCTCCAAACCTCACACTCCACTTACTCCAACCCTCACACTCCACTTACTCCAGTCATTCTAAAAGGAATTTTGAACTTGCACATACCTCTTGTGAGCTTCATGAATGTTTTTATAGCCATTCCAAACATTATCCAACCTATGCACTAGCCTAGAAACTCTATGCTTTAGAATGTCATAAAAAATGTTTGTGGCTACCTTTGTAGTTTCTTCCTTAGCCCTTTTAACATTGTCTTTCTCTATTTTCAATTCCTCCTTTAAGCTCTGTGTTCTCAATGACAGTCTCCCTATCTTGTATAGATAAACCTAAGGAGGAAGAAGTTGGAGAGTGAAAAGTCTTTTATGTTGAACTAGCACCAATAGCAACCATTATGTTATACTCATCCAACAACTTATTGTACTTGTCCAACAATTTTTCATAACTATCTTGTGAAATTTGAGCTATGTCTACACTCAACATGGCAACATGCATGGTCAACTGTGCAACTTGAGTGGGAGTGATCTCAGTAGCTCTCTTCACTGCCACAATACCAATGACCTCCTCAATTGACTTAACAACCTTGGGCTTCCCAGTTTTTGGTGCCATAAACCATATTGCAAGGGTATGCAATTTTGGGATAAACCTCAAACTAAACACCTTGTTGTCAAAATTCTCTTCAGAGATAGAAGCATTAGGATCCTTCCTTACTGCATCTAGTGCAATAGAAGATGTGAGTTCCCACCCTGGCAATAACAAGATACCACTTCCTTTGACCAAATTTATTGCCTCTTGGGGTGTTATGGAAACAATCTCCTTCATTATTTTATCTTCTTCATCCTTCTTAGCTTCCTCCTGCAATGAAGGATCAACATTTGCATTTGCATCTTATATCCTTCTCTTGATGTCTTGGATTTTTAGTTAGATGACAACATCCCTAAAATCCTTAGTTTGGAAAAAAGTGTTATCACTCATGAAGTCTCTGCAAGCCTTTATTCTGACATCATCATATTTATCTTCATCATATTCCCACTTAACTATCCTATTGGCAGGAACAACAATATTGAGAGCATCCTCCTTCTCAGGGGAGGGGAATCTTTGATCAACTTCTTGTTCCATAGGAACATGCTCAACAAATTCTTCTTGTGTGTGGCCTCCACCACCTTGCTCGGTTTCAGAATAAGTCACCAATGGGGCGACTACAGGTCTCCATTGCTTGCAATTGAGTGCCTTGAGCTATAGAGTGAGCCAGTTGGCTCCTCACTTGGGAAACCTTGGCTTTTATTTTAGCCTCTTTAACTTTATCAAAAAAATCTTATCCTTGAAATCCCCCAACATCATCTTAGCCTGAGTGTACTGGTCCTTTATTTTAGCATAAGGACTCACATAGCAGGGGTTTTCCTTTAGTATGTTCTCTTTAATGGCATAGATTTTCCTCCACTCATTTTTTCTCTCAACAACCTCCTCATCTGAGGAAAAATTCCTAATCACATCTTTTGTGTATAAGAAGTGATACTGCCTACCTGACCTTCCTCTTGCTCTCCTTTCCACATCAATCACTCCTTCAGGATCACAATACTCTACTTGATCCTATTTCATTATGTAGTTATTTAGGAGAGTGCCAAACTTCTCAATACCTTCTTTTGATGTGACAAAAAAACATGAAAATGCACATTTGGGATTGATAAGTGATGCTTTCCTAGCATTTCTGAAATGCTCCTTATCCATGGCATCCAACTGCCACATTATTTCCATGAAAGTGATTCTATCAGACACATATACTGGTAGCCAATGGGGTGGCACTAGAGCTCCATAAACCCTGATTGTGGTATAACCAATGTGCAAATACCAGTTCCCCCAATTAAAATTCTATGTTGTATTCTCTTGAAATTCAACATGACTTAGAATTTCCTTCACACCCCTAGAAATCCTATACATGGGCTTCAAGCCCAATTGCTCCAGCACACCAAACTTGAAACCATTACTGAAAGTAGCATAGTTTGAATTTGGACAGTGCATATCCCAGATATGGGTCCACATCTACATGAACAACTCAAATTTGTCTTGACAGTCCCTTTCTCTCAACCTCATAAAATTTCTCCATACCTTTCTACCTCTCCATAACAACATATGCATTGACAATGAATAATGTTTGCAAGATAAAGGAGGCCTTGCATCTTCAAATTTATTAAATCATTATGAAGTTCATCTACTATATAGGAGGTATAATCAAATGTTATGTTCTGATACTTATTTTGTATATCAATGGACATAACCATTATAGGGACATTAATCTTGATATCAATTTTTTTGTACAAAATCTAACACAATGCATAATCAATGTTCTTAAAATAATCCTCAAATTCATCACAGTCAAAATACTCAACATCCTTAGGCCCAAAAAGTATACCATTCTTGTTCAAATCATGCCTTCTATGCCTTGGTAAAACATTCTTTATGTAATCAAATTTGTTCTACTCATACTCTTGATAGAAGGCACCAAACTTGATTGACTCAATGGCTAAGGGATTTAAATTGAAAACCTCAACAATTTGACTCCTTGTAATATCCAGTATGGGGGCCCCATCCAAAAACCTCCTGATAACTCTATCATTTAGATCATAGTACCTATCCAACTCCAAAACCAAATCAACCTCCATGAAAACATTTGGAACAACTAGCTTGCCTATGTCACACATCCAAAGATGACATGTTGGATAACTGGTAAATCTCCTATTGAAAGCATAGAGGAAGAGATCCCAACCACTCTGAGGTACAACAACATCACCTACCCCATAAGTTGAATCCTGAAAAATGGCTCATCAAAACGCCCTCACTAGTTGCTCTTTTCCCAACTCGTTTTACTTTTGAGGTTGGATCCTTGGATGTTTCTTCCATAAACCTAGTATAATCTCTATTTACTGATCTCTTCTTTCCAAATGCTTCAGACACTTCTGGCTTAGCAACATCATCTTTAGGTTTTACTTTTCTAACTCTCTTCTGCTTGGGTTTTCTCTCAGGTTCAACAGACTCACTAGGTTGACTCATTTTGCAAGGTTTTATGAAACTAGGGTTTTGAATTAACCAAAAACTAAAACCTCAATTCTCAAATTCATAGGGTTTATACTTAAATTCAACAATTATTTACCTCACTCCCAAACCCTATGTTAAACTGTAAAAATTATTTTGCTGAATAAAGAATGGCAACCCTAAACTGTAAACCCTAACAATTTATCCCAATTTCCAAACTACCCAATGCTAAAATTTATACATAGGGGCATATGAAATTGACTTACTCGAGATAGTCAACACTTCGTTCTTCAAATTTTCTTCACCCGAAGCTCGTCTTCTCTTTTTTACTCCTGAATTCTCGTGGAAATGGCTGAAAAATTATCAATTTACTCTTTTAATGGCATGGAAGCAAGTAGATTGTCCATTAATGGTGAAAGATAGTTTGCACGAGCTAATAGGAGTGTTTTTGAAACTTAGTCATTTAGGTTTGAATTTCGGCCATTGATGTATCTGATTTAAAACTCCATCAACAATTCTCCTTTATCTCCATCCATTGCATTTTGCTTTCCACTATCATGCTTTAAAACAGTGATAACACCTTAAGAAATTGCCATGTGGCTACTCCACAATCTTCAACAATCCTCTTGTGTAACCATCGCTCATCGATGTAATCTCCATCGCTTGACCAAATGAAAGAGCGATATGAAGGGTAGCTCCGATAGAAGGAATATTCACCAAAATATTCTCACATCACTCATCACTCATTGCCATAATATCTCAAAGTTTCACTCTTACTTCAGCGATGTTAAGACCTCTAGAGATGCAAAGAAAAATAGAAGCCCACCACTGTTCATCGCTCATTGTTGTAATTCATTTGAAATGAAAAAATATTTCAGTGATAGGTGATACGGGTGATGGCACAAGATGTTGACAAGTGGCACAATAAAAACCCATAGTTGTTCTCTTCCTATTGCTCATCACTCAAATGAATTGAGCGGTAAAAGGTTTTCAGTGATGTGAAGAACCAACACAATGCAAAGGATCAACAAAGGCCATCCCCCGTTGTAAAAAAGATTAAGTGAGCAAAAGGACTTTAACAATGCGAAGGATAGACGCGATACAAGCGAAACATAAGCCATCACACATTGCAGAAGTAAAATGAAAGGCCAAATGCTTGTAGCGGTACGCGATGCAAAAGAAATGGGTTCATCTCTCGTTGCTGAAATGAAACCAATGAACGATAAGGTTTCAGTGATGGGTGATACAAAGACTTCAAGTGGTAATTAGCACATGCTTCAAATTTGTTCATAAAGAAGGGGCCGCTTAGGTAGAATGAAGAGCGGGGACTTAGAATGGACTTAAGGCCATACTTAACCTAGGGTATATAAAGATAAAATATTTCAAAGCTCCAACTTTATAAAACATCAACTCTCATACCAAAATAAGAGGAAAATTCTACGCAACGAGGTAAACGAGAAACCTAGGCATAAGGGGTCGGTGACCACATGGGTACATAGGCTTAAGATGTAACTTAGACAATCAGGAACCTAGCCAACAGGTCAATGAAATATTAGAACAAAAGAACAAGGATTACAACGAAGGAAAATATGCTAAGGAAAACAACCCCATAGCATAAAACCCTAAACCCTTGTGGCATTTACCATAACAAACAGACAAGAACAAGGTCTATGGGATAACCAAGTAATGTTCAAAGATAGTGGAACATGAAAATTTGAGGGTTCTACCAGGTTGATTATGCTAAGACAACAAGGAGGTTGAGATGAGATGGAGGAACAATTAGCTGATTATGTTCCTACAGAATAAGAAGTTGAACAAAGATTCCCCTCCTCTGTGGTTGGTGATGCAATGGCCCCATTTGTTCCTGAAGATAGAATTGTGACATGGGAATATAATGAAGATGAAGATGATGATGTGAGGGTCCAAGCTTGTAAGGAATTCATGGTTGATGATTCTTTCATCCAAACTAAAGAGTTAAGGGATTTTGTTATTGAGATAAAAGGAAGAGGTAGAATTGATGAAAGAAATTGATGCAATTACATGAAGAGGTTGAGAAAAAGGTTGAGGAAGAATTGATGAAAGAAATTGCTGCAATTACTCCATCACAAGCAAGAAGACTGGTGAAGGATAATGGAATCATGATATTGTCAGGATGGGATGTAATTTCAGCAATTGCATTAGATTTTGTAAGGAATGATACATAGGCCTCTATTTCTAAGGAGCATTTTGACAATAAGGTTTTTGGCTCTGGTTTCAGCCCAAGTCTGCATACTTTAGTAATTTGGTCAATGACACCAAATACTGGGAAACCAAGAGTGGTGAAGTCAATTGGAGAAATCATAGGAGAAGTGATTGTTAGAAGAGCAACTGAAATGACACCAACACAAGCTACAAAATTGACAATGTATGCAACCATGTTGAGTGTATATATAGTTGAGATATCCTAGGAAAGATATGATAAGTTTCTTGGAAAGTACAATAGGGTTTTGGAGGAGGTCAATAAAATGAGAGCCACTGCAGCTCATGCAAGCTCATCCCAAAGGGCCCTACCACCTCCAACAATTCTTTTGAATTTTCAGCACAGGATAGGGAAACATTGTCATTGAGAATTAAGGGATTGAAAGAGGAATTGGAAGTAGAGAAAGAAAATGTAAAGAAAGCTAGGTTAGATACTGCAACAATGTCCAAGGAAATCATTGATGATATCTTGCAGCATAGGATTTCTTGTGTATCACATAAGACATACAACATTTGGAGTGTGTATAAGAGTATCCATGAAGCTCAACAAAGGTACACTCAGGTGCAAGAAGCTTTCCAGAATGTTTGGAGAAAATGGAGTGCAAGAGATGGTGCTCTCAAAGAAATGGTGGTAAATATGAAAGATGATCCTGAGGCACACACACATCTCCCTGAGTTAATAAAGGAAATTTAGTTGTTGGGAGAAATATTAGCCTTCTATGGAAAATTAGGTGTGCAATTGCAAAATAAAATTAAAATTTTTAGAGACTTGGAAGGGTATGGGGTGTCAAAGATTTTGAATGGAGAAGGCCTGATAAAGGACTTTAGTGTATGGAAGGAATATTTTGGATATCTCCTTAAGGTTTTCCCTTAGATTATTTATGTTTTTGGAAAACCTAACTCTACTGCATTAAATGTTCCAATTGATGATATGTTTAGAATTGAAGTGAATACAGATACATTTGTTAAGGAGGCCAAAGTGATGATGGATGCAAGGTACAACCTGGATGATTCCAAGGTGTAGAAGTTGTTGGATGTGAATTGGCCTACTAAGGAGGAATACAATAAATGGCTTGAAAAGTTTACAGATTAAGCCTATGTTACAACAATGTTTAAATATTGTTTCCTCCTCGATTTAGAGTTGATGAGATAGGGGTGTTGATGTGGAAGTACTTTTCTCTTTGCTTTCTTCTTGTTTTCATGCTTTTCGCCCTACTTTTTTGGGAGCACATGGATAAAGTATTGTTGCTCGTGGAAGGAGTGTCTTCATTGATTGAAGAGACTTTTGGAAGGAAGGAATATCTACATCGGTGAATGAAAATAACTTTTGTCTCATCTAGGATATTCCCCCCAAGTTTTGCAAATATAATAGTCTTTTGGGAATGGATTGTATTTTTCAAATGTAAATGTGACAAGTGTCAATTGGCCCAAAGCTTGTTTTGATCCCTTGTTTTTATAAAAGGGAATTCAAGGCCATTGACATGGTTGTTGATTGATCTCATGGAAAATTTTGTAAGGAGCAATACATAGAATAGAGTCTTTAGTCTATATCTAGGATTTCGAGTCATTTTATGCAAGCTCAATTTTGTATGATAGTTCTAGCATTTAAATATAAGAATGGAATATCTCTTGATCCAATTTTCTCCTCGTGTACTTGTTATATGGGTTATTAATGAAACTAATCAAGGATTGTTTCATAAATCTTCATTGTGTTTCAATGGATGTGTGGTTTTGTCTCTATTCTAATTCAAGGAGTTAGTTAAAGTAATTTGATTGAACCATAGGTTTATGTGATTTGTATACGAGGATATAGTAATGAGTTATGGTTTTGGATGTTTGAGTATGGTGTTGTAATGTAGCATTATATTAGCTTTGTAATGCTAAGCTTTAAGATTTTTTTTATCTATTATGGCTTGTATTTAAGTGGACTCCCTGCCCTAGGTTAAAGCACTGGTCTATGACTTATATTTACTTTACATTTGTAAGGTCTTTCACAAACAATACATTTAAATCAATAAATCTTTAAACTCTTGTTGAAATGTATGTCAAATTGAAATATATTATGCTCCATTTCTTGTAAAATAATTGGTGTGTAAAGGATTTGTTGAGTCTTTGAATTTATTAAATTGTCAACTAATTTGTGTTGAGCTAATATGTTTTCTACAATGTATAAGGTTAATTGGCACAAAGGATCTTAAATACATTGTGTAGGATCACCCTCTTGAGTCTTGTGGAGCCCAAAGTGGAAGAGGAAGGTATTATTGCTTTCACTTGTTCCTTGGCCAATCCCTCCAAATAGCTAACCATTGGAAGATGGCAATTCCATTGGTTATTTGTGAGATCTGCTTGGTTTATTAAAAACACCAACAAAACCAAAATATGTTGAAACTCTTGTTGTGTAGATGTGCCCAAGCTCATCAAATTTGATGTGTTCTTGCTAAATTTTGGCAACATAATGACGTTCAATTTCTCAAAGTTGCATGATATGATAAAAATGGTTTTGGTTTTTATGATTTTGGGTGAAAAAGGATGAAGGGTGAGGATTGATTGAGGGATATCAATGGTGGAGATGAAATATGATCTCTCAAGCCACCTTTTTGTTTTGATTGACACAATGAGAGGTTTTAATAGGGAGATGGTACCTTAGGAAGTACCTTGCAGGGAGGGAAAGATCTTTCCTATAAAGGAATTCCTTGTCCCACATTCCAAAGGTGTGGGGTGAAAGGGAATAAATGAATTTTAAATTAATTAGGTGTACTTTGAGGGGACAAGACCCATGTGGGGTTCCTTTTTCAAAAGGGGAAAGCCTTTAAGGCTTAGAGAAAATAGTGGATGGGTAATAAATAGGAGTTGACCCCTTTTCTAATCATGATATTAGGAATGTGCAAGTGATTAAGGGAGTGATTAGGCTTAGATTGGGGGATGGATTAGGCCAAGTGGAGGTGATGGAGTATGTGACACCTCTTAATCAAATATTAAGCATGTGCCCATGGTTAGTGGGATCATTAGGATGGGATTAGAGGGTAGTAGAAAATGATGGAGGATGAGACTAGGAGAGGGAAAGGGATAGGAATTAAATAATTAAATATAATTCTTGTTTAGAGGAGAAAGGGGAAAGGGGTTTTAGGAATTAAATTAAATAAATAAGGTATTTATTTAATTTAATAAATGGATGGAACACCATAGTCTAGGATAAGTAAATTAAATAAATTATGACCTTATGACTTTAGCATGAACATTAATTAAATAACAAGTCATTATTTAATTAACATAGACGATGGGGGATTTAGATGAAATATAGGATAAAATTGATCAAATGATATTGGTCAATTTTAGGTGTTTACATATATCATTGTATTCATTAAGCTACTAACAACACTACCATAAGGTACATTATTCATATCCTCTACATCATTATTTGACTTAGGTTTCCTATACAATGAAAGATTACTACCTATAGGTAAAGGAATAATCATCAGTTTATAATTATGCATAGAAAGCCACTACAAAATAATTTCAACATACTTGTGTTTACTAAGCCAAATATTTATGTGAAATTGGTCTCTCGTGATCTCTATTCCTAGAATGATTTTTTTTGTCCCTAGATCCTTCATGTCAAATTCACTAAAAATTCAAGTCTTGAGCTCCCCAGTCATCGTTGTAATGTCCTCTCCAAGTTAGTCATCAATCATCAGTGAGATTAGCCTATCATTTTGACCCTTGTAGGCTAATAAGTATGGATAGAGGGTCTTATAAGGCTTGTATCGTCTCCAAAGTTCAGTGGTTTCCAGTCTTGGCTTTTGTTTGACACTCACAGGGCTCTGTTTGCTATACTTACTATTTATAGTAAGTCAAAAGATGGTCAGGAGAGACCCTTACTATTTTTAGTAAGGCATTTGGTTGTATGGAGATTCACAGAGTTGATCCTAGTTTCAGTCGGTTTGATGAAATATGAAATATTGAAGGAGATATTAAAGTTTAAATGGCTCAATTAATATTTTAATTATAAAAGGGGATATTATAAAGTTATAATTTAACTTTATAACTTTGAGGGGTCAATTTATCATTAAAAGGGGGCCAATTATGCAATTAAATATTAGGCGCCCATTCCAAGGTTATTAAAGGGGTGAAAATTAAATGAAACAAATATTATAACATTTAATTGTTATTAAATTGCTTTTTTGGAGGAAATCGACCTCTCCTTGGAATTATATATATTTTAGCCTTGTGAAAAGAAATTCATTCTATTGAGCATTTGGAGTTGATGAAAAAATTGTCTGAGAGAAGGAAGCCAAGGATTTCATTCTTCGAGCCATTAGAGAACGATGCATTCTTCAGTGTTGCAACCATTTGAGGTGGTGAAATATCCATTGAATTTGGCATTTGGGAGTACTTCACACAGAGGTTCTCATTGAGAAAAATAGAGATAATCAGAGGGTTTGAGTGCAATTATCAATCATCGAATTTAGAGATTAATGCAACATCTTTCCAGTAGTTATTTGTGATTGTTGGGACTTCATACAAGAAGGGACAACTTTCTTTTTGTAGCCCATTTACAATAGCAAGGGCGATTTAGGGAGACAGGGGCGATTTCAGCTAAGGAGGGCTCAAAAAAACTAGACAAAAATTGTGAAGGGGTGCCTAGGCCTATAGACCCCAGCCACATCATCTTTGAGGAAAAAGGCTACACATTTTTGAAGAATCAAATTTATTTGTAAGGTGCTTTTTTGGCTGCAAAATACCAACATCAGCTGTTACTTCTTGTTATTCAGGTATGTGAATGTAATTGCATATTTGATACAATAAAAAGTTAGCCTCTATCATTACAACGATAGCTTATTTTCAGTTTTTGCATTTCTTTTATTTGTTTATGTTTGGATTTCATTTATTTATATGCAAAAAAACAAAAAAAAGCATAAAACCCCCAAAACACAAAAAAATTGCAAAAATGTCAAAACCAAAGCAAGTCTCAGAAGGTGAACGAAGAAGAGTTCTTACATTGGTATCAGAGCCTTAATCCTGCCATCTTAAAGGGTTAAAGGTTCACATGAAAAGTCACCACAGATACTACACTCGCAGTAAAGCAGAGCCAAAAGAGAATTGGCAAGAGGATAATCCATTTGCAGAAGAACCATTAGCAGAAATGGGTGACAGGGAAGAAGGGGGCCCACAAAGGAATGAAAAAAAAATGAGGATAGGGATGATGACAGAGAGGTGATAGAGACCTCGAGGGATTTACAGGTTGGACAACAATAGGTAGCTGGTGTACTACAACAACTCACAACAACTCTACAACAGTTGAATTTACCTAGGAGACAACCCCAGGATCAGGATGATGATAGGAGTGTAGTTGGGTCACGAAGAGTGTAGAGAGCACCTTCTCGTACTAAAGATAGGCCTACTCGACCCACGTTCCTACGAGAAGAGCAAGTTGAGGAGAATGCAGGAGATGTTGAAGATCCAACACATGTTGATGCAGTTATGGATGCCAATGATGAGTGGGAATTACTGACCCCTCAAGTGCGTGAGCGCATGCATTTTGATCATTTTCTGTCTTTGAGGGTTGAATATTACAGGTCTCGACAAGGGCATAGGCCTTAGAATCAAAACAAGGACTTGAAACATGCCACTAGAAAAATCACATTACCCAATTTTGATGGCAGTGGCAAGGTAACAACTCAGTATTGGATTCATAGGTTAGACAACTTCTTGTCACTTCGACCTATGTCTGAAGAAGAAGCAATCAAGTATGCCACACTACATTTAGAGGGAGTACCCCATGATTGGTGGTATCATGGGATGGTGACACTACAACATGATCGCATCACCTCTTATTAGGAGTTCATGGATAGGCTGGTTGATCATTTTGATAAAAAGGATCCAGAGGTATATTTCAGGGACTTGGCACAACTTAAGTAGGTCGAGAACTTGGAGAATTACATCAATGATTTTTTAGAGATTATCCATGATGGTATCAAACATATTGGAAAGAAGGCTAGTTGTACTTTTTGTGGAAGGCTTAATGGAACCATTACGAGGGTGGATAAAGGATTTTGATCCACCAACATTACAGGAGGCAATGAAGAAAGCCAGGAGTATGGAACTTGTAGCCCCATCAAGCAAGTTCACATCAAAAGGCTCTTCTTCATTTAGGGACAATAAAACATTCAATAAAAGTAAAGAAAAATCAGATTATAAGGGGGATCAAAAGGGGAAATCAATAGCTCCATTTGATCGTGAAACTCTCAATGATTTGCGAAAGAAGAAGCTATGTTTCTATTGCAAAGGTCCCTATGATGCAAATCATGATTGTCCCTTAAGACCAAAAGGTAAAGCTAATCGAGTTATGTGGGTATTTTATGAAGATTTAGAATCTAAAAATTTTGATCAGCAAGCTGGTCATGAAGAATCAAAGGATGAAAAGTCATAAAAAGAAGAGGAAAAGGGAGTAGAAATCAATCTTCAGGAGGCACGTCTTACTAGTATCCAGTAGGAAGGTTCATTTAGAATGTGTGGTGTCCTAGCTGGTCAAAAGGTCATCACTCTTTTGGATATAGGTGCCACTCATAATTTTATCGATGCATGCTTTGTGGAGAAGCGTGGGATCATGACCGAGGAGTTTGAAGGCATAAGGGTGAAGGTAGCTAATGGATACACCCTTAAGTGTGACAGGATGATTAAAGATCTCCCTATGCACCTAAATAGATATAACTTTAAGGCTGATTATTATGTGGTAAACATGGGGACATAGATGTAGTCCTGGGAATGAGATGGCTCCATGCTATTGAGAAGTTCACTCTCGACCTTCGTGAGATGGAGATGAGTTTCGAGGTGGATGGAAAAAATCATATGCCAAAAGCCATCAGGGATAGCAGTTTCAGGATGTTACACTTAGGCGGATGGAGAGACTCATGTGACATAATATGGTTGAGTGGGAAACTGAGTGTGTGTTGATGCCATTGTAGGAAGGGCAACAAAAATCAAAGTATCACTCGGATATACAGGAGTTGAGAATCAAACATGGGAAAGTGTTCAGTGACATTCCCCCAACAAAAAAGATGAGATAAAGAAAACTATTAAGGAGCTGCTCGCAATGGGTCACATTCTACCTAGCAAATCACCATTTTCCTCATCAGTCATCCTAGTTAAGAAAAAAGATGGTACACTACACATGTGCATTGACTACTAGATGCTAAATAAGAGGACCATCAAAAACAGGCACCCTATCCCACAGATTGATGAGCTGATCAACGAGCTTCATGGTGCCTGTCATTTCTCAAAAAATGATTTGAGGTTTGGCTATCATTCGATTTGGGTCAGAGAGTATGATATAGAGAAGATGACATTCTAGTTCCATTGTAGACATTTTGAGTTTGTGGTGATTCCATTTGGGCTAACCAATGCGCTGACGACTTTTTAGGCCACCATGAACAAAATATTCTAGCCACAGTTGAGGAAGTTTGTACTTGTTTTCTTTGATGACATCCTGGTGTACAGTAGAACATGGGAAGAGCATCTTGCTCATCTGGATACAGTGTTGGGAATTCTGGATAGGGAGTCTTTGTATGCAAAGGAGTCAAAATGCGAGCTTGGCATGGCATAACTGTTATATTTAGGCCACATCATTAGTGCAAAGGGTGTGCAGATGGATCCTAATAAGATCCGTGCTATCATTGATTGGCCAACTCCAGAGAATCTCACTCAGCTACGCGGATTCTTGGGTTTGTGTGGTTTCTACCACTGGTTTTTCAACGGATACTCACGTCATGCAGCACCACTCACTGATTTGATGAAGAAGGGTGCATTTATATGGACTCCTGAGGCACAAGAGTGTTTTATGAGGTTCAAATAGATTATGACTACATGTCCCGTCATTGCTTTGCCTGACTTCACAAAACCTTTCGAGCTTCAATGTGACGCTTTGAGAGAGGGGATTGGTCTTGTGATTATGTAGGATAAGCACCCGATTGCATTTGAGAGCAGGAAGCTTAGAGGACCAGAGAGGAGTTATAGTATTTATGATAAGGAGATGTTGGCCATAATGCACGCTTTGGCCAAATTCAAGCAATATCTTATTGGCAGCAAATTTTGTATAAAAACTAACCATAATAGTTTGAGACACTTCTTGGGGCAGCGAGACCTTAATGACTGTCAGCAAAAATGGGTCAGTAAACTTCAGTCATATGACTTCGACATTACATTTTTCAAGGGTACTCAAAATGTTGTTGTTGACGCTTTATCTCATCGACCACACTTGAACGCTATGGTTTAGATCTCAAAGGACTGGAGGCATTTGATAGTGGCAGAGTATGCCAAGGATACATGGGCATCGAGGATCATTGAGGGGTTAGTTTAGGACAACAAATATACAGTTGTAAATGAGCTCATCATTTACAAGGGTAGGATCTATTTGACTCCAGGGTTCGAGATGAAGAGCATTCTACTACGGACTTTCCATGATGTTCCCACTCCAGGACACCCGGGGTATTTCAAGACTTACAGTCAGATCAGGGAGAGGTTTACTTGGAAAGGGCTTAAAGTAGACGTTCTTCAGTATGTTAGAGAGTGTCCCATTTGTCAGCAGAACAAACAGGAGCACACCTACCCAGCAGGCTTACTACAATCACTTCTGATTCCTGATAGGAAGTGGGAATGCTTGTCCATGGACTTCATTACGGGCTTTCCTAAAGCCCAGGGGAGAGATTGTATACATGTGGTTGTAGATCGGTTAACAAAATATGCCCATTTCTTTCCGATTGCAGCTACATACACGACTACACAGGTGGCAGAGTTGTTTTTATGAGAGGTATTCAGGCTACATGGGTTACCTCAGAGCATAGTTAGCGATAGGGATAGCCGATTCTTGAGTCATTTTTGGCAGGAGATATTCAGACTCTATGGGACCGAACTCACTCCGAGTACTAGCTACCACCCGCAGATCAACGACCAAACAAAGATAGTTAATAAATGGGTGGAAGGTTACCCCAGGAACTACATAGTTGGGGAGAAAAAGGCTTGGGTTACGTGGATTCACCTATGCGAGTATTGCTATAACTCCACTTATCACATGTCGATACAGATGACACCATTCTTGGTGTTATATGGTTATGAAGCCCCTAGTTTCCTTGATCTACTATTGAGCGGCAGTAGAGTGCTTAGTGCTGGCGATTTGTTGCAGGAGAGCCAGGACATTATGAGGGCTCTCAAGGAGAATATTGCTAAGGCACATAATCAACAAAAATAATATGCATATCAAAGAAGGACTGAGAGATCTTTTGAGGTTGGGGACATGGTGTATCTGATGTTGCAGTCGTATCGCTAGTCAATACTCAGGAAAAGCGGTGCTAAAAAACTTAAACCACACTACTATGGGCCTTTTCGGATTATCAGGCGAGTTGGTGAAGTAGCATATGAGCTAGATCTTCCAACAGATAGTAGGGTACACAATGTCTTCCATGTATCACGCCTTAAAAAGGCATTGGAACATCATGTGATTTCGTCAGCAATGTTGCCACCCCTGGATGATGAGGGGAAGTTGATTCTAGTGCCTGAGGCTATACTGGATTTTAGAGAGAGACAGTTGCAAAGGTGGGCCATCAGTGAATACTTGATCAAATGGAAGGATTTTTCGGTAGAGGATGCCACTTGGGAGGGTGAGGAGATCTTGCAACACCTAGAGTTGAGATTGCTTGGGGACAAGCAATTTCAGGGAGGGCAGACTATAATGTCCCCTCCATGTTAGTCATTAGTCATCAGTGAGATTAGCCTATCATTCTAACCCTCGTAGGCTAATAAGTATGGATAGAGGGTCTTCTAAGGCTTGTATTGTCTCCAGAGTTTAGTGGTTTCTAGTCTTGGCTTTCGTTTGATGCTCACAGGGCTCCGTTTTCTATACTTACTATTTATAGTAAGTCAAAAGATGGTTGGGAGAGACCCTTACTATCTTTAGTAAGGCACTTGGTTGTATGGAGATTCACAGAGTTGATCCCAGTTTTAATCAGTTTGATGAAATATGAAATATTGGAGATATTAAAGTTTAAATGGCTCAATTAATATTTTAATTATAGAAGGGGATATTATAAAGTTATAATTTAACATTATAACTTTGAGGGGTCAATTCATCATTGAAAGGGGGCCAATTATGCAATTAAATATTAGGCACCCATTCCAAGGTTATTAAAGGGGTGAAAATTAAATGAAACAAATATTATAACATTTAATTGTTATTAAATTGCTTTTTTGGAGGAAATCAACCTCTCCTTGGAATTATATATATTTCAGCCTTGTGAAAAGAAATTCATTCTATTGAGCATTTGGAGTTGATGAAAAAATTGTCTAAGAGAAGGAAGCCAAGGGTTTCATCTTTGAGCCATTGGAGATTGATACATTCTTCAATGTTGCAGCCATTTGAGGTGGTGAAATATCCATTGAATCTGGCATTCGGGAGTACTTCACACAGAGGTTCTCATTGAGCAAAATAGAGGAGATAATCAAAGGGTTTGAGTGCAATTATCAATCATCGAATTCAAAGATTAATGCAACATCTTTCTAGTAGTTATTTTTGATTGCTGGGACTTCATACAAGAAGGGACGACTTTCTTTTTGCAGCCCATTTGCAACAGCAAGGGCGATTTAGGGAGACAGGGGTGATTTTAGCTAAGGAGGGCTTAGAAAAATTAGACAAAAATTGTGAAGGGGCGCCTAGGCCTATAGACCCCAACCACATCACCTTTGAGGAAAAAGGCTACACATTTTTGAAGAATCAAATTTATTTGTAAGGTGCTTTTTGGCTGCAAAATACCAACAATAGTTGTTACTTCCTGTTATTCAGGTATGTGAATGTAATTGCAGATTTGATACAATAAAAAGTTAGCCTCTATCATTACAATGATAGCTTATTTCCAGTTTCTGCATTTCTTCTATTTCTTTATGTTTTGCTTTCATATCTTTATATGCAAAAAACAAAAAAAGCATAAAAACCCCAAAACACAAAAAAATTGCAAAAACGTCAAAACCAAAAGCAAGTCTCAGAAGGTGAATCAAGAAGAGTTCTTACAATCGTCTTGTTATTATCAATAAGCAACATGTCATCCACATACAAGATAATAAGTAGAATATGATCCTCAATATATTTAATTTATACATAGCGATCTTCACTTCTAAAAAAACCTAACTGCAAAGCTAATGAATCAAATTTTTGGTAACACATCCAAGGAAATTATTTCAAGCCATAAAAAGATCATTTTAACTTGCAAACCAAATGTTCTATCTTGTTGCATATATATTTATGGCTTAAGATCACCATGTGAGAAAGTAATTTAACATCCTCTCCTTAATATCAAAACCACAAGCTACAATAATAGATAATTTGAATATAATGAAAGATAATTTAGCAACAAGGGAGAAGTTTAAAAAAAAATCATCTCACTCTCTCGAGGAGTAGGCCTTGGAAACTATTAGCCTTGTACCTATCTAACTGAACATATTCTTCGTTTTTCTTTATATACACCCACTTGAAACTAATGGGGCTTCTTCCCCTAGGAAAACTTATAAGATCCCATGTATCACACTTGTCCAAGGCAATAATATTCTCCTACATGGTCTCTATCCAAGAATAACACTTGTTTGAATAGAAAGTCTACTTGAAAGATCTTGGTTCATCATTGGTATAATAAAATAAACACACAATACAAATTTGGTGGACTACAATTATCAACTAGGTTCTATTGTCTTGTGGATATTCTCAATATTGGAGTAAGGGATTCTTATTGTCCCTTTGTATGCTTAACTATTTAGAATTCTCTTCTTTCTCTTCATCCTATAATCCATAATTTTTTTCTTCAATATGTGTATCTTCCCACTTCTTGACCTTAGTCTCAAAATGCATTATTTTCCTTCCTTTATTTTTTTTATGGTTGAATAGGACATGAAAAAACTTTAAATTCCTTGATAATCACATATTTAAAATAAATCATTTTTTAGGTTAGATAATTACAAAGCTTATAACCTCTTAGATTCTCACCATAACCAATGAAGATGCATTTCTATGTTTTAGGATCCAAGTTGGATCATTATTTCTAAGGCATGTGAACAAAATCCTCACAACCAAATATCATTAAATATGAAACAAAAGGTTTCTTATCTATCAAAACTTCATAAGATGGTTTATCCAAAAGAGCCAAATATGGAGATTAATTAATCAAGTCACAATTAGTGTTCATAACCTTTACCAAAAATTACCAATCCAACTACATACCACTCATTTAACTTTCATCTCTTCCTATTAAGGTTTAACTATTACTCTATGCAACTCCATTTTAATGAGGTATATATGGATTAGTTTCCTATTGAACAATACTTGAATGTCTACAAAATCCATCAAATTACCTAGAGAAATATTCACTACCATTTTCAAAACTCAATACCTTTATTTTCTTACATGTTTTCTCTCTCTATTAAAGCCTTAAAAAATCCTTAAACTTGGAGAATACTTTATATTTACTGAGAAAAAACAAATCCACGTGTATCTAGAGTAATCATCAATGGATGTAACATAATAATGAGATTTATTCATTGAACCAACACCTATTGGATGAAACACATCCAAATCAGTAGCTTCTAATAATTAATATAATCTATTATTCCCAATAGAAAATGAAGCTCTATTTTATTTTCCAAGAACAAAATGCTCATAGAAATAAAAATGATCATCAATAAACAAAAATAATATCCATATTTTTATTAATCATGGTTAAATGACCAATTTCACCAATGTGGCCCAAACATTGGTATCACAACATGCATGTACTTTTAGATTTGTCAGTTATATTGACAAAGCTACAAAATGTGGAGGTATCAAGCCTAAGAAAAACCCACAACATGAGCCTCTAGCTACCACAAAATATTCTTTTACCAACCTACAACTAGACTTGTAAAATGTCACATGCACTCTAAAATCATTCAAATTTGATATAGAAAGTGATTTTTTCATAAGTCCTAGAATTTGCAAAATATTATTCACTCTTCCATCATTAGACATAACTATGTCTTTCCCTTACCAACAATCCAATGAGTACTATTATCACCAATGAAAAAAGATCATCCATCATAAGTTTTGTATCTTGAGAACCATTCCTAATGGGAGTTACATGGTAAGTGCAAGTTGAGTCAATGAGTCAAGCGTTATCACCAATAGGGTTAGTAGAAATAACCAATGCATCATTATCACCATCGTCAAAATATTTTCTACAAAGGAATCATCATAACATTTTTAATTTATTTTTTGCATTCCTTCTTCACATGTCATCTCTTTCCAAAATTCCAACATTTTACTCTTTCTAGAGGTTTTTGACCATACTTTTAATTTGGAACTCCTTTTTTTCTTTTAATCCTATTTAGACTCATCCTTTGGTATTCCTTGAACATGAAAGACATCCTTCAAGCCCTCATCCAAATATTTTCTCCTCATTTCCTCTAAAAATAAGGTAGCAATAAGGGAGTCCATATTTAGCTTTGCAACACTACCACTAATAACAACAATTAAATTTTCTCAAGATTCAAGAAAATAACAAAAAAATACAATAGAATTATCTTCTTCTTCAAGGTTAACACCTACTAAAGCTAGCTAAGTCAAAATCAAGTTGACATTTAAACATTTTGCGATAGAATCACCTTCCTTATTTTTTAAAGAATGTAAGCATATTTTTATATTAATTTATTTGTTAAAATTACAGTTTGGTAAATATCACCTATCCTCTTCCACAAATAAAATACAATGGTCTCCTTTGAGACATTCAAGAGGACACAATCTACAAGAAACAATTGAATGGTTCATTGTGCCTTCTTGTCCATTTTTAAAAATTTTTATTAGAAATTCTTTCAAAATTAATTTCCTTTGCTACAAATTTTCACTAATCATTCAATTCCAAGAGGTCCTCCATCTTCAATTTCCCCAAATATTACCCAAAGCCATCAAACTTACCAATCTTTGAACAAGAATGATGCCATGTTCACAACCACAAGAAAATCTACAAAATCCACTAAATTTAATGTTCCTAGTAAAAAAAAACTTCAAAACACTTCTAGAGAGACATCCTTCTTTGATCACAATTGTAACTTTGAGACCAAAAAATGAAGAAAAATAGTGAGAAATTACAATGAGAATATAACATAAAGTGTACAAATTCAACTTCGATAAAATGGTAGATATGTGATTAGCCATCAAATCTAAAATGTAATATGGATAAAAAATTGTAACAAAAAATTAAAATTAGAAAACACATATGACACTAGATATATGTGGAGAAACCTTTCTAGAAAAAAAACTACACCACTAAAGAGATATCAATCTTGTAATAATCAAGAATAAATTTCTATAACAATGTAATTCACTTTTATCTTATTTAATTTGATATCATTTAGACAATATAACATTACCTATAAATAACCCATATAATACCTCTATCTCATGTATCCAATATGTAGACTTTAAGCAGGCCTAAAAACCACCAAACTTTTAGGATTTGGTGTTGTACACCATTGCATAAATTTATTTATTAAAATGTTGTAATTAAATAATTGTTTAGTGTAGTGCACCTAGGAGGTGTGTTTAGCTACATTAGATAATTATTTGGGGCCACTTGTAAAGTTGTATTGTAACATTGGGTTAATTAATTTATATGTAAGAGACATAAGATAATTATTTAATATTTGGAGAAAGTATTTAATAATGTGCAAACTTGGTACCTAATATTAAATGAGGGGTCAATGGTTTTGCATTCACATGGTTTTGTAGTACATGGTTTTATCTTACCATTTGGTTGTATTTGTGTGAGATTATGTCTATAAAAACACACATGTTTAGTGGTTAAGGTTGGATGGGTGAGTGGGCTATCATATTTTTTGAGTCTTTCTGAGGACTGCATATGTGAAGCATGGCATGGGATGTGTGGATTCATGCTCGAACACATGGAGGATACATTGGAGAGGCTTGATGTTTTAGAAGTATTCATTGTAACTATGTAAGTGAATGCATTATTTTATTATTGAATAATAGATGGAGTATGGATACATTTGGAGGTAGGGTTTTTCCCTCTTGAAGGTTTTCCTAGGGTATATCTTATGTTATCTTGTGGCTTGTTTATTTGATCTATGCATTATGGTTATTTTGTAAGCTTGTATGCATGCTTTTCTCTCATGGGGTTATGTGAGAAATGGATTAAATGAGCTTGGTATTGATGCATTATTTCCTAGTACAAATAAGGTCCCAAAATACCATGGTGTGAATCCTCATGATCCTCTATTCATGGAGAGCATCTTCAAATAATAGAAAATAAATATCAAGTTCCCCATTAAGAAACCATTTACAAGGCATGTCTCTTTGTATTCCAAAATGACATTTCATCTTATGTTTCCTCTTTCCATGTATTCTTGCAATAATAATCCCAAACAATTGAAGAATAATTATTATTATTTTTATCATTGCCACACATGCACACCAAAAATCACTCATTCCATGCACTAAGGATCAAATACATTAATTTTCCATCACCACATAAAATTAAATACAATAGAAATAGGAATTTGCAAGGTAGATATCACCTAATCCAAATAATAGCACATTTACTAGGGAATGCATATAGGACCATTCTTTGTTGTGACCTTAAGGACATTCCAAAAAGGTGGTAGCTTCTATGCAAAGAAATGTGAGAAGATTTTCTTTAAAATAGGTATTCAAGAAAAAATTCATGGGATCATTCACATAAGCAACAAAGGTATTTGGGAAATGCAAAGCTTTTCCTAGTGATGACACAAGATAAAGGTTTGAAACTAGATTAAATGAACTGGGTATTGATGCATTATTTTCTAACAAGTGGTATCAGAGATTTCATGGTTATGGGAGATGTGAGCTCCAAGGTTTTGTTATAACCCTTTTTTGAGTAGATTTGGTGTAAAGTTGAATCCATGACACCTAGATATGAATGTGAGTTCATGATGGACTTTAGAAGAGATTGTTCCTGGAGTAAGTCATGATGACTTGGTTATCATGGAGGAGAATTATCATTCCCCACTCTTGGTCTACTTAACGGTTTATCTTCTAATAGATATTTCCCATACTATTTTTTAGATATGTTATGTTTTATCTTTCATAGATCTGGATCTTGAGCTATGGATAGTTGGTTCTATAAGATTCATTTTGAGGGATGTTTGGCATGGCTATATCCTTGTGCATATGAGATATTTTATGTTATCATCAGTTGATGAGGAGTTTTAGATGATGTTTATTGGGTTGATTTCCTATTTTTGGGAATGGATATTATGAGTTTGATCTCCCTTGGTTAGAGAGGCTTACATCCATATTGATATTACATGATATATGTTGCATTTGATCTATGAGATTGAGTGGTTGGGTGTTGTTGAAGATTTTCATTTGGGGTTGTAAGGAGATCATACTTGACATAGTATAGCACTTTGAGGTGCTGGTAGGACATGTTATGGTTTATAGGTTTTCTCTTGTCATCTATGGTTTCTTCCTAGAGGTTCATGTTCATATGATTTGGGAGGATTGTGGTGACATGTTGTGAGATATTATGCAGTTGTTTGTGTTGCATGTGTGGACCATTGTGTTTGTTCTTGATACTGCATTTTTTGATCATTTTCCACACCTTGATATGAGTTTTGATTAGTAGACTTGATATGCCTTGATCATTTTCAGATTTAACATTACTTGTGCAGTGGGAGTTCCTAGATATCTATGTTCTGCATTGACAAGTTTATACAAGGAGCTTGTGACGGTGGTTTATGGGTTACATATGTTGGCATGAGTTTACTGATATTGTTGATACCTAGGATGTATAGATGGTTGGATGTATTAGCATGTGTTATGGATGATATTTCAAATCATGTGGGCTTTTACCTTTGACAACAACTTGGAGCCTTTGTTATCACTTGGATTTGATGCTTGTGTTCTTGGATTGGTGCATCTTCACATTGGCTTGTTCCTTTTCTTCCATAGGTGGCATGTTGGATGATGAGAGTTCTTGCTTTAGATGGTGGTCACTTTGGTTTATTGCAAGTATCTTGACGAAGCACGAGATCATGTTGGAGATTCATATGGTTTCATGTATGAGTATGATGATGTACTTCATTGATTAACCCTTATGCAATGTATACAACAATTGGAAGAATGTTAGGATTTGGTGTTGTACACCATTGCATAAATTGATTGATTATAATGTAATCAAATAATTATTTAGTGTGGTGCACCTAGGAGGTGTGTTTAGCTACATTAGATAATTATTTGAGGCCACTTGTAAAGTTGTATTGTAACATTGGGTTAATTAATTTATAAGAGACATAAGATAATTATTTAATATTTGGGGAAAGTATTTAATAATGTGCAAACTTAGTACCTAATATTCAATGAGGGGTCAATGGTTTTGTAGTACATGGTTTTATCTTACCACTTGGTTGTATTTGTGTGAGATTGTGTCTATAAACACAACACATGATTAGTGATTAAGATTGGTTGGGTGAGTGTGCTATCATATTTTTTGAGTCTTTCTAAGTATTGCATATGTGAAGCATGGCATGGGATGTGTGGATTCATGCTTGGACACATGTGGATGATGCATTGGAGAGGCTTGATGTTTAGAAGTATTCATTGTAACTATGTAAGTGCATGTATTGTTTTATTGTTGAATAATACATGGAGTATGGATGATTTTGAAGGAAATTTTTTTCCCAAGGTATATCTTATGTTATCTTGTGGCTTGTCTATTTGATCTATGCATTATGGTTATTCTATAAGCTTGTATGCATGCTTTTCTCTCATGAGGTTATGTAGGAAATGGATTAAATGAGATGGGTATTTGATGCATTATTTTCTAACATAAACAAGGTCCCAAAATACCATGGTATGAATCCTCATGACCCTCTATTCATGGAGAGCATCTTCAAAGAATAGAAAATAAATCTTAAGCTCCCCATTAAGAAACCATTTACAAGGCATGTCTAGATTTATATTCCAAAATGACCTTGAACATCTTCTTTTTTCTCTTTCTATGTCTTCTTACAATAATAATCCCAAACAATCAAAGAATAATAATTTTTTTTGTCATTGCCACACATACACACTGAAGAGCACCCATTCCATGCACTAAGGATCAAATACATTAATTTTCCATCGCCACATAAAAAGGCATTGGAATTTGCAAGGTAGATATCACCTAATCCTAATAGAGGCACCTTTACTGGATAATGCATTTAGGGCCATTCTTTGTTCTGGCCTTAAGGATATTCCAAATCCTCATTCCAAAAAGATGGTAGCTTCTATGCAAAGCAATGTGAGAGCTTTTATTTAAAATAGGTATTCAAGAAATAATTTGTGGAATTAATCACAAAAGCAATAAATGTATTTGGGAAATACAAATCTTTTCCTAGTTATGACACAAGATGAAGGTTTGAAACTAGTTACATGGCTTATAAGATTTGAATCGAATAAAAAGAGAGTATCTTGATTTTATGGAAAAATTATCATAGGGCTAGTTTAGAAGACATGCACCTTTGTATTTATTAATTTGTTGGTTATAATTTTTCTAGAGATTTCACAAATATTCTTGAGGGAGAGAACTATGAAACTAATATTTGCAAGAACTCTTCTATTGCATGTCTAAGTCCATAGAAGATCAATTTATTGAATTTAACATGAAGTAGAGCATATCAAGGTAGGTAGATCTTTGTATGGCATATAAGCAATATGAAGGTGCAAATATCATTGAAGAAAATATATGGACATCATGTTGCAAGATTTTCACCCTTGGTATCCTTGTGTTGTGCAACATGGCACTTGGGTTCGTGACATGGCTTAATTGCCTCCTGTGGATCTTGGATCTTGTATAAATCTGGCGGTTGTATCGGGCATTAATAGATCAATCTTTTGGTGCAACGATAAACACCTATGCAACAATTGGTATCAGCGTTGAGGTCACAAGTTCAAACCCCTCGCTTGTGCAAGGGGGGATTGTTGCAAGAGTTTCACCCTTGGTCTCCTTGTGTTCTGCAGTGTGGTGCTTTGGTTCATGACATGGCTTAACCACCTCCTGTGGATCTTGGATCTTGTATAAATCTGGCAGTTGTATCAGACATTAACTAGTCAATCTTTTGGTGCAATGACAACTGCCTATGCAACACATCAATAGAACTTTTTGCATAAATTATGTGGTTCTTGATTCAGATGCTTCAAAATATTCCAATTATGGTACAACAACAAGTAAGATCAATGTTGAAATCAAATTAGGAGCAATAATAATACCTCAACAAATCCCATTTATGACAATGGAATAAGCCTAAATCCTTTTATGGACCTTGGATAGACTTATGCACCTTTATGCAATGAGATGGGTTATTCATGATGGAGGAACATGTTATTGACAAGAATGGAAGACATGCATTAATCCCATATGTCATTATTGACACACAAGAGAAGAGAATGAAGACCAAGACCATCATAGAGTACTTGGTCCATTGGGGGAGCCTACTTGTAGAGAATGTTACTTGGGAGGGGCTAGAGATACTTGAACATTCAATGTAGCATTGCTCATGGGAAAGAAATTCTAGGAAGGGTGGACTTGTAATGTCCCCTTTCATAAATTCAACATTTGTGGGACCCATAGGCCCATTTCTATGCTTATTTATGAGGGGTGATTTCCAGAGAATTATATACTTGTAAAGACTAGATATGTTATTTGTCCCTAGTGTTTTTAAGAGTTTTGGACCATTTCCTATATTTCAAGGGAATTTCCTAAATTTAGAAGGTCGATTAGAGGTGTGACCCTCACCATTATTCTCCTCATATGATATTTACCATAAGGGGACTTCTTTGCTTCACATTTTTCATGCCCTTTTAATATACATGTTCATTATAAGTGCCTTGGGAAAAACATTCCTTTTTCTTAGGGGCTTTTAGAGGGCTATGGGGATAGGACCATGTCATGCAACCTACCATTAGATTTGGGTGTCACTTGTTCATAATTATTTATCTTGGATCTTTTTAGTGAGTGGTTCTCAAGTTATGGTTGATTTACTAATGTGATCAAGGTTTATTGGCTACATGGACAATTTAATGCTGTTATAGTAGTGCCATCTTATATGGTACTTGATTATTAAGTGATATTAGTGCCATATCAAATAAAATAATCTTTATTATTTGACACTAAGGATAGGTGCTTAGGGTTTTGAGCATGTCAATGAATAAATAGAGGCCAACCAACACTAAGGGGATCATTCTATGCTTATTTCAAATTTTTTGAACTTAGAGGGGGCAACTACGCATAGTGATTCAAGAATGAAAACTAGGATCCAAAGATCAAAGGACAAAGCTCCTTTAGTTTCTTGTGAGAAATCTCATTTAGGGATTTCATTTGTGCTCAAATAGACCGAGTAATTTGTGAAGTAGAACAACAATATAATATTTAGATATTGCTTACCTCTCTCCCCCCTCTTCACATCAATAGTTTGTGGATGGCACTATCCTATTTGGAGCTACCTTTGTTGTGGAAGCCAAATATTGGAAAAAGATACTTGATGATTATGCTAAAGTTTTAGATCAATATATAAACTACAACAAAAGCATGCTCTATTTCTTCAATTTTGATCCCCCTCTAAAAGAAAGATTTATGAATCCTGTGATGTCAAATTACTTACCTTCCTGCTACTTATTTGGGGCTCCTATTATCCACTAAAAAGCTCATTAATCATTATTGGCTTAATATTGTGGAGAAGTTGCAAATTAATTTGGTTAGCTAGAAAGGGTATCTCCTTAGTCAAGTTGGAAAACTTCAATTAAATTGAAAGCATCTCTTCAAAATATCTAGGTTTTCTACCTTTCTTTTTTTCTAATCCCTAATTATATGGTGGAAAGAATTGAGAATATACAAAAGAACTTTTTATAGTTGGGCATAGAGGATAAAGCTAGAATTTCTCTTGTTTTCTAGGAAAAGGTTTGTAACCCTAAAATTCAAGGTGGTGCGGAAATCAAAAGACTACAATGGTTCAACAAAGATCTTCTTGCAAAAGTGGATTGAAACTTCGTACATTGAAATAAACAACGGGGAGCCATTTTTAAAGCCAAATATCTTAATAATTTGAACCATTAAACTGCTTCTTATATTCCCCTAACATTCCCCATGGTTCAATTGTTTGGAACAACCTGCTAAAAACCAAAAATATTGTTAAAAAAGGTTTATTTTGGAGAGTGGGTGACGAAAAGAAAGTCAATTTTTGATATGACCCCTTAGCTCGAGAGTTTGTCTTGTCTTGTCTCCAAAATTTGGATGATATTAAATGTCCCAACCTTGCAATTACATAAGGTTTAATGTTAATAGGTAAGCGTGAGGGGGTTGTAGGAGGGTACCCCCCTACGAGGGGTCTAAGGGTCACACGCCTCTGTGAGGGTTAGGGGGTAGCACCCCTGAAAGCCAGATTTTATGTATATTTTATTATTGTAAATCTGGATAGTTCATCATTAGGTCTTAGATCTGACGATAGATATTTTGTTGGCTTGAATTTCCCTAGAAGGCAACCCTATTTTATGAGGGCATTGTATCACAACTATGTATTGTAAGTAATGTATTCTGAGAATCTGATAGCAGTCATGTTGCTTTTGGATCTCTGGTTGGTGATACTCCTGATAGAAGCTTGCTTTGCAAGTATATTGTAATCTTCATGATTTCTGAATAATATATTGGGTGGCTTTTGGAGTGTGGGGATTCTCCCAAAAGGTTTTCCCCATGTAAATCACTATGTTGTGTTATGTATGATATTTTTGTTAATTTTTGTTTAAGTTTTTGTAACCGTTGAAAATATCTGTAAATTTTTTCATTATCCTCCTCTCAAGATTAGTGTAGCAAGTTGTTATGCTACCTTAGCTTCCTTACATTAAAGCTTTTCTTATAAGACATAATGGAGAAAAGATTCATAATTATATTGGTTGGAGTGGCCTAAAGCCTATGTGAACGAACTTTGGGGAACAATTGATTGGAAGAAAAAAAATTAGGAGTGAAAGGAAACAAAAACAATAGGAAGATGTGAAGCAACTTGGGAAAATTATTGGAGACTATTGTTTCTTCTCTCTCAATAAAGAAGACAAATGTATCTAGGTGGCTAATCCCTTTGGCTCTTTCTCTGTCAGATTGGCCTACTCCCTTATTGATAACAAGAACGAGGTCAAAATTTTTAATTGGTCTATGGCTTGGAACAATAGATTACTTCCAAAGATAAATTGCTTTTGGTGGGCTGCAATCCACAACAAAATCCTTTCCATAGACAACCTAAACAAAAGAGGTTTTTAGATGGCTAACATATGTACTTTGTGCTATAAGGAGGAAGAAACAATTGATCATATTCTCTTTCATTGTGACTTCTCTAGGGATGTTTAGATTAAAGTGTTGCAAAACCTCAGTTTAGATTGGATCTTTCCTAAGACCATAAAAGACTTTGTTACTTCTTGGCATAGAATTTTGTTGGGTGAAAATTATGTAATCAACTTTTCAACAGATTACACAACTAGGACTTCAGCCACAACTATGTGAGATGTAATCTCTCCTCTTAGAAAGGAGAGGCGCCCTTCTTACTGCTTTCAGAAACAAGTAAAACTAATCAAGTATTTACAACATGTACACTATGATTAATGGATTCAGGGTGTGTCACATTCATACTTCTCTCTTTTTTCAGAGAAGATGTTTTACAATGTTCCACAGTCGGTAGTTCTGATTCAGTACAACTTCAAACTAAAGATAAATCAGTAATTCCAATATCTCTATATTGACAAAGAAAAGCGTAGAGATACCAGTATGATAATAATAACAATAAAAAGATAAAGGAAAGCTTACGAAGGCACAAAGTCGTTCCTTAACTTTCCAACAGTAGATCCTTGAAATACATAACGAGTGTTATATTAGAAGCACAAAGTCTTCTAGATACATCACCAAAATAGTGCCACGAGTAGCGCAAACAAATGCAAGCACAAAGTCTTGTAGTTTACTCACCAAAGTAGTTCCACGAACATCGCGAACAAATGCAAGCACAAAGTTTTGCAGTTTACTCACCAAAGTAGTTCCACGAACAACGTGAACAAATGCAAGCACAAATTCTTGCAGTTCATCCACCAAAGGTTACTCAAACATAAACTAAAATTCAAAGTAAAGAATGCAACAAAAAGTTTACATAGATTTACTTGAAGCCCTTAGATCTCACACAATAATCACCACCAATCTTAATCAACTTCAAAAGATGATTGATCCAACACAAAGTTTGGTATGCAACTTCCTTCTTTATTGATAAGATTCAGATTCACAAAGTTGAACACAAAGTTTCATACATTTGTTGCAAAAAGAGCAACACTTCGTTGCTAGAGATAAAAGATAAACAATACAATAGAAATCCCTCATATATATAGGGGAGAGGGATGATCAAAATTAGGAAATCAGAGGAGAAAAATTAGGAAAGTTAGGTGAGCTAATTAAGGAAAATCTCACCTAACTTTGACCAAAGTCAAAGTGTAATTTGTCTTCAAGAAATTACATCTCAGATTTTTGGTGCAATTACATTACGAGAAAAGACATTTAAGATGTCAAAAACTATTTACACGATGCATAATGAAAAGCATCAGAAAGTTTAACATTGGGAAATCAAGAATCTTCATGGTTCCTTGCTTGGGCACGGAAGTCTTCATACTTCTTCCTGGTTTCCTGTGTGAACTTCTCATTTGGACCAACGGTGTAATCCACAATGGTGTGAATCATCGTGATCGATCTCATGGCAGATGAGTGAACCTTTTTGCACCTGTCAAGATGCGTTTTAAGGTTATCCAATGTAAGCCTTGTATCACAAATGACATCCAGAGAGGCTTCTCAAAAATTTTGCACTGTCAATCAACTTCATGATGGCTTCTTTGAAGATCTGGGATAGCTCTGTGGCCGACAGGAAGATACGATTCTCCTCAAGAAGCTACCCTGGTAACTCCTTGATTCCTCTTTCAAGAATCACACAATGTCCTTCAACATCTTCCTGTACTTGGTGGAGATCTTCTGTAAGAGACTCAAACACATGAATATGATGCTTCAAAGATTCTCTTACCTCTATGTATTTTCCTTTGTCGAGAATCACCCCGGCTTCCACCAATTTACTGAGCTTTTCCTGTTTCATTTGTGACCACCATAGCAGACATTTTTCCATTTCTTTGTGCTCTTGGGAAAGTGCACTCTCCTCCTTATCAAGCTCTATTTTGAGCTTGTCTATCAGAGTAGCTTTTTCATCGGCAACAATTATAATTTGAGAACCGTGTTCTACGATTTTTTGATGAAATCATACAACACCCTACCTTTGGAAGAAAACTTCTCAGCTTTCTTGACAACTAGGTCCTCAAAACTTACCATTGCTAGCGGTTGCGCATTAATTGAAGATCCTGCAAGTCTCCTTACAACAGTGGCATAATGCTTTGCCCTCTATTTGTACATATTACGAGCTTGCTCCATTTTGTCCAGTCTTCCAGCCAAGATATCCAAAGTCAGCTGCGCATCTGCTTTTGCACTTTCGTTTGTAACTTTGCCAAGCTAGACCCTTGTCACTGTGTAATCCTCCATGTTGACATCTCCTTCCTCCTGCAGTGGTATGCCAATCTCCACATATTTGTGACCAGTCTTGTCAACAGTTAGCCGTGAATACACTTTTGCCTTTTTCTTCCCCTTAGCTTTTGGAGGGACTATCTCTTCAAGGTCGAGCTCTTCTGGAGAAATCATTTATTTTTTCGCTTCGACACTTGAGATATCAACCAAGGGGGAAGAGAGGAGGTATGAGCTTTTGGGTTAACCGTCAACTCTCTTGTCACCATCTCTTCTGAAGTAGCAACTGGTATTGTGACAATGGGATCAATGTCTGTCATAACTGCTCCTGTAGTTTGCACATTGAGTTGATCATGCCTTGATTCATTCATGAACCGATTAAAATCAGTCTCTGAAGTGATATCATATGATGGCGATGACAGGCTAGGAATAGATGATGGAGGACTTGACAAAATATCAACCGTGTGTATACTTGTCACTAAAGGAGTATCAAGTATGGTTGATGTTGTAGGGGTAGGTGAAACATCCATTGCGGGTATGGCAGTGGTAGGAATAGGTGATGTAGGAACAGGTGGTGGAGGAGTGTTCGGATTTAGAGGTGTATGAGGAACATTTGAAATCACAGGCAATGATGTTCTGGGAAGCTCTTCAACTACATTCTCAAATGGAGACATAGTTCTTTCTTCATCATGCCTGGGTTCCTGTTGATCATCCTCTTGTCCTTCCAACTCTGCTTCACCTTCAGAATCACCTTTAGACTCTTGTTCATCTTCAGAATCTTCTTCTTCATCAGAGTCTGCTTCTGCTAAAACTTCTTTAGCGGATTGATCACTGGAATTTCCTTCTTCATCAGAATCTATCTCTTTAGAAACAATCCCTTTTCCTTTGGAGCGAGATGGTTCAGATTATGTAGTTTCTCCTTCTGGGATAGCCTGGGTGTCCTTCTTGCCGACAATGAACTTGATCCTTGGGCCTCTTTGCGAAGAAGTGGGAAGAGCCACGGATTTGTCTTTCATGCAGAGTTCTTGCTGTTGGCGGGCTTCTGCTTCAGATTCTTCTCCCTCAGAATCTGTTATGAAAGTTTTCATCTCAAATCCATGCTTGTGTAACCACTCTGCAGTGTTAGACAAAATTGGCGCCAATATTTCCCTGATGCTAACACTTTCTTTTTTGGACCATTGAATTGCAGGCAATGACCTCTTGGCTATTTCTAATTCATCATAGGCAACATTCATGATGTCACCAAGATCTGTGAAATCCTCTGGTAAATTAGCAACACCAAGATCTCTGATTTGTTGTACGGTTAGCCTGCAATAATCCATCTTACGAATGGCCTCCTCATCTCTGCAATCAACCCAAATGTCTTCAAAATAGTACCTGTGTTGATGACCCTTTTGCAACTTCTTCCTGACATCTCAGTAATCAAAATCAAACCTGTATCTGTAGGTCCTGATTGTCATGACATGCATCTCTGCATAGACTGATTTGGCTTTTTTGTACAGTCTTGATAGTATACCTACCGATTGTCAGTGGGAACTTGAATCCCGACTTGTGAATCTTTCTTCGTTCTTTGTGCACTAAACTCAGCTGTCTGCACATCTCCATGAGAATCCACTTGTCTGAGGGGTATCTGGGCAACATGTAAGGGAAACCAGTGTAGCACCCTACTCTTAAATAAGTAAAAGTTGGGAATTGTAGATATATGCATCCAACTTTACTTACCACTTTGTAGGCCTCATCATATACCCTCTTCCTTTCGAGAGTTGGATCAAAGCTGAAAAGCAAAGGCGCGAAGAAAGCATCAGTAACCCTCCTGAAATGATGAAAGCTTTCTTTCAGCTCTAGTTGATAGAAAAATATGTACACAGGTACGGTGTGCCTATTCCCTCTTGTAGATAGACCTGTAAATTGCCTCATCACAGCTGTAGCATACACCAGGTAAGAAGTCATATAGAACTTCAATGTGGACGACATGTTGATCAACTGTTCATGTATTTCATCACTAATCTGTTTGCCCCAATCAATGTGAACTTTTTGTCTTCTTATGATTCTGATGTATTCATACATCCAGTCATGAAAATAAGATGATTCAGGCAACCCATTTACTATGCTCAAAAGTGTGATCATATCTTTGACATCTTCCTTGAAGTCACTTTGCGGAAGTCCCTTCAGCCATCTGGAAACAATTTTCCTAGGCTTTTTCAACCATTGACTATTAATCAGGTTTTTAGCCTTGCCAGGATTTGCACCATAGACCTCCTATGCTATTGTATTGAGATGTCAATGTACTTCTCCATCTATGGAACTTTGAAAACAATATCAAAGAGGTCAGGGTCAAGTCTCAATATCTCGTGCCTAAAAGAATCAATCACACTTCTGCTTTCCCTGATGTAATGGGATGCAACTTGGAGCACAAATTATGTATTATGTGCAAAGGTAGGGAACATAGACACCAAATGCAGATTACTGTGTACGATTGCTCTCAAAAAATCTTCAAGAGGCTTCTTCTCAGTTCTTTCAGCGAAATCAACTAGGTCTTGATGTCCGACCTATGTGTCTTTGATCTCGTCCACCTTTGAGACCACCACCGTTGGTGGATAAACACCTTGATATTTGTATTTCATTCTATTTTTGGCTCTTGAAGAAGATAGAGGTTTCTCGGCAGTCATCTTAGAGCAATTGAATCAATAAGCAACAACTTCAAGGACTTTTAATGAGATTTGAAAAGAGACTGCAAGATGTGGAATCAACAAACGTTAGTCAGAAAACAACATTGGGATGCATGAAGCGAGCAACGATGTCGAGCAAGCATGAAATGAGTGACAAGGCACACAAAACAATGCACAGAGTGAAAGGAACGAGAAACGAGGTGAAACAGGAAAGTTTTGAAGTATCTGGAAGAAAAACAGTGAAAAATGTAAGGGTGCTGAAAATCAGCGCCCTTGCACTTGGGCAAAGTGAACTTGGTGCAGAGGCGCTGAAAAATAACGCTTTTGCACTTTTTAGTGTTAGAAACTTTTTGAAGTTGGCAAGCTGGTGCAAGGGCGCTGAAATTTAACGCTTCTACACCAAAAGCATGAACTTGAAAATAAAATGTCAAAGTGCTTATAAAAACCTCGCCCTGACACTTGAGTTGTGAAATTTGCAAGTGTAATGAGCTTGAAGTCTCAACGCCTAAATAAATGAGGGAAGAACATCATGGATGAAATGAAACGATGTTAAAAAACAATGCTTGACAATTTTAAAGCATGGAACACTTAATGCCAACACTTGAAAACACGTCTTTGAGTGCATTCGACCTTCATTTCACTGCCATGGTACATATGAACAAAAACAATGCAGTCTTTCTCACAAAACGTGAGTTTCTTCATAGCCCACACCAAAACTTTGACAAAGAAACACATGAGAAGATATAAAATGCGTGGGTAACAAACATGTAAGCAAAAAATGAAAAACACACATTATGTAAGAAAGCCATGCCAAACATAAACAATGGAAGTTCATTTGTGTAGCTTTGCAAGAGAAAAATGCGATTGGGGTGAGAAGAAAATTCCACGCATTAACACAAGACACCATAGATAAAAGGAAAGAAAGAAAACACGTGGGTTTATTGAAAACACATGAAGAAAAGAGAAAAACGTGTGAGTAAGATCAAGACGCATGAAGAAATCAAAAGTAAACAAAACACACTTAAAGATTCTCAAGATGTTACCAAACAAACACCAAGAATGAAGGGAAGAAAGGAAAGATAAGAGGAACGACTTACCAAGAGAGAAAACGTGAAAACCTTGTTGGTAAGAACTTCAGATTTCTCCAAAAATGCGTTTTGCAGCTTGAGGAAAGTTCGCCCAACAAGAAAGAATGGAGGAGAAGACCACAAATGATGAATAAGAAACATGAAATCACTTTTAAGTGATCAGGAGGTGTTAAAAAGCTAACTCAAGTCGCCCATTTAATTGAGGCATAAAAAGTGGCACTTTTAGTGAAATGTGCAAAAGGACCAAAAAATGACGCTTTAGTAAAAAATTGACTAAGTTAGGAAAAAGTGCAAGGGTGTGAAAATTCAGCACCATTGCACCAAAAAGAAAATCACTTAAATGCAGGGGCGCTGATTTTTGGCACCCCTGCACCTTTGACACTTAGTCAATTTTGAAAAAGAGTTGGAGCGTTGTTTATCCAAACAACTGTACTTTTCCCAATTTCACTAAGTATCAACAGTGAGAGCTCGCAAAGGTACTCGTTTCGAAGGTCTTCGTGAGGTAGAGGTAGGGGGATGCTCAAACTGATTGTTTGAGGCTTTGGAACACATTTTGAGGTGGCTCAAAAATCACCTCATTTTGTGTGCTTGAACTTCACGAACCTAGGAAACAAACAAGTTTCGTAGGGAGGTTATCCGTGGAATGAGCGTTTCTAGATTCCGTGATAACAAATTTCCCCTCTCATATTGTGCTTTTTGAACTCTGGAAGTAAATTCCTCTTGTTTCTTGGGGTATATGGAAAGAAAGAAATAGTAGGATCTTTAGAGAGGCCTCAAGAAACAACAAGGATGTTTTCCAAAGTATCCAGAATAACCTAAAAGATAATATCAATGCCTTGTGCTTTGGCAATGCCAAGAATAAGCCCTCTTATCTTGAAATTAAGTTAAAACAAAATTGGGACAACACTCAAGACATTACTAAAATCAACTGGATAAAAAATCGCTTAAGAAAAAGTGTTAAATGGAAACCGTTTGATAAGGGTTGGATAAAACTAAATTTTGATGGTTGCTTGAAAGGAAACCCTAGCAAAGTTGCTACTAGTGGTATTATTAGAGATGAGTAGTGGTTCCTAATTGAGGTATTTGCTAAATACATTGGTAGAAAGACCAATAATGAGGCTGAAGCTACTATGGCCTAGTGGGGATTAACTTGAATGAAGGAAAAGGGCTACCACAATGTTGAGATTGGAGGTGATTCTAACATGATATTTCAAGTTTTGAAAGGGAATGCTCTCTCCTTGGAGGATCAAAAACATGATGGATGACTATAAAATTATGATAAGGGGTTCGCTAATAGCAAAATCAACCATTTCTTTATAGAAGGAAATTTGTTTGTTGATGCTTTATCTAATGAAGGTCTATTTTGTAAGGACTAGAATTATTCATTTTACTCTTATCTCTCGCGCTTAGTGAAAGATAAGGTTTATGTTGATAGAAAAAATTCAAATGTTTCCAACTATGTCAATGATCTATTAATCGTATTTGGAGTGAAAGGATGATGTTGCCTTCAGTTGGCATGATTGTTATTGGTTTGATAAGATGGTTGTCCTTTTGACGACAATGGATCTCCTTCTTTTCAGTGCTCATAGTGGTTTGCGTTCCTCTCATGTTTGGTTCTTTAATGATGCATTTCAAAAGATTGTTCTAGATTTGTTTCTTTACTTCTCCAATGTGTATTTTTAAGCTACATGATTATGGTAAGATTGGTTTTAATAATCATTTGATCACGAGTGTAGTGGGGAGAATTAATTATGATTTTGGTCCTCTTAACAATATTAGCCATGAAAAGTGGTGGTTGATGGGACTCTATAACATTGTCTTTTATGTAAAAAGGTGGCAATTTTATATTATTGGTACCATTAACTCCTTTGTTACATGTTTCAAGTTCGATAATAGTAATAGAAGATAGTTCAAATTTTATTACAGTGGCTTCGATAGCAACATAACTGCCAAGAGTAACATGGGGGGCCCTCGTAAGAGAAATGAGCCTCAATCTTGTGAGGCTCTCATGCAAAATGTTGAGCTCTAAGAGCTCTTTGAAAAAGTGGGTTGCTCCCTTGTTTTCAAACCCATGAAATGACAACAATAAATTGACATCTAAGTTTATCAATTCATGGCAGCAGGGTTTGGTGATCATTGGGGGTGTCCACTTCTAGGTTATTGATGACCTCATTGCAAAAGATACGAACTTGAAGTGTGAGGGAAAGTGCATTGAGAAGAAGAGCAACGACAACTATGTTAGATTCGTGGATGCTTACCTAGAAAAATGAAAATTTGGTGAAGTTTCAAAACGGCTATAGCAGGTAGAGACTTCCGACACCTTGGGGTATGGTAAGTCTTCACATAATGAAGTAGTTTACTTTAGAAGTCCATTTTCAAATCATTCATGGTTATCATTTTTCGATTTTGAATCATATTAGACATGGGTCAAAGAATAACTTTCCTTTTTACCTTCTTTCCTCTCTTCAAAAATGCATCTTGGATGGGGCCTATCCTCCCCTTCACCAAGGTTTAATCATGGCCCTGTATAAGTATGGTCTTTATGTTACCCCTAAGAACAACCCTTTGGGTAGGCAAAGCAATGTTAAAATTCAAGAAATTGAACCTTCCCCTTCGTTTGTTAAAATTGCTAAGGGTAGCCCTAGCTTTGGCCTAAAGCTTGGGGGTAAAAAGGTTGTTAAAATAAAAAGGGTGTTCTTTGGGTCTGCTATCTCTCCTCCTACTCTCAATGACCTCCTTATCATATCCCATGAAAAAAGAAAAGGGATTGTCTTGTTGGTAGAAATTTCTCTTCGTTGTCTCATGTTGATATCACTTTAGACATTGATTGCTTGATAAAAAGGTTGTTAAAATAAAAAAGGTGTTCTTTGGGGCTGCTACCTCTCCTCTTACTCTCAATGACCTCCTTATCATATCCCATGAAAAAAGAAAAAGGATTGTTTTGTTGGTAGAAATTTCTCTTCGTTGTCTCATGTTGATAACAGTTTAGACATTGATTGCTTGAATGTCCAAGATGTCACTTGTATTAAAAGGAAAATCCCCCCTCCCCCATTGCCAATTCTGGTAAAAATAAAAAGAGAAAGTATCGTCCTATTGTAGATGAAGGAAGTCTCATCAACATATTTGATGCTTGAAGGGGAGCAAAACACCATGTTGGTGGAAAAAAAACACCTTGCTGTCTTTGGGAGGCCAAAGATCTACTAGGTTGGCTAATCTATCAATTGTTTACGCTTCTTTGGAGTCTAAAGGTAAACATATTTCCTCCAATTTGGAGGTTGATGATTTTGAGGATGAGGAGTTCATCCCTCAACTTGAGGAGTCAGAGGATGACATCCATAGTGAGGACTAGGTGGAGTTGCTACAGATGGAGGCTATGGAAGAATAGTTTGAGAAAATTGAGATGGAGTTGGGCAATGGTGATGAGAAGGAGCTACATGTCAAAGTGGATGGTGATGGTGATAAGGAGGAACTTGAAGTTGAGGATAAAGATATTGATGTTGATGAAGGTAACGAAGACGCAGATAATGATAACCAGGAGGATGAAGAAGAGTTTTATGTTGATCCTCTTGACAATGAGAATAAGGAGGTCGATAAAGATGATACAGTTAAAAAAATGAGCAAGTGCCTTCTCATATTAAATCTCAACTGGAGAACTTACAACATACTATCAAGGAGATGGAAGCTAAGATTGTAATTAACAATGAAAAAAATGAAAAAATAGAAATGACTATTTGCAATATCATTTTGATCACCCATGGAATTATGCTGAAAGCGATCATGGGGTCGTGTTGGGCAAGTCTAAAATCAATAAGCAGAAAAGAAACTTGGCAAAGATGAAGACCCTCAAGAGGCTAAAACCAACAATAAAAAGGAAAAAAGAATCAAGACCTTATTAGTTAAGTTTCCCTCAGGTTTGTGGTGTTTTTTCCTTGGCTACTAGTGTTGTTGTCTCTTTTTTGTTGTTTTTTTTAGTTGTTCTTTCTCTGGCAGATCCGCATGCCTTGCAATTTCATCTCTTGGCCTACATGCCTCTGTTTTGATTTTTGTTTGATGTCGTCTTAAACTTTTGGGTCAAGACCCTTTCCCTACTTTATAAAAAAACGATATCATATTAGATTTGAGGAAGGATCTTCTAACATAGTATTTGCATGTCATTTACATTGCATGTTGTTGTAGGTTGCTCACATATGATAGCATGCTATCATGTAAAGCTTGCATGTGGTTGTAGAAGATTTGCATGTGATTACATGATGAGAGAAAGCTTACATGTTGCATGTGGTTATATAAAATGCTTGCATATTAATGAAATTATCATCTATTGATGCAATTCAACAAATCTAGTTAATAAAGTATAAATTTAATATTATTGTGAGGGTTTCATATTGTTTAATTTAGTGCATTGCTATTTTCTTCTTGGCATCATTATGATTTAAGAAAAAAAACAACATAAATTTGGTCAAATAAGTAGGTGCAAGTCTATTTTCTTCTTTCTCTTTAAGAGTATGATGCTCCAAGTCCATTTACAATAAAATTCTAAAAATTCAAGATCAATGTTTTGAAAAAAAAATCAAAATAATCCAAATTCAAAACAAAATTGTTGGACCTCTCCTTTCTTCCTTTTCTATTCAAAATACAAAGTCAATGCTTTCTCCATATTGACATCCTAATTATAACAAGATTTTCCATGTGCCCAATACTTTAATAAAAAAAAATTAGAATTAAAAACAACTAACTATGAAATTTGACACTTCAACCAAACATTATATCAATTCTACTTATTTATTTGAAATAAAATGTTCAAAATTGTTTTCACACGATATATACTAAAGCACCAATCTTATTACAAGTTTGCGATTACTTATGCCACCATTGGCAGTCATCATTGTCAAGTTAAACTTTAATTTATTTAGATCGAATACCTTAAACTTCTGTTATATACCTGTAATGTTTGCCTAATTCTAAGCTTTCGATTACTTGGTGCTACCATAACAGCAACCATCGTCAACTTATATCCGAACTTTTTAGAATCTAAACTTTTGTTGCATACTTCTTTGGTCCCATGTGATGGACGACTTTCTATTTTCCCGGTAAATTGAGTCCCATGGTTACTGTTTACTAAAAGTGGAACTGGTTGAAGTTCTGCATGTTTAGATTACATTAAATTTCTTGTTTCTTGGTCCATTTTTACACGACATATTGGTATTGTAAGAGAGATTACATAGGTTTGATTTTTTTTTCCCTTTAAAAAAAAAAGGATTTTCTCTTACATGCCTCACATCTTGGACAAGGGGTTATTCTAGCTTTCTAGCACATTAAGCTATTGTTAACTTTAAAAATATTCCCTATCATTGCTAAGAACATAGCAATGCACTACATTAAACAATGTGAAGCATTTTACGTGGGAGCCCTTTAGCCCTCCTAAATGCCACTGACCTAAAGCAGGTCACAAGCCTAGCGGTTTCTTATTTTTGTTTGGATCCCAAGTTATTTAATGCTAGTTCATATTATGATGTAGTAAGCAACACCCTCATCTCTACCCCCACCCCACGCCACAAACTTCGTACTTCCACAAATCACGTTTTACCTAAAAATAAAACATTCTTCTTCTACATATTAGGCCTTGTGAAACTAAAACACTATTATTTTTATCACGTAAATGGTTACCTGTCCAAAGGGCTATCGACTGCAGCAATGTCTTGACCATGATGAGTGTAACAGAGGAGATACTCGGACAAATTCTTCGAAGCCAAAGAGTAATGTTAAGTTATGAAATGGTACCCATTAAGAGTGGGTGTTTACCACTATATTGATTGAAGAAAAACACAATTTCTTCCTTGAACCATTCCTGGATTTTAGCTTTCTTTCTAGTTATTAAAAAAGAGGAATTCAAAGCATTCTATTAATGTATAATTTAATACTGTCACCGTTCTTGCAAACGGCAATGCTTGCTAAGCGATTGAACAAAGAAACATTGTCTGGCTGTGAGAAACCTGCCATGCAAGAAACAAAAAATGAGTAAACAAAGATCCTTTTATACTATACTTTATTTGTTTCCAAGAATTTTAAGGCATAGATAGATTATAGTCTAATAATCACATCTTCCATATCTTTCTGCCTACTTGATCAACTTATCACAACTTTTTACAGTCACATTGTTAAAATGTTATGTGTAAGTTGTTATTGGTTGACATAATATCTACATGCAAGAGAAACTTTCTATATTGAAATTTCACATATTGTACCTCATAATTCGTGAACAGATGCACTCACTGTACAACATTCAAATATAGATCACTAAAGATGCATTCGAATTCCTGTAGTAATGTAATACATTTTCCATCTTGCATTAAACTGACTACGTTTTCTTATTTAACACAAGATAGTGGCATTTTGAGTTTCAGATGCTCTATGCTCTATAATATTAACCCGTGTTTTGTCAGGTCAAAGTGGCCTCATTGAATGTTACAACTTTTATTGATCGTGAATCCTGAAAATTCAGAGTTTGATCATCATTTTGTTTCAAAAACCTTAATATACATCTATGCTTGTAGAAGTAAGTGTATCAATTTAATACTAAAACCAGGCCGTACTGCCAAAAGGAGACCCCAACAATAGAGAAAAAAGAGTAGTTTCCTTCAACAAAATATGCATTACATTATACACAATTTGAAGCCATACATTCTTAGGCTGCTCAACATTTAGGAATTACTGGCCGTTGAGAAAATTTTCAAAGAATACGAAGTCTTGGCATTTATATGCTTTATTGTTGGGGAACACCCCTTTGGGAGTCGTAATCAGGAATCAAACTATTCATCAACTTTCAACGCATTTACATCAAATGATATATAAGGTTGAAAAACATTTTAGAAAATGAGAGTAACAATAACTCATTGGGATCACTGATAAACTAAAATAGGAAGGGATTACAAAGACATTTACAAACCATGGTATATGGACTGGTTTAAATAAGAGGGGAAAAATGCTTCTCAATGATACAATTCTTAAACCAATATACATATCTCATCTTAAATCATCGTCAATTACTCTTGCGGTTCGTCTTGAATTCCATTTCATCTCTGACTTATTTCTTGAGAACCTCTCATTTAAGGGACCACGTCCTTTCACATCTAAGCTTCCAGTTTCACTCCCAACATCTGAACTAGAATATCCAGGTTGATTAAAGGTGGAACTGGGATGAATTGCTGCCAGAGGCTTACTTGACTCTGAGTCTGATAAACTAGATCCTGATAACTTCCGTCTATGACGAGAATAGCCAGAAGCTCCCATAGACTCTGAACCTTTGCTATGTGCACCAGGTGCGGCCAAACTTTGGAATGCTTGATATGCATTCCTCCCTTTATCTGGGATTGGTTCCAACTGAATAGGCACCTCTCTGAAACAGACAGTATTCATTTGAGTCCTCCTCAGTTCCAGTTGAAGGTAGTCTGCACTAATTTGGTGTGCCATTGCCTGCAGTCAATCCAAGAAATATGTATCTTAAGATGGTTCATTACCCTTCGGCAATACATCATTAGTTCTCTACAGACACACATATTTAGTAAGTTAATCAGATTTAGCACATGCAAATAGTATCTTACAATCAAATCATCTGGTGACACTTGTTGTCTTTCATCTCCTGTAATGCCATCTTCACTTCCACCTCCACGTGTTAATCGCTTAGTATGACCAACATTGTCTGAAGATTCAATTACAGATTCAGAAGCCTTTTCCAATAAGAGATCACGCAGCGATTTCAGAGCTTCAACAGCAGCTGGTGTCAGGTAAGTGTGCAGTATGGTTTCGAAGTAGTCTAACTGCAATCAACAGATCTAAAAAAATTAGCTTTAAACAACTCGTGCAAATCTACCATAAGTTCATTGAAGTGGAGCTTCAACACCTAGGAGTTGTTATAAAGAGCATGATACATATGGATCAATCTAGAAAGAGGTCCTGAAAGCATTAGAGAAACCAGTAGAATTAAAGAATAGTATCCCAAACTTTGCCAAATGCTGAAGTTTCGATGCCTGTGAAAATCTAAAATACCATACTAATGCATCTTTCAAACTATTTCCATAATACTGTATAGTGTATTAATATTTATCTCTTTAGGAATGAATACCCTGACTGATCAGATCTAGAAATTTACATAGATACTAGAAGGTGCACTATGGGACCATACTGTCTCAACTCTCAACATAGCAAAGTGATTGCATGTAAAAGTACTAAATTGGACAATGCCAAAAAAGGATACGCCATATTTTACCAAGAATTGTTGATAGTGATAGATGGAATCAAACTTTGAAACAATGCCTAGTTTGAACTCCATATTGACAATAAACGTTATTAAATTTCCCACACAAATTTGAGATAACAAGCAACAACCAATATAAGATTGATGTTATAACTCAGCAGCAATTCATGTGTAAACCAAGAATAAGAATATAGTACTTGATTCACAATCACAAATACACTAAATCTTTGCACCACCACGAAGCCCAACTTAAAGCCCCAATTAGAAATACAATCAAAATAAATTGTTGGTTTCATGGGACAAGCCCCGCCACCAAGCCCAAATTAAAGGTTTTGAAACCACACAGACCTTCATGTGGCATGTTTTTCATAATTTTATCACTTTTAATCAAGCTCCACAAACCTTTCAAAAAATGGTTGACTTTCACACTTTTAGATTTGATTGTTGTCAGTTTTTTATTCCTTTTTTTAGATTATTAATTATATAATATTAGTAAAATAAAATCATTAAAGCTTTCAATTAAAAACAGATAAGATTCTAAAACCATAACATTTAACCTACAAAGAGAACATTTGGAGTCAATGAAACCCTAAATAAATTTAAATCCCATGATTATGCTGCTATTAAATTTATTCAATGGCAAAGAGCCTAAACTCCATATAGCTAACAATTAACCTCTAGCATTTTTTTAGATAAATATATTTAAGATATCTAAAGTAGTTTTTTTTAATATTTAATTTGTATATAAAGTAGGTTTTTTTAATATTTAATTTGTATATATTTCAATAATAAATAAAAATATTACAACATTTTCAAATTTTAGAAAAAAGAGTGATAAGTGTATCTAAAATTCCTAAACTTCAAATATGAAAATGATTGTGATGTATACAATAAAATAAATAAAAAGCTTAAGATTATCAATAGTTTCATTTTCTTGTCATTTAAAGCATTTTGTAGAGAAGACTCATTCATATTAATGTAGAGAGAAAGAATAATTTAATAGTTCAAAAGATTAAGTAATTTAATAATTTAACTCATGTTTTCCCCTCACCATTACATATTGGAACTTTGTGCCTAGCTGTTGATCTGTGATGGACTTCTGACTGAAATAAGGTTTCTACTGTAATTCAATTTAATGATTTCCCTCTGTAGAAAATGATGGTAGCAACCCTGTATACTCGTGAATTTCAGAGGATCACTTTGACTGTCTTCTCATCCATTGTTAATTACAAAAGGGTTTTACATAGCGAGCTTCTTTTAATGAGATAACTTTGAAAAATCTACAAAATATATGGGATTTTGTTGTGAATTTGCACTGTGAGCCTTAATTTGCAGGAGTGTAGAGCATTTTTCATTTGCCTAAAAATCAAATGAAAACCCTATTTATTGCTCAAATTGGCGTGTTACATCAATCAAAAAGGGCTAAAAAATGCATACAAAAATCTAAAACTCATGTTGTGGAAAAATTATTCTCGTTAAAATCTGATTCAAACATGTTTCACCAGGGAAAAATTGGTCAACAGTCGTTGACTGCAATATTTTTGGAGAAATATTGCCAGCAGTGGCGATTCCTGATTAATTGTGTTTTTTTGGCGATTTTTGCTTCTTTGGTTTAAAGTTTAAACCATATCAGCAAAAACATTTCTCAAGAATAACTCTGTTAGTGTTTTGTAGCGGTGGGAGATATTTTCTCTTAATATAAAACCAATTCAAGGCAGGTCGGCCTTCACATTATAAACAAATTTTGTATTTCTCTAGGTCGGCCCTAGAAAGGAGGTCACCTAGCTTGCTATTTAAAGAAGATAGTCTTCTCATTTTAATCATCAAATAAAAAATTCACTCCAAGTTCGAATTCTTTCAGCAACAAGTCTATTTTCTAAGCAGCAGATTAGCATCAAGGAGAAGAGTCAAATACTTTGTGTATTCATGAAATCGCACTAAATACAAGTGCAGATCCATTGGATAAGTTTTGGCTTTTCTAGGGCCTGATTTTGAGTGTTGTTTCTGCACTTCTATTTCTGATTATAAGAGAATATCTTGCTGGGTTTTTCTCCCTCGAGTAGGAGGGTTTTCCTAGGGTAAAATACTGTGTTCATTGTTCTATGTGTTGAGTTTTCTGCTTATTGCATTTCTAATCCTAAAACTAACATGGTATCAGAGCGGGTTTAGGGAAGATCTGATCAGATTTGACTAAGAATCCATTCATTGAATATTAATCAGACTTCTAGAGCAGATCTATAGCAGATGAAGAGCAAATTTATAAGGCATTCTATGAGGCAAATTGGACCAGCACAAGATTTTTGGTGAAGACATCTTGTAAGGAAAATAATATCAGCATAGAGCGAATTAGTGAAGACATTCCTTGAGGCGAATCATGCTAGTATAGAAGTGATCTGTATGAAGCAATTCACATCATTATCTGGAGTAGATTTTGTGCAGTCACTATATCTGATTTGGAGTAGAAGTAGGATCAGATTTGGAGCAGGTTTTTTTATCAGAATCTGGGGCAGATCTTGTGTCTATTTGAGAGAAAGTTTTGGAGCAAAAATCAAACATATTTTTGTGGCAGGCTTAATGCAGTTTTTGTGAAGATAAGCTTCAGGTTTATGAGCGTATTTTGAAGATAATTATTGCAGATCTTGAAGGCGAATTATTGCAAACCTAAAGGCAAACTTTAAAGAAGTTGATTCGTGGAGGCATGAACGAGCTATGTGTGGGCAACATCACTTGGAGGAGAAAATGAAGATCGAAGGAAAGGATGAGCACTTGAAAGAAGTCCTCTACCTCAAACAACTTCAAGAGTTTCAAAGGACCGTGCCTATGATGGAGGATGTCTACTTGCAGCACCTTATGGATAATGACCATCTCTCCAAAATGTGAGTGTTACAGGGAACATCATCGGGCGAAGAGGATGGTTGTCGGGAGGAGAAAAATGGCTACAACAGAATCAACAAAGATAAGTTCTTTTATGTATCATTCCTTTAATTGTTCTACCTATGATATTTGCTAGATGACTACATGTTTCATTTGTATTGGAGTAGTTTGATTTTATGAACTATCGCAAATCTCTTTCAAAAATGCAGGATGAATCGAGGAGCAAAAGGATGATGGATTAATTATCAGAGATTGCATAAAGAATTCAAAGGGAGGAAGAGGTTCAGGCATCCGGTGAGGAAGTCATGCCAGCTGGAGAAATGAACAAACATGGAGACATAGCTTGCAGCCATGGGACTGAGTTGGTGGCACATAACTCTCTAGAGACATCTCTTGAGGGCACAAGGTTGGGTCAGCCTTGGATGGAGAATTTGCATCAGCAAAGAAGATTGAGAAGAATGAAGACGCTAAACAACGATACGTCAGAAATCCCGTCCTCCTGATTTGGAACAGCAGTCTATGGTTCTTGCATGGCCAACTATTGGCAGCCCTAGAAAGAATTGTGGAAAACAGTGAGGTTCCTATCGAAGATCATTGGAGAAGACATGCTAATTGAGAGTTGTGAAAGCAAAACAATTTTCGGTTTTGTTGATGCGTGTTTTATGACACAACAAACACTCTAGAATAAAGAATGCAAAGATACTCTATCCTCTCTTGAAAAACTGCCTCGTATGCTAAGATTGCCAAAAAGATCATACAACAATTCCAATGTTTTGTAAGTTGGGTGTGGATAAGCTCTGTGGACGATGTGATTTTGCCGGTAACACAAAGGGATTTACTCTAGTAAGTTACTCAAAGAGTAAGGACTTAGATGCAGTGTTATTTTTTTTTTTTTGGATTTTCTGATTTTAGAAAAAAAAGTGAAAAAGGAGTAAGGGTTTAGGAATCCTAAGCTATTCCTACGAAATCAAGAGACGGTAAGGATTGAGTGAAACCAAAGAACAATACTTTGTTTCGCCATGCTAAATGACAACTACACAAAGCAAGTGCAATCTTCTGGGGATTTGTGCTTAAGATCTTTTCACTACGAACGCCATCAATAGAACAATATCATTCGGAGTAAAAATTGAAGCATCCATATCAAAAACTTAGTCTAACTTTACGCATTGAATGAAAAGCATCCACTCAAAGAAAGTATGAGCTAAGTTTCACTAATCTTTACTATCAATCTATCATTCTCTTAACATACATTCAAATGAAATTCTAATTTAAATTTACTTTACGAGGAAGAGAAATATGCAACCATGCAACCATTTGACAATAAAAGGATTCAAAGCATCTCATGCATTATGAACTTTATTATCAAAATAGTCTTTAGCAACAATTTCATAGAACTCTCTCTCTTATTATCTATGCTCTATCTCCTCTTATGCTCTACAATCTCTTCTATCTCCTCTAATCATCTATCCATCTATGAAAAAATGAGAGAGTGAGGGGGGGGTTTATATAGAGTTTCCTGAGTACAATGAACGACCAAGATCAAAATGAGATTAATGGCCCAGATTTAAAATAACAAAACCCTAATTAGGGTTGCCCAAACAACAATTAGTTAACTGCAAAGAACTCATTCACTGGGAGTTGCGTCCTTATCCACTTGCAAAGCACTACGTTCGGTGAACCTGGGCACGATCATGCTGACTTCTTCCATGGTAATGTCTGGCAACGTGTTAACTTTGTACTCCAGCAAGTCTAAACTTTCTGCACATTTTGCAAAGGTGATCACCCATTTTGATTCTTGTAGCAGGAAGGTGTCTCAGACAGTCAGGAAGCTAAATGCCTTAGTTAAATTTTCTTTCAGGATTGGCCCGACAGTGGTGGGGAAAATCCCTTGAACTTTATCCTTCAAATTTTCTGACTGCAAGTGTTTTTCCCGGACAATGTCTCTGTCAAGCACATCCGCAGCCATTTGGAAGATTTTACTTCGAATCTCTTTTACTTGCTCTTCAATTTTAGAGCCATTTGCTTTTACTCTTTCCAAGACTTCTCCTTGTGAGATTAGTGCATAGTACTAGTTGCTGAAATCATATGCAGCTCCAACTTCAATGATCTTCTCATCAATCAATCTCTGATTCGGAATGCCCTTTATCTCTCGAAGACATGGGATAATTTTACTTTGAATGTCTTGAAGGCCGTCCCATGCTTCTGCCAAGTTTGCAACTCGTGATAGCAATGAGGAAGTTTGCCCATAAACATGTGCCAACTTTTCTGCGAATGCCATTGCCTCTTCTTTCTTTCCTGCCATCCATTCTTTGGTTTCCTTGGCTGTAGTCAATTCCTCTTCAAAATTTCTTACTGGATCCTGTGAAGAGTTTGGAAGTGGAGGGGCGGATTGGTCACCTTGATTGAGCGGCCTGGTTAAATGCTGGATGTATTCCTTTAAGCGCTCAATCTCCCTTTTATATTCCCTTTTCTTCGCCGCTTCTTTTTCCAGCCTAGACTTGATGGTGGCAACAAAATTATCCAAGTCCTCAACTTCTTGTCATTTTCTTGTTGGACCAATATCAATAGTTGTAACGACATACTCATTTGGGGCAATCTCATCTTGTGACTTTTCAACTGTAGGTACTGCAATTTGCACTGTACGGTTACCAGCTTCATCTCTTTGTATTGTAGAAAATTTCTTGGCTAGCTTCCTTGTAGCAGCTTGTTCTAGCCTCGCCAAGAAGTCAGCAGTATCTTCTTCTTCTGGTATCTCTGCTGGCGCCTTTATCTTCAGTCTTTCTTTCAGCCAATCTGGGATTGTCGGCTATTCAATTCCATCTTCCTGATTACCTTGCATATCTTGAATTTCTTGCACGGATGGGACTTCCTGAATTCCTTAGGGTGGAAATCATTCCCTCTTCAAATTCTCCATCCATAATATCCATATAATTGTCCGACTCAAGAATCTTCGTGCCTGTAGGGGAGTGATGCTCATCATCTTCCAACTACATTGGCTCCATATCTCTTTCCAAAACTAGCGAAGGAATTCTGACTTGCTCCCATGACTCTTCTTCCATGATCAATATTTCATCTACATTTCTGGATGTAGCCGAATGAAGGGGCTTGGATTTCTGCTTCTTATGAGCGGGTCCTTCATTTGTTGTCTTCTTCTTGTTCTGCTTTGCAAAGTCATCAATTATTTCTTTTCTCTTTTTCAGGTTGGCAGCATCAGTTGATTCACCTCCATGAGATGCACTGGCATTTGAAGAACAAGACTCTGCCTCACCCATCAAGTCATATGTGAATGGCACATTCCTTTGCCGTAAAGTTTGCACTTGCTGATCCATCCACCATCGGGAATACTTGAACATAGGCCTCATGAACGTTGTCAGGTCACCAAGCTCAAGCTCAGACCATCTCATAGGAGGAAGTGACTGCCTTTCATCAAAGCCCGGTTGCACGTACACTCCATCATCCTCCAGTTGATCAAGTACTCGGAAGAGTTTTGTTGTCTTGATCATATCCAATGGCAGTCTTGACCACATTCTTTTTCTCACATCATATTCATCAGCGGCATTTGCCCAAAAGTCTTCTAGATCAACTCTGTGTTTGTATTTTATCCCGTTCGTAGTTCCAATATGATGAAGTGGATCAAAGTCAGCTCTAGGCTTGTAGGAAGTGAACGGGTACCTTTGTATTTCCAATCGGGCACTTTCTGCTGCTTGCGCCAATGGATAGGATTCTACCATATTGCCGATGAAGAAAGGGAAAGTAATGGAGGCATTTTGCTTACTCCTTTGAATATTTTGATATGTCTCCAGTTGCCTTAGGACTTCCAGCAGAACCATTTTGTTGGTAGGCTAGATTGGCAGTTTATATGGGCGACTTGTGAATCCTTGTATTTTGATGTATGTAAATTTGGGAAACTGGATGAACCAGGATCCATTTTACTAATTAAACCTTCGGCTTCACGGGTGAGCCTCTGACGTGTTCCTCCTTGGAGAATTCGGGTGATATACATTAGAAAGGCATAATGTGCCTGTCTAAAGTGTGACTTCTCCTTCAACTGCAACTGAGGATAGCAATCATAGGACTTGAACTCTCCTTCGCCATTGCCAACTACACCTTTGCAAATCAGGCCAACATATCTGTAGGTTCTAGCAAGCAGATATATGACATAGGAACTCATATGGAAGGTTTTGGTTTTCTCCAAGTTGACCAATTGCTCGTGGAGACTATCACTGATCATCCTTGACCAGTTGAACATTTTTACCCTGGAAGTTATTTCATCAATGAAATAATACATCCAGGTTTCAAAGGGTGCACCTTGAGGATTGCCCACTATTCTGTTCAGCAGTAAAACAATGTCTCCATATTCTTCCTTAAAATCAGTTTAGTGCAACTTCTTGGGCATCTTTTTGGCAGTAGGTCTAGGTTTCACCAACCATGACTTGTTGATGTTTGATGCACAAAGGTCTTGTTGATCTTCATAAAGTTTTCGTGCATCATCCTTGGTTCGGTAAGACGTCCTGTTGTAGGTTGGGATCCCAAATGTTTCTTGTATAGCAGGCTCAGTTAAGTATGCCAGTATTCTTCCATCAGGTGCTTCAATCTGTCCTTCATGTGCATTATAGTGCAATGCACATTCTACCACGAGCTCTAGACATTCTATTGCTGGCGGAAATCCAACTGCCTGAACAATGCCGTTGCGCATCATCCTTCTTGCAATTGGCGTAGGTAGAAATCATCACTTCCATACATCCTCTTTTTAAAATCATCAAAGTCTACATGGCCGAGGTCGGTGTCCACAACGTTTTTCCACTTTGAGTTGATCTTGGACTCCGGCTGTGAACCCTTGCTGGCAAACTTCATTTGTGATTCCTCGAAAATAAAACTGCAAAATGCACAAAGAGAATATTAAAATTCAGAAATTAAATTTAATTTACTTGAAAAATATTCCAGCCAACTCATAGATCAAATTTCGTGAAAGATTATGCTGGAAATGAAAGAATTTATCCAATAGATGAAGCTTTTGCCAGAATAAGGTGAAGAATGTAAATCTGCTTGATATTTTGGAAAAAATAAAATGGACGAGATCACTATGCTGGCTGGTTAAGTTCGCCTTCCTTCTCTTTGCTTCAAACCTCACAACTTCCTTGCCTTAGCCAAAATTACTTCTCACAACTTCGTTTTCGAAAGACGAATGATTGAAAAATGAGAAGTAAAACCCATTTAAAGATGAAAAGTTCAATTTTTTTAGCAAAATCCAGTTGTTTCCATTAAATCAAGTTCAAACTTGGCTTGCACTCCTCTCTTGAATGGCAATTTTTATCTGCAGCATCAGTTTCCGGGAAAGTTGCTAAGTCTGGCACCACTTCAGTGGAATCTCTTTGTCTTTTTCCAAAATTTGATTTTTTTCTTTTTGGTGTTGGAAAAATAAAAAATAAGAAAAAATTAAAATAACATTTCATGTGTTATTTTTCTAACCTTTTTATTTTAATTTTTTAATTATGGCATTTCATTTTTTATCCCAAGGAAAATTTAATTTTTTCTAAGTTTTTTATTGTTTTTGCCTGAGGCGAATCTTCTTCTCCAGTTAATTTTGCCATAATTTCTCTAACTTCCTAAGTCTCTGGCGAATTTCCTCAGCATCTAAGCATGTCTTTTGATGTTTTAATGTTTTAATGTCTAGACTCAGGTAAAAATTTTGATTTTCTCCACTTCTCTAAGTATGGTGGACTTGACTAAGTGTTTGGCAAGCTTTTTGTTGACTAGGCGGACTTGTCAAGTGTTTTTGCCATTCATTCTAGGCTAGGCGGACTTTCCATTGTGTTAAGACATCCTCTTTTGAGTGGGGCGGACTTAACTTAAATTCATGCCACCTAGCTTGGAGCGGACTTTACTTACTCTCATTCCATTCATCATGAGGTGGACTTGTTATTGTGTTAAGCCATCTTCATGGGGCGGACTTGTCACATGTTTGAGCCATATCTTTCTTTCTTGGAGCGGACTTAACTTAAATTCATGCCATCTAGCTTGGAGCAGACTTTACTTACTCTCATGCCATTATCATTTTGAGTGGGCGGACTTTACCTTGGTTTGTTCCATGTCTTCTTTTGACTAGGGCGGACTTGGCTTATCATCAAGCCATAAAGATGGGCGGACTTAGCTCTATGTTGTGCCATCCAAACTTCTTGTGCTGGGCGGACTTGACACTCCTTTATGCCATTGCTTATTCTTCATGGCGGACTTTGTGAACACATTTCCACTTCTCCATGGCGGACTTGCTAGTGTCTTTGCCATTACCTTGGGCACTATTTTCCATACTTAGGCAAATTTTTCCATGGATTTCATGCTGGTTACTTCGCCATATGCCCTTTTCTCATGCTTTTCGTATGCTTTTTCATTGATTTTCATGATTTCCCATTGATTTTCATTGATTTTTTGAAATTTTTCATGCTAAGGATGAAAACATTAATCCCTTAATCAGTGGGTCCTGGGCACTTTCCAAGGATAGAAACCCTGCCAAATTTTTTCCAAAAATAGCAACTTTTCCAAAAATAACCCCTAAAAAATAGGAAGTCCAAAATGGGCCAAAAATGCCAAAAATAAAATCCCTAAAAAATAGGGGGGTCCAGAGTGAAAATCCCCAAAAAGGAGATGTCAAAATTGGCTCAAACGACAATCAATCTTCGTCCTTCGGGTCCTTTAAGCACTATGATGATGTTTGCACACTGATTCAGGCTCAAATTCTTAACTTGACTTGGGTGACCATTCAAAAACTCAAACTCTAAACTCCCAAACAGAGATCAAATGAAACAGAAGCGCAACGACAAGACCCTAAAAGAGAAAACCACAGGGGTCCCCATTTGTAATGGGGCGATGTGTGATAAGGTCACAACAGGTTTCTTGCGAGTTGGGTAAAACAATGTCATGTCCGGGAAGAGGACTAAGGTTCTGAGATCTGTCAATGGAGGGGAGTTCACTTCCAGAGGATTTCTTTGCAATCTTTGTATTGAGGCAGGGATTAAGAGGGAGTGTATTCAGCAAAATGGAGTCCTATGTCTCGAGGAACTAGAGTGACTCATTGAGAAGAAGTGAAGGTGTTAGCTAAGTGGGTTGCAGTGTTGAGTCTTTGGAAGGCCTCTTCAGTTGCAGAGAACGGAATTGCACTAGGCAGTCAACCTTGTTTTGACATTGGTAGCACCGCAAACCTATTCAGAATAGGGTGATCTGGGATGAGGTCGAGGAGGACAGTCTTGGAAGTGTGTGTTGAAAACCATTCCTCTAAGGCAAGCATTGCAGGCAATCTTGGATGAGGAGGTCAGGAGGTTGATGCGGGTACTTGGAGCTCTAGAGGGAGTCACAACATTATTAAGATTTAACGTATATTTCTTTGAGACGGAGAAATATGAGGTGAAAGCCCTTGTAGTGTATATTTCTTTGAGACTGAGAAATATGAAGTGCGAGCCCTTGTACATCTCTGAGACTGAGATGTGTTTTTCTACAAATGGGTGTAGCCATTGTGGACGTCATGTTGAGAGACTCCATGACTAACTCTTGTACATCTTTGAGACTAAGATGTGTTTTTCCACAAATGGGTGTAGCCATTGTGGGCGTCATGTTGAGAGACTCCATGACGAGGATATTTGAAAATACCTCCCTAGCTAAGAGGGAGTGTTAGTGTTTTGTAGCGGCGGGAGATATTTTCTCTTAATATAAAACCAATTCAAGGCAGGTCAGCCTTCACATTATAAACAAATTTTGCATTTCTCTAGGTCGGCCCAAGAAAGGAGGTCACCTAGCTTGCTATTTAAAGAAGATAGAGTCTTCTCATATTAATCATCAAATAAAAAATTCACTCCAAGTTTGAATTCTTTCAGCAGCAGGTCTATTTTCTAAGCAGCAGATTAGCATCAAGGAGAAGAGTCAAATACTTTGTGTATTCATGAAATCGCACTAAATACAAGTGTAGATCCATTGTATAAGTTTTGGCCTTTCTAGGGCCTGATTTTGAGTGCTGTTTCTGCACTTCTATTTCTGATTATAAGAGAATATCTTGCTGGGTTTTTCTCCCTCGAGTAGAAGGGTTTTCCCGAGGTAAAATACTGTGTTCATTGTTCTATGTGTTGAGTTTTCTGCTTATTGCATTTCTGATCCTAAAACTAACAAACTCAACAAACCAAAAGCTTTTTTCAATTCATCAGGATTAAAACAGGAAAAAAACTGGGAATAGGGTTTGGAAAAAATCAGAAAAAAAAAAAAAAAGACACAGAAATGGAAAAAAAAACCCACAAACCCTTAATTGTTTTGATCGACAAATTGAAAAAATAGGCAAAACGACATGGTAATTGTGAGTTGCAATTTTATCAGAATTTAATCATGATCTTAGCAGTAAAAATTTCATTTGACTAATTTTTTCAAATTATTATGATTTTTCAGGGAAAAACTTGGCATAGGGGGGTGATAAGATAAATTGCAATTTCTTTTGAGAGTATTGCTTCCATGCATTAATAAATGAACTTTCTGCAAGTGCAATCTGGAAAATAAGCTATCATTTTAGAACATCAATAAATATTACAGACCAAATACTGTTTAATAATTATTACAGTGTTTCTGGATTAGATTGTGTTTCTGTTCAATATCCAGAAACACTGCAATAATCTTCATGGATTGTGGAAATCTACTATCACTAACTGTTTAATAATCTTTAACAAAGAGAAAATTCCACCAAAATTTCAGTATAGTTAGTATGAATGATAAAGATTAAAAAACAATAATGAGTTTAACAGCAGGATTCACCTCAAGCATGAGCTGGCAATAACCATTTACATCAAGAAATTTCAATGCCTTTGTTCTGTTCTCGCCAAAAACACCAAGTAGTGTATCCATTAACCCCTCAACAAGAATACTTATGGTATTCTCAAGGAATGGCTTAGCACCAGAATGTACCTGGAATGTAAAATATGTAAATTGGATAAGCAAGGACAAGAATTTCTTCAGAAACAAATTGGACTTCAAATATGTATATTCTACCAACCATGAATGGAGAAAACCATTAGAATCAAGAAGGATTGAACTATCCAGTTTCAAAAAGAGCTTAATCAGGATAAATAGTTAAATTGTGTGAGCAATCCCTACTTCCACAATTGTTCAGGAGAGATAAAAAAGAAACATGCCTTGTCAGACAATTCAAAAATCTGTGCTTTTTTTTTTTAAATGGAAGGTAATTACTAATTAGTCCACATAGAAGTGTTCTAAAGTTTGACAATTATAGGTAATTTAAGTAGTTACAACTAGTAAGCAGGAATTTTGTCAATTGATGAAAAAAGAAAAATAGACTGCCGTATAGGTCAAGCCAATATAGGTCAAATGGTTGTGTACGCCATAAAACAAGAACAAACCTAGGACAACAGCAAAGAAGGTCTGTTGCTGATTATGAAAACAAGAAACAAAAATTCACGGCAGCACAAGAGACCAAAATAACTGTGAAACAATGGAAATTTAATAAAGAAACTCATTAATTACTGTATATAGGCAAGGATTGTTTGCTATGATTGAGAGAAAAAGGTGTTTATTTAACATTAACTGAAGAAACAACTCAGAAACACACAATATTTCTGAAAGGAGGCAGGAAATGTCACACCAAATCCAACAGGGGTAAATGTCCATTTTGAGTACTGCAAGAAAGAAACATTTAATTATAGTATTTCTCATAAGAATACATATTGTGAGTATGTACACATGGTGTCATGTTTTGCTGCTTCAAAAATGACAAAAAATAGATTCAGCTAGGACTTGGGAAAAATTTGCACAACTTTGAATTAAAAGAGACTGGCATTCTTCACCCAATTTGAATGTGTTTGTCTCTCAAGTAGATTGAGATAAGGGACTGCTTTCTCTACTACAAAGCTCTAGTTTCCACCAATAGGCAAATTTACATTCAGGGCAGTGGGTAAGGTGTTCAATAAACACATCAACAATACTAGGTTAAAGAAGAATCTGAAGAGCTCAACGAAGAGGCCCAATCACCCAACAAAGGTTCTCATAATCAGAGTAGAAGCATTTCAAAGTTTACCTACTGACAGAAATATCACAACGAAATTTATATGGATCTGTGCTAGTCTATAATCACATGAATAAAATCCAGTAATCCTTTCAGTTGTTTCAGGAAGAAAACATTGATAATCTCCCTTGATAATCACTCCACAGTACAATGATATTGAAGTCATGTCTTCAATTATTAAAATATTACTAAATTTGATTTTGAAACTTCAATACAACTTTCACATGAAACTTCTGGACAGTTTTCCTTCTTGAGATGGGTTATAGTACAAGAAATGAAATTGTGTTCTCAAACCTTGAGTTAAAAAAGCACAACGCTTCACAACTGGTTTTGTTATCCTGTTCTTTTATATTTCTAATCTGAAATAATGAATGAAAATCAAGAGCACAAAATGTTTCCTTCACACATATGAGGCTAAATTTGGGAGTAAAAGCTACCTGAACTAGATTACTAGTACTAATTAGCGAGACAATTCAAAACACTACCAAGTTATTGAGGATCTAGTCTACAGTGCCATATAAAAATATTAGTAAATTTTATTTTGAAACTTGAATAAAGCTTTTTACATGCAAATTCTGGACATTTGTCCTTCCTGAGATGGTTTTAGTACGAGAAATGAAATTGTTTTCTCAAACCTTGAATTACAAGAACACAACACACTGCATCTGGTTGTATTATCCTGTTCTTTTGCAGTTCTAATCTGAAATAATAAATGAGAATCAAGAGAACAAGATGTTTCCTTCACACACAGAAGAAGTTCTAAATTAGAAAGTAAAAGTTATCTAAATAGTTGTAGATCGATGATACTAATTACTGAAATAAATCAAAACACTAACAAGTTACCAAGAAAATAGCTGACAGCCTGACAGTGCCATATCAAAAAAATTATTAAATTTGATTTTGATAATTGAATAACGCTTTTACATGCAACTCTGGACATTTGTCCTTCCTGAGATGGGTTTTTCTATGAGAAATGAGATTGTGTTCTTAAACCTTGAATTAAAACAATATAACACACTACAACTGATCATCTTATCCAGTTTTTTGTATTTCTAAGCTAAAATAATGAATGAGAATCAATAGTGCAAGATGTTTCCATTGCTCATATAGGAGGCTAAATTTGGGACTAAAGACTATTTAATCAGCTTTCGATCGATAGGAAGAGTTGGTTACGAACTGTTGAAATAATTCAAAACGTTAACTAGTTATCAAGGAAATAATCTTCAGTGGTATATCAAATCAAAATAAGAGGTAAGGTGGACAATTTATTTTGTTAATTATCAGTGTACATTACAAAAAGAGCATCCTGCAAAGTTTGAAATCATGGCATGCAAGGATGCTCACTATTGATAGCTGTTTCAAGGCATATTGATTCAACATATTGCACACAATGGCCAGTGTCCAATTTTATTCTCATAAATATTTTACAAAGATAGATGCTCAGTAAGAAGTGTTCAATTTTTTTAAAGATAGAAAAGTTCGAAAACAGTTCAGTCATAACTTTATCTCATTTACGATAGACCTGGTCAATTAAAATAATTGTTACCAGAAAACTCCATATTAGGAATGTGGACTTTATCCCTGTCCCCATACCCACAATTTCTGGCGACTACATTTATATACATAGAATTTACTAAGAAGCCGGTTCTTTGGGTTCTGGGCTGGGTCCTGGTCCTGGTTCGCTCCTGGTTCGGGTCCTGGTTCGGTTCGCTTGTGGGTTCGACCAAGGTCCTTCATTTTTGGGTCTGGTTCGCCCAGGCAGAACCCAAGAGAACCCGGGCAGAACCCAGACAGAACCCGGGCGAACCAAGACAGAACTTGCGTGCCTAGGCATCCAAAAAGTGTTTTTTTGAGCATTTTTTTTAATGTTTTATGGAGTTTGACTTTGACCCACGCCCAAGGGAACCCTAAAAGTGACCTCTAATCACTTCAAACACCTTAACTACCTCATTCTTATTCATTTGTTTTGCTCTTTTTGACAATGTCAAAAGCATGGTTGCATACAGATTAGGTGAAAGACCTTTCCTTTTAGTTTAGCAATGCATGGAAGATTCAAAATGTATCCTTGATATTACAAAAAGATATGTGTTTATACACTTCGATTGTGCAGTCACCCTTTGGTTCTTTCAAAGAAAAATCTGCCTATGCCACTATTATACTGCACAGGCAAACAAATTTTGTATTGTGGAGCTATATTAAGCTACCACTCTCAAGAGCAATGTAACAATGATACAAAATAATGTTTGAGACTGCAAGAAGACATCAAAATGGCTAGTGTATAAACAAATTCTTATGATTTCTGAAGAATGCTGATAACTCTACTCAGTTGGCTTCTTTTTTCAAAATCATACAAATTGAACCCTAGCATCAATAGACTCTATATATCAAGCTACCACAATTCCAGTTTCAACGATGAATATTTATTATGCATGTTTTAAATGACATTCAAGTTTATGGTGGTTTTGTTGTTTATATGATGTTATGTGATATTCTAATCCTAATTCATGCTTCTAGGCTGCATATATATATATATATTTTTATATGTTTTTGTAATTTGTACTAACGAACCCAAGATGAACCGAACCCACCCCCCAAAAAATTTTGCCGAACCAGCGAACCGAACCCACGAACCCGAACCCGAACCGGCTACTTAGAGAATTTATAGTTGCCAGGTGTGGTAATGGTACTGGTACAGTAGACCGGTAATAGTATGTCATTTTTTGAAGAAAGTAGGAGATGGGTACTTGAAGATGTATATATATATATATTTGCTAGAATTAAAAAATAAAAATTTGAAATATGTAAATATTAATTATAAATAATAGATATTGAATATTGAAACTTCAAATATATGTCAAAATCAACAAGAGGAAAACTGAAAAGATTGATTGTTTGATGTTGAACCCTATTAACAGATTTGAAAATTTTGTAGGTTCAATAGTGGCCTGCAGGGGCTTCCCAGATTAGGGATTTTTCATATATGAAATAATTCTCTACTTTATAGTATTGTCAAACATTGCAATGCTGTTAGCTATGCGTCCAGTACATCAAACATAGGAAACTCTATCAACAAATTATAGTGACCCACAAGTGCAACTGTCAAAATACATGTCCAGTGTTGTGAACATCATCGCGCAGTTCTGTGGAAGTTTTTCCTATGTTTGCTGCAAATTAGACAGTCAGCGTGACAAGTTTTATGGTTTCTTTTTTCATTTTTAAAATTTGTATGCTCTTTTTAAGCAGAGACAGCAATGTTTTAGGGTTTCTGAAATGGGAAAGGGCAGGAGCCTCAGTTGCTATGTCTCCTGCAACTGGGGACGTCTTTGTACGCATACTGGAGATGGAAAACATGTCCCAGTTTCGGAGATGCATCCCAAGGGCTCGGAGATGTATCTTCCTGGAACTCTGATAAAATAGCAGCCTTCTTATCCATTTACTTGCATAACCTAATTTGACTGGTGTCCCTGTCCCTGTCCCTGTCTCGATACCCATACCTCTGCATCTTCTGGTAACTATGATTAAAATAGAAATTCCACTCAATAGCTTTTGATATATAATCTTAGAAACAAACTTGGGCAGGTTGGAGCAATCGACCATCTTCTTGATTGATTGAAGTAAGATGATATGGAAGTATGTCATATTGAAATAAATATTGGGTACATAAGAGCTCTTTTTATTTTAATTTTTTATAGGCAATACTCTACAAAAAGTGCCAAACAAGAAATGTAAAATCATATATTGCAAAGGAAACATGTTCTGTGATAATTTTTAAGCATCATAAATCACAAAATTGAAGATTACAGAAATCAGTGCATATAGAAGCCAAGTTTTAATTAATTAAGCATACCTCTGCATGCACAGCTACCAACGGATGCAGCAACTCTACAGCTGCATCACGTACACCCTGAGTACAAGGACAGATGTTTAGAAAAAGAAGCATAGCATTTCTAAATTAACTATTTATCCTCAAATATCTAGTATATTCAGATGAAAAACAAATCGACCTTACTTTAATTGTTGGAGCTCCACCCCATTGAACTCCATCTTCCAAAAGATATGCTGCTGCAGCTGTCCCAATTAAACTTGCCTGCACAATTAAACTACAGAGTATTAGAGTGTACGTTCTTTGCTAGCAAATGCAAACTTTCTAGCAACAATATAAGACAACAATAACTCTGGCAATGACCTAACCAAAACTAAACAAAAATAAAACAATTTCCCACAAAATACTACGCATATTTAGACACTCTTTAAATCAAATTCCAGATTACAAGAGGCATAAACTGTCAGTTACTCATATTTTAAATATCATTTAGTCAAGATTCAAAGCTGTCTAACCACAGATATTGCTTCTTTTAGAAACAGGTATCACAAGGAACAGAGTGTAGCATTTTCATCAAGAAAGGAAAAAAAAAGGACATGGCTAAACTGCATATTGAATACTGCATTTCCAAGGACAGTGATCGGAAAACAGATTGCCATCAGGATCTAAGCAAGCTATTTTACCAGAAGATGATCACAAATCTGCACATAGATTTGAATGCTGTCATACTCATACCTATAGTTAAAAAATTAAATACTCCTACACATATCATTTAAGTTTCTAACTACAGGTATGATCACATTCAAATCACTATGCAGATCTGATCTGCTAATAACCATGTCCTTATACTAAAAGAAATCCACTGGTTAAAAAATTGAGTATACAAGTTATAGTGGATAAAATGAGTTGATAGTTTGGTAGAAGGAAATCCAGGATGATTGGGACCACGATCTGGAACCTGGACAATTTGTGATTGCTGATAATAGTTACTTAAATCTTAATAATTCCTTGTCAATAGGTATATGTCCAAATTGTGAAAACACTATAATGGGCCCTCCCAAGTATTTTGCATGTCATAATAGTGAATGAAAAAGTTATGGCATCTAAGACCGAGCGAAAGGCATCCAAAAACTAATGAGGGAATAGATGCAAATTACAATGGAAGAACATTGATAAATACAAAATTTGCAAAGCCATAGTGCTATGGCTATTTAGACTGATAGTATAAAAATGTTGTTAGTGATCATACGTTGGACAAAGACAAGATGAACTTGTGTACCTTTGCATAATTGTATTGGCTTAGAACCTTCTCTTCCAAACCAGATAAAGAAGCAATTAGATCTACTATATCAGCATCTAGATCTTCAATTGTTCCTGCATTAGTTCCATGCAAACTGCCACATACAATAGTATGATAGTTAGAATCTTGTATTCACCAGACACAGTGTATCGAATACTATGCAAATTTGTAAAATACATTGGTGTAACTAACCATATCACCCATTGAATGAAATTATATTCAAGACAAATGCCATTTGTTACACAACCGGAAAAATGAAATCATTGCAACTCTGCATCCAAAATCTCACTGACAAACAACTCTACAATTACACAGTACATGAAAAATACACTAATACAAACATAAGATTAACAACAGGAAATGAAAAAGATAAAAACATAACATACATAAAGTATTCCTGAGATGACAAAGCATCCCCAATATTGGCCTGCACAAGCACTTCCTAGGTCTGCTACACAAACGCTAAGGCAGCTAAAATGTCTTTTAATGGACATTGTGGATTTTAAGGTATAAACATGCTATCCATATCAAAGAATGGAACTCTACCCATCATAGAGTGTAAATAAGCTATCCATATCATAAAAGGAACTCAAGTCCAAAGGGAGTGCCATACATATTTACTGTTGATGGAGCATTCCTGCACACAAGAAGTGTAACAATTGCTAATTGAATCTGTCTATTGTATCAGTTGAGGCAAGCCACTGGCGATAAGGAATGGGATAATTGACAAAGACATTTCAAGTAAAGTTTTGTCCATCCAAACACTAAAATAAGTCTACCACAGTTGGTAGCCAGTTTGTCCTTAACTTGTACATTGTTCATGTCAATGCTGACTTTCAGTTTCAATAGAATTGTATGCAGACTTGTTCTAGGAGTAATGTTGTAGTGGTTCATTTGAAGGAGGGGAGGTGGGTGGAGAATCTCAAGGAAATCCCTGAATGACAGTTAGGTTTGTTGCATATTCTGGGGATGTAGGTATAGCAGTTAGAGAATGGCATCTCTCTTTGACAACCTAAGTGTGCTTTAGACATAGTAAAGGAATTCAAAATGGATGATTGTAAATTTGAATTATTCCCTATAAGGGGAAAAGGTTTAAAATGTGTCTACTAACTGTTCTTTTGAGAAGGTTAATGCCACTTTGAATAGAATTTGTGCATTTTTCTTTAGTTCACTCATACCAAACCTATCTATTGCCGTTATTTCTTAAAAAGTGATGAATCGTACACGTATAAGAGGGCAAAAGAGTGGCTCTTCAAGGATATCAAGGGTAAATTATTAACTAAGTATAGAATACTCTCGTGAGGGCAAGCTCACCTCTTACTATGCTTGGCACATATTTTGCATGGATAGTTTGTATAATTGGAAGTCTATTGCATGTATTATCTATCACCTTGATTCAGGTATTGTTGCTTGATCAAGTAAGAACCACTCTATTGATGTTGTTTTGATTTTGAAGGTCAAGAAAAGAGGTGATGTAAGAACCAGACAAGAGGCAAGATTTGCATTGTCCTGGATTAATTGGGATATTAACAAGAGTATCCAACAGCATTGATATCAGAATAGTATCCAATTTGCAAAGAATCTAATCAACCATGTCAAAATCAAGCAGGTCCATCAACACTACATTCCCAGCTGCTCTAGAATGTTATGGTTTGGTTTACTGTTTGACTTAAGACTAGGGTGCTGGCATCTTCACAAATGTCTTAACAAAATGTGGGATTGCCTAAATGATTGCAGTGACAACTTTGTTGGGTTAACATCTTTAAGTCCATGTTGTTGTTTGAACGTTGGTCATGTTACCATTTGTATTTTTTATTAAGGAATATACATATTGATACAAGAAACTAGCTACAAAAAAGAGGCAGAGTTTGTAATAATGCAATTCATTTAAGTTAAAAAAAATGTATTTAATTAAATAAAGGATACACGGGGATGTTTGAAGGGCACACATTACTTTGGTGCATAAAAACAAAAAAGAGGTGACTTTTCAGAAAAAAAATGATAAAACCACCTAAAATGGTAAATGGGAGAGGATTGTCATTAAAAATTCAATATATTGCATTTGCTTTTTAAAATTGTAGCTGCATTTAGTTTGTTTAAGTTATTTAAATAGCCATTCCCCTACCATCCCCAAATCCTTGTGTTCCTTCATTCCAGAAACTTGGAGAAACACTGAGATAAGTAGTAAATTAGGGGGTATGGGATAAAGAAGTAGGGGTTCTAACTTAGGGTGTGGTCTAACAGATAAGAGTAATTTAATAATATTTTGTAATTTTATTCTTAATTATTTATTTTATTCTTCATCATTTTTGTTTTAAATTTTTTACTTGTTCAAAAGTGAGAAATCGCAACAATGGTGTTCACCTTTCTTGTGCCAAAACTAGATTGTTCTTCTCAACAAGAGGTGAATTCTATTGTTGATTTTGTTTCCATCACAAACTTGGTGCAAGATTTGAAGAGTCATGAAATGTTGTGGTTTATTTGTCAAAATACTTAGAAGGCTAAATAAGATGTCAAATTGAAGTGAAATATTTGGGATGAGAAGTTGTTGGAGCTTCTAGATGGTTACTTGAGAGTCACCTTCTACAAAAATCTTATCAAGGAGGAACCATTGAGCAATTTGGATCTTTTTAAGACAATCTTATAACTCAACCATATTGTTGGTGTGATTGCTAGCTACACCTCTAATACCTACTTGTGTAAGGTTTCTTTTGAGGCACCATTCAAATTAATCGTCTTCCAATTTTGTGGAGGCATCCATTTAGCTATTCTATGGTTAGTTGGAAAATGTTTTTAAAATAGAATTGAATGTGCCAATGCCATGCAACCTAGACATCCATTTTATTTGTTGATTCTTGAGAGATGCTTTTGGAGCCAAAGAAAGCCATGGTTGTAAGATGAGTGTTGGCTCCTACTGTATTAATGAGTTGTACATTGTTACCCATTAGATAGTGGAGTATTTCTCTCCTTCCATATCTACTACATGGTGAAACCCAAAATTAACCTAAATTTTTTAAAAAGTACTAGCATATCAAATTTGAGCTTTGGGCTAAGGGTCCATTCTTGTCTATCTTGTTGTGTTGCACGTATCTTGGTTCTCTTACTATGTCTTCATTCTAGTTTTGTTGTGTGCCTTGTAATGTTTGCAATGTTTCATTTTTGTAATGTGAGTGTCCTCTGTTTGTTTTGTAATTTGTTGGAACAGGTTTTCGGTGGGTCATTTTATGTCCTTCACAATGTTAGCAAATCTATATCCACCGTTTTTGTATTAAAAAAAAGGTGATGGCAGTACAGTTTCTATGGAGTTGGGTGATGAAATAGTAGAGATAGTTTGTATGGCAGAAACTAATGGTTAAAGAAAAGAGTTTGCATGTTTTAATAAATATTTCAAGCATCCCCTCATTAGTGACAAGCACCAAAGTAGAAATCCTTTCATGTATAGACCAAAGTAGAAAGCCAAGAAGGTGAGTGTATGTTCATTATTTCCATTCCCTATGATGCTATGAAGTCTATAATTGAAAATGAAGAGCAAAGGTTGGTATTTTCTTTTGTCTTATTGATGCAGTCTAGGGCAAGAAATTAGGATTGTGTCTCAAATTTTCATATGTTGCAGAAAGGATTTTTTTTGTGTACTTCAAAAATAATAACATGCAAAAAAGGGTTTTAGCTAAAAGCTTTGGAATTTTGTCTAAACATTTCCATGGTACTCTTTCTTAGCCTTGAAGAATTGTGCTACAATCTTTCCCTAGACAGATAGAGCTATGCAATGTCCCTCCTAATCTATGGTTTTTGTTCCCTAATGTTTTGAAACCCTAGGGTGACGTGATTAAAATTGAAGACACAAAATCGTGTCTGCTTCATATGAATGCTACGATAGTGTTTTCTCTTAAAAACCTATCATGTATTCCCTCCTCTCACTCTTTTAATATTCATAGTTCTGAAATTGTTTGCCAAATTAAAGGGCTTGGAGGTCTTAATTCATGTTTTCTATAAAAATGTTGGGCACTTAAGGAAGAATTATCCTCTTTTAAAGGAAAACCCTACAATTAATCTGGAAAAATAAAAATGATTCTATGGATATTCAAAATACTGATGTCAAAATGTCTTGTAAAGATGTGGAATTAAACGTATCTTCTAATGAGTTTATAAAATATGTTTCTGTTACACCCCGTTGTGTTATTACCTATTTACTGTTACCTTGTTGGGTTAAAATACTTCAATATATGACTGTGTTTTGCATATGTGTCTTGAAAATATGATGAATGAATGTGCAATTCAATATGATATTTTAATGTCTAGAAGATGAAAATATATGATGCATATGAATGTATTGTTATCAGCTAACTACTGTTGTGATGTACTAAGTTGGATTCAGGAACAGATTTGAACCTCCGAAAGAGAGAGGGAGTATCACTTAGGAGAAGAACTTGGTTTGGTAACCCTTAATAAGCCTAAATCAGCATACACACACTCACATCTTAGTTTGTTCTAGTTGAGTCGAGTTAGTTGGGAAATGGTAAGTAATCTTCAGTTTTGGTTTGGGAACGTTTTGTATTGATTTATGGTTTTTGTCTTTGAATGTTCTTGATTGAGAATATGTGATTAAGTCTCTATGTTAAGTGAAAGTTATTTTCGAGTATTCATGTTCATGTATTAAGTCAATGGGTATATACATAGAATGTATATATGTATATATGTATATGTCTCCAATATCTCATACATGTGAATATACACGTGCATGCGTATACGTGGGTAGACGTACTTACATATATTCATGTACGGGTATATCATATGCATGGGAGTATCGATTTGGACAAACAAGACATATATATGTATATATATACATATTTTGTATATATGCACCAATCGATGAATACATGAATATATGTGTTTTAAGTATGGATATTAAAATAATCTTATACATATAATTATTTTGATATATGTTTATATATATTTGATTGGAAATTAATGCATTTGATTTCATGTGGATGTATATATATATATATACTTTGAAATAGACTATAGCGCATATATAAAGCATTGTCATATAAAGTAGAACAACTAAGTTAGAGGTCGCACACATATAGCGCATGTGAGACTAAGTCTTAATGCCTTTAAACAACACAAAGTATTATGCATTGAATCATTGGCAAAGAGAATGAAATGAATCACGTTGTTGACTTTGTCAAACCCGCGATCAGCAAATAGGGCGCATAAATATAAATTGCTGGTGCCATATTCTCAAAAGTTTGAAACTATTAGAAGTTTAAAAGTTGCACCATAAACCAATGCAAAGCATTGAGGAAGCATGAGACTTGGTCTTTTGCACGAGTTGGCTGAGATAGTCGACTTATATTCCAATAAGGAAACCTGTAGGTTGCATTTTTTTAATTTAAATCATTGTTGTCACCAAGATATGAGCGACTCACTCTTAACAGAGAAGCTGGTCTGTGTAGGTGTTTGCAAACTAGTGTTTAAACAAGCCACCTCTCATTTCTTGAGCTTAGTTGATGCATTTGGAATAGGAAGCTGGCGGATTTGGTAGCTTGTTTGTAGCATTAAGATGCTCAAATTTTAGTATAAATTGAGGTATCCTCTCTACCATTTGTTACACACTTTTTCATACTGATTTTTTCATTGTTGTTCTATTGTAGTTTTTTGTACAATTGTATTTTGAGAGCTTTTGTAAGAAAGAGAGTTGTTTTGAGGTTTTGCAATTGTTGAGAGTATTTGTGAGAGGCTAGAGTTTGGAGAGAGGTTGAACTTAGAAGGAGTAGCAAGCGGGCTTGTGAAAGTTGAACTAGGGAGGAAGTAATATCAGTTGGAGCTTTACATACAGGCATGCTGATTTCTATTCCTTTATTATTTTACAGGGATACCCGGGGACGGGTCCCCCCCCCCCAACAAAAAAATCCCCCATCCCGGGTACTAGGGGACGGCAAGGGGATGGCAGGGGACTGTCCCCCTTTTTGCAAAATTTTTAGGAAACGTCCCCGAAACGGGGGGACGGCAGGGGACGGCTGACCAGTCCCGGGGACGGCCAGGGGACTTGGGGACGGCCAGAGTACTTCTAGGAGTCCCCTGGCTGTCCTCAGGACAGTTAGCCATCCTAGAAGTCCCCTAGCAGTCCCTAGGATGGTCAACCGTGCCCCACATCAAAGCATGGTCAAAACAAAACATAAAACACATTTTCATAGCAAGGGAGTGTGAACTTAATTATGTCCACCCATTAAATAAATTGGTGCCACTGCTTGTTGTCTTGAAACTTTGGATAAGTGTAACTGATACAATTATTCAAGAATCAATATTGGTTTATGTACTGAGGTGCCAAGGTGAATTCCAGTGAATAACCCAACACTCAGTGCTTGTTCTCAATGCTACTGTGCCTCATAAATAAGTCTCACAGGTCTTACTCTATTGTGAAGATGATACATAGTGGGCCTTGGGACATCTGATCATGCAAAACAATAACATGGTAACTGTGCAGATTATTTGCCTAATGCAACTCACTATCATTCTCAGAAGGCTACACTCCCTTGTTCCAGTTATCAATAAACAAAAAAATTATCATCAGAGTATCTGTTTTCTTAGTTCAAAATCAAGCTTTCCATTGAATAAATTCTAACTTATTCATTAAGATCAATGCATACCCAATAAACCATATCAACTTGAACACAAATGTTATATGCGAATGTTCTATAATGTATATTATGCATGCCTTATCCATGTTATCTATTGAACATTTAAAATTTCCCTATATTTTTTAAATTTTCCCTATATTTTTATATAGCCGTCCCCTATCGTCCCTAAATTTGGCCTCAAAAATCGGAAACTTGGGGACTCGTCCCGTCGTCCCCGTCCCAGAAACTTGGGGTAACCTTGTTATTTTATGATTGAAAGGTTATTTGTTTATGAATGCCTTTGTTTGGAAAGTATTGATTTAAATACGTGTTAAGCTGGCTTTTATGAACTTGGTTTATTTCTTATTTTGCAAAAGCTTGCATGTTTCTAGGTTGAGTCTTGTTTTGGTGAAACCTTTTACTTGGGTTATTCTTATATACTCTATATTGGAATTTATATGACTATGTTGCTACGTAAACTACACTTAGTTTGTCAATACTATACGTATGCAGCATGAAGAAGAGATGTGAAAATATGTTATTGTCTTGATGTATTTTAAATGGAAATATTGGTATGAACATGCGTGGTTAACTTGGTTATTCCTAGGGTTAGATAATCCATGGGAAAAGAGTGAAACCTAGTTGGTCACTAGTATGTGTGCATGTATGGTTACCTTGGTTATTCCTCAGGTTAGGATAATCCATGGAAAAGGGTGTAACCTAGTTAGTAAAATTGTTATGTCATCACTTTCTTTTAAATGGAATGTATGTATAGAGTATCAATGGTCATTACCAAATGGAGCTAAGGGTGGGTGAGCATGTGACCTCCACTTGAAGTACTAGATGATGAATACTTTGGCCAAAATAGTGTAAATAGCCACTGTTTACATTGTCAGTTCATTGTGATCCCAGGTTTACATGCTAGGCAGGGAATGTCATACATGTAGGTTGTAGCCACTGTATGGTAGCTCTAGATATGTAGGACACAACACCATGCTCCTGGAAGACTAGTATTATGAGGTTACTAGACCAATCTCTTAGTCGAAGGGTAGGGCCATCTTACCAGTTAGGTAGATGTGCGGGGGACCGCAGTGAGTTCGTGGTTGGCTGGAAAAGTGCTTGAGTGATGCTTTCCCTCATGCAATTGGCGGCCAAGATTTGAGGAAGGACATTTGGACCATTCGTACCTCTATTTCAGTAAGCTCTTGGAAGCTATGCATGTAATCATGTATCCATCTCTATGGAAATTGTAAATGTCAAATGTTATCATGAAATTATGTAAATTGGAATCATTACTTGGGTTGTAATGTTTCGTTGTAATGCAATGGGAAAGTTTGGAATGGGGTTATTTCAAATGTGCATATTGTTATTAAATTAGAAAAGAAAAATTTAATTGGTAAGAGTTGGCTTCTTAAACTATTCACTTGTGGGTAAAACATAGTAGAAATTTTTGGGTAGAACAATGGGCATGTTACAGTTTCACACAACGTTTTGGACTAGGTTGTGTATGTTCTTATTCTTGCAGAAAACAATAGCAAGGTCAATAAAATTCCCTCCGCTGCTAAAGTTTCTATAGGCCCCATGGAGACTCCCTTGTGCTGGAAGTGAAGTATTGAGAGAAAAAATTAATATGGAGAAAAAGAAAAGGGGAATTGACAGTGCTGTTGACCCTCAACCCTTGGCTAGTGCTGGGCAGCTTACCTTGCAGTCCACATTGTTCCAAAACATTGTAACCCTTGGGTTTGGTAACAACAAGCTCGTAAAAGTGGGGAGAAATAATTCATTTGTCAAAAGACAGAAAGTAACTGTTGCCCAAGGTGGTCCTTATCCAATGAAAAGTAATTATTTGTAAGTTGTTGATAAAGATGGGCATGATAAATAGGAAGGGTGGGATTTGGTGACCCCTGTTCCTAAAGATTCTGGCAAAAGGAAGCACTCCAAGCCTTCCCTTCAATCTCTTTCTCTACTTTTTATGAATATTATCAGTTGGAATGTGAGAGGATTGGAAACTAATTAGAGGATCAGGAGGTTTGTGGTTAGAATTTTTTGTAATTCCTGATTTTGTTTGAACTTTTGTTGCTGCAGGGAGTGAAATCAGTTCGTTTTGGTTTGAAGCATGCATGTAAATATATTTGGCTAGCTGTTAGATATTTTGTCACCAATCATTGGCAAGGAAGGGGAAACTCCTCCACATTAGCACATCTTAGATGGTCCAACTCAATTCAGAATTTCGGATGTTCTCACTACAATAGGGCCATTTGGATTATTTTATCCATAGAAGGAAAAGAGTTTGGTATATGTTCAATATATGCACCTAATGACTATAGGGAAATGTCTGATCTGTGGAATTGGTTGGTTGGCTTGCCATTTGTTGATTGTCCTTGGACCTTCGGAAGTGACTTATTATAAAAGTGAGGATAAATTGGGAGGATGCAGATTTAATTGGAAAGGCAACAAACTATTCTTTTGGTCTAAATTTAAAATGAAAAGGAATATTGTTGATCCTATGCATGGTTGCATAGTTGATGGCCAAGGAATCTGGCTCAAATGGAGCAATTTTCGAAAGGTCCTAAAAGATTCCTTTCTATTGTTGGTAGGTTCTCTTTAGACAAGAATTTATACGAAGTCTCCTTCTCTAAGAATAGTAATGTTGTACAAGTCCTTCCATACTCTTTATTTGACCACCATCTCAGTCTGCAGCACCTAAGACCCATCTGGTTTTTAAAGGGCTATTCAAAATGAATGTTACACATTTGATGTATCAAGCTTGCTCTAATGGAATAAGTAACAAATAGGGTTTCTCGTCTAATATTTGTGATTTGAGACATTAGATTGACAATATTGGTATAGATTACAGTACATGGAAATTTTTAAAGCTATATGGTAGGAATAAGAAGTTGAGAAGTCAAACCAATAGCCATATACAAGAGAATCTTATTTATTTCAAGAAGTAATTGCAAATGTACCCCCATAATGAATTGTTGCAAAAGAAAGCTATGGATGCCAAGAATAAGTTGAGATAATTTTTAAATTATAAAGGGAACTGGTTATTTTTTCAAGTTTCTGAAGTATAAACATGTTAGAGAAAAAAATTACTGCCATTGAAGTTGAAGGGAATTTGGTTTGTCAGATCTGCCTTTCAGGAATTCTACTCCAAAATCTTCTCTTTTGAGGAGTATGGGAGTGAATATCATTTTGCTAGATAGGTTTTATAAAAAATTATCCCCTGCTAATTCGATGAATAGAGGGTAAACAGCCTTAAGGAAGGCATTTCTATTGAAAAGATTCAATTGGTAATCAAATCACTAAAAATTGTGAAAGCTCTTGGCTATGATGGATTACCTGCTAGATTCTATAAAAAGAATATCAATTGTATAGCTCCTATTCTCCTAAAGACTTATAATGAAACTGTTTCTACAAGATCCATGGTAAGAATATTAATAGGGGGTTGTGTTACTTTTAGAGGAAGGGGATATCACCCAAATAGAAATCAGAGACCAGCCACACTGCTTAACATCTCTACCTATCATCATACCTACCTCCCAAACCAATTTTTTATAAAAAGGAGGTTCATATTGGAGAATTTCATTTCAAGTTGGGAAGGTATGTAGTGGGCAAAGGTTTCAAATCAAAGCATTGGTATGACCATCATTGATTTTGAGAAGGCATACGATAGCATTGAGTGTAGATTTGTGTTGATGATGATAAATGCTCTTGGTTTTGCAGATGTGTTCAAATTTTGTTTGTTGATGCTTTTGCACAAGTATGTATTAATGGGGAGTTGTCTAATCCCTCTCCACTGCAAAGATCTATTAAGCAGAGGTGTTCCCTTGCTCTAGCCCTTTTTTTCATCTCAACTGTTGCTATTCATTACATTCTTAGAGACTGCTCCTTGGGTCTTCCAATTAATGATGAACTTATTGAGCTACAGTTTTTGGATGATACCTCCTTAAACCCTATCCTTGATGCAGTCAAATTGAGAATTTAGATAAAATGTTTGCCTTATACTACATAGGCACTCAACCATTTTCATTTATGCAAACCCCCTCAATGAAATCTTGTAAAGTGTGCATATTTGTATATTTTATCTATAGTTTTAGTCTAGGGTCAATTTAGTTTAGTTTTAAGTTTAGTAGGATCTCAGGGAGCTTCCCTTCCTAATTTGAAGAGATTTCACCTCACACATAGTTTAGTTTTGTGATGTTTTGCAAGAGGCAGATTAAAATACTAAATTAAAGGCCTCCCTTGCCTTATTAGCACACAAGCTGATTGAAAAGATAAGGAGAGATGACCACTAACAAAGACCTAGGATGTTGGTGCTCTAATACACAAGGTTATCCATTTGATGATATGATCATTGAACCCTAATTTGCTGAGTTTTTGTGTGACTAAGTTCCACTTCCATCTGCAAAATGCTTTGGATATGTCCAACATGACCATCAAGCCTGAGCACTTTTGAGAATAGAGTGAATGGATTAGCTCTTGAAGTACTATCATATTGTCAAATATGCCTTCCAAGGACAAAAGCGAATTTCAAAGAGGAAATAATATTCGGAAGTAGTTCTTGAAGTCTTGTGGCAATGGTCTTCGATGGAACTTTGTATATCCCATTGTAGAGAACAACTGGCCAGCATTCTTCTAATCTATTTGCTTTTGTGTAATTTGTCTCTAGCAACAAAGGAGCGAGGTTAATTTCCTTTAGTAGTATCCAATCTCTTCTCAATCCTTCCATGGCCTTGTGCAGATCATGTTAGATTTGTCCCAAAAGGTCTAACACATGACTCTAGTAAAACCATCAACACCCGGGGATTTCTTCGGTTGGAAGGAAAGGACTACCTTTTTGAGTTCAAGTTCTATTATTTGGGTCAGCACCCCTCATTATCTGCTTCATCAATAATTTTGAGTAATGCTTCAAAAAAAAGTGTTTTGAACTATTGTTAATTCTTCAATTTTAAGCAGGCCAATCAAAAGAGCTTCATAATAACTGGCTGCATGTTTTCTAATGGAGGATTGATCTTGTAGACATTGCCCTTTTGGGGTCTGAAAAATATTAATGAAATTAACGTGGAAACGATTTTGTATTAGTCTCTTTCTCTTTGATATATTCCACCTTCAATAGTTGTTGCCAATATGCATTCTCTTTTTGCTAAACCAAGGCTAGCTGATGTATCCAGATCGTTCTTCCCTAAGTTACCAGGTTTTGCTGAAAAGCTCAATGTATTGATCAAATTTGGTTTGGGTTCCAGTTCTAGGCCACAATGGCCTGGGTACCTTGTGGGTCCTTCAAAAGGCCAGATTCAGGCAGACGTCAAAAATCTGATTTTTAAAAGAAAAATTAAAACAAAAGAAACACTTACAAACCTAATTTCGCCCTAAAGTGCATTCCTTCTCACTCCCTTTGCCTAAAGTCGCCCATTTTTTTTCCCTCATTTCACAAATAGGAAAGGCCAAAACACTATTCTGCCTCCAACCTACCATTTTTTGTTCTTGAAGTTTGCTGGATATTTCTTCAAGGGCAAAGGCTCACAAAGGTACTTTATTGTGCTATGGGAGAAAGAGTTAAACCTACAAGATTCATCAATTCAAGGTAAGTTTTTCTTGTGAGTTTTTCAACTCTTTTTTCAAGTTATTTTTCCTTCTTAAAAATATTTTGAAAATATTTTAAAACATTTTATAAATATTATAGGGATTATAATGTCTTTTTAGATTTTATATTATTTTCTTAAGTTAATACAACATAGGGTTGTAATGGTTTTCTCTTCCCTTTTTTCTCTTTTTTTGAAATTTATATAGAATGGCAAGTAGTTCTAGTTCAGTTTACCTGATGCCAAAGCAGCCAATCAAATTTGACATAGAGTCGCCTCTTTACCAAAATACATGAATAATTGAGCAACTTCCTAGAGATGGGGTTTTTCATTGGTGGTTGTAGCCAATGTGACAATGAGTCTAAGAGCTCATATAATAGAGTGATAGCTCACCTATGCACTATGACCAGCTTACTAATAAGAGTTTGTCCAAGGCCAAATAAAAGAGGGGTTGGGAAAGGAATACATTATGGCATATGTTAAAGAACAAGAGGATGCTAACATTGTCACTAACAGAGCAAGGAAGAGTCTCATCCTTTATCCAAGAAAGGATTTCACAAACCTTTTAGTGGTTTTACAGTATCAGCTAGCCCACATCCTTTCATGCCCCAATAATCTTCCCAAGAAGACAATATCCCATTTGTTTTCCATAAATGAGGCCCATTGGAAAAGCCCTTCCAAAATGAGTCAAGGGAGGTCGCAGATCAAAGCATTGCTTGTTGCATGTATGGAAATGGGTTTCCTTTAAACCTTCTTAAATCACCACACCACCAAGAAATGGTGACAGCATTTACTTATGTACCTACTAATTACACATGTCTTAGGTATGAAAAATTTTGCACAACCTTATTGGCCAAAGAAAGAGTTTCCTTAGAGGCATCATTGAGAGCAATCAAGGATACATAGTTCAAAATAGGAGCGTCTATCCTTTCTAATGGATGGAAGGATTGCAAAAATAGACAACTAATTAATTTCATCGTAGTGTGCTTTATAGGGGCAATGTTTTTCAAGCTAGTTGATTCTCACGGACTGTTAGAATAATATATCTCTATATAGTTAATGGTCAATAATATAATGTAATTAGTTAGTTTAGATTTCTTTATATCTTGTCTGCAGTAGTTAGTAGGTAGAGGTTGTTAGACATCTTAAATGTCTACAGTAATTTGTTTCCTCTATATATTGTAATCCTTTCTTCTTGTTAATGCAAGTTTTTACCAGTTCACTTTATGAGCATGGTATCAGAGCAGGAATTTGTTTTCGGAAAAAAAATTCAAATAAAAATTCGTGTGGAATTTTTTTTTTGAGCGTTGAAAATTTTTGTATTCTTCGAAATTGATTTTCTCCTAGTCTGAAAATCGTGGGTCTTGCATTCAGAAATTCAAGGGTTTTGTTTCACGGTTTTCGTGAGTATTTTCTCACTGAAAATCGCAACTCTCAGGATTAAAATTTCGTGAGTCTCCTCTCTAGCGTCGCTTGAATCTTCTCCTGTCTGAATCGTGTGGCTATTTCTTCCATTTCTGGGCGCAATCTAAAGACTTCTTGGATGCATTTTTTTCTAGTCTGCGGTTTTCAACCTGTTTCTGGAGCACGATTTCATCCTCTTTGGGCCGCGATTTCAAGACCTTGAGGTCGCGTGTTTCTAGTTTCTCCTGCAAGCGTTCGTTCCTCTTTTCTGCTCATTTTTTTTGGACCCTATTAGCCGCGATCTTCACCTTGTTTGGACATGATTTCTGAGGGTTTTGGGCTGTGTTCTTGCTTCTTTTTTGGACGTGATCTATGCCCTAGCTCAGCCGTCTCTGCTAGGCGTTAATTTCAGCATCTTTCTGCCCTCGTTTTTCCAGATTTTTCAAAAATCGTGGGTCATTTTTTGCATTTTTCTGAGCTGACAAGGGTTTTGAAAATATCTCCTTCATTTGAGGTCAAAAAAAAAAAAATTGACTGCAGATTCCTTTTGGGTTTTGCTCATATTTTTTTGGGTATTTAGAAAATTTTCTAGGTTTTTCAGCGAACTCTGCCTCGACATTTCTGCTCAATGCATTGGGATTAGTGCAACCGATTTTAAATCCGAGGCATTCTATCTTTGTTCTCAATGCCTTGAGAAGCGTGCAGAATGGCATCTCTGACAAATATTATGCTTGAAAGCAGTCAAAAATTCAATGGAAAAAATTACAACACCTGGAAGCAGCGCATGCTTACGATCTTTGAATATCGTTGCCTCGATCAGGTCATTTTGGGGAACTCAACTTGTCCCACTATAGCTAAAAAGGATCAGGACAAATGGGATGAACGCAACCGGGAAGCTGTCATGCTCATCAAACTCTCAGTCACAGATGAGCAACTACCTCAGGTACCGTCTGGCAAAACTGCTCAGGAAATCTGGGATCATTTGAAGGACCTTCATGAAACGTCCGACAAGAGTAGAGCATTCTTTCTCAAGAACATGCTCTTTTCCATCATGATGGATGAGAAAATGTCCTTACAAGAACATCTGACAAAAATTAAGGACATTCGTAATTAGTTGGAGGCGATTGGTCGAACAATGGAGGAAGAGGACATGGTTGTCATTACTTTGAAGAGTTTGTCAGAATCTTATGAGTATTTCATTGAAACGCTAAATATTACTTCCACAAATGTTGATTTGAAATTTCCCGATCTTTGTAACAAGCTCTTGCAGCAGGATTGATGGAGACAACAATTTGAGAGTAGTGCCAGTTCGCCCTCCACAGAGCAAGCGTTCTCTACCAAATCTTCTACTAAGAACAAGAGAAGGTGCAATCTTCTCAGCCGAAAGGCACTGGCTCTTCATAATCTTCTCAAGACAGCAAGAAGAAAAAAAATGTTCAGTGTAATTATTGTCATAAGTATGGTCACATGAAGGCTGATTGTCGGGTTCAATTGGCTTCTAAACAAAAGAAGCAAGGAGGATCTCAACAAAAGGAAAATGTCGCAAAGCACTCTAACTTTTCTCCAGCCTAAGTGGTGGGCCAAGACTTGCAAGAAGAGAAAGCAGCATAATTCAGTTAACTTTGCTCTTATGGCAAACCTCCACAACGTCTATGAGCCCCAGACATATTCAGAGGCTAAAGGCATTCCTGAGTGGGAAAAAGCTATGGAAATTGAATACCATAGTCTTCTAAAAAATAACACGCGGATCCTTTCTGATCTTCCTCCTGGGAAGAAACCTATTAGTTGCAAATGTGTTTACGAGGTCAAATATCATGCAGATGGTACTCTGGATAAATACAAGGCGAGGTTGGTAGCTCGAGGATTCAAACAGCGAGAGGGCATTGACTACGAGGAGACTTTTGCTCCTATTGCCAAGATGAGCACAATTCGTCTTCTTCTCGCCATTGCAGCTCAATTTGGATGGAAACTTCACCAGATGGATGTCAAGAGTGCCTTCCTCAATGGTGAGTTGCAGGAAGAAGTCTACATGACACAGCCTCCTGGTTTCAAGGTTGCCGACAAAGAACATTTGGTATGTAGGCTCGTGAAAGCACTCTATGGATTGAAACAGGCTCCTTGGGCATGGTATATCAAAATTGATCAATATTTGATTAATCATGGTTTTCAACGTAGTCCCTCTGACACTAATCTGTATGTCAAACTCTCTAGTCATGATATCCTTTTTCTTGTTGTCTACATAGACAACTTGATCATTACTGGCAGTTCAACAGTTTTGATTGTAGACATCAAACAGGATTTGTGCCAGGCTTTTGACATTATAGATTTAGGGCTTCTCCATTATTGCTTGGGTATTGAGGTTTGGCCACTAAAATGGTTGGTACTAAAGACAGCTGTCCAAGTCATAATGGCCAATGCTGAAAATTGCAAGGCAATTGGTTTAATAGTTGAGGGTACATATGGACATTTTTTGGACATCATGTGTAATCCAATCCCTCAACTTGGTGATGTAAAAGATTGTGAGATAGATCAAGAGGTTCAAATGTTCGTGACAAACCATCATATTTCACAAGCCATCTTAAAGTCCTCCAAGTTGGAGTTGTTGAACGTAATTTTAATTTTATATTATATTTTTATTTTTTGATGTCATGTACTCTTTCATTATTTAATTTGTTTTATTTTTTACACCATGTTAGGTTGTTGAGACTCGATCCGCATGACACAATTGTCTTGAGATGACTTGTGAAGGTGCAAGATCCCTTGAGCGCCATGGTCATCAACACTCTTACGAGTGTATGGAGGCAATTAAATGTAGAGAGAGCCCAAAAGGTCAAAGCATTGATACTAGATGAGTGCTAGGCTTGTTTGAAATATGGTTTGAGTTTCACTAAGCCAATCATGAGTATGATTAGGTATATTGATATCACACTAAATCCCATCAAGAAATCAACACTATAGGAGCATACCACGCTAGGAGATAAATGCAAAACTAGTGAACCACATCCACAAATCAGCCAATATGAGCAAAACAATGCAAAATTCTTTAAATTTTGAATTTATACTTCAATAATTGACAGCCATATCCAACCACTAACTTTTAAATCAAGAAAATTATTTTTTCAAGAAGATAGAAACTAATAGATTGCAGGCTTTTGTCGTTCCTAAGAAACATGATATCACAACAAATATGATTTCAAACAAAGCTATTACAAAAACTAATAAATATCAAATTAACATAGATAAAGATGTACCACAACTCATGCTATAGAGAAATTGTCCCAAATATTAGCTGATCTAGATTTTGAATACATTTATGCATTCTTTTAGCAATCATTTAGTTAATGCATGCCTCTAAGATGTTGAAGCATTGGTGAGATCCTTCTATTAGGTGTTGCTCTACTAATAATAAATGCATTTTGATTTCAATGTTCCACAGGGATGCGGCCCCCCACAAAATCCCCACATTTATGTGAAGGGGATGTCCCTAAGATGCAAGGACTTGGAGGGGACGTCTCCCTGTTGTCCCACTACCATTGCTCAAGACCCAGAGATGTTTCCAAGTGTCCCCCTCAAGGAGGGGACGTTTTCAAGACATCACCCTAGTTTGGTGATGGCTTGGGGACTTCGAGATATCTAGGGGACTCCAAGGAGTCTCCTAATCATCCACAGGACTTCTAGGTGTCCCCCATGGCAAGAAAGTGAAAAAGTCAATATTTTTTTAAAACTCAAAAAGGTTTTTGATTTGAGTGTCATAAACCCTAACTCTAATGATCTACGGGCTCCACCCAAACCCTAGGCACTCAAGAAACTTATAAATAGGCATCTAACTTCTAAGCCCCTCGGGCCCCATGAGAGGTGCTACTCCTCAACCATGTTGGGGGCTCAACCTCCAACCTCCACCCCCCATTGTTAATGTTCAAAGCAATCATTGCAATGTTTTTAATGTTTAGTATTTTAAACTTTACTTAGTATGCCAAAATTTTATTTGTAATTCTTATACTTTTTCCTTATACATCTTTTATAACTATTTTTTCAAGTACTATATGTATTTGCACTGCCCTATCGTCTCCCTACCATCCCCAAACTTAGGCCCTTGGCCCCTCATTCCCCCTGTAAGGAAACTCAATAGAACATACTTTGAATAAATTCTATCATAGACCAAAAATCAATCTGTTGTAAGCCTACAAAATTAAAAATTTAACACATGGTTGGAGAAAAAGCTTCTCCACTTGACCGAAGATAGGATTTCACCATTAGATTCTAGAGAGGATTTTTCCAGTCTTGGAGTACTCAAGTTGTTCAAATGAAAACCACAAATGGGTATAAATACTAGCTGAACTGACCAAATATAAATGAGTCCACCAGATATTCTGCTAAGGTAGGCCTAAGGTAGGCCTGCTTGTATTGCCTTTTAAAGTAGCTTTACAAGAGTTCACCCTACTTCTTAGTGAAACTCAAACATGATTGCTCCAAACTACTTTCACATTCATGTGCATTCTTATCCACTGAGCTGTTTGGAACAGCTTGCAGATCCATTCAGTTTCTTTAGCATTATTGAGACATGTTGTCAGTAATCCATCATCCATAAAACAATATGTTGTGTACAAATCAGGTAAACAGTTAAACACTCATGATCCAGTGTACTATCATTCTTTTCAGTTTTTAATTTCGCAATCATGCTTGTAAAACGGTTTTTGGATTCATGCTTGCTATTTTTATTGATTTTACTTTCAAGTTGCATTGACCTACTTCAGTCACTCATGGACACTAGTATACTTACCTTCTTTCTACAATGACTGCAAATTTTAAACAACTTTTCCTTGCAGTCAGTAAGGTCAACTGTAGAAAGCAAACAAATGTATTTGTTCAATGCTTAGTACAACTGCAAACATTGAACAAAAAACAGAAAATGTATGTGGCAGTAAATGTAAAACCTTGAATCTGTCCAAATTATCTTGTATTTATTTGACAATTCAGGCAAGAGCTCATTTTTGCAGAAGCCAATGTTGCTCAGAACCATCAGGAACTTTTGATGTGGGTTGCTGATTTCTATGCCTGGCTGAAGACCAGCAAACTTATCACCAAGCACCTGAGAGTACCCATTTTGTGAGGCTGTAGAATCATTCCTGGTTCTAATTTGTGGAATTTCAGCAGCTGTTTTCTCCAGCGCTCCTGAATCCATAAAGCAATTTCAGGAAGGACAATATTCTACATCTAAAGAAATCGACTATTGAACATCACAAAACAAGATGCTTTTCTAACCAGCAAATATTGTGTACCACAAATACTGCAAAAAACAAGATTAATTTAGTTAGAATCCCAAATATACCTGTGAATTCTAGAAAACAGTTTAAAAAGGTAAACCTCACGGAGTCCTGCATCTGCTGAACTTGCATGTCCATATCATAGGCCTCAGATGAATTTTGCTTCAGAGATTCTACCATTCTAAATGATGCAGGAAAAAGAGAGTAATAAATAAATCTGTAGCTTGGTCATCCAGAATTATTCAGTACAGAGAAAAAAAAAATCATTTTGTAAAACAAGGGTAGTCATACATCAATTAGGTAGGTGAGCAAATAGAATGGGATTGTTTTAGTTTAAAAGATTATGTTAGGACCATGAGTCCATTACAAAGCAGTGTCTTTTGATGTTAAGAATTAATGATGAATCTCATTATGCAAATGTTTAACACTGAAACAATATTAAGAATCATATGCAGTTCAGATAAGCCTAGATATGATGGGACAAGTGCCATTATATGTAAATTCACATTGCAGTAATAAACTATTGTTAGAAAAGCATTTTGTGTGACATATGCATATTGGAAGAAATTAGAGAACTTTACATTCTGGCTTCAGGACAGTTTATAAATAAGAATAGCACCTGTACTTTCTTAATACAGTTTTAGAACACAAAATAAATGAGTCACTAGATTGAGGGAGAGTATAACATCAAGTAGTGAAACATTTGGCCTCAAACAAATGTACAATTTCCAGTCAATTGGATACATAGCTTACTCAGAAGGTAAACTGCAACTAATAAAAATTAACATCAATGATTAAAAAGACTCCTTTATTTATATTTATACATGTGTGCTGTAGCATAGTCTATTGTAAAAAAGAACACTTGCAAAGAGACAGTTAATAGCAAGATGCACCTCACCAAAAAATCTCAAATGATCACACCTTTAGAGTCTATACTTTTTCAATTCCAATTGTCAATTTTTTATATTTGATTCTTACAGGGAACATATCTATAATTCGCAAGCTTTATCTCTTTCCTCAAGATTAATATTGATAAGGCTTTCCAAGGTAATCCAGGTTAAGTTGGGGCTGGTATAGACATTGGGGAAGAGTCATAATCTTCTTTGGGCAGCTACAAGGTTCAAAATGGTTATAATCTTCTACATAATTAGCACTACTTACCTTTGTGTGATTGGCACATTATGTTGGTCTTGAGCAAAGATGCTCCACCAAAGTGCAATGCCTTTGCATTTGTTGCAAACCTCAAGAAGTTTTTGAATTAAGAAATATATTTATCATTTAGTCCTTCATTGTCCTTTTTTGGATTGTAAGAACTCGTCCAGATTACTCACGAGAAAAATTAGCAAAGTTATCAAAAATTCTAATCACCAATCAGATCAGGCATCAGAAATTAACCACACAGATCCATATGAAAAACAGAATTAGAGTCTGGTAGAGAAAAATACAACTAATCACCTGAACACTGTTTGTATCACACCAGACCAACCAGAAAGATCCGCATACAGCAACTCAATGAGCAATTGATAAAAGCAGAGAGCACGATTACAACAATTCAATCAGTGCGATAAGAGATTACAATGAACAGTTTGATGAAATCTAGCGAGAAGTAGAGATCGCAGATCATGAGGATGGAGGCTCCTCCCGAATGTTACCAGTTGTTGCTAGAAACAAAGGTTGAGCCTGCTTCAGGGACACCAATCAATCATACTGCGCCGCTTTCGCTATAATGGTCTTTATATTCTTGATTCAGAAACTGGCACTCGTCCGACAGATCTTCTTTAGTTGTTCCACATAAGCTAGGGATGTCGCGTCCCTCACAATCTTCCGTCAATGTTGTTGTTGATATCCCTTTCGCACTCTAGCCACTCCCGGTGGTGAGACTAATTGATATCGCGTTCCTCCAGGATGCAAATTGGCGTTGTAGGGGCCGATAGCGAGAGCCAATTGGCTACACAGCCATCGGTGGCAAACACATGAATCTTGGGTCTGAGTGACGCTTCTACAATGTCGATGCCAAACAAAACAAACTCCAATCGCTATTGTCAGAGACAGATTACCTACAAGGAATATGTTTGTGATTAGACTAATTGATATCGCGATCCTCCAAGATGCAAATTGGCGTTGTAGGGGCCAATGGCAAGAGCCAATTGGCTACACAGCCATCGGTGGCAAACACATGAAGCTCGGGTTTGAGTGACGCTTCTACAATGTCGATGCCAAACAAAACAAACTCCAATCGCTATTGTCAGAGACGGATTACCTACAAGGAATATGTTTGTGATTAATCGAAATGTCTGAGATGTGAACAGGGACGAGAAGCCACAGGCGGAGACTACGTCCCACCTGGAAGAGCTCGCTATGCAGCCAATTCTCCTTATCCCAATGTGATGATCTCCCAAAGGCAGAAGATCTAGCATATAAACAGAAGCCAACATGATGTCGGCCCGACAAGAGAAAATTCAAACATTAAATCTTGGAGCCGACAAGAGAGAGTCAGCCAGAAGATAATAAATTTAAATATTATTATTTATTTATTAATAATTTTATTTAATTTATTATTATTTAATTTAATTTTCAAAGTGTTTAAAAACACTATTTGGCGCCTCTAATATTTTAGGTCAGTTAAGATAGGGACATGACATGGATGCAATCTAGAAATTCTCGTTGTCATAGATGGGCCCCATTTGGGTGTTTTCTACTTCTCTAGGATCCCAGATATGAAGTTAAACAAAGGGTTAGGTTTGTTTGGGTCCCCTACATAAGACTAAACTAGCCTACACTCTTTGGGGTATTTGGTTGGAAATGAATAGTCACATCTTTAAGGGATTTGAGGCCCCCTTGGGAACAATGTTGGGTAAACATGGTTGCCCATATCCAAGCTTTGACGATTCTTACTTTGGTGTTGATGTCTACTTCTTTTTTTTATCAAGAACTGATTATCTTGAAAGCCTGGGCCTAATGCCCACCTAATGCAACCCTATTAATGTTGTAAGAGATAAACGTGTTGCTTGATTAAGCACTTCTTTGAGTAAACTCCCTAAAGGGTTACTCAAGCTTAATGTTAATGGGGCTTTGCAAGGTAATCCGGGTTTGGTTGGGGCTGGTATATTCATTGGGAAGAGTCAGGTCACTTTGTCAAAGGTGGCTACCTTTTCCTTAGTTGTCAATCCAATAATGAAATAGAATGGAAAACCATTTTGACCAATATTGCATTGGTCTCTTTGTTAGGTTGTAAGCATTTGGTTGTGGAAGGAGATTTGATCAATGTGATCCAAGGGCTTAAGTTTTGGCTTGTCCAAGCTGGAAACTTCATCATTTCATTGAGGTAGTGTCTTTAGGCAAGAATTTAGATGATTTAATGTTTTCTCATTGCCATCATGAGTCAAACTCAGTGACTGATTTAAAGCCCATGGAGCTGATCAAAAGTTCAAGAAGTATAGATTGTAAAGCCATTCGATGAGAAGACTGTTACACAAGAAGCCGAAATTTCAGAAATATTTATAAGGTATCTCCGGCACTTCTAGGCTCTGCCTATAAGTTTTTTCCTTTCAGATTCATCTGAAGAGGATTTTCCCTCTTGTAAGGGGGATAGAGATTTAGATCTAGAAGACATATCTTGCAAGAAAGAAAAAATGGATAATGGTCTCCAACAGAAAAAGCTGTATCACATAAAAAGCCTCTTCTCAGATGATTTTAAGACTTCATAAGAAAATAGATGTTGGAAAAAATATTAGTAAGCTTGTTCTTGTTTATTTTGATGGTATTTGGGAGGTTCGACTGTTCTATTGTTATTTTCCTTCAAGGCCACAGACCCAATAGAACCTAAGATTAATCCATCAGAATAATAATAATAATAAAATAATAAGAGTGGTCAAAAGTTAAAAACAAGTAGAAAATTGGAATAAGGCCTCTAATAAATACCCTATCAACTTTCTTTCTAAGGATTTAACACTATGCACTATGTTCTCCAATAATATTGACCCCTTATTTTTACAGGAATTGAAGATGACAAAGCTTGGTGAAGATCACTTAAACTCTATGTTGCAGGGTTCGTACCCACAGGCCCCGAACCCGGTTCTGGTACGCACCCAGTTCGGGTTCGTCTGCGGGTACGTGCTGGGTACGCACAGGGTGTGTGCCCAGCACTGTGGGTCCGCCAGGGTGCGCGGGTGTGCGCACCCTGGCGAACCCACAGTGCTAGGCACACACCCTGTGCGCACCCAGCACGCACCCAGCACGAACCTGGGCGAACCTTTGATGATTGATGACTTAAATGTGTGCACCTCTGTGAGAAACGTGAATGAGAAGTCTGATATACTTCCTCTAGGAATGCACAGGTATAGAACAGTCTAATATAATAGATTTATTTTGTAAATCAGACATCATTGATGATCATAATACTGCTGTTTCTCAGTATTACCAGTCTGAAATCTGAATGTAGTTTATTGTTCTTCCTTCCTGAGTCTCAACACCATATAACAGGGTAAACAGTAATGCCAAACAGTGTTCAAGGACCTGAAATTACAATTCTAGTTGTGCTTAGTCTGCTCAGATCAGTATAAATGTAATGATCAGATTTGGGATAATCAGATTTATACATTCACTGTTTATGAAAGCATATTCTTATCATTTGCTTCATGCCATGATTTAAGTTTGATAGAAATAGAATATCCAACAAACTGGTAAAACAATCGCAAAAACATCATTCATCTTGGTAGAGACTTCACATTCTCTAATTTTTCACATAAGGAAAATCAATTGAATCATGTTTCATGAACTACATTTTGTAATTCAGTAATTGTGATGATTTCCATTGGAATAGTGAACATAGACGTATATGATATCATTGCTATGGCTTATTTGAATATTTTTCAACTATCAATTGGCATTTAATATTTATCTTTGGCATTTGGCATTGTTCAATGATCAAGTATCATACTATGAAATGATTTAGACTTTTAGTTTTACAATTCTGTATATTTCTCTTATTTTTTTGTATATATATATATATATATGCACACACACACGTACCCATACGTACCCAAACCCCTAAAAAAAATTTTCACGTACCCACGTACCGGGTTCTCGTACCCACACCTGTCCCCGAACCCGAACCGGTAACGTAGCAGTTAAACTAAAGCAAATCAGGAGCATAATGACGAGGTATTGTGTCATGCCCCCACCACGTTAAGGAGATTGCAGCCTTAACCTAAGTGAATGAAATAAATGATAACAGTGATTCTAGTAAGAGGTCGATTAAGATTAAAAAGAATGTCATTAGCAGTGATTCCAAAAAGGCATACAATTAAAAAATAAATTGAGAGTTTCAAGGCAGCGATTAACTATGAAAGGGTATAACTCTTGCAAAGGCAATGGTTTAAATGAAGAGATGTGACTCGCTCAAATTGGAAGATATAAAGGGAAGAACAATTTGTTTATGAAAGGGGAGATTCATTCAAGCATCATTCAAGCATTAACTTGTCGATCCATCAAGAAATATCAATTAGCAAAAGCAATCAGCAATAACCTACCAAATTCATCAAGCAATCAGTTTCGAATTTGAGGAAGTGTCTTGCAAATAGGAAGGACAAAACCCCTTCCAAGTTCATGAGAGGAAAGGACGAAAACCCTTATTGTTCTTATCAAGTTTGGACGAAAACCCAAATCTTGGTCAAGGAGGACAAAAACTCTCCAAAGTGGACTAAGAGTTGGAGGGACAAAAACCCTTTCATGCTCTTGGCAAGTTAAGGACGAAAACCCTTGATATTGCCACTGTTGAGTTAGGGACGAAAACCTCTAATCCAGCAGATTGTAAGTATTTCCAAAGAATTCACAATATGATTGATTTTCAGAATTGTGCTATGATTTATTGATCTAAATATTATCATAATTTCTTAAATTTTGATAAAGCTATTATTATTATGAGTTAATATTATTGTTTTAAGGAAAAAATAAGGAATATCCCAAAAAGGAACATTACATATTGTCCATAGTTACTGCTTACCCTTTTGTTTTACAATTCTTTTTATAGAGTTTGCTGCATTTTTGACAAATTATTTGGATCATATTTTTAGATTCTGTTCTATTTTTTAGTTTCAGCAAGAGTGAGCAATGATAAGGAGACGAATATGAAAATCAGCAACATGGAGGAAATAGCAAGTGAAAGTGGGAAGGGTAAACAAGGTACTTCATTTGGTAGTACCCTCCAACTTGACGAATATAACAATCAACCACATAGAGGACATAGAAAGTGGAAATGAGGTTGCTGAAGGAGGAAGTCCATTTGGTAGTGCTTCCCAATTTGATTACCCCTAACTTTGGTTAAAGATACTATTCAAACCATCAAAAACCCTATTTATGCTTGTAAGTCTTATTGAGAAAGAGAAGATTAAAGAGTCAGGTGGAACACACCATTATTGATGTCCTGTTTCCAATTGCAGCTTTTTGTTTGTGTCTTACACAGTTCAATGGGTGTGGCCATGTGGTAGAGGCTAAGGGTTCCCACAATAAAAGCCTAGGCTCAAATCACCATAGGAACTGGTGGACACAAGCTTGCTTGGCCCATGATAATGCAGGTCCCAAAGAACGTGGGCAGAAGTATAAAAAACCACACCTAGAGACTGAGCCCTTGTTTTTGTTCCAAGATTGTGGGATTCAAGGAAATGCCTAGCCTGTTACACATATTTGGGAAATGGGTGAAGGGTTATGAAAGACATATCTACAACAGATGCATCATTACTGTTCTGACATTCTTCTCATGCTTCACCTAGTTCATGCTTCTAAAGCCAGTAAGATTGATGTTGGGAAGGACCTTCCAAAGCTAAATAATGCAAGGTCACATACACAATTGAAGAAACAGGTCATGTACAAGCACATGAGAAGGGTGATTACGCAATTGGAAAATCTGTTGCTGATGGCATCACATTCAATGGTTTTCAATCTTATCATAAGAAGATATATGGGATGGCATGTATTGCATGTTCCTTGTATGTGCCTCTTGGAGAACACAAATTTGGAGCATCAAACCTTAACAAAAACTTCTCGAAGGTCAATTTACTGATGGAAATGGAGACATGCATAAGGATAGGATGCTCCATCATTAATATCATAGATAGATGGCGCCCTTTATCAGTGTTAACATCAACAAAAAAATCCTTATTTTCTTAGAGCCATTAATAGTTTTGGGAAGCAAAAGGATACAGGTATCCAGTCTCAGATTTTGAGGGATGCTTTGCTACAGGATAAACCTTGCAATTTTGTGCAAGTAATCACAGATGCAACCCCTGCATGTAGATAAATGGTGTTCATAATGAAGAATACAGATAGGCATGTCTTTTGGATGCAATGTTGCATGCATAAGTTAAATCATGAATTGAAGGACACAACAAAAATATATTGAGTGAAAAAGGTAATGTCAAATGCTATAGTTGTCAAAGCCTTTGCATGATTTAACTGTTTTAATGTATATCACTCATCACTCGCTATATGAACATGCCTGGTCCTCATCCCAGTCCATAGGAACAAACAACCAGACAAGTTTGCTCATATGAAATGGCCAAACCCCTGTCTTTAGCAAAATGCACGAAGAATATTTTAAAATTTAGACCACCTGAAATACAGAACCCCAATATTCCATTCATATCACCCTTCTCTTTAGGTAAGGTAGGTACATGTAAATACCTATAAACTCAATGTTTTTTCTTCTGTGATTGTAATATAAATGGTCATAGAGACAAACACATGAGCATTAGTTCAAATGCCTGCTGATAAACCAAAATCCCAGTCAAAGTTTATTTTGACTTGCATGGGTTTCTCTGAAGAATTTGTAAATAAGAGACACTCTGGTCAGAATGGAAACCAAAATGTTTGAGGTCCTAAAGCATTAGATTGAAAATGTTATACCTGCCATTTAGAGGAGAATACAAAGACAACTTTGTGGGTAACCGTGTAAATAACTACTTTCACCCATCTTTGATTTCTCATAAAAAAGATTTCATAGAATAATTAGGATATACTAGCTAAGCAGATAGTAAAACAAACCTTACATCGAACACCAATGTTTATGCTTAGCTGAACATTTGAATCTGTACTTGCACTTGTTAAAAGATTGCATGTGATATGCAAATATACCTTTGGTTTGGTCATGCCAGCTGTTACATCCCGCCCTAGATGCCTAAAAACACTTTTACTTTTTGCAATTATGACAAATGAATGATGCAAATTTTGATTGAATATTGCAAGAAATGTTGAGATCTCTGTGATTAAGTTCTGTTAGAACAATAAGGAATTATGCCATTATGATATGAGCTATGATTTATTTCAGTAGGAATAAATTTTGTTTGCCCTAGAAAAGAAAAGTTTATTTTCATTAAAAACATAGATAGAGAATATGCAATGGAGATTTTATGATATTTAGATGCCAGACTAACTTCCATTTGTTTGGAGTTTGATGCAGGGTAGCACGTACCACAATCTCCGAAGGAGGGAAAGTATCATCTGAGTAGAAAGGTAGTGTTGGGATGATCTGGAAATTGCCATCTGAGTCAGGACTGTTAATGTTATAGCAGCTTCAGTAGTTCCTTCCAGCTCACCTCTTTCGTGGAAGACATAAATTGAATGATAGCCGTTGGCTATTCAATTTATATTTATTGTTTTGTATTTCATACTATGGCCGACATAAAAGAATTTGAAATTCTTAGAAGTCATTTAATATTTATTTGAGGCCGACTATCATTAAATATATTCGTGATTTCTTAGAGGCCGACTTGAAAGTCTTTGAGGGATGTGTCTCTCCCATTCACTTGTATTTATTCACCTTGATTCGTCCTTTGTAATCATCTAGAGAAGCTCGATCATTTTCATCTCAGCTCTGTATTATCAAGTGCGAATATTGTATCAAGTGCGCGAACTAATTATCATGTGCGAATAAGAGACTGCGAACAATTGCGAACTCTGCCATATTGGATCTGTGCGGATCTGTGTTAGATGCGAACTCTGCCATATTGGATCTGAGTTAGATGCGAACTCTACCATATTGGATCTGTGTTAGATGCGAACTCTGCCATATCAGATCTGTGTTAAGTGCGAACTATGTCAAGTACTCAAGGGTGAAGATCAGTGCGAAGCATTATGATGCGGATTCATATCTAACAGGTTGAGAACCATTAGTGTTTGTGAGTACTGTCAAATGCTATTTTTGTAGACAGTCAATTCATATATAACAGGTACGAATTGGCAGACTATTATATGTTCTTTTCATCTTGCCAGTGCTGAATATCGGTCTTGTGTTAGACCCCATTGTAATATGTAAAGTTGCCATTGTGACATCAAATATAAGAGAGATCTTTGTTGCTAGGTTTTTCTCCCTCAAGAGGAGGGTTTTCCCAGGGTATATGCTGTGTTATTTTGTCTGATTTCGAATTATTTTCTGTGCATTTAATCTGTTCACATAAAATTTAACATGGTATCAGAGCCAGGTTTGAGGATCGTGATTAGATTATTGCACTCAGATTATCTCATTTGTTCAGTTTGTCAAGATGGTGTATGATTTGAAGGTTGAGGACTCAAGTGAATATCTGTCCCATTCAGCATTATCAAGCAGTGTACCTTCCGACACCAACACTTGGATAATCGACAGTGGTGCCTCTCGTCACATAACCGGCTTCAAGGAGCACTTATCGAGTTTGGTGGAAAAGGAATCCTCTGAACAAGTCATCATTGGAGATGATGCCAGCTACTCCGTAAAAGGAATTGGGAACTCCACACTTCATTTGGATTCCGGCATATCGTTTCAATTGGGTAATGTTCTTTATGTTCCCGGAATCAAGCGTAATCTTATTTCTATTTCAGCTTTGGAAGATAAAGGATATCAAGTTGCCTTCTCCAAAGGCAAAGTTCTAGTGTGGATGCAGAACTCTAGCTTCAAGGATGCTCAAGTAATTGGAGTTAGATATGATAACCTCTACAAGGTTTGCTCACATTCTCTTCAAGCGTTGGTTCATGACTCTTCTAGTCTTTGTGATCTTTGGCATCGGAGATTGGCTCACCTACACTTCCGAGCCCTACCTATTATGGAGAAGATGGTGACAGGCCTTCCTAAATTCAACCAGGAGCACGAAGGTACATGCAAGGGCTGCGCATTAGGTAAGAATATAAAAGCCCCTTTTCATAGTAGAGAAAATAGATCTAAGTGTATTTTAGATCTAATTCATTCTGATTTATGTGGTCCTATGTCTGTTCCTTCTTCGAGTGGTTTTTTGTATTATGTTCTTTTCATTGATGATCACTCTAGGAAGACTTGGATTTATTTTTTGAAAACTAAAGAATCTGAGGAAGTATTGGATAGGTTTAAAGAGTTTAAAGCTTTGGTAGAAAATCTTTCTGGTAAACGAATTAAGGTCCTCAGATCTGACAATGGTGGAGAATACACCTCTGGTAGTTTTCGAAACTTTTGTATTGATGCAGGGATTAAGAGGGAGCTCTGTGTTCCCTATAATCCTCAACAAAATGGTGTTGCAGAAAGAAAGAACAAAACGATTGTGGAAGCATCAAAGGCCATGATCCATGATCAAGATTTGCAAACCTTCCTATGGGCAGAGCTTCCAGGACAGCTGTATATGTTCAGAACAGAAGTCCTCATAAGATCTTGGAAAATATGACTCCAGAAGAAGCCTTTACAGGGAAGAAGCCTGAAGTTAGTCACTTGAGGATCTTCGGTTGTCCTGTCTATGTTCATGTTCCCAAAGAAAAGAGAACCAAGCTGGAACCTTCTGGCAAGAAGGGAATATTTGTGGGTTACAGTGAGACATCAAAAACTTACAGAATTTACATTCCAGGTCAGAAGATGATAGAGATCAGTAGGGATGTCACATTCGAGGAAGATGTTGCATTCAGGAGATCCAGAGGGATTCATATGGAGATTGATAATGAAGAGTCTCCTCAGGACATGGAAGTTGACCATACTCCTGAGATTCAGAGGGAGACAATGGAACCAAAGGAAGATCTTGATCCAGTTGAACCCTTGGAACCTACTGATGGGCCTACTGACATTGTTATTGGGAGAAAGAGACCTCTATGGGCTAGTCGCACTATGCAAGAGGCTGAAAGCTTTGCAGCTCCTAGAGGCACATTCAGAGAAAAGGCCACATAAGTTCTCTAGTTATGTTGCCTTGATGAGTCGATTATAGAATCTGAGCCTTCCGGTTGAGGAAGCATCTAGTCTTCAAGTCCGAGAGATGCTATGACAGAGGAGTATCAGTCAATTCTTAAGAATGATGTTTGGGATATCGTTCCTAGACCTCGAGGGCAAGTCTGGGTATCTTCTAAATGGCTATTCAAGATTAAGCATGTTGCAGATGGAAGCATTGAGAAGTACAAGGCAAGATTTGTGGCTCATGGGTTTTCTCGAAAGAGGGAGTTGATTATGATGAGACTTTTGCTCCTGTTGCTCGCTACACTTCCCGAACCATCATTGCTATCGCTGCATCTAGAGGATGGAAGATTCACGATGGATGTGAAGACGCCTTTCTCAATGGAGTGATTGAGGAAGAGGTTTACATAGAGCAACTGATGGATTTGAGATTCATGGGAAGAGTCACATGTTTGCAAGTGAAGAAGGCCTTGTATGGTCTTAAGCAGGCTCCTCGTGCATGGTACGAAAGGATTGATCAGTATCTATCAAGCTTGGGTTTCTTGAAGAATGATGCTGATTCAAATCTCTACTTCAAGGTAATCAATGGTGATGCATTAATTTTGGTTTTATATGTTGATGATCTAATCCTCACTGGAGAAGATCACCTGATTCTTGAATGTAAGAAGGATTTAACTTCTGAATTTGAGATGAAGGACCTTGGGCTCATGCATTACTTCCTTGGTTTAGAAGTCTGGCAGAAGTCAGATGGTATGATTTTAAATCAAGGGAAGTACACCATTGATATACTTAAGAGATTTGGCATGATGGATTGCAAATCCATGTCTACTCCTATGGAGACCAATCTTCATAAATTGAAGGAGGCTGCAGCTAGTTCAGATTTGGTGGATCCTACGTTGTACAGACAGCTGATTGGATCCTTGATGTATCTAGTTAACACTAGACCTGATATTTGCTATGCAATGAGTGCACTTAGCCAGTTTATGTGTGATCCGACAGATACATCTTATTGCAGTCAACATATCCCGAGATACTTGCGGGCAATTTGATATGGGTTGAAGTATACTTCGATGCGACTTGAGTTACTTGGTTTCACGAATTACTTAAGGTGGGTGTGTCGGTGAGAGCCCCGCTCTGCTTTGGGATTGCTATGATTTCAGCAGGCTTCAGAGCATTGATCGTCGAGTACATTGCAGCTTGCATGGCAACTCGAAGCGGGTGGCTTCGAAGCTCTTGATTGTTTGGACAATCAATGGAGCCTACTATTATTCATTGTGATAATCGAGTTGTGTGAAACTGAATCCGTTTCATGACGGATCCAAGCATGTTGAGATCACCATATATCAGAGATATGTCTTGCGGAAGGTGCTTGAGGTACATTAACTGATGAGCAACGGCAGATATTCTCACCGTGTCGCCGGGATAAAGTTTATATTCGAGATAAGCTTGGTATGGTGGAGAATCCAGCCTTGACGAGTATGAGTCTCGAGATCAGTGAGCTTTTAATGAGTTCTTCTCCTGAGAGAAGTTCGAGGTGAAATCCCTTGTTAATGCACTCTTGAATTTGAGGTGAAAGCCCTTGTTTCCACCTCGAGAGTCATGGTGGATGTCGTGTGCGACTCCATGACATATGTTGTACTTGTGTTTCACCCTCGGAGAGCCATGGTGAAAGTCACATTGAGGTGACAACATCACGAAAGTGATGAACACTTGTACTTACTATTGCACTTTCTTCTATGACGGAAGAATTTGAGGTGAAAGCCCTTGTTTCCACCCTCTGAGCTGAGTCATGGTGGATGTCATGTGATTGACTCCATGACAACATCATGTGAGAGAATCCGTGATGATCTTCTTGTACTTGTGTTTCACCCTCTGGGAGAGCCATGGTGAAAGTCACGTTGAGGTGACAACATCACGCAAGTGATGAACACTAGTACTTACCATTTGATAGTTGATATCGAGACGATATCAAATATCACGTTGAGGTGATATTTCTCTCTTTATATCTGATTGCAGGCAATGGTGGCAGATGAACCTCATATGGAGATGACTTGTATTATGCAGCTGGAAGTTCTCTCCCTAGCTGAGAGGGAGTGTTAATGTTATAGCAACTTCGGTAGTTCCTTCCAGCTCACCTCTTTCGTGGAAGACATAAATTGAATGATAGCCGTTGGCTATTCTATTTATATTTATTGTTTTGTATTTCATACTATGGCCGACATAAAAGAATTCGAAATTCTTAGAAGTCATTTAATATTTATTTGAGGCCGACTATCATTAAATATATTCGTGATTTCTTAGAGGCCGACTTGAAAGTTTTTGAGGGATGTGTCTCTCCCATTCACTTGTATTTATTCACCTTGATTCGTCCTTTGTAATCATCTAGAGAAGCTCGATCATTTTCATCTCAGCTCTGTATTATCAAGTGCGAATATTGTATCAAGTGGGAACTAATTATCATGTGCGAATAAGAGACTGCAAACAATTGCGAACTCTACCATATTGGATCTGTGCGGATCTGTGTTAGATGCGAACTCTGCCATATTGGATCTGAGTTAGATGCGAACTCTGCCATATTGGATCTGAGTTAGATGCGAACTCTGCCATATTGGATCTGTGTTAGATGCGAACTCTGCCATATCAAATCTGTGTTAAGTGCGAACTATGTCAAGTACTCAAGGGTGAAGATCAATGCGAAGCATTATGATGCAGATTCATATCTAACAGGTTGAGAACCATTAGTGTTTGTGAGTACTGTCAAATGCTATTTTTGTAGACAGTCAATTCATATATAACAGGTACGAATTGGCAGACTGTTATATGTTCTTTTCATCTTGCCAGTGCTGAATATCGGTCTTGTGTTAGACCCCATTGTAATATGTAAAGTTGCCATTGTGACATCAAATATAAGAGAGATCTTTGTTGCTGGGTTTTTCTCCCTCAAGAGGAGGGTTTTCCCAGGGTATATGCTGTGTTATTTTGTCTGATTTCGAATTATTTTCTGTGCATTTAATCTGTTCACATAAAATTTAACAAGGACTAGGTCAGAAGGATCTAGGAACCCTAGAAGAATGTAATAGGAGTCTTAAGTTGAGGTAAGTCTTTTGTGTGGTTTTGTCGTAAGTGGAATTAGGGTTCCAATACCAATTTACTACTTCCTTACCATCAAAATTAAGCCAAACAAATGTATATGCACACGTAGCAAGAACTTGCATACATCACTGCGGGTATACATGTATGGATGCAGGTGCATGACAACAGAATTGCGTGCCTGTGATCGTGCATATGCATACATATGCGCATACGCGTACTAACGCATGCAGGCCTGAACGTGTGAATGGACGACTATTCAGTTTAATTTATTCCCTTCTTGACGGTGAAACCTATTTTAACGCCTTAAATTCATCGGTAAGGTATTACTACCTTTTGAGTCTGAAAATTGTGCCAGTTGGCCTTACTAAATATATATTGCCATTATTTATTCTACTACAGGCAAAGTATAATAATGATGCATGATATTGCCTGGAGGCATTTAATTAAATATATGAATACCTTCTTAAGGTTGAAAGACCAATGTTTCAAATATATAAGTATTTAAGTAATTTATATTTTCGAAAATGAATATTTTATTATAGTCTGAAAGAGGAAATTATATTTGGTTTGCCGCCAAATTGATAGCGATAAAGATTTAAATATTTAAAATATATATTGATAACCCACACATTTGAAACAAAGAAGTGGGGCCACCTTGAGTTGGCGAATGAGTTATATCTTTATGGATTTTATTAAACTATTATTGCCACATTTCTTGGACATTGGCTAAAATCTAGCAAAGGCAGTTCCTTATTTCTAGTTACAAAGGTGGCATAGAAGTGAAGGAAATTGAGCATAGCTTTATCTGTCTCCTTTAAACTCATCCTTTGGTTTTTATTTTTTGGAAGTTATCATGGTTCGATTTACTCATGTGGAGGGAGTTAGAGAAATTTAAGGGGAGGTTACCATAGCTACCTTGAAACCTTTCAACCTGTTTTAGTATTGGCTTCTTTTGAAAAACAGACTCATAATCTTGGCTGGGGAAGGAAGATTCGATGGTTTTGTGTTGAGAGGAAGAGAATAGTCGAGGCTGAGAATAGAAGAACTATCCTAAGCACGAATTTCTTTTAAATAGAGGAAGAATACAGGCATCTACAGCAGGGGCTAGGTCTGAGCTGGGGAAAAACTTGAAGTTCTTGCTTCCATATTGCTCACTTTTAGAATTTTCAGTTCCAGAATTCCATATCAGGCACGTAATACTCTTTGAGTAAATTATTTATGGGAAATAAGTGCTTTCTTGATAAAAGAAAAGTCCATGAGAATATTGCAGCATGTGTTTCATTTTCTTAATCAGATATAACTGTTTCTTGCTCGTAATCTGTTCTGTACAGCATGATTATGGTGAGCTTGTAGTAGCAAGTTTGTTTATTTATGTCTTTGATAGACGAAATCTTTAGCTACAGCTTCTAAGCGCCAAACCATCTTACTGGTTATTCTGGAAAATGCATCTATAGGCCGAACCTGTAGCATGCATTTAATTTGCCACTGTTCTCCTAGCATGAAATGATGAGAAATCAAGAGGGATAGAATGGAGCTTAACCATAAACAAAGATATAAAAGAATGGAAAGAATTTAATTTACAAGAATGAACATGCAGACATCAAGACATTAAATAAAAGAAAATTTATGATTTAGGAAACATACTGTTGCTTCATGGAGAAAGAAAGAATTCCTGGTTTGTTTGCTTGCTGATAAGTACCTATCCATGCATGCCAACTTGTTGGTCAGTATGTTATAAGTGCAGTAGAGCACTGGATTTGTCTAGAGGGTTTTAAAAAGGTTACTGTTATTGCCTTCTTGGTATAAAAAACCTATTGTTTGCTTTACTAAGAATGTTTGTTCCAGACTGAACTGTCAGCCATGGAGTCTTGATGGGTTTCGTAAAAACCCTAGTTTATATATATAATGGACACCCATGGCAGGCAGCCAAATAAGAGTGTGTAGTTTTTGTAAAACCTAAATTAGGTCAAGAGAGTTTGCCCTAGGACGGGTGTCCTTTGTAAGAGTAAAGGGCGGAGAGAAAGTCTCTCGGAAGCCCTAGATTAGAAGAGTTTGCCTAGGACGGGTGTCCTTTGTAAGAGTAAAGGGCGGAGAGAAAGTCTCTCGGAAGCCCTAGATTAGAAGAGTTTTCCAAGTCGAGCAGGGTGGGTGAGTCTGTACGGAAGTACAAAACTATGGCCATAGTAGGTGCAGGTGCCACTGACTGCACTTTAGCACTCACAGTAACCCAGATACCTAGCTAACCAAAGTTGCCAGCTTAGTAGGAAGGTATCCTTAGTAGCATGGCAGAGTCAGTTAGGTAGGGTTTACCACCAGAGCTCAGATGGCATTTTTAGAGGGTTTCCAACATTGCCTTTCGTAAGAAGGGAAGGTCCCCTTCCAGTTAGGAAGGTGTGTGGGGGACTCCATGAGTCTGTGGTTGGCGGAAAAGCACTCGGATGATGCTTTCCCTCTCATGCAGATGGCGAGCCAAGTCTTGGAAGACGCAGTGTCCAGATGAGGACTTCTAATCTCTTACCTCTGTAACTCTTGTTATAGTACTTGAATTTATGAATTCAGCTTTGTGCATGTTCTTTAAGTAGAATACTATCTTACTTGTTATTATAGCAACTAATGGTTAGCATCTTACTATGTTGCTTCTCAAAAAAAAAATTTACTCTAGTTTAAATGTGATATCTTATTTGTTTTTAAGTTCAAAGAAATCCAGATGTTGCACTAGCCTAAATATTATTATAACAAAATAGCCTTTGGTTTGGTGAGTCATTCCATGGCAGATAGTATCTAAGCTCCCAAGGATTTTCAAACAAATGACACCTAATTGATATGACCAACCAAGATCATAGAACTACAATGTATAGATGCTTACTCGCTAATTTGATCCTGTTACATCCCCTTTGACTTAACATGTTAATGACATGGAATTATGCTCGTTATGTTTGGGTTATGTATTTCGAATGCAATGTTAGTTGCAAATAACTGTTTTCATGTGGTTATGACATTGGGAATGTAATAGTTGTTCTTTTTATCGTAACTGTAATGTTAACGAACTCTTTATTTTGCCAGTGAATTTATTGTTCATGTGAAGTTGAATGAGGTCATGAGATTAAATTTAAATGCATAATTATATAAACGTTGAGAACGATCTAACCATAATCCTTGTCAGTGGATGCAGGATTTGTCGACGCCACGAGAGAAAGGGAAATATCATCATGGAGAGGACATGGTTAACAATGGATCAATTGTATTGTCAACCTCGAGTCAGTATAAGACAATGAATCGACATCGTAATTTGGGCTTAAATAATTTAATATAATTATTTTCAGGGAGCCAATTTAAAAAGTATAAATCATTAATTCATCTTTAAAGGAGATTACAAACGGGTAACAAATATTAAATTAAAATAATGGTTATAATTAAAAGATTAGTATATATATCCACTTGAAGTGGAGCAAATCAATTCTTAGTAAATATATTTCTTGCAAGGGAATATCGAACTTTAAATTAAAAATAGAATGATATAAACTAAGGCTATCGTTGAAATTGAAATTTATCAAAACTAAAATTGTATTGGTTTGGTGTCGGAGTTTTTGGAAGTGAACTTCCATTGGCTCATCACCTCTCTTTTGGAAACACCCAAGATTGGGCAGACAAAAAGTTTCTTGATTACCGTATGAGTAACTCGAGCTATCGGAAGGGAAATAAAAGGGATTTTCATTCTTTATCTTTAACTTCTTGGCTTTCTTGTGATCTCGGAGGAGGGGATTTGATCTTCACTTTCTTTCTAGCTATCACCTCTTTCTGAAAGCAAGCTCTCTTACTTTTGATCGGAATCTTAAGTTTATGTTAACTTTATTTTAGCGTTTGCATCCATCACGTCAAAAGACTCCTCACTCCATCAATCGCATTCATGCTCAGATTTTCTTCACCTTCATTGGAAACGGAAGCAATCACAAAACGCTTTTACATTTTGTGTCTAGTGAATACTCATTTAAATCCCTTATTCAACATTGAGTGAAATGGGAGTGTCGCCCTGTAGAATCTAAGCCATCGTTGAATTTCAAGGGAGCATCTTTCTCTGTGAAGAGCGACGTCAAAGTCCATTCTAATCAGCGAGGCTGCTTCTGACGCAAGAGCCATAAGCGGACTGGTGACAAAAGGAGTTTCAGGAATTCGCTAGGTTTTGGGCATATGTCAGGCACGTAAAGTGATTTACCCAATTGTTAATTCTTGTATCGATAAATTTATTTGATCACATTTTTTCATTTGCAGAGTATGTAATTTTTGATGGAAATTTTAAGCAACTGGATGTAATAGAATTCATTCCATAGGTGATTTTTCATTAATCAAAATGTATAATAAACCAATTTGCTTTAAAACTCTTAGCTCCGATTGAGTTAGTTCGTCCTGTTTTATTTGTGAAGGAAAGCGAGTTTTTTGTTGTCATCCAGTATCCTTTGATATTGAATCATTACTCTATCTTTGATCTAGACCGAGGAAAAGATCTTTCCTCTTGTTGAGCCAAACCTGATTGCCTAATTGGTTTTGAATCGAATTATGTATAATCTTATTTAATATTCCTGAAATTGTTATCAAATCAAACTTCTTTTTAAATGCTCTTTGTTCATCTAGTCGTCGACAGCATTACTTCCTTCTCTTGACCTCGTAAGGCCTGTGATTGTACTCTGCCATTACCTAAATTAAAGTCGTTTTCTTGCTCTTATCCAAGCTTGGTCAGATCGTTTAATATTCTTCTGCCGTTGAAATTATGGAGCCTCTGTAGTTATTGTAAACTTCTCTTTTCCTCTGAAATGCTATCTTCTGCTGTTCTGGATGGAATGGAACGAGTGGATTCCTTTGTGGTGTACACACTAAATTTTCATGTTGAATCCTGTGAACTTATTTTCTTCTTCATGAGTCAATTAGGTATCTACCTCTGTTTTAAAAGTATGAATTGAGAGTTGGACCTTCCTTTGGGGTTTCTAAGTTTGGATCTGACCTTGTAAAGAATTATTATTGGCTAGACGTGGAATTAAATCCGAACTGAGAATAACTTGAGCAGAGCTTAGTTATGTGTACTTTCTTGTTGTAAGAAGGATTAAGCTTATGTTTTCCTGAGAGGAAATCCTAGTCTGAACTTTTTAGTCTCCTTCTCATTACTATAATACCATTAATCGACGGGCAGGGTTACTTCTTTCTTATGTTCTTGATTTGCCCGAGATCTATTCTATTATCAAGTATTCAAAAGGATTCGTCATAATCTATTCTTTTCTCCGAACCTGAGCAGATTGTATCTTAAACTGAATAAGTGTTGTAAATTGAGTTGGAAATATAAAACCCTATGGTTAAGATTTAATCTCAAACTAAGAGAAGAATGATAACCAAACCTTTTGTTGCAAGAATAAAAACTTGATCTGAGTATTATCATGTCGAGCAAGGGTCAGAAATATCAGCACAAGAGTGCCAGTAATATTAAAATCCTTGGCCAAGGTACGATGCTAGATTCAGCATTTGTCAGCTATCAAGTACCAAAATATACCACTGATCAGAGTGGCCTTTCTAGTTGGGAGGAACCCTTAGTAAGGTCGATCAGGAGGTATAGGTCCTTGACACCAGGCTCAGAGGCATGATGATAATTTGATCCATGTTGATTACCCTCGTGAAGGGCGGGTTCTTCAGTTGAAGAAACTCGGGAGACCAGTAGGTCTTGGTTGGGCGGTAAAGCCCCTGATGATAATTCTCTTTCCCTCCTTGATAAAGATTCCCAAGTATAACAGCGTGAAGATGATGTCAAATGTAATCCTCTCTCATTCGTAAATCCAGGTACATACACTGCTCATTAAGGTTTACTTTCATTTATGCAATGAATGTTATACTTTATGTTAAACGTTCGTTGAAAGATTCTACAGTTAAACAGTTATTTGAATCATTCTGTGAAATGAAAGGTTTGAATTTGGTTAATGAATATTAAGAAGATATTTCTTTCCTCTGTTCATCAATTGGTTTAATGGGAACCCTTGATGGTTTAGTTAGTTAGTTATAGCCGGATGAAAGCTGGCAGTTGTTTCCATTTCTTAAACCCTGGAAAGACAGTTGTTACATTTGTTTATTAGTTGTAGTATTTGTTCATTATTTTCTGGAAGCAAAGAAAAGTAATTATTAACTTTTTGCAATTTTCTGTATATGTTTACATTTAATAGTTTTCCTTTCAGTTGGAATTGGTAGTTTAAAAGTTAGTTGATGAGTTGTATAATGTAACGACATCAGAATTGATTTTCTTTATCGTCTAACTGCAAAGGAAAAACCCTAGTTTGATAGTTATTTAGTTATTGATCTTTTGTGAAATGGTTGGTTAAAACCGTTAGTTGCTTCAGATCAGCTGAACCTGAAAACTTAGAAGTTAGTTGGGAATTTAAATTGACTCGGTTGAAATCGTTTTGGAAACCCTAGAATGAAAATAAGTTAGTTGTTTTCGGCTGAAATTGGTAGTTGGTTAACATTTTTAATCTGTAGAATAAGTGAGTGTTACAGATCCATTGCAGATAGTATCATTTCATGAAATGATAGAGGCGAAGCCGATATAGCAAACGTTGAACCATTGTGTTCAAGAATTGATACTGGTACCCAACATTTGTCATTGACAATATCAAGGGTTGTTGCTTTCATCCTAGCCTCCGATCAATGGACATTACCTCTAGCCAATTCCCGAGTTCCTGTTGGCTAGGTGGTTCAATTAAGGGACTCAGTTCCAGTTGAGTTGGTGTTTTTGCCAGGTATTTTCTATTTTTAGCAAGGGTCAGTGGATGGGGGTTGCCTATGATGAGCCTCGGTGCATTTAAGTTATTCTCCAGTTTGAGCCTTTCGACTGTGATTTACTATTTTTAGCATTTACTAAAAATAGTAAGTCCATTTTCGGAGCACTGGACCAGGTCAAGCTTGTCAGTATAGCATATTCTGATGACTAAGTCACTTTGGAGGAATTGTTTTAATATTTGATTAATGTCTTGAAAAGTGTGCAAATAAAGTGATTTTATAATTTTAAGTTAAAAAGGGGGGACATAAGGGGGACATAAAAAAGTCACCTTGGGCGCCTAACTAAACAACTTGAAGTTGTTTTTTAAAAAAGTGATACATTAATATGATTTTTCCTTGGGTGCCAATATGAGGAGGTTAATATTTGAAACAAAATAAAAATTAAAGTGACTTCCTAAGGGCGTGGGTTTTAGGTTTTGGGCGCCCAAACTCAAGAAAGAAATAAAAGTCATTTTGAGGCTCATTCTTGATTATGCTAGAGATTGTTTTCACAAGGATATGCTACCGGTTGGAAGCCAGAGATTGCAAGACGGAGTTGAGGACGATACCCCTCAGTTCTAAGACTAGTACCAACAGTGAAAGACCTTGCTCAGGCTAGTGTTGGGTGTTTTCAATCAAAGAACACAACTGGGCTTTCAAAGATGAAGATATTTCAGTATTTTTGAGTGGTTTGCAGTAGGTTTTTTGGTGTGAGTTTGCTGGTGTGGTGTGGAGTACTTTTATTTTCAGTTTGGTGTGTTTTTGCTTGATTTTTGGAGCTTTGCAGTTGAACTGGAGACCCTAGTTTATGCTCATATTTCAAAAATGGAAGCAGATTTCAAAATGGGTATTGGACTCATCTATTCCTCCCTCGAGGGCGACCATTTCAAGCCCAAGTTCTGATTTTTTGGTGGAAGTTTCAATTTTTTGAGGAGAAACCGCACTTCCAAGGAGTTACAACCCTCTTGGGAACAAGTGTGCAGGGGTTGCCGAGATTTGAGGAGACCTTTCAGTTGATTTGAAGACCCTTCTAAGTGTTAAAGGGCGGCATACAGCATGGATGTTGAGTTTGGAGACTTGGGGTGGCATATTGCTTTCAAGGGAATCATCTTTTTGGCTGTTAGACACCATTTCCAGGTCTGAAACAACTTTATTTTTGCTGCTGTTAATGATCTTGTATGACTGAAAAATATTGGAAAGGAAATCAGAAATTTCTTAGCTTCTTGAATGCTCTATCTTTCTTTATTTTACTTCCAACTTCATTTCAGTTCATGCTTTCCATGAAAATATGTCACATGCAATGTAAAACCCTTTCAAAACTACACAAAAACTGTGTTACCGAATCACGAGTCTGAGGCAGCCGTTTTTAGAAACGTTTTGTTTCGAAAACGGAATCCTGTACGAAACGGGTTGGAATCGGCCAGGAATCGTTATTTCACCTGTGGAAATGACTCCAAATTCGCGCAATGTTTCCATGAGTTCCCGCCGATGACGTGGCGATTCGAAGGCGTTTCTAAGACCGTTTTCAACTTTTCATTTGACTTTTGCATCAAAAAACACGCAATTTAGGGCGAATTTGCATGATGTAAACGGATTTCGCATTACATTTTTCCTTTTATAATCTTATTTCGTGGATTTCGTGTTTCATTTGGCGTTACCGTGAAAACAAACGACCCTGCAAAAACAACGCGGCGCTGGAAGACGCGACCTGCAAACGTAAAAAAGATGTGACGTGCAAACGCAGAGGAGGACGCGCTAGTGGAAGAGGAAGACACGGCAATGGAAGAGGAAGACGCAGCCGACAGTGCACAGGGAAAACGCGGCCGGGAGAAAGGAAGACGCAAACGCCGGAAGAGGTAGGGATTTTTGTTTTTTTTGCATTTTTTATTTTCGTTTTTTAATTTTTTCTTTTTTTTTAAATCCTATTCAACATTCAAAAACCTCATACATATTTTTAATTTTTTAATTTTTATCTGTAAGTTTAAATACTAAATAGTTTATGTTTAGTTTATGTTTATTTTGATTTAAATTTTTTAATGTTTTAGATTTTAGTATTTCATAATTTTCATAAAATAGTTTTAAAAACCTCCATCTATAAATTTTTATTTTAAATACTAAGTAGTTTTTGTTTATTTTGATTTAAATTTTTTAATGTTTTAGACTTTGGTATTTCATAATTTTAAAGATATATATAAATTTAAAATTTTCACATATTTCATAATCTTAATATATAGTAATTTAAAATTTAAAATTAATATATATAATTATATTTTTAAAATTATATAATCTCATATAAATATATATGATTTAATATTTATTATTTTACTTATAGTTATAATTTTTAATTTTACATATTCTAAAATATTATATTCATATATTATAATTATATAATTTAATGTTTAGATTTACAATTTAGCATTTTAGCTAATAAGTTTCTTATTTAATTAATTAATTTAATCAAACTTTTCTTAACAATTTTTAAATTTGAAATTGCTACTTGCAAGTTTATCATGGCAGACAGTTCAGCTTATGTCGGCAATACTAATCCCTCATTCAAATTTGACCCAGCTTCACCGCTATGGAAACATGTACAAATAGTAGAGCAAGTTTCAGGTGGGGGGGCATGTGTTTGGATATGCCCCAGGTGTGAAAAGAAACACACTAGTTCCTACAGCCGGGTGAAAGTGCATTTGTGTGGAGTTACTGGGAAGGGAATTAAACCATGTCCAGGAAAAAATAAAGTACCTATACCACCTCACATAATAGTAGGATATATTGCAGAGCAAGAGGAAGCAGATGCAAGGGTTCAAAACAGAATGGGGCATCCATTGAGTACAAGAAGGGGCTCAAAGATGACATCTACTTCATCTCAGACACATATTGGTTGTCCTAACACTGTAGTAGAAAGTCATCCCTTTTTGAGAGCAAATGAAATTGAAAATGTCAATGAGGCTAATGTTTCGAAGAGAGCAAAGGGACCGTTGGAGAAGGAATTTAATAATGATGCAAGACAGCTTGTTGACCAAGCCATTGGAAGATGCCTCTATGCAAATGGTATCCCTTTCAATGTTGTTTGATCACCTTATTGGCAAGACATGATAAGAAAAACAAATGAAGCTCCAAAGGGATACACAAGCCCAGGTTATGAGAAGGTGCGTACCACTATATTGTCAAAGGAGGTAAAACATATAGAAGATGCATTATATCCCATCAAAGCCTCATGGCAAGAAACAGGTGTGTCTATTATTTCTAATGGATGGAAGAATACAAGAAATAGACCATTGATTAATTTCATTGCAGTGTGCCCTAAAGGGGCAATGTTTCTAAAGGCTGTGGATTGTGAGGGGCAGGTAAAGGATGCACAATTTATTGCTGACATCCTTATAAAGTGCATTAATGAAGTGGGGCCTCAAAATGTTGTCCAAGTTGTAATGGACAATGCGAAGAATTGTAGAGCTACTGGTATGATAGTTGACTCACGATTCCGACATATATTTTGGACACCTTGTGTCGTGCATTCCCTCAACCTCATGCTACAGAAGTTGGGTACAAAAATAGATTGGATCAAACAAATCTATGCTGAAGCTGAAGAGATCCAAATGTTCATAACAAATCACCACATGTCACAAGCTATCTTTAGATCATTCTCACGACTAGAGCTACTGAAGGTAACTCAAACTTCAAACATTGCATTTTTTTAATGTTATGTTTTACTTCAATAATTTATTTAGAATACATACATACATACATTCATACATACACACACACACACACACACATATATATATATGGTGATTTTAATTATTTACTTTTTATTTTCAAATAGGTGGCTGAGACCAGATTTGCATCCAACACAATCGTCTTGAAACGACTTGTGAAGGTGCGAGAGGCGCTTTCTGCTATGGTCATTAGCCAATCATGGTCTATATGGAGGCAATCAAACAGTGAGAGGGCAGCAAATATAAAACATAAGATTCTAAATGACATTTGGTGGGATCGGGTGAAATATCTTCTTGCTTTCACCGAGCCCATATTGAGCATGATACGCTTTACTGACATGGATAAGCCATGCTTTGGGGAGGTTTATGATGGCATTGACTCAATGCTTGAGAAGATGAAAAGCATCATGTGTGAAAAAGAGCAAGATCCTGAAGAAACCTTCTTCAAAGAGGTGCATGCAATTTGTGTTGACCGGTGGAACAAAATGACCACCCCACTCCATCTTCTTGCCTTCACGTTGACTCCCAAATTTTACAGCCCCCAAGTCCTTGCTATACCAAACAGATTGCCACCATACCGTGATACAAAAGTCAATGATGGGTTTAGGAAAGCTCTTGTTAAACTCTTCCCTGATACTAAGATGGAAGATGTAGTTTCAAGTGAATTTGCTAGCTTTTGTGACTCTAATAATCAAAGTCCTTCTGCTATCCGTGAGAAATATAAGAAGGATGCTCACTCTTGGCGGTACCTCAATGGCTGCAAGATGCCACACCTCCAAGTTCTTGCAATAAAAGTATTATCTCAAGTAAGTGTTAACTTTTTAAGTTTTATCATTTAAAAATTTAAAACTAAAATGCGTTATTTTCAAATTTGAAGTTTGATTTACAATTTTTTTAATTTAACAACTCTAATGAGAGCTCCCTTTGCTTCAATAGGTTGCTAGTTCTTCTTCAACTGAGCGGAATTGGAGTACATACTCCTTCATCCACTCTGTCAAGCGCAACCAATTGGCATCACACAAAGCAGAGGAGCTACTTTATGTTCATTCCAACTTGCGCCTTCTTACTCACAAAGAGGATGAGTACAAAGAAGGGGCAGCAAAGATGTGGGATGTAGAACCAGAGCGAGCTGACCTAGATCTTTCTTTGGCTGCAATTGCACAATCTTCTTCAATTTTTGAGGAGTCAAGTAGTCAACATACTTTTAGTGCAAGTGCTAATGTGGTTTCATCATCTAATGTTAATGTTGATGATGATCTTAGTCTTGATGATGAGCCATTTGATGCAATTGCACAATAAGTGAATTGGTTACTATTTGTATTTTTTAAATGTTAAACAATGATTATCTATCATGACATTCAAGTTTGATCCTTTTGATATTGAAAACTGAATTTAAATTAGTATACTATGTTTCAAAAAATGAAATTTGTCATGGTTTTGTTTATCATATGTATTGGTATATGACATTCTAAACTTAATTTTGTTTCTATGTTGCATATATATATATATTATTATATTTTATTATATTTTTGTATGGACGTACCCGATTCCGTACCCAACCCTCCAAAAAAAAATTCCATACCCATGCCCGTACCCGATTCAGCAACTTAGCACAAAAACAATCCAAACAGCAAACAGCAACAGGGGAAAAAATAGAAAAAAAATATTGGGGTTGTTTATTACACCTCAATATTATTATAACAGAATAGCCTTTGGTTTGGTGAGTCATTCCATGGCAGGCAGTATCTAAGCTCCCAAGGATTTTCAAACAAATGACACCTAATTAATATGACCAACCAAGATCATAGAACTACAATGTATAGATGCTTACTCGCTAATTCGATCCATTGCAGACAGCATCATTTCATGAAATGATAGAGGCGAAGCAGATATAGAAAACGCTGAGCCATTGCGTTCAAGAACTGATACTGGTACCCAGCATTCGTCATTGACAATATCAAGGGTTGTTGCTTTCATCCATGAGCAGAGCCTCAATATGAACACCTTGGTGACTTCTGTGCGCAACGCAAAGATTGTTTGCACTGCCATTTATAGTAGGATAGAGTAAGAAAAATATTATCAACTCAATTCATTGGCACCCAAACAAACTAATTCTCTTTGCATCGAAATTGGGCCTCAAAGCCACGAAATCACTCACCTGCAGTCATTGGTGCACAGTCCTTCCCTTCAAAAGCAGTACATGCTTTAGATATTTCTCTAATTGCTTCTCTCATATAAGGGCGAAGAACATTAGATTCCTCAAGTTCTTGGAATGCATTTTGTACCTATCCAAAAAAGAGAATATTTATAAGTAATAATAGAAAATGATATAAATTTTAAAAACAAAAAAAATTCCACAAATATGTCATCAAAATTTAGATGTTGTGAAAGAATATAAACTTTAACACAGCTCAGATTTTCTTTTAGTTTAAATGGTCTAAAAATAGTAGGAACCCAAGTGTTGCAACTTTGTAATTAAGAAAAAAAGCAAATAAATCAAATTGTGGAACTAAACATCAGACTAGTTTACCATGTTTGTATAGCTGTGCGAAAACTATTAAACCATTTCAAGGAAGCAACATATGAAATAAGCACAGTAATTTGATAAAGATATTCAGAATTTCCTGTTTAAATTAGGATAGCCATCCCCCACTAGATATGGCAATCTACCAAATGAAAGCACAAAACTAATAGCTTCACTCATGAAAAGACAGCATTGTTGGAATCTCATGCATATCCTTGTGTCCCACATGTCTGTGTCATTAAGGGAAAGAAGGCTATTGATGAACATTAGATTTTCACAATCCATAGAAATTATGTAACTATAAGTTTCCAAACCTAAAGGAACCTAATATGGCAAGACTGATGATGATCTCATGACCATATGTTGCATATAAAAAAATACAGTCTTCAACTAATATCTTGAAGATAAAAGTGCCATGCCAACCTCTTAGGATTCCCCACATCATTTTTAAATGCCTTTCTACATCTGCCAAGTGTTTGTACCTTCATTTTGTGCAAAAACTATTTTTTCTATTTATAGTGACAAATTTACTAATTCCTTTTTAGCAGTGAACAATTCAGGAAATAATGTAACTGTAAGCTCCCAGATCTGAATGAGCCTACATGGCAAATCCAATGACGATCCAGCATTACAACTCATGACCCTATGTTGCATGAGATATAAAAAGTACAGTTTCAACTAATATCTTCAATGTAGAAGCGACATGCAACATCTTAGGACTCCCCACACGTAATTTTGTGTCACCTTTTGTCGTCTGCGAAGTGTTCATATCTTCATTTTGTGCAAAAACTAAATTCTTTTTATAGTGGCAAGTTTGTCACTTCTAAAGACCTAAGAGGAGGGAAACAAAATTTAAACCATGTACAAACTGCCCAAAAGTAAGCAAAGGTAACCAACATGTATGAGAGACAGATTTGGGGATGGAGATGTCATTTTTCAAAAAAAGGGCCAAGGGCTACTGGGAGACACCATGAATAAAAACAAACTATATATGAGTTCAGTAGTGTGTAAATTTCAGAGTAAGAAATAGAATAGTGCCCAAGTCCCACAGTGTTTCAGGGACAGGGATGGCAATCCAAGGGGGCATTTTTTGTATATAAATTCAAGTTTAGACATTCATATAATGTACGAAATTCAATGCTCAATGTAACATGTTTGTTGGTTCAAGCATAGCAGCAATAAAAATGTAACTATATGACAATCATGCTCTTGCTCATTCCACAACTACAAAATCTCATTATATATTTGTCTGCTCTCTTACTGCTGTATGCAGTCATAGAATTGCCCATTGATGAAAAGGGTAAAATTGTATGTTGCAAGTCAACAAAGGTACATTTTCATTCCATAGTTATGAGTTTTCTTTCCATAGTTTCATGCAGTAATACATTCCCATTAATGAAAAGAATAAGAAATGTATGTTGTCATTACACTTTCATTCTGAAATTGTATGCAATCATTCAACAACTGTACACTTTAATTCTATGGTTGTATGCACTCATTCAAAAGTTATGTTCTTTCTTTCAACTATTGTACACAATCATACAGTTGCTCTTTGTAAAGTAGATTTTTTTTTGTTGAAAATACCTAGATCACCAAGGGAGCATCTGGCTATGCCCAAGATGGTTGAGGGACATCATAAATGTCCCTAGTCATCCCAGGAATGGTGGGACATATTGGGGACATTGGACCCCCATGGTCATTGTATTGGGAATGGGCCTCCAATTTTGTTGGGTACAAGAAGAGCAGGAATGCATTTCATGTAACATAGAAAGTATACAATGTGTAAATAAATTCAAATAGACAAAAACCATAAAAAATGTACACAAATGATATAAAGGTACAATGGTAGTCACAAGCCCACTTTGTTCTGTTTCTCTTTATTTTTTCCATGTTTTAATATGAGATTGTCATCCAAAACAAATACTGCACATCTCTGAGATGATTCTAAAGTCCCTAAAAACATCTCTCAAATTCAAAGATAGGAGACAAATATTTTAATATTAAATCACAACTAGAACATAGTTCAAAGAAAGAACCATCCACTTTAAAACGAAGAAATCAAATTGTCAGAGTTGATAATTTTACCTTTTGAAGCTAGAATCATTTGCATCCAAGGATATATGAACCCTAAAATTCATTTAAGAATTGAACATGCAGATGAATTTCACCTAAAATTTTAGAGGCAAACTACAAGAAAGATAACACAAGTGCATGGAAGTTCCAGAAAATAAGTTGAACTTCCATAACAAGCAATGAACAATTGCACACAGAAGCAGGTTGAAATGGAGCAAGTTTGTCTTAGGAATTAAGGACTTAGACATTTATTGTTTTTAATTTTTGAAGTGCTTTTCTTAACTCAACTGGACCTCCAAGTGGAACAAATCCCCACAAGGGATGAAAAGGAAGACATAGTTGGCATGTCCCCAAAACATTCCCTTCCCCTAGTGTTACATTTCTGTCTCTTTATAATGAATGTATGCTTTTCATATTTCTTCATTTCCTTTTCGTTTTTGTGTGACAGGGATAAAATTTTGCTAAAGTTGCATCCAACAAAAACCCATGACCTTACACAAGTCATTCAAATACTAATACAACCAAAACGTATATCTCAAACAAACTGAAAATGTGTTAGGGGTTATGGACTTAGACATCAGTTTTTTTCATATTTTTTAAAGTGCTTTTCCTCAATGGGACCTCCAAGTGGGACAAGTCCCCGTGATGAAAAGGGAAGTATAGTCGGCATGTCCTCAAAAACATTCCCTACCTCTAGTCTCAATCCCCTTGCATTACATTTCTATCTCTTTATAATGAATATATGCTTTTCATGTTTCTTCATTTCCTTTTCGTTTTTGTGTGATAGGGATATCATTTTGCTAAAGTTGTATCCAACAAAACCCATGACCTTGCACAAGTCATTCAAATACTAATATGACCAAAATATATATCTCAACCATATCTTATCTGTAAACATATATAGATATGTATCATATATATAGAAATTAACATGCGGGACAGGGGATAATATGCAATGCCATAACAATAATTATGTTGTTGTTAAATTGGAAATGATGATATATGTTGATAGGTCGAACTGACTAGAATCATTTTGGTTCATAGCAGTCATACCTCATTTAATAATTATTGATGATTAGGAACACTGTATTGGTTGTCTCAATTATATGATCAGCAAATATTCTCAATTATGTCATTGCGAAATATATTTGATTGTTTGTATTACTGGTTTTATCAATTATGTTGGCTATAATGCTTGTTGGGTGCTTTGTTATACTTGAGGGCATGGTTTCACTCTCTTAACCAATCAAGATGATAGTTTGTGACTCTAACAAGGTTGTGTTTTTTATAAAACCCCTTTCAACTACCTGATGTAACTTAAGTCTAAGAATATTGTCCCTACATGATAATAATATCTGATATATATTGCTTTTGATAATCAGATTCAAGTATTTTCCTCAATCATGTTACTGTATTTATTTCTCAAACCATATTAATCTTAAACCATTTTATTTATCATTCTCAACCACATTTATATCTAAGTGAAATGTGACCTTAAAAACATTCAATGGGTTTATGATTTTTCTAATATCGAACCAAGCTCAATCAAAAATATTCTAGGCATTTACAAACTTCTCCCATCCATAACAAGGTGCTTGGATATGATCATGCTTGACCTACCAACCACGTATACATAAAAACTGGAGACTAACATCTTATTTCGAAGAGTAAGGTATGTTAGCTTCCCATAACATGGCATATCCAAGCTTAGGGTGGCTCGGGCCAAGCTCAAGACCAAGTTCCTAATGGACCCTAATCCATAGAGTATTTTGATAATGCATTAGATAGCTATTTGACTAGGATTATTTTTTAATGCAGTCAAGCACCCAGACATCTAATGAAAGACAACCAACCCTTTTATAAAATCAGAGCTTGTAGATGAAAATAGCAAACACACCCACACAAACACTATGATATTTTATTGTTCAAAAGAAAAAATGTTCAGTACTTTGCAAATTAGAAATTAACACAACTTATGGGCTGCATACAGCCATTAGACACAGGCATGCAGCCTTCAACAGCATCTAGAAACTAGAATTTTTAGAAAGTTTGCATTCCCACAAGCATAATGCCTAGTTTGACTCAAATAACAGCAGCTTGGAATTTATCCAAATTCCTTGACCAACTTCTTCAGAAAAATCAAGGTTTTTTTTTTTCTTTATTTTACTGTCCTTCCTTTTGTACTCTACTCAATCACAATAGACGCCAAGGAGACTCAATGGAATGCCCTTACATGAAATGTTACCAAAATCATATGAATACCTAAGTGGGATGTGTGGAATTTTATGACAGCAAACAACAAAATCTAAGAAAAATATTTAAATAATGTTTATCTTTGAACACCCATACCAAATACAAAGTGTAATTGCTGCTGCAAGATAAGAATGGGATAAGGTTGACCTGAAATCAGTAAATAGGACTGTCACCAAGCAAAGTAACTACCCAAAAATAAATGCTATCAGGAGCCACCAACAAGAGTGGTCAATAACAGATTTGCCAGTTTTAGGAGTGCTGCCAAATTCACCCCGCAGGAATAAAACTATTATAGGACGTCAAACACATTAACACCCATGCCCAACAAAGCAAGTCCAACACAAGCTAATGGTTGGAAATAATTAAACATGAAGCTATGCATAGCAGAAAGAGATCAACCAAAACAAATAGAAGAAAACCACATTGGAGGACCTGCAAACACAACTAAAAAGGAAGAAAACTAAATGAAAAACAAAATCTAGCAAGTTAGAGGTAAAATCCAGATGATTGTGCATTAGGCATGCTGGGTAGGTGAAATGTTTCATGAGTTTAGGAACTCAAGAATATTTCAAAGGATCTGGAATTGAAATTCCATGTTTGGCAACCTCAAATGCATGCATATAGGTTGCTTCATCCGCTGTGCTATTCCTCCATTTGACCAAAAATTCCTTGTACTATTTCCATCTTGTCTTCTTGCCTACTTGGGAATCTATGACAACTTCTAGTTCATCTCTTTCCTTCTCATGCAACTATTGTACCCATTCTTCCCTTTGTTCATCAAGATTTGCACCTTCTTCCTGACTAGCATGTCCTTCATAACAACAATACAAATCAGCAATATTAAAAATAGGTGAAATGTCTACACCTTCAAAAAGCTCTATTTCATAGGCATTTGAAGTAAACTTCCTCAAGACCTTATACAGACTAAAAAAATTCCAGTTCAGTTTATTGTAGGTTTCTTGTTGAAAACATTCCTTCCTCAAATGAGCCAACACCAAGTCTCCAACCTGAAATCTTCGCTTCCTTCTCTTAAGACCAGCATGCTCCTTATACTTCTTGGTGTTTTTATATAAACTTCTCGTAACTTCTTGGTGCAACTCACATATTTTATCAACAAAATCCTCCACAACAGCACTTTTTCTATCCTAATCAGCAATGCCTCTCAAATCATCTACCCCTCTTGGCCTATACCCATACACAATACAGAAAAGGATTTTGGCTGTACTTTTGTTTACGAAGTTGTATGCAAATTCAGCTTATGCCAAGATCAAATCCCATTGAGTGGGCTTCTTTCCAACCACACATCTTAGTACTTACCCAAACTCCTATTGAAAACTTCCTTTTGTCTGTCGGTTTGAGGATGATAGACTGAGTTGAAACTCAATTCAATGTCTAACTTCTTCCACAAAGAATGCCAAAAATGACCCACAAACTTAGTGTCTCTATCCAAGACTATGCTCTTTGGCAATCCATGGAGTCTAATTACCCCCTCAAAGAACCAATATGGCAACATGACTGGCATCATTGGACTCTTTGCATAGATCAAAAAGTTTCATTTTCAAAAATTTATCTACCACCACATAAATGAAATCATTACCTCTTTGTAAATCTGGACCATTCATCATTAGGTCTAAAATTTGACAATAGATATTTTGTTGGCTTGTCTTGCCCTAGAAGGCAACCCTATTTTATTAGGGAGTTGTATTATAGCTGTGCATTGTGATGTATTATGAGAATCTAATAGCGGTCGTGTTGCCTTTGGATCTCTAGTTGGTGATACTTCTGTGAGAAACTTGCTCTACAAGTATATTGTAATCTTCGTGATTTATGAATAATATAGTGGGTGGCTTTTGGAGTGTGGGGTTTTTCTCTCGAAAAAGTTTTCCCCACGTAGATCTCTAAAGTTTTGCATTATCCTCCTCTCAAAATTAGTGTAGGAAATTGTTCCGCTACCTTAGCTTCCTTACAAGTGGTATCAGAGCCTAATCACCTTTGGTTTCAGTTATGGGTTGTTGGGTTTTTTGAACTAATTTGTTGGCTCTTTTGAACTAATCCAGATTTGAGTGAGAGCTTGTGCAGAAGATGCTTTGTGATCTTGTTATAGGAATTTTCAGATGGCAAGTTCATTAGGGAGAATAGAGGTGGATAAATTTTTTGGAAATAATTTTGAGATGTGGAAGCTGGAGATGGAGAATTTGTTGATAGATCAAGATCTGTGGGATGCTATTGATGAGAATGTTTCAAGACCTCCAGATCCTACTTTGGCTACTCAATATAATGTTATGAATCATAAAGCCAAGGGTCTAATCAGATTGTGCTTGGCAGATTGTTTTAATCAATGTCCATGAATAGACATTTGCACAGAAACTATGGAAGAAACTTGGTGAGATGTATCAAGGCAAATCTTTAGTGAACAAGATTTTATTGAGGAAGAAATTGTATTCCTTGAGAATGGAAGAGGATGGATGAACTACATACTACTTGAAAGCATTCAATAAGTTGGTGGCCTAATTGGCATCAGTTGGTGTCAAAATGGATGAGGAGGAGAAATGTCAGATCTCGCTTTGTTTTTTGCCTCATTTGTGGGATTCTCTTGTTATGGCTATTGGGAGTACTTATGTTATCTTGAAGACTGAAGATGTGGTGGGTTCTTTGCTTTCTGAAGAGATGAGGAAGAAGGTATCCATCAATGCCAATGAGGCCTTAAATATTTGTGGAAGACCTAAGGAAAAAGGCAAGAAGAATGAGAAGTGTGATAAATCCAAGTCTAAAGGGAGATCCAAATCTCTTGGAAAGTCCAAAGTTATTTGCTAGAACTATGGTAAACCTAGACATATTCATAAGGACTACAAAGAAGAAAAAGAAGAGATTTGGTTCTGATTCTGAGTCCGAGAAGGAAGATGGTGATGCGTTCATTTCAACTTTGGCAACTCGTGCAAGTAATAATGCATGGTTAATTGACTCACATGCATCTTTCTATATGACCTTAAATAGAGATTGGTTTTTTGAATATGAAGAATTTGATGGAGGTAAGATGTACTTGCGTGATGATTCTTGTTTAAATATTGTTAGTCATGGTAAAGTTAGAATCATGTTTCTTGATGGTAGAATAAGAAGGATTAATGGTGTGTTGCATATCCCTGGTTTAGCACGAAACTTGTTATCAGTGAGCAAACTTATAGATGTAAGTGTGCAAGTAGAATTTTCTGATGTAGGATGCAAGAGGGTTAGAGGTGTTATGGTGATTGTTAGTGGTGTCAGATATGGCACATTGTATAAGCTTGATGCATGCACTGTTGAGTGCAATAGTACTTTTGTGAAAAACAAGTTTGTGGCTACTTCGTTAGACGAGGTGAGGGTTTCATCTTCAACAAATGATCATGGCTTTTGGGTACTACAGGGTTCTCTTTCCTCTGAATCAAAGTTACCTGCAAAGAAAACTATGTTATGGCACCAGAGACTAGGCCACATTGGAGATAAGGGTCTAAGGACCTTGAAAAATAAAAACCTTGTTGAAGGGTTGTTTGATTGTAATCTTGAATTTGATTTATGTGAGCATTGCATTTATAGAAAACAAAACCGCGTTCAATTTTACTCGAGTTCTCATAAATCTTGTGGTGTATTGGATCTTATTCATTTTGATGTGTTTGGTCCTGTAGATGTTCCTTCAATTGGAAAATCCACATATTATGTTTCATTTATTGATGATTATATGGGTATATTTTCTAAAGAGTAAATCTGAAGTTTTTAGTGGATTTAAAGAATTCAAAGCAATGGTTGAGTTGCAAACTGGAAATAAAATAAAAAGTTTGAGGACTAATAACGACGGTGAATTTTGCTCTAATGATTTTGATAGATTCTGTTAAGATTGTGGTATTCATAGACAAAAGACAACTCTGTATTCTCCACAACATAATGGAGTTGCACAAAGAATGAACAGGACACTAATGTAGAAAGCTAGGAGTATTTTGAGTGTTGCTGGTCTAGAACAAAGGTTTTGGGCTGAAATTGTTGCCACTACTTGTTACCTGATTAACAGGTCTCCTACATAAACTCTTGTTGATAAGACCACTATACATGCATAGTCGGGTCACAAGCCTTCATTAAGACATCTTAGAGTTTTTGGTTGCGAGGCATATGCACATCTATCAAAGGAGAAGCGAACAAAGTTGGAGAACAAGGTTGTGAAATGTATCTTCATCGGATACAATTATGGTGTAAAAGAATACAAGCTTTGGGATCCTGTTGCATAGAAGATAATACATAGTAGAAGTGTTATTTTTAGAAAAACCAATCCTTCTTCTGTTACATTGCAGCCAGAAGAAAGTAAACAGGAAGATGTGATTCAATTTCCTTCTACACCTGAGAAAGTTGAATAGAGGCTCATGGATAGACAAGAAGTTGAGGAGAGCTCATCTAGCTCTGAATCTTCAAAAGAGGAGGAAGAACCTCCAACTCAGCTTGTTTGTAGGTCTACAAGGCATAGACAAGCACCTGAAAGGTATTCACCTAATGATTGGAGATGTATTTTTGCTTTGAATACTAACATGGATGAACACAGATCGGTAAGAGGCATAGGTATGAATGATGCAGAATCCTGGAAGATTGCTATGGATGAAGAAATGGCAACTTTAAAAAAGAATAATACATGGGATCTTGTACCATTTCCTGAAGGAAGAAAACCTATTGATTGCAAATGGGTGTTCAAGAAAGAGATTGGTTCAAATGGAGGTATTGAGAAGTACAAAGCAAGGTTGGTTGCAAAAGGTTACTCTCAAGTTGAGGGTGTTGATTATGGTGAGATATGTTCTCCTATTGCAAAAATGACATCCATCAGATTTTTTCTTTCTATTACTGCTACTTATGATTTAGAGGTTGAGCAAATGGATGTGAAAACTGCTTTCCTTCATGGTGACTTGGAGGAGGATATTTATATGACATAGCCAAAGCACTACGTGGTGAAAGATAAAAGTAAATTGGTTTGCAAATTGAAGAAATCTTTGTATCGCCTAAAATAGAGTCCTAGGATTTGGTACCCAAAATTTGATACATATGTGTTGAGTTTGGGATTTGAGCGTTCTAAATCAGATCATTGTATTTATTATAAAACTAATGGTTATCGTTTCCTGTTTATTCCATTATATGTTGATGATATGTTATTTATGTTGAACATTTTGTCATTGATGTCAAAGCATTACAAGTTATTCTTCTTGTGTTTTTGGAATTTTGGAAAAGAGAATTGGAATGAAATATTGGATTATCTCTTAGCTTGTAAAGCTCTTGATTATTCATCATATCTTCAATATATTTGAAGTGGTGTTTATGTGTTAAAGACCTTTTATGTCAGCATATCTAATTCAAGTGCCAAGTTAGTCTTTAAAAAGTCGGTGGGGTCAACAAATCCACTCCTCATGCCACATCAGCCTTGGATTTGTCTAGGGGTCGATCAAGGAGTTTTTTGTGCCTAGTCAAAGATGATTTGTCAGGGGCCCATTTTTTGGTCAAGGTCGGGTCAAGATTTGTTATAATGCCTTGTCTATTTAGTGTGGCGGCTCATTTAATTTGGGCGACAGCTTGATTCAGTGTTGCGGGCGGCTTTCTATCGATGGCTTAAGAATTCTATTTTATGCCTTACAAAATTGAAGTGGTACTCAAATGAATAATATATGCCATCGGTGAATCATATATGCTATTGGCATCATTTTCTTTTAACGTCTATGTGTGATATCGGGCAGCTTATAGTTATGGCGATGACTTCAAAGAATTACTATGAAATCTTTGTCGTATTTAATCTTTGCTAACACCTGATGTGAGACATGTTCTGAAACATATTTTTGTTGTGAGTGAGAGACGTGGTCAGAAATCTTATTCATTCTCTGCTATCGTACTTTTTCTGAGACGTCTCGGATTAAGTCGACTGATTCCTTGCAATGATATTTTTAGAGGTAGAGTTTGAAGAAGGCCTGTGTGGCATGGCAGATAGATAGGAAATTCAAAATAAGTGCTAATACCATCTTTTGATATCTTTTGATATCAATTGTATATATAAAAGTGTGATCGCTCTTCATTCTTAGCATGGCATGAATTGTATGTTGCGGGTATGAGAATATGATTAACGCCTTTTGTTTCTATTCTTTCACAAGTTGGGTTGAGTATGCGTTTTGGATAGTGCTCATATCAATGTGTGTCTAATTACTCTGATAGGGATGTTCAATAAAAATGTGAGTTAATGTGTGTCGTTTTGTGGAGCCTTAGAAGTCAAAAAGGGGTGATCTATCTTTTGAAGGACATTGCTACTACTTCATTCTTGGTGTGGTTAGAGTTGATTTGATCCTCTGAGAAAAGACTGAAGTGTTGAAGATGCATATGCAGGTCCTGTTTGAAATTTGTATTGGTACTAATGTGTACAAGGTGAACATGTGCAAAGCCTGTGTGTTCTCATGTGTGAGTGAGAGAGTATAGAGACGTGTGTAGGACATGGGCTATTGTTGCAAGCACTACCATTAATAGATATTGGATTCAAATGGGCTAGTGTGTCAATTTCGTGGTATAGACTATGTATTCTGAGTAACCATGATTGTAGTCATCATATTATATTGCTAAATCTGATCTTCGGTGTGGTTGTTCATTCTAGGCAGAATTGGAGGAATTTGTGCTGCTTCAGTATGGCATTCTCTTTCGTACTGAAGAGTTGGTATAAGTCTTTCTATGGAATCTAATTCTGTTGTTATATATATTTTTGAGTGTAGCTTTATCAGTTTTGGAACTGAATTCTTGTCTTCATCAACATTCATAAAATGGTGAAGTCTTCCTTATACAATGAAGTGTAAATCGGATGACATTGAGTTGCTTCAAGATAATTGCATGATCAATGAGTAAGTTGGTGCTCATGCTGGAGTTGGTGCTCACTTTTGTAATCTAGGTTGGTTTGAAGTTAATTTAAAGTAGCTGTTCTGCCGTGGTTTTTTACTTGAAAGGGTTTTCCACGTGAAATTGGTGTTCATCTTGTTCAATGTTTGCTCTTACTGTTTTGATTTCTGATTCTTAAGGTTTCAATGTTTAAAGTTTAAAATACTGATTCGCACCCCGCCCCCCCTTCTCAGTATTTTTTGTGTGCTCTCCAATTTATTGGTAAAGGGAAAGGTATAATTTTAGAATTGAAATCTCAACTTGCAACTAAATTTGAAATGAAAGATCTTGGTGCTAATAGACACATTCTTGGGATGGAAATTAGAAGAGATATAGTGAATAGAAAGCTATGGCTTGGCCAAAGTATGTCAATTCAATTTTACAGAGGTTTGACATGCAGGATTGTATGCCATTGTGTGTTCCTTTTTCAGCTGGAACAAAGTTATCTCTTTCAAATTGTCCAACATCCCCATCAGAGATGGAAGACATGAGCAGAGTACCTTACTAGAGTGCAGTTGGAAGTTTGATGTATGCTATGGTTTGTACTAGACCAAGCATTGCTCAAGCAGTGGGAGTTCTTTCCAGATATATGTCTAATCCCGGTAGAGTTCATTGTGATGCAATTAAAAGAGTCTTCAGATATTTGCACGATACCTCAATGTATTCCTTGTGTTATCTAGTAATTTGACTAAAAGTGAGATTTCCCTTGATATTCATGGTTGTGTGGATTCAAGCTAGGCAAGTGATGTTAATAGCAAACAATCCACTAGTGCTTATGTGTCTACTTTATTTCATGGTGCAATTAGTTGGATGAGTAAGCGATAGGCTATGTTTGTTTTGTCCACTACTGAAGTTGAGTATGTGGTAGCTACTCATGCTTGTAAAGAACCCATTTGGCTTAAAAGACTGTGTTCAGATATTGGAATAAAACAAGGTGCAGTGACAATTTATTGCGACAATCAGATTGTGATTTGTCTAGCTAAGAACCCGACATTTCATGCTAGGACCAAGCACATTGATGTACAATACCATTTTGTTAGAGATATGGTCAAAGATGGAAGGGTGAAGCTGGTTAAAGTAGAGACCTTGATGAATGCTTCTAATTCTTTAACTAAGCCTATGAGCATAAAGAAGTTCAGATGGTGTTCGAAGTCTATGGGCCTTTGGCCCATAGCAATTAAGAGATGATGTTTATACTCCCTCACATTGCTCTTGCAAGGTGTTTGACAAGTGAGATTTGTTGGGAAAATGTGTCTCAACCTTGCAATCACGTAAGGTTTATTGTTGATAGGTGAGCGTAGGGGCAGGGGGGGTGCAAGGAGGTATCCCCCTATGAGGTTTGGGGGCCTCATCCCCTTGACGAGGGGTCTAAGGGCTACGCGCCTCGGCGGGGGTTCGGGCGCAATGCCCCTGAAAGCCACATTTCATGTATATTTTATTATTGTAAATCTAGACCATTCATCATTAGGTTTGAAATCTGACGATAGATATTTTGTTGGCTTGTCTTGCAACCCTATTTTATGAGGGCGTTGTATTGCGGTTGTTCATTGTGATGTATTCTGAGAGTTTGATAGCGATCGTGTTGCCTCTAGATCTCTAGTTGGTGATACTCATGTGAGAAGCTTGCTCTGCGAGTATATTGCAATCTTCATGATTTTTGAATAATATAGTGGGTAGCTTTTAGAGTGTGGGGTTTTTTTCCCGAAAGGGTTTTCCCCACATAAATCATTGTGTTGTGGTATGCATGATATTTATGTTTAAGTTTTTGTAACTATTGTAAAGATCTATAAAGTTTTGCATTACCCTCCTCTCAAGATTAGTGTAGGAAGTTGTTTCGCTTCCTTAGCTTCCTTTCAATACACTCCACTCAAGCAATCCATCAAATCATCATTTTGAGGTAATGAAAACCAATACTTTTTTGTATCTTGTCGATGGCTCATGAATCCGCGCTATGCCACCCACCATCTTTTTTTGGTGCCAATACTTGATATTGCACAAGAGCTCGAGCTTTCTCTAATCAAACCTCTATCCAATAGCTCTTGGACTTTCCTTTTCACATCTTCATTCTCTACCAGTGTCATTTTGTATGCTAATTTGTGTGGTAGGCTTGCTCTTGGGATCAAATCCTTGCGATGTCTAATGCGTATTTTGGGTGGTAACGCATCTAGCAACTCTTGTGATAGAATTTTTGTATATTCTTCTAATAGTTGTTGCACTTCCAACTGAATCTCATCATACATGCTAGTTTTTCTTATACTCCAAAAGAATGTATGGCTGATATGAGGAACTATATAGCAACCTTGACAATGGTATGGCAGCTACTATGAATGGTACAAAAGTCCTGGAAATGTACGACAATCTTCTCCCCTATGCTGACCAATTTTGATGCTTTTGACCTACGCCTCTCCTTCAAGTTGTACAGGCTCTTCTTTCAAGTGCATAGACCCTCCTTAAAATGATACAGCAGCTTTATAGAAGTTGTCATTCCTCCATATACTCCCTATGAGGCTACGCAAACTTGAAGTATGCCTATTAAAGGCTATGGCAGGTGACTAAAAGTCTAAAAGACTCAATACATTGCATCACTCCTCACAGATATGAATTTCACAATAAGTACAACTCACCTAGAAGCTAGAAAATGATACAACTATTTACAGGACAGCAATTTAAGTATTAAATATTTCATTCATTCCAATCTGCAATTCATTCCAACTTCAAATCAAAAATTTGTCTTGCTTGCAAGACTTCACAAATTTCGAACTCCAATCTTTGTCTCCCAATGCAAGAAATCTGAATGATCTCTTCAACAACCAACTAGGGTAGAATCTTGCACTATCGAAACCAGCATCCCTTAGGGTTTCATCCAAGAGTGTTGTGTTCTTCAAACTCTCCAATTTCATCAAAAAAATTAAGCATATGAAAATGGGCTTCCAAAAGCACTTATGTATTAATCCCTGAAACCACTAGAAGAACTTTTCAAATTCCCGCACTTTTAATATTTCTTTTTAAATCTCGAAAAATAAAGTGACTTTATTAACTTCGTTAAATATTCCACTTAAGTCACTTTATAAGACTTTTTAAATTAATTAAATAATATTATCCATAAAATGAACTTAATTGGATAATATTAAATAATTAAAATAAAATATTCCCTTCTTGCTTGACTTTAGCCTACAAGAATAAGATAGGCTAATCAATCACCACTCTGGATTACTCCTCGAAAGGGGACATTACAATGTCACAAGGCATATTTAGTACATTCTCAAAATTGGAGCTGCTAAAGGTACGTTAAACAATAAATATATTTCATTTTACTTTTTAGTTTTTTATTTTAATTTTTGTAAAAAAAAATTAATTTTGATTTTCAAACAAGTTGTTGAGACCCATTTTGCCTCCAACACAATTGTGTTGAGATGACTTGTAAAGGTTCGTGAGGCACTTTCTAACATGGTCATCAGCCCAAATTGGTCTATATGGAGGCAATCTAGCACTACAAGTACAAGGGCAGCAAAGATTAAGCAAATGATTCTAGATGACCTTCAGTGGGATCGTGTTGAATATCTCCTCAATTTTGTTGACCCTATATTGAGCATGATCTATTATATCGACATGGATAGGCCTTGTTTAGGTGAGGTATATGATTGCATCGACTCAATGATGAGAAGATGAAATTCATCATAAATACAAGAGAGCGAGATCTTGAAGAAAAAATCTTCAAACAACTACACAAAATCATTGAAGAGAGATGGAACAAAATAACCACCCTGCTACATCTTCTTGCCTTTGCAATGTGTCCCAAATATTATAGTGTTGAGTTCCTTTCTATGCTAGCAAGAGTTGCCCCATCTAGAGATGTTGAAGTCAATCAAGGGTATAAGGCAACACTTCGCAGACTCTAATGAGGGTTGAATTCATGTACTTTGCATGCTCCAGCAATTGTGGTCTTGATGCTATTCAAGCCAAGTATATAGTCAATGTTCATAGTTGGTGGTAATTCCATGGCCAACCATTCACACACCTACAACCTCTTGCGATCAGAATTTTATCATAGGTAAGTTTTATAAAAAAAATCTTTTATCTTTTAAGTTTTATTTATATTTTAATTTTATAATTTAATTTTTTTAATTTTTTAACTCTTAACTCTCTAATTTTGTCTTAATAGGCTGCTAGTTCATCTACATCTAAGAGGAATTGGAGCACATACTCCTTCATCCATTCAATAAGTGCAATCATGTGCACTCAAAAAGGTGGACTCAGTGTATGTGCACTCAATCTTGCGGCTCCTTACGCACAAACAAAGTGGCTACAAAGAACGCGACACAAGGAAGTGGGATATCGAGCCAGAGTATATTGGCTTAGATGCTTCCACTTCCCACTTTGCTGCAATTGATGTTGACGATAACTATGAGCCAACTAGAGAGCATGGGAGTGCTAGTGCCAGTTCTAGTGCTAGCACTAGTGCTAGTGACACTAGCACTAATTTACCACTACTTGTATCATTTAATATGGATGGTGATGATGATGTATTTGAAGACCCATATGATTTTTGATCAATGATGGCTGATTGTTGACACTTGACATTATTATTTTTCAACTTTAAGATATATCATGGCATTCAAGTTTGACTAATATTTGACTATTAATATAGTGGTTTTGTTTATTATATAATATAAGATGCTATGTGTAGTGTATTTTGAACTTAATTACTGCTACACATATGTATATATTTCTGATTTTTGTATCTTCTTGTGTGGACAAACCCAGCCCCCCAAAAAAATTTGACTGAACCTGCAAACTAAACCCTCAAACCCAAACCCAAACCAATACCAAGACAAATAACTTAGAGGTTTGGTCTTTTAGCACAAGCAAAAACTTAAAAATCTTTAAAGCACATTTAGCAAATGCAATGAAAAAATACTCTATTGAAATATAAACTAATTTAAAGAATGCATCAAAACATCATTCATTTTATATTGAAATTCCAATCACAATGACTAATCACCTAATGCTTTGAAAACATTGAATTAATCACATAAATCATTGAAATTCAAACTGCAGAAACAAACACAAGTACGCAAACAATTTACACGTTGAAATCTGCTTTGCATCAAAAGCTTACAATGAAACCTCCACAACTGTCAAACTAACAGCTGCATGGAATTTTTACACTGTACTGAGTTATTAAAATTCTATTTTGCATCTACCATTATACTATTCAGCTAAAAATCTAATCTTCCAAAAACAAGCAATTTTATCTCACAATCAGAAAGCAATCTTATCTCATGCAGGAGACAACTTGGAAGATGAGTCTAAATCATTGATGCTTATCGGCACTTTATAAGACTTAATTAAGTAAATAAAATTATTTCACTTTATCACTTAAGTGAATTACAAAATAGAAATAACTCGAACTACTTGCACATTCACACTGAACCCATGCAGAAGTTCTTAACTGAGCTAAAAAAACTGAACATTTTAAGCATTTATCATTCATACCAATCTATCATTCTCTATAAATATTGCACTAATTAGAAAAAATGCAAGTGCAACATAATGTTATATACCCAGGCATGTAATTCTCTTTATTGCAGAACTCCACACAACCACTAGTAGACCTTGTCAAGCACCTCCAAGAACTTCCTTATGCCATTTAAGGACATTAGGCATGCTAGTATATACAGTATGAGTTGATTTGAGTTTATTATAACATGTGAAGTGGATGAATTTATACAATAAAAACTGACCAAAGGTGGGGTTATGTTTTCTGTTTATGTATTTCAAATGGGTGTGATTTTCCATTACTAACCAGGACTGAAACAACAATTCATCACATCAAGTGAACCAAAAAGCATTTACCATTGTTGGAAGTAATTTGCATTTCTAGAAGATGCATACTGTATTCAAAAATATTGTGATCTTTTATGTGTGGGAGTTCATGTATCAAAGGGCATGTTTCTCGAAAATATTGCCATCACGAAGATATTAACAAATGAAAGGATTCCACAGTATAAAGACAAACAGGAACACACCTTGGTGTCATAGACAGATGTAATGTCATCTACCATTCCAACAACTTCATCCATAGAATGATTTGAATATTTTGTTTCACCATGTCCATCTTCAATGGAGTTTTGTCTTCCGGTACTTCCTTTGTACTTACTTGAATCAAGAACACCATTTGTTGAGCCTACTTGAGAAACCTGACATTCAATATATAGGTATGCAAACAGGTTATTCCAAGAAGATCATCAAAGAAAATAGTGAAATGTGCCGTAACTGAATCTATAAGCTAATGAACCATGTTTCTTAAGTAATAACAAAAGTTCAGTTAATGAAAATATTAACTAAAATGCAAGTGGCGTGACTCATTACATAAGACTCCCAAGTATGAACACCAGAAGTTTTTCTTAAAGTATTGTTAACTCCATCGCCAATAAATCTAAGGATTGGTGTTTATAGTACCATGCCATTAACATAAAGTATCGAACTTCTTTAAAAAATGTAGGCTAGGCCATTGTGGAATCCATCACCAATAAATCTCAGGATTGATGTTTATAACTATGATAGAGACAAAAGAGCATAATATGATGAGGTAGATATGGAGAAAGGGGACAATAACCAAAAACAGAAATTATGAGTGTCAAACTACTATAGACACAAGAACTGGATCAGACAAATAAAAACTCGTTTCCTAAACTTGAGGGATATGTGTGTATATACGGGAATGTTTCTTTGTCATCTGCCTGAAAAGAAAAGAATGCCTTTCATAAGAGTAGGTGACTTCCAAATGAATGACGTGACTGTTATAAATATCTGTAAAATAATAGGATAGACAACATCAAGTGATCAATATTCAGAATAAAGAATTTCCTTCAAGATGTATTTCATTTAATTTTATAATTTCTAGGTGAGAACCTCTGTTCACAGCACTTGAGAAATTATGATGAAAGTGTTTATCTAAAACAGGATTAGGGTAAGAGGAAATTATGATGAAAGCATTTCTCAAACCAGGATTAGTGTCAGAGGAAAAGCACGATGTAATGCTAAATAAGAAATCCTCTAGAGTGTGCCCCTAATATTACTGATAGATTAATAGCTTTTTCCCATCAAGGAATTGCGTAGAAGAAACAACTTCAACCGTTGGACTAGGCCTATTAACATTGAATGATTGTTCTCCATATACAGAAAATGAAGATTAGTGTCACAACATAGTATAGCTACCTTAGCAAACTTCCCACTGAATATTGAAAGTGCTAATCTCCAAAATGTTGGTACATGGTGGACAATGACAGCAGTAAGTCTGCGAATGAGCCTTCCTCGAAGAGCATCAGCCTCTTCACCTGATGCTTCTCTAAGATGTGGCTCTCCTCTTATTTCATTATCCCCCAAAAGAAGAGAATAATCTACTGAGCTCTGCAGAAGATGTACTAAAAAATAGTCACAAACCATAATGATTATAAAAAATCAAAAATATTGTCCTTATATTGTGTCAGAAATCCATAAAAAGGTAAATACCAGAGAGATGAGAAAGTAAAAGGTACAGAAAATATTTTCTAGTGCACAAACAAGCAACATACGCTCTTGTTTGATTCTTGCTGAATCTGCTTCCATCTTGCATCTGATTGCACACGCTCACGAATTTGGGTGTGAAAAGCATCCATTCGAGCCTCGTGGTCAAATGTGCAGGCCTCTAAAAGACCACGAATTCTGCGATTCTGAGCAATGGAAAGAAAGACTCAATGCAAATACCAAAAAAGACAAAAGATAACAAGAATTTGACAACTAATTCACCTCCTCTTCTTTTCTGTAATCTTAAGTTTTTCATTGCATGTACTTAAGAAGTTAGAATATTACATAGTTACTTGCATAATAATGCCTAAGAACAAAAATAAAAGAATCCAATGCATACTTTAAAATCACTGACCTGAATATTAAGATAATGCCATATTGGATCTGATTTAGGTTCCAACTCCAGCAACAGCCTGATGGTATTCTCAAGCTAAATGGAAAGAGAGATCAGATATTATAAGCAAACCAATCACAAGAAAACAACAAATGAAAGCTTCCATTCAAGCTACAGAAGGACATGCCCAAAATTAACACAATGTGAAAATGCTTTAAATTGCATGATATTTCAGAACAAAAGGAATTTCCAAATCAGAAAAGCAGTACATTTCAAAGTAGCTATAACTTAATAGATTATAGCAAGAGGAACTAAAGAAACTTTTGTACTTCCAACAAAATATAACAAAGGCAACATTATACGTGAAAAGGTCCTCTTTGTTACTCGATGTAGTTCAACCACCCAAATCAAATTGTCTCTAAGCATGCATACATAATATAATTTTGTTCATGATAGCTAACCTATAAATATTTAAAAAGAAACTTATCCCTAAAGAAATAAATGATAAAAAGCTACTAATAGAGATGCATTAAAATTGCATTGCCTATTTGAGGAAATATTTTGTCCTTTCATTATTAGCACCAATATTGTTGGTACTATGTTCATGTTACTGTTGGTGATGATGTCCATTGTACCTTTCTAGTATCATTTGTGTAAAGAATAGTGTTGTTATCAGGTAAAGCAATGCAAAAATAAACAAATATGAAACAGAGTAATATGCTGGAGGCAACAATTATTCTCATAAAGTCTGCCCAAACATATACTCGTACAATCTTCAGAATCTCTAAATTAACATGTATACATGAATACAATTTATCAATTTATCTATGATCTTTCAACTATCATTGAGTCTTTATCACATTCCCACTTACTCATCATAGACCAAGACTCTGACTCAACATGGTACACATGACTGCTTTCTAAATAACCTATTACAACACCTGCCTTCTGCTGATATATAAACCTAATTATAGAAAAAATATATGAATATGTGAAAAAAAAAATACATTGCCCCTACCCAATGGAATGCTCAAATACAGAAAGAGCAAACTTAATTTCTTCGAATTTTACATTTTATGGATCTCAACAATGAATATGAAATTCATAGCTCCTTCTCAAACTGTGCTTCACTTGAGAATCTCCCAGTTAGTTCTAGTCATCTATCACTGACAGTTCCAAGGCCATAACATCCGCTCGTTGAATCAATAACTCATCCTTGCCCCAAAATGGAGTGATAAATCAGTCTACCAACAGATTCTGCTACACTTTCCTATCAGGCTACCAAGGCACAAAGCTGAACAACAATCGTTTCACAAATTTAAAAACTATAGCAATGTTTAAAAACTATAGCAAAGTATAACTATCAATATATCTAATATTTCACCTTTGTCCATTAAATTGTTACATATCACTACAACTACTCCTCTCTCGCTCCTATCCTCCACCCACCTCTGTCAATCACAGTTTTCCTTTTCAATACTATATTCAATCTCTGCAAAATTACCCTGACCATTGCTGAGAATCTTCATAGTCATCTTATTAGTCCAAACCGTCTCTTGAAATGACTCTTGACATGACAGGACTTACCTTCAAACTTGCAAAATTTTGAGTGACACCTGATTGCACATGTCACTTTTGTAAACATCATATGGATACTCAGACAAAATGTGATATGCCTTCCTCTCAAGCATAGTTTTAAAACTTCCAAGAATCTTGTGAGCTTCAACTGCAGCTGAGTTACTCACCCATTTTCTAGCAAGGGAGTTTCAGCAAATTGCAATCCAAAACTCATGGCAAGACCATGCTGAAAACTCATTGAAAGTACCATTTTGTCAAGCTTGCCAAGATAACGAATTTAAGTATTTTTTTAATTTGTCAAGTTTTTGCTGACTCACTGAGTCTGAGTCAAAATTGGGTCTGCTGAGTTTTGCCAAGTTGCAAACTTTAAGAGAGACTCAAGTATGGACTCTCCACCAAGGAATATTACTCAAACCATTTTTTAATACTACTATGCACACGCATAACCCAGGAACATCCATATAAAAATCATAAACACCATATTGAATTTAAGCACTTTAACCAAACACCTTACCATTACATATTATTCTATAAGATACCCTGCATCCAAAACAGCAAAACACAACTATTTTTGGAATAGGTGTGTCTAATAAACCACCCAAGTTAGTAATCAAACCCAATAGTTCTAGTTCGGAGGAAGACCATCACTAAGCCATATCCATGGACTGGCAGACATTATTTTTCATCATCATAATACATCACTAACAGATAACTCCAAAAAAATCTGTCATCCCCATTAAGCCCAAAACAACATACAACAATAAATCTCTACAATGGTACTTAAACAGAGCTCAATCCGTCTTATACAAGGATTTCACAGCTTGAGCTCAGTGGTTTTGGACAAGAAAAAATACAGCATTGCTAAGATCCATCTCAGAAAAACTAGATCCATCTTGAATAAGGAATAATAACCAGATTTGGGCCCCACCTCAGAAAGTAGAAGAATACCAAATGCTAGGATCCATCTCAAGACACAATATACACATGAAGTTGATCCCATCTAGAGATGCATAGCACTACCAAATCATGACACCCATCTCTGTATATGATTACAACCAAAACTTGGCCTTCTCTCGAAACAAAAAATATACCAGGATTGGACAAGGAATTATAATAAAACTGGCATCACCTTAAGTTTTACTAAAAAGGTTTTTTAACTGGCAATATCAGTGTATTTCTAATAGTGGTAAACATTGACCAAGACTCAGTATGTTACTCTGCGCTGTATCTTTTACTAGGAGTTCATTATTTGTGTGTTAGCATTTTATTTTGCCCCTTTTGGTACAATGTAACTGTTGAGTGTTTTGTCATTGATGTCAAGTTGGTTGAGCTGGTTGCTTGCGTGCTTCAACTACCTGCTTGTCTTCTTGGGCTGCTTGAGCTGCTTGCCTATGTGTTGAGCTACCTGGTTGTGTGTTTGAGCTGGTTGCTTGCCTGCTTGAGTTGCTTGCGTGCCTGGTTGAGCTAGTTGGCTGTCTACTTGAGCTTCTTGAGTGTCTGCTTCAGCTAGTAGTCTGTCTGCTTCATCAGCATATCTTGCCATATCAGCATGATTGCTCAGCGGTTGAAAAGTCAGATTTTGGATTGCTTTCAATATATTTGTCTTCACTCCTTTATGGTGAATTCTTTAAAAAAATAGTGTACGGTTGTGACTTGGTATGGGAGACTTATTTAGTATTGCCGTTGCTTCTATATGGACTGGGCGGTGTCACATTCAAGGAGGTGGCACGTATCTTATGCTATCGTGGATGACAGAATTGTTTTATTTGATATGGATGAAGATATTTTCCAGGTCATGTCTTTGGCATGTTTCTTTCATTTTGGGTGGCTCTTTGTCTAGAAATTTAATTATTTTTTCTGACCATTTCATAGTGGTGGCTTGATGCTCTTACGCGTCTTTTCTTTGCTGTCTATCTATCTCCAAAAGGAAAATGTTTCTGTAGACGGCTCTTTTACTATCTCTGTCAACTTATAAATATGACGACTCCTTTATGTTGACAGCATCCTCAGCGGCTTACTCGAATCTTCTGCCATTTTGATTGTATGGGTATCGTGGGTGTTGGAGCGGCGGTTATCTTATTTTTGCTCTTTATTGGAGACAGCTTCTACATTATTTCTGACGACTTTAATTTTGTTCATGACTTTAAGGAAAATCTAATTGTAGAAGGCAGATTCGGAGTATAGTGTTATGGAGACGTTTTTTATTAAAGGCTGCACCTTTATTGTTTCTGGGCGAATGAATTTGTATGAGGAAGATTCAATGTACTGGCATATTAAAATCGTGATATTCATACCTTTTAGTGTTGATGGCTTCTGAAAAACTGAATGGTCTTTAAAAAATTTAGCGGCATTTATTTCTGACATGATTTGGAATTTGTCAAAAATGTCTTTGATTGGCAGTATCAGTTTTAAAAATTATTCCTGGCAGCGTCGGCTATTTGTTTGCTGAGTCTTCCTTATGCGACTGCTTCAGTTTTAATTATTCTTGGCTGACTTAATTTACCCAGATTTTGGTATTCATTCAGTGAATGGAGTGTTTGGGTCGCTCTTCTTATGAAGATTACATGAAGATAGTCGTGGTGTTTTTTTTAGTGTGACTGCGCTAAATATGGGATGGTTTTCAGAATTAACACTGTCTTCCATGTGTGTCGAGCTTTACATGAGGAGTTATGGGCTATATTGCTGTGGATATTAAAAACTTACATATCACTTTCTACTGAGCTGAGAATATCTATTGTGCCTGATCGTGATCTTTAAATCATCATCACTGCTAGATGCTGGACAAGTGAAATGGAGGAAGCTTAAGCAACGATTATTGAGTAGACCTGTTTTCAGGCATGAAGACGTATTGTTTGAAATGTTCGAGTCATGAGTTTTCTGTTGTGGAAGCCATTTTGTGAAGCGATTCTTTTGAAAATACATTGTTGTGCAGTTGTTTGATGCCTGCCATCATTTATCTCAGAGGTTGCAAGTTCTGAGTTTGCTTATTGGGTGAAAAGAGTTAAGGGTCCTAGATATTCTGTTGGCAGCATATGTACCTTTTGATTTGGTGAAGTGCTATTCTTGTATGTTTGAATTTGTGCACAGTCTGAAGGGTTCTACTTTGGGTATAAGCACTTGGTATCATGAAATGGGGAGTATTGTTTTTGAATAACTTATACATGCAAACCAAGAATCTTTGAGTTGAGGTGCAGATTTATTTGGTGAAGGTGTCATAACCAAGAATCTTTGAGTTGAGGTGCAGATTTATTTGGTGAAGGTGTCATACTTTGTTCACTGTGCTACAACACAATATTCAGTATGTTTTACAGACCCTTTTGGGGACCTGTTTGAAGCCTTCCTTCCATTCTTTTCAAGGGTGTTGAGGATCAAAAGTTGATTTTGGACAGCGTGTATATGGATGTGAGCCTCACAGTTCGTGTGAAGGCGGTGCTTGAAATCATTGTTTTGCTAATCAAATCAGAAGTCTGGAGTTGATGCTTCAGCCACTGGAGTTGGTGCTTTGGTGTTTTTGAAGTTGGTGCTCTCGGTGTGTCGGTGCTCAACTATGTAACAGGGTTGGTACCCTTTGGAGTAATAAAAGCAATATTTTGCCGTGGTTTTTTACCCGAAAGGGTTTTCCATGTAATCCTGGTGTTTATCTTTTCATGGTGTTTATGTTGCTCAAATGTGTTGATTCTGATTTCTGATTTACATGATTAATCTAGTTTATCTTTTCATGGGGTTCCCTGGCAGGTCGTATGGGGGAGTAGATGCGCTGCGGGATTATTTTGAAAGGGGTTGTGAATAGGACCGGTATGGGACGGTCATTAATCCAATCTTCCCCTCGTTTTATGATTGTTCTTATCTATATGGAGGAGTCCTTAGAGAAGGGCCTCAAGACCATCTTTCCTTATTCACTATGGTATCCAGGAATATCCATCCTTGTATACCCCATTGTGTGAGCCTTATGTTGTGTATGATGTTTGCATATTGTGATGTATGTTTAAAATTGGAAGTAAATTTGATGTGGCATACCTGTGAACTAGTTGTGAGAATGTTGGTAACAAATGTTGCAAGTTAATATTGGGTGAGACATGGTATGAGTGCCATGATTGAAGGTAAAATGTTCCCTTAAGGACATAATTGGACAAAATGCAAAGCTAATAACTCTTGAGATATGTTTGGGATATTTTAGAAAATCCATATTCTAATAGCATGAGTGTTATTCATGGAAATTAGGATTTTGAGATGTATTAAAGGATGCTTATTTGTTGATAACTTGATATACTGTTGTAACTTAGTTCAAGATGGTTGCTTGGGTAGCAATTTATGGCTGCATGAATGGTTGTTAATTGTGTATTTTGTTTATATATTGTGAACATATGGGATAAAAGTTCTATTTTTAATGATTGAATGCTAAATTCATGAATGTAATGTCTCTTATGTGTCCTTTTTAGCTTACTCTTGTTGTCAATTATCTGAAAACAATTATAGTATATATAATACCTTGAATAGTTGCTATGGTTATTTGCAAGCTCCTACACTTCATGGGGCTTCTCTCTGGCTAATTGTTTGAAAAATTGTTGATCATTGCGACTGTTGTTCTATGATCTATGCTGTTGTATAGAGTTGCTATGTGAATTTTTGTAAATATTTCTTTGATCTAATAGAAAACAAAAAAAATGCATGTTCCTAATTTAATGTTTTGATTTCCTTATTAACAAAAATAGAATCATTAGAATGAATAATCAATTTATTGTGTGTTGCTATGATGTTTTCAAGTTCAATCCCCGAAAGACTTTCTCCTTAAGAACCTAATTAGTGATTTTCCAGTTATAACATAATGATTATGTAATTAAAACTATTTCAGTATGTGATGCAAGTGTTTGTAAGTATGGAAGGATCCCAATGACCTTGCCTTTGGGGTGGTGTACACAAAAACTTATAAATGGTCTATGTTACTCTAATTTGAAGGGAAATGCTTTCAGTGGATATTTATATAGTTGTGTCATACTAGTTGGCCATGTGGAGATGCACATACTACTTACTAATGTAAAATTTTGGGATTCTGTCATCCTTTAGATTAACTCTAGAGTGGGTGCTCTACCCCCTTATCAACTTCCAAGAGGAAGTTTAGTCTTAGGGGGGGAGGATGTGAGACCCTACATATTGAGGAGAATTGCAACATCTTTTTTATACTTAGATATTGGAGAATTTTAGCAAAATCTTAGAATTAACAGATTGAGTGTTGTAACCTTTGGACTAGAATAGTATATCTTTGAGGTGGTGTAGGAATGGAGTCATGCTTCCATTTAGTTACTTTTCTCCATGAGTGCAATGCTTGCGATCCATGATTTTTGTGAGGGATAGTATGTCATGGGTACCTTATCCCCATTTCTTGGTTGACTTGAAGGATTAAGCCTAATACCAGAGAAGGATATAAGCTCCACTAGAAAATACTTTGATCCCTTTTATTAAACATTTTGGTGAGGTTTTGTGTTTCTTTTAAGGCTTTTTTTTTTATTGTGTGCCTTGGGTACTTATGCTATGCTTTGATGTGTTTAATCCTTCTATGCGATATTCGATTTATCACCAATGTGTGATGTTGTATATTGTCATTTATTATTAAAAATAAAGATGAAGTAAAGTAGTGAAGAAAATAAAGTGTGTATGGGTGTATCAACATTTGTGTTAATAATGTGACGAACCATGCTTGTTAAGTTCTAGGAAATGGGGTGATATACCTAAGCTATAGTTGCATATCTTCTAGTGATTTCTTGTATTTATGCAAAGTGAGTAGATATTTCCAAAATTGAAACAAAAAGTGAATATTGTTTATACAAAATAGAATATGTGTAAGTGCACTGCTCTTGTTCTATGGTGAATTCTGTAAAGCATGTTGTGTTAGGTCATGTAAAGTAAAACCTAGCACAACCTTATCCTAAGTCCTTTGTCATCTCGCTACTTGTTTTAAGGGTCCATGCATCCAATATTTTTTTTCTTCCCTTACCTCACGCTCGAGCGGCGTGTCGATGGTGGAATTGCACGAGCAACTCAACCTAATGTGTAACCAAATAGAAAATATGTTCAATGGATGTAATAGAGTGTTAGGTGTCATTGGTAACTCCTGCTATAGAGAAATAATTTGAGTGGTGTTACTTGATAGACATGTATTTAAAACTTCCCTAAATGCATCCTTTATTAAAATATTACTTGAGGTATGGTTATGATAAAGGCCTTTATTGCGTGCCAATTGGAAAACCTTCCATTGGCATTAGTCCAATATTTTTATAATCAAGGTCCACTTGTTTAAGAGCCTTCCTTTGTAATGTTAACATTATTATTGTTGTGTGAGTTGATGTTATGGTTGAGATTGATGTTAAGACATCTCTTTAACCTAGTGGATTATATCCCTTTGCTATCCAACCATGGGTGAAATGGTTGAAGTCCTGTTGTCGAACTACGGTGCCTCTGCGAAATATATACGTAGGCAAGGCCGTCTGAGACGAGCCCCCAAGGACTAGGTCTAGCCCCTAGGATTTGTTCTCTTATTATTCTTATGATTACTATATATATATATATATATATATATGTATGTATGTATGTTATTGTTGACATGTGACTTATATAATGTTTCAGCTTCATTTTTGGTAGGTTGAGCTATTTAAGTCTACCTCGGAGATGTGGATTCCATGTCTCCTATTGAGCTGACCATGATGGTCAAAACAACTTAGTTATCTAACTAAAATAATTATAGTTTAATATTGGTCAAAATTTGTATGCCTTCTTGTAGTGCCTGTTTTGGTAACAAACTTTGAGAGTTTTGCAAGCGTAAGTGAACAAAATTTGGAAATTGTGTTTTGTCCTTAACTATTTTTTTGAGTGTAAAATTTAGGGCATTACATGTTGATTCTGATTTCTGATTTACATGATTAATCTGGTTTAAAGTTTTTAAAAGTTCTGAAATACTGATTCACCCCCTCTCCCGCCCCCCTCCTCAATATTTCCTGTGTGCTCTTCAGTAACAATACAAAATGGAACAGAACATAAGGATAAACCAGTCTTCAAATTAGAAAGGGAAGCTCCCTTGTAACAGAAAACAAAGGTAAACCCTAGAACATAAGGAAATGATCTCTAGCTTTCTACAATATGCACAAGTTAACACTTGGGGTTTTGAACATACATTGGAAACAAGCTAAGGAAATTGCTTGTCCTTTTGTTCTTCGGTATGGACACAAGCCTTATCCGCACTTCTACATATGACAAGATTTTTCTATCTTTTCCTCAAAATAAACATCTGCAATAGCTAACAAATACTCATGCTCTCTAGCTAAAAGCAGAGACTAGAAAGCAAATTGAAAGGAGAAATTTGCATACAAATCTACAATTACTCCTTTGATGAATCTGCAATACATATCCTGCAACTTTCAGGAAGAGCTCCATTTACTTTTACAACACATAAAAGATCACAAAGAAACTTGAACAGTAACCTTAGCAAAAAATACACTTAAAATTACCATTGAAAATCTAAGTGCCAAAACCACTTCTTTATAAGTCTTTACAAAGTTTTACATGAGAAATAATAAAAAACCTAACTAGAACTTCTACACTATGAATAGTTAGTTCGAAAAAAATACAACACGCCTATTCTTTGATTACACTGTACCTATTAAACCCCTTTAGTCAACAGTCAAACCCAATCAGTCTAAAAACTATAATTGTTCTAATAATTTAGAGATAAGGGAGGTTTATAAGGTATTACATGAAATAAAATCTTTCCAAATCCAAAACAAGCTTTCCGATGAAAGGCCTAGGGTTGATGCATTCACAGCTTCCTACTCTCTAGTGTTAACATTGCTTAAAGGTGCTTAGGTACTTTGAAGTGGCCTTGCCTTCTGTTTATTACATGAGATAAAGGTGCTTAGGGTCATAAGGACAGGTTTGAGTGCGGCAAAAATTCTTCAAAATTTTCAAGACAGCAGGGGAATGGTGGTGCAAATATGATATAATACATGACAAATTAATTATAAAATATGTAAAATGAATTGTAACTTATCCTTTATGTAAAAACACAATCAATTGAACCAACAATGCACTGAAAACTCTAAATATCAATATATCGATATTCATGATTATATAAAATTTTACAAGAGTAACATTGTAATACAAAGTTTCAAATACAAAGGCCCGATGCCTCAATCAAGTAATCATCAACCACAAATGCTATGATATACTCCTCATCACTAAAATTACTAGACTCATCTGGCTCCTTTGATCACCCATTTGTGTCATATCTGAAGAGATGGAAATAGATCTGCAGATCATTTATCTAACCTCTGAACTTCTTTGGATAATTTCCCTTCCTCCATTTTAATTTCCTATGTGCTCTGCTTTTCTTCCATCCTAAGAAGATTAATTTCAAATGATTTGCTCCCTTAAAAGTTACTTCATAATTTTGTCCATGGCTTCTCCTTACCAAGTTTCCCTCCCTTCCTCATGAGGTGTGTTCTCCATTTTACCCCTTCTCTTCCTCAAGAGATGCGCCCTCCATTTTACCACCTCCCCTCCTTCCCTTCGCCATTCACACACCTAGAAAATCAGGAGCAGGAAAAGGAAGCCATCTATTTTCAGCTACTACGCATGCAGAACACAACATTGAAAATTGGAATAGGGCTCTCCCTTCCTCGTGAGGTGTGCTCTCCCTTTTACCCCCTCCCCTCCTCTCCTTTTCCATCACACACATAGCAAATCAGGTGCAGAAAAGGGGAGCTATCTGTTTTCATCTAGTATGCAGGCAGAACAGGCCTTTGAAAATTGGAAAAAGGCTCTTACTAATGGAATCAATGATGAAAAGTTTTGGTCACTACTAATCTATTCAGGGCCCCATTGTTTGCAAGGTTGGCTGAGAGCCAATCCAATAGCCTATCTCTATCCTTGACTTCAGTTAGGAGGCAGTGGATGATACAAGTTGAGACCTTGGGGTGGTTGCTGCATTTTGGGAGATTGATGGGCCCCTTCGATGAAAGCTTTTACAGGTTTCCATTAGCAGCATTAGGTAGCTATGCATTTAGTTTTGTTCCCCTTGTGCAAATACATATGGGATGTAGATGACCAAGAACATGCAAGTTGGAAGAAGAAATTTGGCTCTTGGCTAAACCTTGGTGAATAGAAACAGTTTCTTCAGAGCACATGTGAGATATTTATAAAATCCTTAGTGGCTTCATATCTTCAGGCGGTCTGTTTTAGGCAGACTGTGTGTCATGTGGTTGTTTCAGCCACATTGTTTCTCTCAAATCTGCAATGCCATAGCTCCTTATTTGTAATGTCCCCATCTTAGTCATACGCTCTTTTGTGATTGATAGCCTATTTTTGGAAGCTCGTAGGCTCGTCTCAGGTAAAATTAGGGTTTCTATTTTATAGGGGTTCTGAAGCATTTTTTGAGGTTTGCATGTAAGAATTTCTGATGCATGTCTAATGGAGGGTTTTGGGTTTTTGGAGAGCTTCGGAATGGTGTAACATGCATCTCCATCTGACAACCTTTCCCGGAACTTGCTATTTTTCGTCTGTACGTTGGAGTTTCGAGATTTGGATTGCGGATTCTTTATGGGTTTTCAAAGAGCTTCGCAGTGATATGGCATGCAAAGGCATTGGGCAACTTTTCAGAATTTACTATTTTTAGTAAGTTCTATTTTTAGCAGTGTTTCGGTTGGCAGCAGCACAATGAGCTTTCTTCTTCAGGCAGGGTAGTTGAGTATTTCTAGATTTGGCTTTCTGAGGTGCATTTTAAAGAAAAGATTTATTTAAATCATTTAATTATTATATTGCCATGTTGGCCCCTTGGCCTAGAGATTATGACTTAATGTTGTTTTTAAATGTGGTTATGGAGGGTGGACGCCACATTAAGAGGAGATTAAATATTTTAATGTTCATTATGTCTCCTGAAGACTTGGATGCCTAGAGAAGAGGTGAGTTAAATGTTTTAAAAATTAAAATATGTCAAAAGTGAAATGGGACGTCCCTTTTGGAGGGAAAGGTTGGAAACTGAATGGTCACCTCTGGTTCTTTATAAGCAGGCCTTTGCTCATTCATTTGGCATCTATTGTTTATCTTATCGAAATGCTGCTGGATTGATTTCAGAACCCGGCTAAGGAGGAGCTTAGTATTCACACCATTCTTCGGGCCTGAAACTATGGTTCCCAAGATGGTCAATTGGGAGTGTGCTTCATTCAGAAGTGCATGTTGAGCTTCATCGTTGAAGTTTTTGGTGAGAGTTTTCAGTTTTGTGTTTGCTGGTTATATCATGGCTGAAGGAGATTTTCAAATACAGCTCTTTGTATGATTTTTATTTGCTTATGGGTATTTGTTTATATCATTTCCATGCTTAAGGCGACCCTTATTGCAAAAGCTCAGATTTTATAGCAAAGCCTTCATTTCATTAGAAGAGGTTGCCCTCTTTCTAGGGCCATACCATCTCTTTGATGTTCATTGGAAGTCGAACTTTCCCTATGGTGGCTCCTATGCATTGTTTAACCTTTGTTTGCTGGTTTCCCTGTTTTAAGGAAGTTGTGGTTAAGGTTTGGAATGCTTTGATGGAGTTTTTGTGATTGAAATAAGCATTTTGATGACTGCTCAGTTGCTGGTCTGCATTTTAGTTTGTTGGCATTTTATATCAGACTTAGTTCTTTCCATGTCGTGCAATCTTTCTTGGGCATCTATGCTGCTAGTTTCATGTGCACTCCATTTGGAGGAGATAGGAGTTTTTTGGGTGAAGATATGAACAATTTAATGATGGCTAATTGCTGGTAAGAAATCTCAGTTTGCTGTTTACTACATCAGATTGATAATACTTCATATTTGGCTTCTAATTAAGTAGTTGAGTTGATTGGAAGTTGGAGAAATCATCTCCTTTCATGTTGTTTTGATTTTATAGCAAAAATCACTTGTAATTAGCAGATATTTGGCATTGTAGAACTATAAACAGTAGTACTGTTTCAGTCATCTTATTGCTGCATTCACTTGTGTTTATTTTCACACATTGTAACCCTTGGATAGTTTACCGCCAGTGTGGAGAAATGAATAATTAAATCTCTCAAATCTCACCCACTGATTAAGTGGCGAATCCCCACCACTGAGTGGATGCCTGCTAAAAAGCGGATGAATTGTTTTGCATTGTAATATCTTTCCCCCCATTGAATAAGTGGTAGAGTGGAATCTTTATGGCCGGATCACCACCTGCTTCCATTTCCAATTTGTAATTCAAATTCAGTTGTTGCTAAGATCCAATCTCCATATGCTATCACCTCGCCTTTCAAAGGATCTTGGTGAACATTCTTGGTGAAGGTTACTTTCAGCTGATTTAGATTTTGGGCTAATCCTTAATGGGTGCTTCTCGTTGTTGAAAATTCAAAGGAAAAATTAAGGGGCATATTTTCATTATTTGGAAGTTCCTCTTGATAATCAAGGGACTATAGGCGCTGCTTGACAATTAGGTTCTGCTAATCCAAAGCATATAAGAACAGGATCATATGAATCATGTTAAATTTAATGATCAGATTAATGCACAGAAAATTAATTCAAATCAAACACAATAACACAGCAGATACCCTGGGAAAACCCTCCTCTTGAGGGAGAAAAACCCAGCAACAATATATCACTTATATATTGAATTATTACAATGATGATCTCCTTACAAGAGGCCGATTTGCAAGCCCAAATACATGCACCAATAAATGATGCAACACAGCAATATAAGAGACAATATGCTGGAGAAAACTCAGCCTCTATTGAACTGCCTTAATGAAGAATTTGCACTTTGTAAGAACACAAACTTGAAAAGAATAATATGACGAATAAATAGAATGATCATCAATGAGAGAGGCAGCGACTATAAATACAAAAGGGAAGTGAGACGTGACTCTCCAAAATAACATGTCGGCTCCAGCATAGAGAGATGTGCCTCTTCAAAGAAATCGCGCCCATACAAGGAAGGTAGGCTTCATTAATAATTCATGTCTCTTCATAATGTCGGCCTTGGATCAAATAGCACCTTCATAAGAAAACGTGACTCTTCAATAATTATTAATCATCAATGAATGTCGCCTTATTTCATAAAGACGATTTCTCCAATTAAATAGCCGTAAGGCTATGATTTAATTGAAATCAATCTAGGCTGGAAGGTAGCGACTGACGCTGAATTCACCAACACTCCCTCTCAGCTAGGGAGAGTACTTCCAGCTGCACAACACATATCACCTCAACGTGATGTCTACCACAATGGCTACAACCATAAGTGGAAAAAAAGAATATCACCTCATCGTGATATTTGATATCACCTCAACATGATATCAACCATAATGGCTACAACCATATATGGTATGTACAAGTGTTCATCACTTAAGTGATCTAGTCACCTCAACATGACTTTCACCATGGCTCTCCCAGAGGGTGAAAAAACAAGTACAAGAAAATCATAACGGACTCTCTCACGTGATGCTGACATGGAGTCACACACATGACATCCACCATGACTCTCTCAGAGGGTGCAATCAAGGGATTTCACCTCGAACTTCTCTTACCGAGAAGAACTCATTAATCAAGGGATTTCACCTCGAACTTCTCTCAAAGAGAAGAACTCGTTAATCAAGGGATTTCACCTCGAACTTCTCTCACTGAGAAGAACTCATTACAAAGGATCACTGATAATGAGACTCTTTCTCAGTTAAGGCTGGATTCTCCACCATACCAAGCTTATCTCCAAAGTACACAAACTTTATTTTGGAGAGAGGCTTGGTGAGAATGTCTGTCGTCTGCTCATCAGTGCTGATATACCTCAACTATATAGCCTTCCTCAATACCATATCTCTGATATAGTGGTATTTTATCTCAACATGCTTGGTTCTGTCATGAAACACAGGATTGACAGAAAGCTTCACAAAACTCTGGTTATCACAATGAACGATAGTAGGCTCCATTGATTGTCCAAGCAATCCTCCAAGGAGTTTACGAAGCCACGCTGCTTCCCGAGCTACCATACGAGGTGCAATATATTCTGCCTCTGCTGCACTCTGTTGATGTTTATTGCACAGCGTCGGTCGCCCATCCATTGTGTATATATTTCCATTCCTTGCTCTCATTCGATTATCATATTCATTCATTCAAGTGCGAGTTCTTCTCAAGTCAGATTGTCATCATTAGTGGCTGAGATTTCATAAGGAATTAGTCTCTTTCTATTGCTGCGTTGCATCACTCCTTGGTGCATGTATTAGGGCCTGCATATCGGCCTATTGTAAAAGAGATCTTTGTTTTGGTGATTCAATAATATAAGTGATATTATTGGCTGGGTTTTTCTCCCTCAAGAGGAGGGTTTTCCCAGGGTATCTGTTGTGTTCTTTTGTCTGATTTTGAATTAAATTTTGTGCATTAAATCTAATGATAAAACTTAACATGGTATCAGAGCGGGTTTGAGGAGATCGTGATTACATTTGTCCTTACAGCGATCCTCTATTCTCTTATTTTTATTTCTTTGTCTATCTCTACTTTAGTCAAGATGGTGAATGGGCTGAAGATTGAGGATAGACTCAAAGGAGCATCCAATTTCACATCATGGAGATTCAGGATCATGCTTACCTTACAAGAGAATGACTTGGGTGAGTTTGTGGAGTCCAATGTTCCTGAACCTGAGGAAGAAGAGAAGTTGCAGTGGAAGAAGAAAGATATCAAGGCAATGAAAATGTTGGTTGATTTCGTTAAGGATCATATCATTCCTATTGTCTCTAAGCTGAAGACGGCAAGAGACATGTTTAAAACATTGGAAGAAATGTACGAAATCAACAATACCAGCCGAGCACTTGCATTGAAGCAACAACTACATCATGTGAAGATGGCGAAAGGAGAATCAGTGATTGCCTACTTCATGAGGATTTCAGATTTGAGAGATCAGCTCTCGACAATTGGCCATGTGGTTGACGACAAAGACTTGACAATGCTTGCTCTCAATGATCTTCCTTTGTCTTGGGAATCCTCATTCAAGGAATCAATGCAAGATCAAAAATGCCTAAGTTTGATCGTCTAAGGGCAGACTGCATTCAAGAACAATCAAGGTTGGTAGCTAGAGGCGTTGGTCAAAGTTCAAAGAATGAAGATATTCATGTTCTCGCCTCCCATGTTTCGAAGAAGAAAGGAAAAGATGGAAAGAAAGGTTTCTTCAAGAGGAATCGAGATAAGGGAAATGATGATGCTTCCGCCTTCAAGAAGAAGAGAGACGTGTCCAAGATTCAATGCTTTAGGCATGATAAGTTTGGCCACTTTGCTAAGCATTGTCCATCTAGACCTAAGCAACAAGCAACCGTTGCAGATGTTGATGATGCTTCTCCGCAGAAGGATTCATGTGAATACTTGTTCTATTCGGCATTGTCAAGCAATGTACCTACAGATACCAACACTTGGCTGATCGACAATGGTGCTTCTCGACACATCACTGGATTTAAGGAGAACTTATCAAGTTTGGTGGAGAAAGATTCTTCTAAACAAGTCATTATCGGAGATGATGCTGGCTACTCTGTGAAAGGGATTGGGACCTCTACTCTTCATTTGGATTCCGCCATTACACTTCAGTTGAGGGATGTTCTTTATGTTCTAGGAATCAAGCGCAATCTCATCTCCATTTCAGCTCTAGAAGATAAAGGATATCAAGTTGCCTTCTCCAAAGGAAAAGTTCTTGTGTGGATGGAGAATTCCAGTTTCAAGGATGCTCAAGTATTTTGGTGTTAGACATGAAAGCCTCTATAGGCTATGTACGCGTCCTCTACAGGCATTAGTTCATGATTCTTCAAGCTTATGTGATCTTTGGCATCGAAGATTGGCTCACCTACACTTCCGAGCCTTACCTGTCATGGAGAAGATAGTCACGGGACTTCCTAAGTTCAATCAAGAACATGAAGGAACTTGCAAAGGATGTGCTATGGGTAAGAATTCAAAACCTCCATTCCATAGTAGAGAAAATAGATCTCAGTGTATTTTAGACCTTATTCATTCTGATTTATGTGGACCTATGTATGTTCCTTCTTCAAGTGGTTTCTTGTATTATGTTCTTTTTATTGATGACCACTCTAGAAAGACTTGGACTTATTTTTTGAAAACTAAAGAGTCTGAGGAAGTGTTAGAAAGGTTCAAGATGTTCAAAGCTCTAGTAGAGAATCTTTCCGGTAAAAGAATCAAAATCCTCAAATCTAATAATGGAGGAAAATACACCTCTGGTAGCTTTTGAAATTTTTGTGTTGATGTTGGGATTAAGAGGGAGTTTTGTGTCCCCTATAATCCTCAACAGAATGGTGTTGCAGAGAGAAAGAACAGGACAATCGTGGAAGCAGCGAAAGCCATGATTCATGACCAGGACCTACAAACCTTCTTATGGGCAGAAGCTTCTAGGACTGTTGTATATGTTCAGAATAGAAGTCCTCACAAGGTCTTGGAGAATATGACTCCGGAACAAGCCTTTACAGGGAAGAAGCCTGAGGTTAGTCATTTGAGGATCTTTGGATGTCCTCTCTATGTTCATGTTCCAAAGGAAAAGAGAACTAAGTTGGAGCCTTCTGGCAAGAAGGGAATATTTGTGGGCTACAGTGAGACATCAAAAGCCTACAAGATATATGTTCCAGGTCAGAAATTGATTGAGATCAGTAGAGATGTCACATTCGAGGAAGATGTTGCATTTAGAAGATCCAAGGGAACTCATGTGGAGATTGACAATGATGAGTCTCCTCAGGATATGGAAGTTGACCATACTCCTGAGATTCAGAGGGAGACTTCAGAACCAAAGGAAGATGTTGATCCAGTTGAGCCCTTGGAACCTACTGATGGGCCTACCGATATAGTGATTAGAAGGAAGAGACCTCTTTGGGCTAGGCAAACTGTGCAAGAGGCTGAGAGGTTCGCAGCTCCTAGAGGTACATTCAGAGAAAGTAAAAGGCCACATAAGTTCTCCAGTTATGTTGCCTTGATGAGTCAAATTATTGAGTCTGAGCCTTCTAGTGTGGAGGAAGTTTCCAGTCAAGAGGTTTGGAGAGATGCTATGCCAAAGGAGTACCAATCAATTCTCAAGAATGATGTTTGGGACATTGTTGCTAGACCCGAAGGCAAATCTGTGGTATCTTCGAAATGGCTATTCAAAATCAAGCATGCAGCTGATGGGAGCATTGAGAAGTACAAGGCAAGATTCGTGGCTCGAGGGTTTTCATAGAAAGAGGGAGTTGATTATGAAGAAACATTTGCTCCTGTTGCTCGCTATACTTCTATCAGGACCATCATTGCCATTGTTGCATCTAGAGGATGGAAGATTCATCAAATGGATGTGAAGACAGCCTTTCTAAATGGTGTGATCGAAGAAGAAGTCTATATCGAGCAACCTGATGGGTTTGAGGTACATGGGAAGGAGTCTCATGTTTGCAAGCCGAAGAAGGCCTTGTATGGTCTTAAGCAAGCTCCTCGTGCATGGTACGAAAGAATTGATCGTTACCTGTCAAGTTTGGGCTTCTTGAAGAATGATGCTGACTCTAATTTGTACTTTAAGGTAATTGATGGTGAAGCATTGATTTTGGTTTTGTATGTTGATGATTTGATTCTTACTAGAGAAGAGCACTTAATCATCAAATGTAAGAAAGAGTTGGCCTCTGAGTTTGAGATGAAAGACCTTGGGCTTATGCATTACTTCCTTGGCTTAGAAGTCTGGCAGAAACCAAATGAGATGATTCTAAGTCAAGGGAAGTACACCATTGATATACTTAAGAGGTTTGGTATGATGGATTGCAAATCCATGTCTACACCTATGGAGACCAACCTACATAAATTGAAGGAGGCTGCAGCTAGTTCAGACTTGGTGGATCCTACAATGTACAAGCATTGGGTCCTTGATGTATCTAGTTAACACTAGACCAGATATCTATTATGCTGTGAGTGCACTTAGTCAGTTCATGTGTGAACCAAGACAGATACATCTTGTTGCAGCTAAACATTTCCTGAGATACTTGCGACAGTTGGATATGGGTTGAGATATTCTTCAGATGTGACTTGGAGCTGCATGGTTATACTCGATTGGGCAGGGTGTGTCACAGATCGGAAGAGCACCTCTGGATGTTGCTTCAGTTTGGGATCTGCTATGATTTTGGTGCAGCAGGAAGCAGTCATCATAGCATTGAGTACGCAGAGGCAGAGTATATTGTAGCTTGTATGGCAGCTCGAGAAGCGGTGGCTTCATAAGCTCCTTACTGGATTGTTTGGACAATCAATGGAGCCTACTATCATTCATTGTGATAACCAAAGTTGTGTGAAGCTTTCTATCAATCCTGTGTTCCATGACAAAACCAAGCATGTTGAGATCAAATACCACTATATTAGAGATATGGTATTGAGGAAGGCTATACAGTTGAGGTATATCAGCACTGATGAGCAGACGGCAGACATTCTCACCAAGCCTCTCTCCAGAATAAAGTTTGTGTACTTTCAAGATAAGCTTGGTATGGTGGAGAATCCATCCTTAATGAGAAGGAGTCTTAATATCTGATCCTCTCAGAATGAGTTCTTCTCAGTGAGAGAAGTTCGAGGTAAAATCCCTTGATTAACGAGTTCTTCTCTATAAAAGAAGTTCGAGGTGAAATCCCTTGATTCCACCCTCTGAGAGAGTCATGGTGGATGTCATGTGTGTGACTCCATGACAGCATCACGTGAGAGAGTCTGTGATGATTTTTTTGTACTTGTGTTTTCACCCTTTGGGAGAGCCATGGTGAAAGTCATGTTGAGGTGACAACATCACGCAAGTGATGAACACTTGTACATACCATACATGGTTGTAGCCATTATGGTTGATATCATGTTGAGGTGATATCTGATATCACGATGAGGTGATATTCTTTTTTTCCACATATGGTTGTAGCCATTGTGGTAGACATCACAATGAGGTGATATGTCTTGTGCAGCTGGAAGTATACTCTATAGCTGAGAGGGAGTGATGATGTTTATGGGACAGCGTCGGTCGCATCTTCCATTTTAGATCAAAGCAATTAAATTATAGCCTATTGGCTATTTCATTGGTGAAGAACAATTTCTTGATTGGGACACGTCACTTGCTAAATATAAATTAATATTTATTTATTGAGAAGAGGCACAATTATTCTTGGAGGCGCGATTCTCTATGAAGGCCGACTTATTGTTTGTAAAGTCTTACCTCTTGATTAAGGCCGACATGATGATATTGAAAGGTTGCGTCTCTCTCCATCCATTGTGTATATATTTCCATTGCTTGCTCTCATTCGATTATCATATTCATTCATTCAAGTGCGAGTTCTTCTCAAGTCAGATTGTCATCATTAGTGGCTGAGATTTCATCAGGAATTAGTCTCTTTGTATTGTTGTGTTGCATCACTCCTTGGTGCATGTATTAGGGCCTGCATATCGGCCTATTGTAAAACAGATCTTTGTTTTGGTGATTCAATAATATAAGTGATATTATTGGCTGGGTTTTTCTCCCTCAAGAGGAGGGTTTTCCCAGGGTATCTCCTGTGTTCTTTTGTCTGATTTTGAATTAAATTTTGTGCATTAAATCAGATCATAAAACTTAACATACTCAATGCTACAGATGACTGCTTCCTACTGCACCAGGAAATCATAGTCGATCCCAAACTTAAGCAACATCCAAAGGTGCTCTTTTGATCTGTGACACTCCCTGCCCAATCAGAATCAGTATAACCATACAGCTCCAAGTCCGCATTTGAAGAATATCTCAACCCATATTCAACTGTGCCACACAAGTATCTCAGGATATGTTTAGCTACAACAAGATATATCTGTCTCGGTTCACACATGAACTGACTAAGAGCACTCATAGCATAACAGATATTTGGTCTAGTGTTAACTAGATACATCAAGGACCCAATCAGCTGTTTGTACATTGTAGGATCCACCAAGTCTAAACTAGCTGCAGCCTCCTTCAATTTATGTAGGTTTGTCTCCATAGGTGTAGACATTGATTTGCAATCCATCATACCAAACCTCTTAAGTATATCAATGGTGTACTTCCCTTGACTTAGAATCATCTCATCTGGTTTCTGCCAAACTTCTAAGCCAAGGAAGTAGTGCATAAGTCCAAGGTCTTTCATCTCAAACTCAAAGGCCAACTCTTTCTTACATTTGATGATTAAGTGCTCTTCTCCAGTAAGAATCAAATCATCAACATATAACACCAAAATCAATGCTTCACCATCAATTACCTTAAAGTACAGGTTAGAGTCAGCATAATTCTTCAAGAAGCCAAAACTTGACAGGTAACGATCAACTCTTTCGTACCATGCACAAGGAGCCTGCTTAAGACCATACAAGGCCTTCTTCAGCTTGCAAACATGAGACTCCTTCCCATGTACCTCGAACCCATCAGGTTGCTTGTTATAAACTTCTTCCTCGATCACACCATTTAGAAAAGTTGTCTTCACATCCATTTGATGAATCTTCCATCCTCTAGATGCAGCAATGGCAATGATGGTCCTGACAGAAGTGTAGCGAGCAACAGGAGCAAATGTTTCTTCATAATCAACTACCTCTTTCTGTGAGAACCCTCGAGCCACGAATCTTGCCTTGTACTTCTCAATGCTCCCATAAGTTGCATGCTTGATCATGAAGAGCCATTTCGAAGATACCACAAATTTTCCTTTGGGTCTAGGAACAATGTCCCAAACATCATTCTTGAGAATTGATTGGTACTCCTCTAACATAGCATCTCTCCAAACCTGTTGACCGGAAGCTTCCTCCACACTAGAAGGCTCAGATTCAATAATCTAACTCATCAAGGCAACATAACTGGAGAACTTATGTGGCCTTTTACTTTCTCTGAATGTACCTCTAGGAGTTGCGAACCTAGCCTCTTGCATAGTTTTCCTAGCCCAAAGAGGTCTCTTTATACTAATCACTATATCGGTAGGCCCATCAATAGGTTCCAAGGGCTCAACTGGATCAACATCTTCCTTTGGTTCTGAAGTCTCCCTCTGAATCTCAGGAGTATGGTCAACTTCCATATCTTGAGGAGACTCATCATTGTCAATCTCCACATGAGTTCCCTTGGATCTTCTAAATGCAACATCTTCCTCGAATGTGACATCTCTACTGATCTCAATCAATTTCTGACCTGGAACGTAAATCCTGTAGGCTTTTGATGTCTCACTGTAGCCCACAAATATTCCCTTCTTGACAGAAGGCTCCAACTTAGTTCTCTTTTCTTTTGGAACATGAACATAGACAGGACATCCAAAGATCCTCAAATGACTAACCTCAGGCTTCTTCCCTGTAAAGGCTTCTTCCGGAGTCATATTCTCCAAGACCTTGTGAGGACTTCTATTCTGAACATATATTGCAGTCCTAGAAGCTTCTACCCATAAGAAGGTTTGCAGATCCTGGTCATGAATCATGGCCTTCGCTGCTTCTGCAATCGTCCTGTTCTTTCTCTTTGCAACACCATTCTGTTGAGGATTATAGGGGACACAAAACTCCCTCTTAATCCCAACATCAACACAAAAATTTTGAAAGCTACCAGAGGTATATTCTCCTCCATTATCAGATCTGAGGACCTTGATTCTTTTACCGGAAAGATTCTCTACTAGAGCTTTGAACTCCTTGAACCTTTCTAACACTTCCTCAGACACTTTAGTTTTCAAAAAATAGATCCAATTCTTTCTAGAGTGATCATCAATAAAAAGAACATAATACAAGAAACCACTCGAAGAAGGAACACACATAGGTCCACATAAATCAGAATGAATAAGGTCTAAAATACACTTAGATCTACTTTCTCTACTATGGAATGGAGCTTTTGAATTCTTACCCATAGCACACCCTTTGCAAGTTTCTTCATGCTCCTGATTGAACTTAGGAAGTCTCGTGACCATCTTCTCCATGATAGGTAAGGCTCGGAAGTGTAGGTGAGCCAATCTTCGATGCCAAAGATCACATAAGCTTGAAGAATCATGAACTAATGCCTGTAGAGGACGCGTACATAGCCTATAGAGGCTTTCATGTCTAACACCAATTACTTGAGCATCCTTGAAATTGGAATTCTCCATCCACACAAGAACTTTGCCTTTGGAGAAGGCAATTTGATATCCTTTATCTTCTAGAGCTGAAATGGAGATGAGATTGCGCTTGATTCCTGGAACATAAAGAACATCTCTCAACTGAAGTGTAATGTCGGAATGCAAATGAAGAGTAGAGGTCCCAATCCCTTTCACAAAGTAGCTAGCATCATCTCCAATAATGACTTGTTCGGAAGAATCTTTCTCCACCAAACTTGATAAGTAATCCTTAAATCCAGTGATGTGTCGAGAAGCACCACTATCGATCAGCCAAGTGTTGGTATCTGTAGGTACATTGCTTGACAATGCCGAATAGAACAAGTATTCACATGAATCCTTCTGCGGAGAAGCATCATCAACATCTGCAACGGTTGCTTGTTGCTTAGGTCTAGATGGACAATGCTTAGCAAAGTGACCATACTTGTCACATCTAAAGCATTGGATCTTGGACATGTCTCTCTTCTTCTTGGAAGCGGGAGCATCATCATTTCCCTTATCTCAATTCCTCTTGAAGAAACCTTTCTTTCCATCTTTTCCTTTCTTCTTCGAAGCATGGGAGGCAAGAACATGAATATCTTCATTCTTTGAATTTTGACCAACGCCTCTAGCCACCAACCTTGATTCTTCTTGAATGCAGTCTGCCCTTAGACGATCAAACTTAGGCATTTTTGATCTTGCACTGATTCCTTGAATGTGGGATTCCCAAGACAAAGGAAGACCATTGAGAGCAAGCATGGTCAAGTCTTTGTCGTCAACCATATGGCCAATTGTCGAGAGCTGATCTCTCAAATCCGAAATCCTCATGAAGTATGCAATCACTGATTCTCCTTTCGCCATCTTCACATGATGTAGTTGTTGCTTCAGTGCAAGTGCCCAGCTAGTATTGTTGATTTCGTACATTTCTTCCAATGTTTTAAACATGTCTCTTGCCGTCTTCAACTTAGAGACAGTAGGAACGATATGATCCTTAACGGAATCAACCAACATTTCCATTGCCTTGATATCTTTCTTCTTCCACTGCAACTTCTTTTCTTCCTCCTCGGGTTCAGGAACACTAGACTCCACAAACTCACCCAAGTCATTCTCTTGCAAGGTAAGCATGATCCTGAATCTCCATGATGTGAAGTTGGATGCTCCCTCGAGTCTATCCTCAATCTTAAGCCCATTCACCATCTTGACTAAAGTATAGATAGACAAAGAAATATAAATAAGAGAATAGAGTATCACTGTAAGGACAAATCTGATCACGATCTCCTCAAACCCGCTCTGATACCATGTTAAATTTAATGATTAGATTAATGCACAGAAAATTAATTCAAATCAAACACAATAACACAGCAGATACCCTAGGAAAACCCTCCTCTTGAGGGAGAAAAACCCAGCAACAATATATCACTTATATATTGAATTATTACAATGATGATCTCCTTACAAGAGGCCGATTTGCAAGCCCAAATACATGCACCAATAAATGATGCAACACAGCAATATAAGAGACAATATGCTGGAGAAAACTCAGCCTCTATCGAATTGCCTTAATGAAGAATTCGCACTTTGTAAGAACACGAACTTGACAAGAATAATATGACGAATAAATAGAATGATCATCAATGAGAGAGACAGCGACTATAAATACAAAAGGGAAGTGAGACGTGACTCTCCAAAATAACATGTCGGCTCCAGCATAGAGAGATGTGCCTCTTCAAAGAAATCACGCCCATACAAGGAAGGTCGGCTTCATTAATAATTCGTGTCTCTTCATAATGTCGGCCTTGGATCAAATAGCACCTTCATAAGAAAACGTGACTCTTCAATAATTATTAATCATCAATGAATGTCGCCTTATTTCATAAAGACGATTTCTCCAATTAAATAGCCGTAAGGCTATGATTTAATTGAAATCAATCTGGGCTGGAAGGTAGCGACTGACGCTGAATTCATCAACAAATCAAACTCATATTTTGTAATGAATATGAAAGATCTTGAACTGTTCTTTGTTCTTTGCATTTTTCTGGTAAACTTCTGATTTATTAGAATTAATCTTTTGCAGTTTCTTAATCATACATGTGGTGCTAGAGGTCCCATTTTGAAGACCTTGTCAAGAAATAAAATTCAGTTATTTAAATATATTGTTGAACGTATGTATCTCAAACAACAATATAGTTGCTAAAAAGCGAGAACATAGATAATGTTTGACTACTCACCAAAAAAAACCTACTATTAAAGCATGATGCAGCTTAGTAGAAAAACAATCAATGAAACTTGAATTCAAAATAAATAAGTCAAAAAAACTGTATACTGAATTCATAGAGAAACTTCAAATCAAATGAATGTCAACTCCACACAAAATTAAGCACAACTCACATTAGACAGCTCTACTTGAGGGTCCTCCATAGACTTATAAAGTGTCGCCTTGAATTCTTGAACCACCTTTTCAACTTCTTCAAGAACTCTCTTGAGAATGCCTACCTACACAAATATACAACAATAAACACAGTATGAAAAAATGTGTTGATAGATAGAGATTGCACATATTTTAAATGTTAATTTATCAAACAAAAACATCTATATTTTCGAGAAAAGAAAAACTTAAGATCTAATATCAGCAAAACCACTAGTATGTTTCAGAAATGCATTAAAAATTATTTTTGTCAATTCAAAATCCTTTTCTAAAGTATTAGAAAGTTCTTTATATGAAATATATCTAAATTGAATACATTTGCTTAAACCTCAACAAGTGGTATTAAATTATATGGTGTCTGTTGAAAAGCATGTATAAGACCTTATATTAATCTTCCAATATAATACTTTTAATTCCTCAAAGTAATATGCTTGCCCCTTTCATTGTCTAATATAATGACCTAAGATTAATCATCTAATATAATAGTTTTCATTCCTAAGACTAATCTTCAATGTGTAATTGATCATATGTCATTGGGAAAGCACAAAGCAGGCAGGAGTTCCACAAAGGCATGACAATCATGTTGTTATTTCATTGATTTTTAGCAAATTGGTGTAACAGTTTTTATGGTATAAATACCTAATCAGAATCAGCTCCTTCAAATTGCTTCAAGCATTTCCTCACTTAAACAAGTACGTCTGCAACTGTGAGATAAAACTAAGTGTGCCTGTTAAATAAACACTGAAGGGCACAAAGTCACAGATTGAGGCCATCCTTTACTACATAACATGTTTGTCTGTCATATACATACATCATTGTTACAAATAGCAGCCCTTTTCTTGGTCTTGCTCCTTGTTCTCAAACACGGGCCAGCATCCGAATTCTTTTCCACATTAGGGCCAATTTCCTCAGTCTTCTCCTCCAAATTCATGCGGTTAACATCCTCAATGGCCTTCTCATGTTCTCGCAGATCCAGAGTTTTTCCAATCCATTTTATGGCTTTCTCATTTAAAGCAAAGAGACCCTTAGCAGTAGATTTCAAGGATTTGTTGCTAATGTTAACAACAGTCTTCAAGTCATCAGAAATCTTACTAATTTTTTCCTCCATATTAACAAACCTCTCCTCAAAAGTCTTTTGGATAGCCATTTCCAGTAAAGTAGTCCTCTCCTCATGAGTTTTGCCAAGTCAATCAGCATCAACAACAATTTTATCAAGCATTACATTCATTGTCTTAACCTTACCTTTGATCGACCATTCCTTTTGGTTGCTATGCACAAGCGCAACACAGACATCTTGCCAGTTTTTAAGCTAAACGTTGAGCTCCTTCACTTCCAAGAAAAGCCAATTCACCAACGAGAGCAAGTTGTGAGTTTCGTCCTTCGCCATTGAGTAGAACAGATCCATGTTAACATCATCCCAATTGATCGGTGGCACCACTTGAGAACCAACATTCTCAACAGGATCCACCCAAGCCCCCTTTTTGTCCTCCATATCCTCCTTAACAGGTCAATCACCTCCACTTTCACCCAATGCTTATCTGACAAATTCGCCAAGTCCACCAAAATTTCCAGCCGCTTCGCCTTCACATCACTCCCCTTAACCCGCTCAACTCCAATAGGAGAGTCTAAATTATCCTGACTAGGGACAATCCTTTTGGAACACACCAAACCCTCATTCGCCTGCTCAATACCCTCCATAGGATGCTCAGAGCCCGGGAGGCCATTACCCGGGACATGCATATCATCCGGATCAAGGGAAGACTCTGTATCACCAAACTTGCCAACACTCGCGACATGTTTAACATCAGGAACACAGGACTTCTCCATAGCTCTAGAAACATCCACCTTCTGCTTGACAGCACGCTTCTCTTTCTTGGGGCATTTTTTCTTCCCCTTCGCATTCTTCTTCACCAAAGGCCCACCACAACTTCCTTCATTTCATTATCAATTTCATAACCCTTAGACCAGGATTCAGAGTCCTCAGAAACCTAAACAGAATCACTAACCTCCTTCAACATCTCCTCGTAATCAAAATCATCATGCTTAGAATCCCCTTCCCACTCCTCCGCCAAATCACACCAGTATCATAACCAGTATTTTTGCCACCCTTTTTACAAGTCGGGGTCTTAGGAGAAACAGGGACCATCTTCAAATTAATGTTCTCAAAAATAAGATTCATAAGGCCTTCATGGAGAATAGCCTTCCTGGGGTTCTTCCTGTGATCCTCAATACTTATTTCCATAGAAAGCAGGGGGTAAAAAGGAAACGAAACCAGAGAATTATGGTGGAAATGATTCAATAACATAAAGTGATAGCCATAAATAATAGAAAACCTACCCTCCAAAGTGAAATATTGCATAATGGCTAGAGCAATGTCCCTCCAAAGCGGCTTGATCAATTTGCGTGCATACCCACCACTACCAATTGACAAGAGTTTCTCCTTCTCAACATTTTTGAAGAAATTTGCAAGGGCCTTCTTGGCCGCAACCCTATCTCTATAAAATTTCCTTCCATTAGAAGGAAGACCAGTCACCTCTGCGGTGAAATCCTCATTAATGTTAAATTCCACATCTTTGTAGCGCAGAATCCTGTTGTTCCACCCTTTCACAAAAGCCTCTGTCACTTCAGGGTTCAGACCATGGAGTTTCAACATATAGGGGCAAACACCACCCTTTTCCAAATGCTCCCAAACAGTTTCATTACTCCTAAACTCCTCACAAGAGCTCGGCTCCACTCTACAACAAGCTCCTCCCATGGCGGCATGCAAAGAGCAACACTCCACCTGCTCCTTAATTTTCTGCAAAGGCAAGATTAGGCGAACAAACCACAATGTAATGCAAAAGATACCCACAAAACGTGTGAGCCTGCCACACAAGTACAGCCATACCTTAGCTCCCAGTCCATAATCTCACAAACATCTAAAATGCAATTATTAGAAGAGCAGGCACAGGACTCGACATGCAAAAACCAACTCAGGAAGAAATAAAAAAGCCCTTCTCCCAGCTTAACCGCCTTCATGATATGACAACTAGTCATAATTGGAAATGTTCTTAAGATTAAGTGGCAAGGAGTCATAATCATTCCAATTATTTCGAGCCACCACTCCTAAATTAGCTAACCTATCAACCAACAAATTAGCTTCCCTGAACACGTGAGAAATTCTAACCTCATCAAAAGAGTTAATGATGGATAAAGAATCATTAATCAGATGGGTTATCAACCATGACGGCGGGCTACTCTTCATAAGACACTTAATAATATTAAGGGAATCCCCTTCAAGCCAGAGTTTTGAAACCCCATAATCTTTAGCCAATAAGAGGCCACGATAGGCTGTTGCTGCCTCTGCAAAGTGGTTTGTCTGGGTTCCCAAAGGGAGAGCCACCGCAGAGACAAACCTACAAAGGGTAGCTAATAATATTGTTAGTGTCAACAACTTGAATATTAAAAAATTTTAATGGTGCAGTGCTACCTTAATGAAGCAAAGCAAGGTCTGAGAACCCAGTTAAGAACTGTCAAGCAGCTTAGCTTAACACACATATATCTGATACAAAACACAGAGACAGAGATGGAGCAACACAAATCTTTATTATTCTCAATGATAGAATGAATACAACAAGGCGCACAGACGAAATGCTAAAAATAACAAAAATCTAATAATTTGCAAAAGATTAAACTTTTTTGAATCAAGAGGAGATTACATTGAGTTTGGGGAATGCAAACTTATACGCACCAAGGGTGTAATAAAAATCCATTACAATCCTCAACAGATAGGGATGACCTTCGCAAATTAGCTCTCAATTCCAAATTTACAATTATCCACTTAAGGGAATCAAAACAAATCTGGATTCTTCAGGACACACTACAAAGCTGATCCAAGGCTTCAAATTCAATGGCCCCAAACTATGGCGCAAAGTTAAGCTCCAATGTTTTAAATTTGAAAAGTAAACCAAGTGCAAAGAAGGTGTGGTCCCCCATTGATGAGCCTCCACACATACAATCAAAGAACTTGAAATATAGGACTATGTTAAATATATCCCATGTGGGCCAATGACAATAAATTATTTGATCACTACCAAACAGGTTAGACTATCAACTCAAGGAGAAGAATTGAAAGAACACTCTGTGAATAAGTGTAGCAAGAAAGCCATGACAAAACAACATAATGCCAACGCTAAAATATCTTAGAACTATCTACATCACCTGGGAGAAAACAAACACTCTATCTTTAAGTGCACTGAAAGAAACCTACAATAGAGGTATATAAGGAAAAGAAAATTATTAAGATAGTTGATCTACAAAGGTTAGCTAATAATATTGTTAGTGTCAGCAACTTGAATATTAAAAATAATATTGTTAGTGTCAGCAACTTGACAATAAATTATTACAGATAGTTGATCTACAAAGGGTAGCTAATAATATTGTTAGTGTCAGCAACTTGAATATTAAAAATTTTTAATGGTGCAGTGCTACCTTAATGAAGCAGAGCAAGGTCTGAGAACCCAGTTAAGAGCTGTCAAGCAGCTCAGCTTAACACACATATATCTGATACAAAACACAGAGACAGAGATGGAGCAACACAGATCTTTATTATTCTCAATGATAGAATGAATACAACAAGGCGCACAGACGAAATGCTAAAAATAACAAAAATCTAATAATTTGCAAAAGATTAAACTTTTTTGAATCAAGAGGAGATTATATTGAGTTTGGGGAATGCAAACTTATACGCACCAAGGGTGTAATAAAAATCCATTACAATCCTCAACAGATAGGGATGACCTTCGCAAATTAGCTCTCAGTTCCAAATTTACAATTATCCACTTAAGGGAATCAAAACAAATCTGGATTCTTCAGGACACACCACAGAGCTGATCCAAGGCTTCAAATTCAATGGCCCCAAACTATGGCGCAAAAGTAAGCTCAAATGTTTTAAATTTGAAAAGTACACCAAGTGCAAAGAAGGTGTGGTCCCCCATTGACGAGCCTCCACACATACAATCAAAGAACTTGAAATATAGAACTATGTTAAATATATCCCATGTGGGCAAATGACAATAAATTATTTGATCACTACCAAACAGGTTAGACTATCAACTCAAGGAGAAGAACTGAAAGAACACTCTGTGAATAAGTGTAGCAAGAAAGCCATGACAAAATAACATAATGCCAACGCTATCTTAGAACTATCTACATCACCTAGGAGAAAACAAACACTCTATCTTTAAGTGCACTGAAAGAAACCTACAATAGAGGTATATAAGGAAAAGAAAAGAGAATATTTTTGGTTGACATAGGATTGTTGATTGGCTCATGATGCTCCTGCATCAAACACCCCCGGGTAGAAAGATTTATTAGCTTAGAGCTCAAAAATAAGGATTGAATAATAGAACCATTTTTCAGATGTGATACAACTTCAGCATGCCCTCAGCACTTATGTAGGGTTTAGGAAAGAAGTTGGTGTTTCTTCCTTTGCCTCATCCAACTTTGAGGCTAAGAGTTGGGAAATGTTTCAACCTCCTCAACCAAGTTTTGGCTATTCTACACGTCTCCACACTCCTTGACAACCAAAGTGCTTATTGATCTGTCCTCCAATTGCTTTCTCTAAACTTCATTCTTTTATGGAGTCTTCTTTTATGGCCTTCAACACAAGCAACTAGGTTCCTTCTTGTTGGACCTTATCAACACTTCTATGCACACAACCTCGCATTTCCCTCAAATTGGAACACTAATCGTCTATTTGCTACTTCCTCCAAGGAAATTCCATGAAAGCAAACTTTAGGTAGACTCTGTCTTTAGTAATCCTTCTTCCTTTTGTTGGTTTGCATTGTCACAAGACTTATACTTCCACTACAAACAAGGCTTCTTCAAATCCTTTGACTGAAGAGCACACGCTTATACTGAGAGGGCGGGGGGAGGTGAATCAGTATAAGAATAACTTCTAAACTTTTTTCAAAACTAAAAACCACAGCTTCAAAACATCAATAACCATACATGCAAGAAGAACACAAGAATTACGTGGAAAACCCTTATGAGAAAAAACCACGGCAAAATATTGCTTTTATTAATTTTCTTACAATCATGCAGGCACCAACCCACATAAGCCACCAATCTTCTTTTTACAAAAATGAGCACCAACTCCTGCCTAAGCATCAACCAAGAACGAAAAACTGAAAAGAGAGGCACCAACCTATCTTCAAATCAGCTTGAACTTATTCTTAAAAACTGAACTTTATTCTGCAATCTTTTTCACACATCAAACACCAAGAATCAACACATTCAATAACATACAAGCAACATGCAAGTTCATGCAAGTACATGCAACTATACATTTCGATAGACTATATTCTTAAGACTTTATTACAATCTCACCTACTCACTCCCCTTTTTTTGAAATCCTTTATTTTAAGAACAAAATTGAACGCAATCCAAGAAGGAAATTTGGTCACCTTTTAAGGAATATTTCTTTCCTTAAAACTGATCGCACCACTTAGCATAAATCACATATTTCAAAAAATACTAAAATCATCACTATCAAAAATGGAAATTTTTTTATAGCTGATCGGCCTTAACAAAAAAAAGTAGTTGTGCACTTCTTCCTCTTTAAAATTAGAAACAAATCATTCCAAAAACAATCGTTGCTTTCCATACTAGTCACACATTAGAAGGTTGCTAAAAAACTGCTGTGCACTTTTTTCTCTTTAAAATTACAAACAAATCATTCCAAAAACAATTGCTGCTTTCCATACTAGTCACGCTTTAGAAGGTTGCTAAAATCAAACCGAGAAATTACCAATCATGGTGCTAAAACAGAAACTCCAGCTAGACATAAATAGCTGCCTTAACATTAATTTTATTTTATTATAAATTGCATCTCTTGATTTTCGTCTTTTGTGGCCAGTGCATCATAAATGGAATCTCCTCTTGTGTAATACATGTCACTTAAAGATATATTTCCTCATAAAATCGCATCACATAAATCTTAATTGCTGTTCCTTTGTCACTTGCTGTTCTAACATAAAGAAGTTGCACCATATACACAATTGATTGCTGCATTTAGTATTTCAAACAGAGGTATCTTTGAGTGTTAAGCAATTTCATCTTTATACAAGTCTCGTCTTCACTAGAAGGAGGTTGGCCTTTGACATCAATGACAACCTATTCCAACATTGACTCTGATTGCAGCTCCTCTATTTGACTGCACTTTACCAGTTCTATGCTAGAACTCACTAACAATATTACATGTTGTCTAAAACTTCACAATGCTCCTTCACCACTTCTTTCTTTTCCTACACCACTTGCCTCTTCTTAGACTATTTGTTAAGAATTGTATTCTTGATACCAATCTTGTTTCCTAATTCTAAAGTTACATCTTTCTACAATATCCTTTATGTGGTGCTATGTACCCTTTTTGCTGCTTGCATCCTCATCACCTTTCATGTTTATCAAGTCTTCAAATTTGGACTACCTCCATTTCTTCCTCATATAGATCTTGGCAGCCATAACCAACACTTCCACCAGTTGTCCCATGGTTGTCTTGTTGTCAATCAAGTAACTTCCTTCTTCCTATGCCACAACATCAAACTTTCCACCTTCACCTACTTGGGCTTCTTCCAATCCGCACTACATTTGTCTAATCCCTTGATCAACACTTAATTATCTCAACTACTATATGATTTGCTTTGCAGTGTGTTGTGCCATCCACATTCTTGGTGCATTCTTTGTTGGAGTTAAACTATTTGCACTGATCATCTTCAAGTGTTCTTGGAGGGCTTTTGTCTCCCAAGATTTTTGCAAATTGTGTGCAGCAATCCTTGTAAAATCACCCTTTCTTCTAAGTCCTCATTACACCCTTCTATCAAAAGGGCCACTATGAGTATGATCTCCATCCCACAAATCCTCCTAGCAATCCTCAATTTTCTTGCCATTTGGTCATCCTTCCAACTCAACTAGCTACTATTTTGAGCAACACCTAACAACATTTATTGTTGCATAGCCCACTCCTTTTTTCTGATGCATAAAGCTTTTTTCTCCTTCCCTTACCAAGCATGCTATTGGTAAAGTTCTGCCACCTAATGTTTTGCACCATTACTATTCTTAGGGAATCCTTTGCCTATCTTACACCAACTTACCTCAATCATCAACATATTTGATGGAAGTTCTACCTGCATTGCCTTATCCAACTTGGCACAGTGAGATCTCATACTCCCGGGAAGTTCCAGCGACGTGAGTGTTCATTCCCATATGAAGTGTCGGGATGGCTTCACAACCAGGATCGAGTGTTGATACCTTCGCCGAGCGTACCTCTTGATCACTGTAGATTGACAAGTCTGGTTCGGGAGCTCAAAATACAAACCAAGCAAGGACAGGTGAATTGAACTCCTCCTGAAACGAAGGCATCACCTTACAACACAGGCTTCAAACCGTATTCAAGGGAGCACCGCGAATCCATTATTCATCCAGACAATTTCAGTGAATTGCAAACTGCGTTCCTCATATAAGTTGGCTGCGAGTACAATCTGGGCGGAGTCCTTGCGATAGTTGAACAGCACCTTATAGCGTCAACATCGGGTGAGATACAGGATCGTAGGGTGGACGAAGTACAAGAAACTGGTGTGCGACTACAGAGTCTCCTGGCTATCGGGATGTATCCTGGACATCTCAAGCGCTAAGTATGTGAATTGTAATGTTCCTTGTTCTGTATCGCTGAATTGGTTCTCAATCCATAATTGAACTGAGATTGATACTGTGCAATACAGTCATTGCTCTATATCTGGCCCCTCTTATCTGATTTCAATTATATTCCTTGCTGTGAGTATTGTCATCTCAATTATATTTTTCTGTGCAATCTTTGAATCTGACTATCAGTAGTGGTTGGAATTTACCCTGAGCAGTCGATTATTGTCTGTTTGGGGTGTTATGGTGCGAATTGTGGTTTTACTGTTTCCCAAATCTTCAGTTCTTAATGCATTTATTGTGATTAACCCCTAAAATATAAAACAGAATTGATTCGGCATCTCACATAAACCCTCTCCAATGATTTGTCTCCATCACATCTGTCCTTGAAAAAATCTCATTGAATTCATCTATTCTGCCCCACCACAATGGTGATTCCCATTTGGCCTACACTAGCAACTCTTATGGGCAACATTGTCAACTACAAGCCAACAATATATATGAAAGTGACTACAAGTCACCTTGTCAACTCTTATGCACAAAATGAACTCACACAGATCCTAGGAGATCGTTTCACCTCATGGAACACACCATACTTTGATACAACTTGATGTACAGCAAGGTTTGAGAATCCAACTAAGGGCTGTCGAACCAAGCAGCTCAACTCAACACACATATCTAACTGATACAAAACACGAAGATAGAGATGGAGCTTCACAAATCTTTTTAATTCTCAATGATAGAATGTATACAGCATTGCACACAAGCCTACAACTTGGCACAAGGCCAAATATCATAAATATTTGAGACTTTATAGTTTGTGAAAGATGAAATTTTTTCTAAAGTGAGAAATGATTACAATGAGTTTGGAGGATGTGTACTTATAAACATCAAGGGCTTAATAAAAACCTATTTACTATCTCCAAGGGATAGGGATGACCACAAATTGACGCTCAATTCTAGATTTACAATTGTCCACGTAAGGGGATCAAAACAAACCCAGATTCTTTAAAACACACTATAGAACTGATCACCAAGGCTTCAATTACAACAGCCCCAAACTATGGCAGGAAGTCAAAAGCTCCCATGTTAAAATTTCTAAGTGCAAAGAGGGTGTGTTCCCAATGAACAAGCCTCCACACATACAATCAAAGAATCTGAAAGATAAGACAATATTAAACAAATCAAAAAAGTTCCTATTGTCCACAGATGATGGATCATTATCAGATAGCTGCCACACAGCATAGACTGTCAACTCGAGGAGAAGAACTAAAAGAACCCTTAATGAAAAGTGCCACAAGAAAGCTACAACAAAATCCCTTTGACCCAATGCTGAAATATCCCAGAACTAGCAAGATCACCGAGGAAAAGTACACACTCAACCTTCAAACATATAGAAAGAAACCTGCAGAATAGAGAAAAATGAGGAAAAGTAAATAGAATATTTTAGGTTGCTGGTAATGGCATGGTGTGATGGTCAAATCGTGGTGTTATGGTTCTTGCCACCAAGGTTCAAACTCCAACCAGGGTGTTATTACTGGGTATTCATGTTGGGGATGAGATCCCCCATCTGTTGCCTCTCTGGTTCATAGATCTGGTCAAAAGCATTTGTCCCCAAATTTTAATATATATACATATAAGGTTGACACAAGATTGTTATTTGGTCATGGATAATGCTACATCACTTACATAGCTATCAAATTAGAGTCCAAGTTTACTTTGATTCAAGACTTGCCAAATAAATATATTTCACAAAAATTTAATATGTTCATGCCTTAGGTGTAATCATATCATAAATCTTTCATGCCTATACAGTTGATGTGTGAATCAGGAAAAGTATCCATACATGAGAAGGCAGCACAATTGACTTTGCTTTCCGATATTCTCTGACTGCCAAGTCATATTCACCCTTGTTAATATTTGCACGAATAGCACTGGGTAAATTGAACAATGTACGAAATCTTTGCAATGTCCCTTGCACAGATCTTATTTTTTCAACTTGAACCTGTTAAAAAATGAGAATTCTAATATTAAAAACTAAAATGTTAGTATAAAAAGATTATGAGTTATAATAACTAAAGCTCTTGCCGATGAAATGCATCTTATCCTCACCTGACGTTCAAAAAGTGGCCCAAAAGCACGGTTGGCAACACTTCCAACATCTTCGACAGCATATTTAAGGTGAACTGTACCTGCACCTTCTGGATCTGACTCTATCTGCTTTAATTTTAGTTGAATATCTGCAAATGGTACTCATAGCTGTTAGAATGTAGAAATGAACATAGCTGTTAGAATGTAGAAATAAACAGGCAAAGAAATGGTAAAAATGTTATTTTTTTATTTTTTTAGAAAATCATTTTGAATGATTCATCAAAATTTCAAAAAGCTAACAGATAATTATTCAAAATATCCAGGTAAGATCAAAATATAAGTATTCAGCTTATAACAGCCAATACCAACTTACCATCAATTGTAGTCTTGCAAGAGACAAAGCAATCAAAGTTCTCTTTGACAAGCTGCTTTCGTTGTTGTGTCCTGTCACGTAAATCTGTTTTCAAGGCTAGTGCACCAGCTTCGAAGTCTGCTGCACTGGTATTTTGGTGTATACGAGATAAGAAATATCTTGCATCAAAATTTTCTGAATGGTACATAACCTTCTCTGCAAAGAAATTGACACAATGGCTATTCTAATCAGAAAAATAAAAATAGAAAGTTTTATCCAAAAATAAGACATAGGGGTGAAAAATAGGCCCTTTCAATCCCACTGACCCCTTTTTTGTCCCTTGAGGACATTAATTCAATTTTTAATTCTGCTCAGAACATTGTTTGTCTGACAGACCATTTTTTCCTCAATCAACAAAGAGAGGCAAAATGAGAATATAAAAGCCCAAAATGTGTCAATGATGATTGTCTCTAAACCTGTTTGCCACATTACTTGGCATATTAGTTCTGAAAATTCCCAATTCTGCATGGCTAGCAAATTATTTTCAACAACAAACAATGGAGGTCACTTGGCTATGAAATCCACAACCATTCTAGAATGGGTAATATAATCATCATAGTAAATGGTTAAAACAAATATTTAATTGAGAAGCAACAGAACACTAGCGACCATATGATTTTTAGAATTTTCTTTACTAGAGCCAGGTTATACAAGCATTTTTTATTTCACTTATTTGAGATGCAAGCTAGACACTGATACATATTACAACCTCACACATCCTAGAAGTAGTAAACATTCTTCTTGCCAAGGTACATTTCTCATTTGGCTTCCAAATTAGTTTAAGCCGTTACATATCTTTTTGTTCTATGCCAACACTGATATTATCAGTGCTATGATCCTAATTTGTCTTAGGGTAAAAATAAACAGGTTTATTTGTTAGGTGCATCATGATTATATTATGCATCCAGGGTCATCATATTCAAGATCAAAATTCCCAAAATTAAATGTTGTGGGGAATTATGTCCATGCCATGCCTGCAATAACACTATCACAATATAAGGGGAATAATTATGCCGTGCTTCTAGGATCATCATGTTGGGATCTTCAAGGAATATTAAACTTGAACATGGTGGTGCCAAAAACACACCATCACAAACTTCATTTACATTGGTAAACAATAAATTATGTAAAGGTTCAAATACAAAACAGTAACTCTGAACTTATCTACCTACATAGAAGGAGTGAAAGTATAAAAGAGAAGGTGACTTTTAAATCATCTAACACGTATGCTCAAGGTAGAAGTGAGAGGAGGAAAAAACTATTAAAGAAGGGATGCTCTCTTCAATAGGAGGTATTGAATGTTTAGATAGATGTTGTACACAAGTCTGCCATGAATGTATTTGGGCCAAGAGCCACAACCATACCACTTATGGTGTTTAGGCCTAAGTTGGCATCTCGAAAATTTGATCCAGAATTGAGAAGTCAACTTGTGGACAACACGTTAAATTACTAAATCTAATCATCTAAACAGCATCCCATATAGCTTCAAGATACAACTTGAGTTAACCTGATGAGGAAAGAGTATCAACTACATGGTGAAGGTCACATGTTCAAATCCAGGGGGGGGATAAGGTTGTACACATTGTTGAACAATAATATATAAGGTAAACGGAGAAACAATCCCCTTGTGTGACAATTGTATAAGGGGTTTCTCATACACCAAAATGGTGTGTCACCTAGCAATGACCTTAACAGCTACCTTCACCTTCAGAAAATAAATATTCATAAGAAAATGGAGAGGGCAACAAAAGGAAACAAAAGCATTTGAGAAAAAGATAAAATCTTACTAGCAACACATGACAATCATTACCATAGGGCGGTCCTAACAAAAATTTCAAGGGTTGGCTGCTGTTGATATTGGAGTATGCATCCCATGTTTCTTGTTTGCAGGATCTGTGATGGTACACCCAATTCACAATCTAAAGTCATTCCCAACCATCAGCCAATAGAAATATATCTACAACACTGTCAAGGTTTCCTAAACATCAAAATACCTTGCCACCCAACTATAAAGTACCAACTAAATCACTTTCAAATGCTACCTTGATGGTTCGCAAAGGTGCCTATGATGACCAAAAATTCAACCTGCAAGCAGAAGTCAATTACCAAGTACTTGAAACATGTCTACATAATCAAGTTTGTTTTCAAATTATTGGAGTCAATGAAGTCCACAACAAATAAGGACAGCAATCAATGATGGAATGGGAGGTCAATTCAAGTAGCCAGCAACCCAATTAGTGCTACCTTTATTATAGTTGATGTTCAGATGGAATTAATGTGAATACATAAACCACTTCTGGTGAAAATGATTATGCAACTTGCTTTGAGTTTGCAAAAACTGGTGAGGCTTGTACTCAATGTGGATGATTACTTCCAATCTCGAGATGCTATTTTTTATTGTCGGCAAGCTTGGATAATGTTGACTACCTTCGAACTATGTCACTAAATGATAGAATAGGCAATGCATGAGAATGACACCAAGTGTTTTGTGAAACATTTTTATCTATTTAAAATTGTTGATGTAAACCTGGCAAAGTGAGAACATGTGCTAAAGAGAGAGAAAGCTTGGGCACTTTGAATGCATTTTAGTGTGCCCTTGTTAAGACAAATTTGTGCAATTTTTTTCATTTCTTTGTTCAAATTTTATTATGTCATCCAAGTAGAGGATCATAAAATAGCATAGTTAACTAAAGATGTATAGGGGCATGGTACCAATACAGGAAGGGTAATGCCATCAATATTAGAATATCTGAGTAAATGAATAAGGGTATGGTACAGCTATATTATTTATAAATGTAGTAACCAAAACATGTGGATACAGGGATGTGATCTTTGTTAGTACAGTGGAGTTTCTGAATAACTAAGTGAAATAGTGTGTGAATGTCTAATATACCTTGATCAAACCAAATGCAACGACCAACTGTTCAACCAATCCCTCCTTGGATTTCAATGCAGCTTTCGATATTTCAAATTTTCAATCAACTAGATATGCAATCAATGCTAACCTAACTTTAGGTCAATTTTTATGAAATACCAAACAAAAACACAAAAGGTGATCCAGCTGGTCATCTATTCATAGATTAAGATTGTGTTCTTCACACGGACCTTGCCCAATGTTTTGTAGCCAATAAAGAAATATCACATCTCATTAAAAGCACAATAGAACTACCAAAGCTTAAAGCGCTATGTTATATGTGCTCTTTGGTGTCAATCCTTGAATCTTATATTTAATTTCATCACTACTGCAAAATATACAGCTGATACATACGGTTATTAGGCAAGCTACAAAAGGATTAAAGATGTTAAGTACCATAAAATGCTTTACTTGACAGTGTTGCAGCACTCCCCTATGAATTTTGAAGACGTCATTGTACTATGCTACAATTTTGTACACCATGTTGTGATCTCTAAATGATTGCAAGAGATTTAACTATGCAAATTATTCTTTCTTCTAGGGGGCTTGATCATTGAGAGTACAAAATTCCTAGTTTGGCCACTCACCTACCTGCACTTTTTGTATAATCTAGGAAACTTTGGTAGTAAGGATTGTCCCTTGTATTCTACAGCATTGGTCTCCCAAAGAGATGATAACGCTTCAAAGCCTTGACTTCTCCAAGCAATGCTACATGAAAACACTTAGTCTTAAACAGGAATTATAGCATTAAAGAGGCAGCATTGCTGGTTAACATGTATGTCCTTGCCAACTATGTATTGTTGAGGTCAATTGTCATAGGCAGGTTCAACATCTTGACAAAATCTGCAAAAACCCCTCCTATCTATAATGAACTGTGGATCCCTCCTATGCACCTACATCTATGAATGGTATGAGTTAATCTTCCTCCTTTGGTCTGAGGGTGGTACATGTGTTACAGAAATGGTAGCACTAGGATCTACTCCTATGATTTGGATTCCTTTGTCTAGCATGGTCAATATTGTCAATGTTGGAGGTTTTGCTTCAGCTAATAATGCTTGTCTCTAGCACGAGGTTGTTCTTTTAAGTTCTATTTTCTTTTATAGATGTCCCACCACTTGTCAATGTTCTTTTGTGGCTTCTCATCTCGAAGGGTCTTCTTTGAAGGAGGTTTAGATGAATGGTTCTTACCCAAAGAGACCATTGCATGCCACTTATCATAAAACTATAGGGCATTGACTTTGTTTCTACGTGCAAATGATAAAATCCCATACATTCACCTCTATGTAGCCACTGAAAGGGTTTGCCTTACCTGCATGAGCATTCATTTGAATGTTTATACAGAAGTTATAGCTAGCTACACAATTGTTTCACAATAGAATAAATCAAAAGCTAGCCTATATATTTTGGTTGAAGCTAAGCATCACTTTTTACATGATTAGGTACAAATAATATTACATGTTAAACAATACGAATGACTGTTGACTTTCTTCTAAAAAAGCGTTGAGAAGCTAGCTAAGCAAAAGTTCCTTCTACACCTACATCCCACTTTATTACCCTCAATATATTGTTATCATCTCAAGATTCAAGTAAATTTCAACCCATGAAGAATCTCTTGATAAGAGTACAAAGAATACTTACATACAGTCTAGAGGTTTAGCCATACTAAACAGCATTTTCTTTTTCACCTTTTATGTGGAGATATACATGGATGATGATCGCAATACATCATTTTAATTAGATATACTCAAAAGTAATCCAATATTGCATAAGACACCTGTTCATAGATGCTATTCATCAAGCATGCATATGTGGACACTGAATACCTTCTGGTGGCAGATAAAGAAGATGAAACAGTTATGTATTGTTCCATAGCACTTTGCTACAGTTTCATACTTTAAAATACTAAACTAAATTCTATATTTTGTTTATAGATTTATAATCTTATATTTAGTTTGAAGATGCCCCATGCACCACCTTATTACATCATACATGACGTAGTCCACGGTCCCATTAACAAACTTGCAAGCCATTTGCAAATATTGTTGTAACGCCATTCTTACTTCACAATCAGACATATGATAAAGGCAGCGACTTTGCATTATTAACAAATGGTTACAAATAAGTGTCTCTATTTACTGAAGCCATTCAGTTCATTACATAAGCATCAATACGCTTAATCCAAATTTTGACTTGTTACGTGCAAATCAAGTCCTCCATTGATAGTACCCAGATAGAAACATTTGTTGTTTTTCTCTCTTACAGATAATTATATAAGATTAAGAAGGATCCCTACTTAAAATTGGGAAAAGGAAAACAGATACAGAAAAGTACATACCTCGTAAACTAGGATCCCGAGGAGTAGGAATCTCCTGATCTGATGGTGAAGTGGTAACGTTGTCTTTTCTCAGCTTCTCATTAGTACTCTTGGTTTTAGAAGCAACTGGTGAGCTTTCAGCGCTATCATTTACTAATGTCAAGGACTTCAGATCTATAACCCTGCATTGAAACACACGAAAAAGAATTAACTAGCTTAGTAATCACTTCATGACTATTGAAATATAAAATAATTATAGCGAAACCATAAAGCTGTGAAACATCATGGCCTTTATGGATTCGACCATTAACAGGAAATTCAACATTTGCATTCTGAAGTTAATGGAATCTGTCACAAAATATTGCACAATTCTCTATTTAATATGTTTCATAAACTGGGATATTATCAACTCTAATACCATGTATCAGAATTGAATGAGCTTTTTAAGTGCCATTGACCTACTTTTGGTCATCTATCTGATGACATTAATATATTTTCTTTCTTTCTATCTTTATTCTGTTATAAACTTATAAATGTTTCTTGATCACTAGGTTAGGATGTGCAGAACAGTTGTCAGTTGTTTTCTTTACTAAAATTGACCAAAACATGCTCAATGTCAACTTTGTGTTTCACAATTCTGAGAAAAACAAAATGTGTTATTTCTTGGCTTCAAAATATCAAGAAAGCAAAACTGCAAAGAAACGTGCTGTATTTTCATGTAAAATAATATTCAATACCATGCACAATCCCTAGGGTTGAAATAATTAAAACTTTCAGAGATTCTCAGTTATAATCAACCAGTGAAGTCAAGGCTTGCGGTGAATAATAATTTTACGAAATTTGTGAAAATATTTGCAAATGCATAAATTAAAAAAGAGATTAATTATTACCCAATTCCTAAAGGATCAACCAGGTCACTTCCTCCTCCACGTGTCAGAGACTCTAATGCCACCATCGGCTTCCGAGGAAGCGACACACTCTTTCTCGTTCGTGATTGTCCTGCAGGGGCTGCCCTTGCCTCCCGCATTTCTCGTACTCTACGGGCAAGCTGTTACATGATTTAAGCAAAAAAATTGAAACTGGCACTGAAATCTATCAAAATAAGAAACCAGAACAAGGTTATCAAACTTTTGGAAAAAAAAAAAATCAGCTTTTAAGCAAAAACAATATAGATGTACCACTCAATTTTAGCAAGAGAATAAGCAAAAATAAGATTATTAAAAGATTTATACAACTCAGTTTTTAGAAAAAACAACAAAGGTAGCATTGAAATCTACTGATAAAAGATGCCAGAACAAGATTGTTAAACAATTTGAAAAACACCTCTAATAAACAAATACAGTAAAGCTAGCACTATCAAGACAATAAGCTGGGACAATATTACTTAAAAGACTTGAATAATACATCATATTTTAAACAAAAATGATGATGCTAGAAATGAAATTTATAGAGAAATGAAGCCAAAATAAGGATTATAAAATTTTCAGACTTTATAAGCCAAGAGGAATTACAGTGACCAATTAATATACTGAAATTTTGAAGAGTATGGAGTAACCACATGGATATTAAGAGACCTGCACAATATTTCAGCTTTCACACAAAAAAAAAGAGATAAAACTCACACCAAAGTTTAGTAAGAAATGAAAGCCAGAACAAGATTATAAAGAGGTGCGAACAAATCTTTGGCTTTTAATAATGACAAAGCTAGAACTAAACCTTCAGAGACAAGATTGTTAAGGGAGTCGAACATATTTCAGTTCTTACACTGAAAAGTTTTGAGACAAGAAGAAAGAAAATATTATTATTAGATTTGAACAATATTTTGGCTTTTGATACAAAATAATAAAGGTAAGACTGGTATTCAAGGGGATAAGATTCAAGAAACCAAAATTACATTGTACAAAAAACTGAGCAGTACCTTGGATATTAAAGGTTAAAGCTTAAGTATAGAGGAATAAGAAGCCATAACAACATTATTAAGAGATTTTAAAAGTCTTTTGTTCTTTTAGGCTCTTCACTTAAATATGAAAGCAGAAGAAAGTTATTAAATATAGACTACAAAGGTAGCACTGAAATTTACCATATTCAAAGCAATAACAATATAGTTAATAGATTAGAACAAAAATTCAACTTTATAAATCTGTCAAAACGGACAGGGATAAGAATCCAACAAGAATATTAAGAAATTTGAACAACTCCTCAGATTTAAATTAAAAGTGATAAAGCTAGCGCTGAAATTTACAGAGACAAGAAACTGGAGAAAGATTATTATATAGATTTGAACACTATGAATAAGAGAATTGAACAATATTCTGCCAATTAAAGATTTAAGGTTTCCACAGTCACGGGATGAGCTCAAACAGTAAATCGTGAGACTTTTATAGTCGAGACCTCTGTTCAATTCCCCAGGAGACATGTCATACGCTTAATGTACAATTGTTTGAAAGTTTGATTGCGTAAACTACCACATCTAATACTAATTATAACTTACCCTAATAAAGGAGGTCAGGTGCGAATCCTGGGTGAAATTGACAGAAAAGATACCCCTAATGCATCCTACGTTATGGCATCTAAGCAGTACATCCCCAAGGAAATTTACAAAGCTAGCATCGAAATTCAACTAGACAAACAGGCGGAAGAAAAAACTACAAATTTAGAGAAATACCTCGGCTTCGTCCACACGCTTCCAACTATCAGGCTCATCGGCGTCCCAGGCTGCATGATCGCTGTAATTATTTCTTCCGCCGCTTCCTCCTCCTCCTCTTCTCCCTACGAAACGCGAGGATCCTCCTGAACCTCCTCCTCCACCGCCCAGCGCCGCATCTTCGTCCTCCGATGAAATACTCATCAGCTCCACTTCAGACTCCTCTTCCTCTTCCACGGGAGGTCGTCCTTTGGCCGCCGGTTGTTTCTGCTGCTGCTGCTGCTGCTGTTTCTTGGCAGCAGGCATCGGTGGAGGGGCTAATTTCACCGCGGGTTTCGCTTGCTTCTGAGCGACGCGGTGATAATTCAAATCCCGTTCAGCCTGCTCCTTCAACGCCATCTGAAGCAGCTCCTCCTCCTCTAAGTCGTCTTCCTCGCTCGACATCGCGTCACTTTATTTTCTTCTTTCTACGCTCGGAAGGGTTCTATTGTTCTTTACAGATTTTCTCCGGATCTGATGATTACCCTGCGATTAAATGCAGGGGCGATCCGAGCAACCAGTCAAATGCGGATTTTTTTGTTTCCTTTTTTCCTTCTACTTTACCTTGTTGCAGTAGGAAACAATAATTTTGTTCGTATTGTTGCGGAGGCAAATTGCATTTGTACCGGTGTGAAGTGTGTTTTTTCAGTGAGGCGATGAGATTCGATCGCGAGGCCCCGAAGAGGCAAATCGGAGAAATTAGATCCAGAGCAATTTACTCTCTAGGCCTACCTGTTCCGAAAGCTAGATTTTACTTTTCCCAAGAGAATACTCGAGTGAACATTTTTCAAAGGATATCGTGTGTTGGCAAGTCAAGTCAAACGTTAGAGTAATTAACATCATTGACGTGCTCCACGATGCTCTGTGCCCGAAGAGGTGAGATGGAGTGGGGACGCTTATGAAGATAAATCTGGTTTAAACCCACTCGACAAGCCTTTGAGTTTAGGGGAACAGCTGAAAGGTTCCATTGAATTTCAAAAAAAAATTGTTTAGTTAAATTAATGTAATTATTGAAGTAATAATTTTTTTAACGATTAAAAAAGTGGTGTTATGAGTTTAGTAAGAAAGGCAAATGGTCTTTTTTTTTTTAAATTGTATTTTTTCTTGTTATTAAATTTTGTTAGTATTGTTGGGACGGAGAGCTTAGTTCGATTGGCTAAAGCATCATGTTGTAGATAAGAGGTCACGAGGTCTAGTCTCCCCTCCATCCTCGCGGTACCGGAGAGTGTGTCGCCCCAATGCCATTGGTCACGTGAAAAAAGTTTACCGCGCATGTAGTTTATATGGGGGGCTACTCGATTCTTGTAGTCTAAAAAAAATAAATCTTATTAATATTGTTTATCGTTGTGTGTTTTTTATTCTTTTTCTTATTGGTGACTTTTGTTGTTATTTGGTTTTGTTTTTGTCGAGTTTGCTAACATTTTGGTGAAAGGGTGTTATTTGGGTGAGTATCTAATATTTTAAATTTTAATTGTTATGTTGTATTAGTTATGACAAGGGTACATCTTCAAACTTCTATGGTCGTGAGAATTAAGTAATTAATTGTTAATTTTAATAGAGTTAGGTATAGTAGTTTTTTAGTATTGAATATCCCTACCTCTAACCCATCCCCTTCCCTCCACCACTCATGCTAAACTGCATGCATATCAAAAATTCCTTAGGTTTGAGATGTAATGAGATAAGTGAATTTAATGGAAGTTGAACACTTTATATAATTAAGAAAGGAAAATATGGGATTGTTAATATGCAAAGCCATCATAGAGGTAAAGGAAAGAAAGAAGATAATTGTGGTTTACAAGGTGGAAGAAAGTCATATATAAGTGTTCTCGGGGCAAATCAAGTGACGCTGATTCCAAAGACAAATCACTTTTACAACAAGTTATTGTTATGGTGGAGACATCAATAGCATTTTCAAATAAAAGAACATCAGCAGAGGAAATGAATATATAAAGGAACCTTCTTGCCCTAAAATGTTGATTGTCAAAGTAATCAATAATATGGTGGAAGTGGTAAAAGAAGAAGACAATAGGCTTAAAAGTGTTGTAATACTCTTTATGTGTCTAGGTAAAGATGTCTTTTTGCACAATGATTCAATAGAGTCTATTGGTTGTCTTTTTTAAAAAATCTAATATGCAAAAGAATTTTTTGAATAAATCTTTTTGAAACTAAAATAAAATAAAAAAGATAATGACACTACCAGGTACACATGGTGCAATAATCACAGGGGACATAAAAGGTTTTACTCGAGCTTAGATTGATTCTACATGAATGAATTATTATTTCAAGCATATTGTGATGATAATAATCATTCTATGAAGGTCATTCCCTTCACTAAGTTTGACCACTATCCAATTGAAGTGATAATTAAATTTTTGGATGATATTACAAATAATAAGAGAATCAAATGAGGATTATACAAATAAAATGTAAATTTGTGATTTAATATTTAGACTATCGACAGAGTGCATACTATTAGAAATATGAATAAAACTATAAATTTGATAGAAATGTAAGCACAATTAGAAAGAAAATAAAACTATAAGAAATGTGTATGGAGAATTATTAGATGTGTGGGAAGAACTAATTCAAGGGAATCTTTACAATGTTGACCTTCAAATAAGTTGAAAAAAATAAGGTACAAATAGAGTTGTCATCAAAGCCTTTTAACCCTAATGACTATATTGAGAGCAAATATTTACAAGATTCAAGGGGGATATAAAGGAACAAATTGTTTTTTAACATGCTAAAAATTTAATTGTTAACACAGGGATTTGCACCTGAAGACAAGTTGAAAAACTCTTAAATCCTGTATACATGGGGTTTGTGAAATTACAAAGCTTTATTGAGTCTGTTGTGAGTTTATCAGGTTTCAAATCATTTTATCAAATGGCGAATCACCTTATTTTCTAGTTTTAGTATATGCTTTATCCTTCTATCCCTTTTCCCTCTGTTTAAAAAATCAGTTTTACAAGAAAATCCAAAGGGAACCAACCCAAAACCTGGAGGTCTATTCTCGCCATAGGATACCCACAACCTGAGAGTAGTCCCATGTACACAGGATTTAAGAGTTTTTCAAATTTTCTTCGGGTGCAAATCCCTATGTTAACAATTTTGGCACGCCCGGTGGGACATTGAATTGTTCAGTTCAAAAAGAGCTATATTTTGTTGTTGTAACAGTGTGAGCAATAGTTTTCAACCTTCAAGAAGAAAAAAATTCCACACTTGGCAACTCCAAATCTTGGTTTCAGTAGTTTTTAGTGAGGAAGCACATGAGAAGTTACCAAACAAGACAAAGTGAAAAACCTATAGAACATTCAAAGCTACCATCAAGAAGTACCAGAGTTGTTAGGAGAGCAACAAGCCCTATTTCATCCTTCAACAACCCTTTGTTTGTAAGTTCTGCAATTCAAATTTCAGCTAGTTCTATTGTTTCAAGTAGTTCATCTAGTAATTTTAACTCTCTAGTAATCAATATGGCTCATCCTCCACCGGGGAATCAACCTTTTGTTTCATTTGATCAAGGAAGCCCCTTGAATTTAGACCAGCATAATGATATTCCAGTTGCATCTCTTAAGAGTTTACCATTCTTTACTGGTGAAGATCATACAACAACCATTAAGCACATTCGAGATGTGGCTTCGTTGTGTGGTTTGCATCATATTACTAAGCAAGATATTGCATTAAGGCTCTTGGCAACCTCTTTTAAAGGTAAAGCTTTTCAATGGTTTAGAGGGCAACCTGTAAATTCAATTACAACATGGGATCATCTTGGAGAAAAGTTGAACAAGCAATTCAAGGACAAATCAGATCATCTATCATTGGTGGAGCAACTCACTACCATCAACAGAGCACCACATGAACATTTGGTGGACTTCAACTACCGATTCAAGAAGACCTGGAACTGAATTCCAGCCACGGTAAAGCCATCTAATGATTATGCTTTTCTATATTACTTAAAAGCATTAAATAGTGATATTACACTTTTGATCCAATCTTTGGGAGGGGATACATTACCAACAGCATTTGATATTATTGTTAGGGCTAAGAATAACTTGATTCAAGCAGGTAAGTTAGCCCCTAGGCCTCCTATTCCCTATTTTGTTGATTTATAGCCAACTACTTTTGTTAAACCACCTATTGTAGTTGTTGTTCCTACATTTCCAGCCTTTAATACACAAGTGGCAGCTCAAGAGTATGTTGTTCCTACTCAGTTTCAAGAACTAGTTAGCGTTAAGGAGCAGAATGAGAATATACAAAAGACTCTGCAGACTTTTGGTAATGAGTTGGTTAACATAAAAAAGCAGCAGAATCAACCACCATACCAAGCTCCTTACCAAGCTCTGTATCATTCAACTCCTCAAATTTAGAGGAGAAATTTCAATCAAAGGCCTTTCCAGCCTTATAACCCCAATGCCCCTAGTTCATCTAAGGAGGTAGTACCTATACAAAACATGGTTGTTGATTACAAATGGTGTTTTCCATGTAATCAACCACATAACCAGTCTACTTGTTCCAATGGAATTCTTAATCAAGCATTAATGGTGCAAAGTAGTGTTGTTGTTCCAAAAAAATCATCTCAAGAAGCTCATGAACAGTAGTTTGCTCATGCAGAACAAGGAAATCCATATGTTACCTTCATGAATTGGCAAGGTGAGGAGTTTTGTGGAGTTAATAATCCAAAGAATCAGTCAAGTAACCCTATAGCAGCCAATACAAGGAGTAAGAAAAGGGTTGTTGACTTGGGGCAGCAAACTAATGGAGGTAGAAATCAGCCATCCACGAGTTCACAAGGTCAAGTTATGCCAAAGATACAATTTGTGGTTGGTAGAGATCAACCTGGAATACTAGTTCAATCAACACAAGTTCAGAAAAATGTTGTTGTTCTCAAAGGACAACAAAAGGTCAGTGTTGCTAATTTTAATATTTTAGAGCATATGAAGAAGACAAATGTCAGTGTTTCTATGTGGGACTCTTTGGCTCTTCTTGGGCAAAAGGATCTATTACATGAGGCTCTGTCAAAGTTTTCTTTATCTGATGATGCATCTAATCAGCAACCTTCAAAGGTTGTGTTTACCAATGATTCTCCTAAAAATAAAGAACAGCCTACCAAGGTAGTTAAACCACCCCCTTTCTATGTTTCTTTAATTGTTGGCCAGCATTTAGTTCATAATTGTATGATTGACGTTGGGGCCAGCAATTCTGTAATGCCCAAGCAAATTGTAGACAAGCTTGGAATAGAATATGAGCCATTAGAAAAAGGGGTAGTTCAACTAGATGGTACTGTTGTTAAAACAGTAGGAGTCATTAAAAATTTGAATCTTACATTGCACGCATGTCCAAACTTCTCAATACCTCAGCAAATTTATGTTATAGAGTTGCCTCCATACTTTGCAATTTGTTTATCTCGTGATTTCACAGCTAAGATTGGAGGATACTTGTCCTCTGATTAGTCTCATATGTTATTTAGGACAAGGTATGGAACCAAAGTCACTATCAAGTCAGAACCTATTGCTAAGAATCATATTGAGCCCTATAATCTGAGTGTTGTCAATGCAACAGCTGCTGTAAATTGTGTTATGTTATATCAAGAAGATATTATTGCAGCCAATGAGACTACTACTTAGATAGAAGATATTCTAGATATTCTGTCGGATGATTGGGCAGTAGAGAATGTTCAAAATTCTTCAAATGAACAGCTTGAAGAGGTAAACTTGGGAATTTATATGATGCATGAATCTAATTTTGTTATGCCTAATATGGAAAAAAGTGTTGAACAATAGTTAGATCAACAAATAAATGAGGTTTGGAAACTGTTCTTTAATGGTTCAAGGAGTAGAAATGGTGTCGGAGGTGGTTGTATGCTTATTTCTCCAGTTGGTGAAAAATACTATTCAACATTCAAGTTCACATTTAGCTGCACCAATAATACAACTGAGTATGAAGCTCTGATTCATGGTCTTTAGTGGGAAAAAAAGAGAGGTATTTGTTATTTACAAGTTTTTGGTGATATAGAGTTAATTTTCAATCAAGTTAGAGGTATCCATACTACTAAAAATGATATTCTCAAGTCTTATAAGCATAGAGTATGGGATCTTATTGAAGATTTTCAAGCTTTTAATTTGTTGTCAATTCCCATAACTAAAAATAATCATGTTGATAGACTCCCAGCCATAGGCGCTCAATATGATATCCCAAATGATATCAGTAATTCTAAAGAACAACAATATGTAAAAGTTATTGTAAGGTCATCAATTCCTAACAATAATGAACAATGACAAGTTTTTGTCAGTGACCAGTAGATCATTAATTTATTGAGAGAAGAAGTAGAGTTTTCCAATGACAATCAAGAGAAACTGAGACAACAGTGCAAAGATCAAATCATACAGCTGAAAACCAAAAAATTGCCTAAAGGCTTGGTTACTTTGGAGTCTATTTTCAATACAGATGATCAAGTCAAAAAAGAGAAAGCCAGTTTGCAAATTAAAGAAGATCATTATGAAGGTGTTGAGATCTTCAAAGATAAACTTTTGAAGCTTGGTAAGGTATGCACATTAGAAGAAAGGCATGCATTTATTTTACTTTTTCAAGAGTTTAGTGACATATTTGCATGGGAATACTTAGATCTGGAAGGTTTTGATCCTTCTATTACCCAACATACTATTGAAGTTGAACCAAATGCCAAGCCTGTAAGACAAAAACAAATGCCACTTAATCCCAAGCTTGAGCACCTCATAATCAAAGAGTTGAATAAACTCATTGAGAGTGGTATCATTTATCCAATTAAGCATACCTCTTGGGTATCCAATCTTGTACCTGTGAGAAAGAAAAGTGGTGAAATCAGACTTTTTGTTGATTTCAGAGATCTTAATAGAGCTTCCCTGAAAGATCGTCACCCTTTACCTTCCATGGAACAAATTCTTCAAGTTGTTTCAGGTTCTGAGAGATTCTCTTTATTAGATGGCTTCTTAGGATATAATCAGATCCTGGTTAAGGAAGAAGATCAGTTTAAGACAACATTTACAACTAAATTGGGGTATGATGGCTTACAAGAAGATGCCATTTGGTTTATCTAATGCTGGAGCTACTTTTCAGAAAGCTATGGACATGGATTTCAAAGGTTTGATGTATAATATTGTGTTAGTTTATTTGGATGACATAACTATTTTTTCAAAGAATTTGACTGAACACTTTGATCACTTAAGGAAAGTCTTTGAAAGATATAAAGATTTTGGTGTCTCTCTCAACACAAAGAAATCTTTGTTTGTTGTTCGTGAAGGTAAATTACTTGGATATATTGTATCAAAGCATGGTATTTCCATAGATTCAAAGACAGTAAGTGCAATCCTTTCTCTTCCTTTACTAGCACACAAAAAAGGTCTACAAATTTTCCTGGGTAGAATTAACTTTGTAAGAAGATTCATCCTAGATGTTGCTAAGTTATTAGTACCTTTGACTTCAATGTTAATAAAGAATGTCTCTTTTAGTTGGACTAAGGAAGGAAAGAGGAGTTTTTAGCTTATCAAAGAAGCACTTGCAGTTGCTTCTACTATGTTAAACCCAGATTTTTCAAAAGACTTTACTCTATATTCATATGGAAATATCGATAGTATTGCAGCTATGCTAGTTCAGGAGAATGATCATGGGTTAGAACAACCCATAGATTTTTTCGGTCAAAGTCTTAAAGACTATGAGCTTCATTATTCCTTTATTGAAAAGCATGTCTTAGATGTTATCAAAAGTTTAAAAAAATTCAAACATATGCTTTCTAATAATATAATTAAATTGTTGGTTGCTCACCCTTCAGTCAAGGAGTTTTTGTTGAATAAAGATCTAAACAATAAAAGAGTTGGTTGGGTGACTAAGGTGATGGAGTATGACCTCAAAATCAAGGTTACCAAGCTAATAAGAGGTAAAGGTCTATGTGAACAACTTACAAAGAATAGTAATAGCAACACAAAAGAAGAAGAAAGTATTATTTTAGCTCATCAGGATGAGGAACAAATTGTTGCACCTGTTAGTTCTACAGGTTGGGTGAAAGAAATGACACATTTCTTGTTAATTGGTGAGTGTTCTCCTGATTTGAGTAAATAAAAAAGAAGGTATTTTAGGCTGCAATGAATACCTTATGTTCTTTTCAATGGTTTGTTGTTTAGAAAGGATTTTCATGGTGTACTGCTTAGATGTATTGAAGCTGATCAAATTGATAGAGTGTTACATAAGTTTCATGAAGGATCAATTGGTGGTCATTTCTCCCCAAGAGCTACAACTTTTAAGATAATGAAAAGAGGCTATTATTGGCCTACCTTATTCAAAGATGCTCATTCATGGGTAATAAGATGCAAAGAATGTGCTATATTTGCAGGAAAAGAGAAGTTGGCAACCCTTTTGTTATAGCCAGTTCAGATTGAACAACCCATTATGAAGTGGGGCTTAGATTTCATTGGAGTCATAAACCCATCATCAAGTGTAGGGCACAAGTGGGTGCTCGTAGCCACTGATTATTTTTCAAAATGGAATGAAGTTGTAGCACTTAAAGAAGCAAATGAGACTGTTGTTCTAAACTTCTATGAAGAGTTGATAACCAAGTTTGGAGTTCCTGAATCTATTGTTTCAGATAATGCACTTGCTTTCATAGGAACTAAGATATTTGAGTGGGCTGTTAGAAATGGTATTCATTTAAATACATCTTCTTATTATTATCCTCAAGGCAATGGACAAGCCGAGTCCACTAATAAGAACCTTCTAAGGATCATCAAGAGGACAATGGAAGGAAATCAGAGAGCTTGGCATACCAAGCTAAAATCAGCCTTGTGGGCTGACAAAATTACACCAAAAAGATCAACAGGATTATCACCATACATGCTTGTGTATAAAAAAGAGGCAAGACTTCCTATATCACTTGAGCTCCCAGCCCTTAATCTGGTAAATCAGCTTGACATGATTGAAGAGGAGCCTATGACAGCAAGATTGGCTTAGTTGATTAAACTTGAAGAGATTAGAGCTGAAGCAATGAAGAAGATTGAGCAACATCAAGCTCAAGTAAAAAGATCATTTGATAAGAGAGCATCTCCAAGGATATTCCAAGAAGGTGACATAGTTCTGAAGTGGGATGAACTGAAAAGAAAACCTGACAAGCACTCCAAGTTTGATGCATTATGGACTAGGCATTACATCATAACTGAAAAGAAACGGGATAATGCCTTCTAGTTGTCTAAGTTGGATGGTGAAGTGGAGCCAATCCCAATGAATGGGATTCACCTCAAGCATTGCTTTTGAGGTAGGATCTAATATGTACATATTTCAGTAGATTCTAGATGTTCGATAAGTGCTTCTGCACATAGACTAGTTACATCTATCTTTTCCCTAAGTGTTGTTTCGCACAATTGGTAGTTTACTTTGAGTTTTGCTGGGGGAGAAATAAAAGATCTGTTGTTACTAGTTATAGTTCAATTAAATAGACACCTCTTATTCATAACATGGAATAGAGCTTCAATGTCATGAACAACAAATGTATACCCCATGGGACTGTAACTAGTAAAAGAAAAGTTACAAGCAGTTACAATAGAATGAAGGAGTTTTGTACAAAGTTTTCTAAGTTAGGAAAAGGAATAAATATACTCCATATCCAATGGATAAGCAAGGAAACTGGCCTATTTTGTTTAGCAGGAAAACACCCCTGAGAGGTCGCCAAAAATGTTACTATTTTTTAGCTTCTTGCTTAAAATTAGTGAAGATTTAGTGAAGTTTATTTGTTGGGGTATAAAATTTTGAGTTATCCAATGAATCCTTACTTCCAGAATGAGTGAGTTAACTTGTTCACTAATTTTTTCAAATCATTCAAATAGTTTATGATAAATTGTTGAATAGTTTAGACAAACCAATAAACAAGCTTCACTTAGAAAGGAAAAATTCAAAAGATTGAAGTGAAATGCTGAATTATTTTTTTGCAATATTTATTATTGTTGATTATCAAAAAAGACATAGATTTAAGAGCAGAAATCATTCATTTTGATTACAGAATATATGTTGAAACAATTGCAATTTCATTAATTCAAATTATGGAATTAGAACAAACCTAGATTGTTGATCATAAGACATTGCATATAATAAACAATTAATTTATTAAGAGATATGTTTTTATGATCCCACACAAGTCGTGGGTAGACTAAGTTGGTTCAATTCAATAAGAAGAACAAAATATACAATTGAAGAAAAGTAAAGTAACATGAGAAAGGAGGTCACGTCCATCATTTCCTTGAGGGCTGGTGTAGGGTTGATTCCACAGGTTCATCTTGATCTTCAGTATCTTCAGTCTCTAACTCCATTACTCCTGAGCTCTAGAACCTACAAGTGTTTTAAAAGTTTTGTTAAAGCTCAAGTCATGAGATCCTAAAACATGTTCAATTCAACAAAGATATAATTTGCACTTGTTATTAAATCAAATCAACTTAGTCAACATCCATGAGATAAACGAAAGAACTACCAGGCCAAATCATCATAAAGGAATTATTGAATCCACTATTTTTTACTGACTTGTTTGTGTCATGTGCAGATACAAGAAAATTTTTGTTGCTGATTTTTGAATTTCAACATGAGTGGTGAGAAATGTGGCTCCCACAAGGGTTGAGCTTAGCTCATGGTAGTGACACAAGTACAGTATGAAAGAAAAGTAATTAAAGCCATTGCATCAGTTTTTCAAAGATAGTGAACAGACATGCATATTAAGTTCACAAAGTATTTCCAACTTTAAAAAAAAAAACAACTATAGGAGCAATGTTTAGAGCCACTAGAATAGATAACATACTCACAAGAATGAAGACAAGGTACAAATCAATAACAAAAGGATATGTATTTATGGAGTACAATTAAAACAAAAGACTCTACATCACTATCCTTGAATAGTCAAAATCAAGATTCAGATTTTTTTTTAAAATCAGTCCATTTTCTATGTTCAACATTTCCTCTTTTGAAAGAAATAATTCCTAGATTAATATCAGCATGTAAAGCAATGTCAAAAGAGAAATATTACATAAATGATGATTTTATCATTTGTTCACAACACAAAGGAATCGCATTCAAGGACTGCCATCGCAGTCAATACCAAGAGACAACTACAATAGTCATATGGCAATCAAAACTAATGAATTGATAGCTGATAAAAGAATATCATATGATGGTGATAGTAATAATCTATTTTATCAAGGGGACAATGTCTATATTGAGAACAAAAGATTTTTTATTATATATCATAACATTCTACAGGACATTCAATGTATTTTCAGTATATTTAAGAGTGCCCTTGACATTTCTTATGATTAAGTTCTATATCCATAATAGAGGTTAATGGATGCCAAATAGTAACAGTTTCAAGATGAAAATTGAGTAAAGTGCTCTATCAGAAGGCAACCATAAAAAGTTTCAACAGAGAATATTATTTGAACTTCAATACAATAAAGTGAATGATCTTTTCAATCAAGCATATGCAGATGTATGTCTTTATTAGAAACAATGATGAGCTCAAGAATTTTGTCAAGTATAAATGGAGCTCATAATTACGGCCAAAGCATGAGTATATAATGTAGAATACAGAGGGAAATCAAATACCCATTAAGATTTAGAGGTCGAGCTAATTATTTTTTTATGGCGGCTAAAGGAGAGATCATAATGCACAAACTTCATAAACGCGGCCACAACACAGAGATTCAAGCATGAGCTAGAAATACAGAGCTCAAAAAGAGGTCGTGGCCATTGAGGTTTTGGGTGCCAAAGAAATTACAAAGTGTTGGTAGAGTTCCATGGCAGCTATCAAAGCATGGAGGATTTCATAACAACAAAATAAAGTATACATAATAAATGTTTCTTCTATTTTACAAACTTCTTAGGCTCGAATGGAGTTTCTTTTGCAGAAATGAAGGAAAATATAAAGCTCAAATACAAGTTTCAGTCATGAATATTTACTCACAGGTGTGCCATTTTGAATACTTTCAGACCCAAGGGTTTTCCAACGAGGAAAAGCTCGAACTAGGAAGGCATCCATGGCGTCATTTAATACAGGGAAAAATCAACATAAGATGAGAAACCATAAAAAGAATTAGAAAGAATGATATAGTCGTCCCTGTAAGCTTGGAAAAGCTTTCAAATGCATGAAAACTCCAAATTTTAAGACTTACCTCCAAATTTATGCATGAGTTCTTCCAAAAAACCTTCAGAACGACTCAAAAGACAAAATTTCCAGCAAAAGGAGCTTGACCTAAGCCCTATGTTGGTGGCTCTCTTCTTCCAACAACAAGAATGAAATGATAAATGGATGAAATGCATATCATTTGATTGAGGGTTTGAGCCCTAAAAGGTGTGATAGAGGAAGGCAATATTTTTTTCCTTAAGGTTTTTGTTAAAACTTTATTCATTTCCCTAATGAGGACGTGGTATATTATATGCCTTTTAATTCTTTCAAGTGTTTCATAAACACTATAATGAAGACTTAGTCAAATATAAATCTTCCTTATATTTGATTATAAATCCTTTTATTTTTGCATTTGGAGATAAATAAAAGCTTTATTTTAAAATGTGATTCATTATCACTTTTTAATAAATGTTCTAAAATGCAAGGAAAAAATAATGCCTTTGGTGCATTTGAGTTATTAGAAGTTTTTGCATTAAAGTCACATTGTAAAACATTTATTTAAAGTGATAAATTATAAATCACTTTTTAATAAATGTTATTATAAACGCAAAAATAGAATTTCAAATGATGAAATCAAGCCTTTATTATTTGTTTTTGTTTCAAAAATGTAAATCTCTATTTTAAATGATGATTATAAATCATTTAAAATAGATGATATTTTGAATACAAGGATAAAGTGCTTTTAAATGCAATTTCAAAGACTTGGTCAAAGGAGTTCAAATAAAGCTTTAAAAGCTTTGCATAGATCATGGGAGAAGTTGAGAAATCAGTGCCAACACATGGAGAAAAATCAAGAGTTTAGAGGCCTTAATTGTGAGTTCACTTTCAGTTTTGAGTTCCATTTGACTTGACTTCGGTCAAGGAGCAAAATCAGGCATATGACATCTTGTTACATTTAGTTATGACCCTCTTTTAGAATGGTTTTCAATTGCTTATGACCCATGAGGTTGTTTTGAGTTTTGAGAACTCTTTATGCATGTTTGGAGGAGTTCACAATAGTTTCATGCCTTGTTTGAAGGAGAAGGAGGATAACACATCTTTTCATGGAGCCAAAATTCAAATTTGAATTTTGGGAGACTTTTCTATAAGTCCTTCTCTTCTTTCATTTTTTAAGGAGTTCTCAGTTTGGTGGCTACAGGAGCAGATTATTCCTTGCTTTGTAACTCATTTTCTTGTGAGTGCTATAGATTTGTAATGCAGATATATCTTATTTCTCAATAAAGAAGCTTATTTCCTTCTCTATTTTTTTGTGTTCTTTGGTATTAGTTGTGAGTTACAAAGAATATTGTATTTTTCATTATTTTATCAAATTCCTCCAATGTTGAGTGCAAAAACTATCATGTCATAGTGCAGGTCTTAGTTTGTGCCTTCATCTTCATGCATAGGGATTTGTGAAAACATAATTGTTTTCCTTTTTCTAAGCATAAGTTCAAGCCTTACATTAGAATAATTTTTGCAAACATAAACTCTAAGTTTGTGAAATTACAAAGCTTTATTGAGTCTGTTGTGAGTTTATCAGGTTTCAAATCATTTTATCAATTGGTGAATCGCCTTATTTTCCAGTTTTAGTATATGCTTTATCCTTCTATCCCTTCTCCCTCTGTTTAAACAGTCAATTTTACAAAGAAAATCCAAAGGGAACCAACCCAAAACCTGGAGGTCTATTCTCGCCATAGGATACTCACAGCCTGAGAGTAGTTCCATGTACACAGGATTTAAGAGTTTTTCAACTTATCTTCAGGTGCAAATCCCTGTGTTAACATTAATTTGATAGGGAATGAGTAGGTCATATTGATATTTCAAAGGAGAGATAAATAAATATATTGAATATATAAAAAATGCCTTTATGAATTTTATAAGGCCCTATTATCTTCTAAATGTGATAAGGTCAAATCCATTAAAATGAGAAATCCCCTAGATTTGAAGGATAACCCATAGATTTTTACAAATCTAACATTGATTAGATTTTTATAGATCTTTTAAACATCTACCAAGAAGAAGTGAATGTTAAAAATTTAGGCAAAGATATAAACATAGGTGAAACCAAATTGCTCCCAAATATGGTGACAAAAATTTGATGAAAAACTAGAGATCAATAATTATATTAAACATTCTTATAAAATAAAGGTAAAAGCTTTATCCTCGAGCTAAAAAAGTGCTCTCTACATAATTATCTAACCCTTGGCATACAAGTTTTGTTAAGAGAGGATATATATTAGAGAAATTGATTACAACTTGGGAAGGATTAGATTGGCCTCTGACAACAAAATAGAATATTTGCATGTTTTTCTAGACTTTGAGAAATCATACAAAAATTTGAGTGGCATCTCATAATGATGGTCTTAAGATCCATAGGGTTTCAAGATCAATTGTATAGGATGACATAAATTTTAGTCAAATATGTATCTACACAAGGAGAAATCAATAGTGAATTGACATAACCCTTTTCCTTACAATGATATATCAGATAAGGGTGTCCATTAGCTCTCTTTATTTTTTATAGCATCTAAAGCTATACACTATCTATCAAGAGATTCTAGTATTGGTTCTTATATTAGAAGGTTATTTATACCTAATAGAAATTGAAACAATGAAAATGAGTGAAATGTAAGATTTTAAGGTATAGGACCTAGGGTTGATTCCACCTTTTTTAGTGTTTCATTGAGATGGAGATCAACAAGGTGTATAGATTGACTTTCAACCATGGAGGTGATACAATCAGACCTGGATCTCCATCTATTTGATGGATCGGAATTGATTTTCTATGATTAACCTAATTAGACTATATGCCCTAATATAAAAATTGCAAGAAATTGATAACTGATAAAATGAAACAGTGAATTGCAAGTAGATCTGGGAAGGGCGGGGGACTGTGTACTTATCCTGAAAAAGTTGATGTTGGTCTATATATAGAGACAGAGTCGCCCATGAGTGTATGGGTCCTTGTAGGGATGTCATGCTCTATTTTTGCACTCTTTTGATGACAGATCTAAGACCTCTATTTCCAATTGTAGAATTGTTAAAACACTATCGGATATTTTTGTAGGTGAGTTTTTGTGAGTTGATAAGGTGTAGGATTTCAATTACAACAATAAATAATTTTTCTTCAAGCTTCCTTCAACCCTCTCCAAACTTGAAACTTGCACATTCAAAGAGAATGAAAGGGTTGTGCCATTTATGGGCTTGCCTTAGTCAAACCCCGTGTTAGTGTTTCCACTTCCACAATGGCAACATCAATGATAAACAGATAAATGATAGGAAGGAATGATGAAATCACAGTGTTGCAACTCACCACCCTTCAATAGATTCCTTGAAGGATTGGAGTCATGCACATCACCTCAAGGTCTTAGATCTTGCTTGCTTGATTTGTTTGAATTTCTTGGAGACCTACAATAAGGGTTAGCTTTCACAAACAATGATAATTGAAGATGGTAAAGATGGTTAAGAAAGTAAATGATGGAAAATAGATGAGAGATAAACATAAAGATGTTATACCTTCATTGCTCCTTCCTCTTCATGGATTGAGCTCACAAGAAGCACCCATTTCTTGCAAATTTGCTCCAATGATTGAAGCGATGTGGTTGCTCACAATTTTAGAATGATGACAGTATGATGAGATGGATTAGAGGGATGTTTTGACAACATAAGGATAGGATAAACGTGTGTTATGAGAAATGATAGCCAAGGCCTCATTATATAGAAATTTGGTGAGAGGAATCAATGGCTAAGATTGAATGGCTAATGGAGGGTTGAGATTGATTGATAAGGTGAGGTTTGGATCAAGGATGAGGATTGATTAGCTATGTGGCAAGTGTCACAAGATAGAGAGGGTTGAAATGGGGAGGTGTTCTCACACATGTGTGAGCACACATAGGGAAGAGAGGCATTAAATTTGTGTAAGAGATAGGGTGGCTTGTGTAAGAGGTTAGTGAGGGTAGGTGAGATATAGGAATTTAAAATTAAGAAATAATGATAATGAGGATTAGGGATGAGGGTTAGATCAATTAATCAAGGATTAATTGATTAATGAAGATGGGTTGAGTTAATAAACCAAGGGTTCAATAGCTTAGGTGGAGTCAAAAGTTGGGGAATGGGATAATGATGATTATGATGGGGATAAGGTTAATTAATCAAGGATTAATTAACTTAAGCAAGGTTAGGGTATTTTAGAGGAATGTAGGAAAAGGTTAACTTTAATTAAATAAACGTAGATTTACTTAATTACAGGTGGTGTATAAAGGATGATGGGGAATAATTAAATAAATAACAAATATTTATTTAATTAAATATTTGGGTAAGGGAAGTGAGTTAAATTAAATAAATAACAAGTATTTATTTTGGGTGACTACATTTTTCCCCTCTTTGAGATGATGTTGTGACTAAGAGAAGTAAAATTATTTCAAAGAAGAATAAAACATAGTGGGTAGGCAAGGGATAAGGACTAGAAGCATGATGCCCCGGTCACTGGTGAGGATAAGGAAGGATGACGAGGAGGTAGTATGCTGCCTCGAGAGGACATGCGGGTTAGGAGAACATGTGTGTGCTCTTGAAATGGATGAGAGGGCTAAACGATGAAGGATCAAAAAATGAAAGGATGAGCTACCTAAGGATGGATGGGAGAAGATAAGGATGATGAAAATATGGATGGAGAGGGAGGTTGGATGATCATCATGCTATAATAATATGAGCAACCAAGATTTAATTTTGTACTTGACATTATGCACCAAGGTATAAGGAATCAGGATGACAATGTGCCAAGTACGTGATAAAAAAAGGTGAAATGCAAACATATGACTTATAACACCATGATATGGAAGACCATGATGCCCTTGTGGCAATAGAGTACAAAAGACCATGATAAATGCAAATAATGATAAAAAAACACAAGCAATAAGCAAGCATGCACAACAAACCAAAAAGCAAGGAAGGACTATATTCCAAGTCAAGGTAAAAACCAATTGATGGATTGGTGATGATGATGATTAGATTGGGAAGGATACATCCATATGATGATAGTTGGATTAAATCAGATTAATGGATTTGAGCTTGATTTAGATTAATATGATGGATTGCTTAAGGATGATGCACTAGCTTGCAAGATTGGATTGCATAGATTAGGATTGATTGCTTTGGATGGGATGATTGGATTGGAAGGATAAATGGATTGGATAAGATAAGATTGGATGGGGGATAAGATGGGGTCCAATGACAAGGGAGAAACAAGTCTTAGGAAGAGTGTGGGAGGATAATGGATTATGTGGATGGGAGATAAATAGAATTAGTAGATGGAAGATAGGTGATGGGAGATGAGAAGATGGTGGATGAAGGATAGGAGGATGGAGCCCCCAGGACTAGTTGCAAAGGACTAAGATGCCCCACACTAGAGGTAGTGTAATCATGGATGGAATAATAGTGGCATGAGATGGAATGGTAGTCCATAAAGGACATGGATGGAAATAAGAGTGAAGATAGGATTGTCCAAAGCATGCATGGATATTTAGCCCCTAGCTTTATCAAGATCAAGGGTGAAGTGAAGGGGTGAACTCGATAGGATGGGGGGATGGAATTAGGATATGGGATGGAAGATATGGATAGGATGACAAGATTAAGTGGATGAGATATGGATGTATGGATATTTGACCCCTAGGCTCTTCATCAAGATCAAATATAGGAAGGAAAGATGGATTTGGATAGGATGAGGAATATATAATGAATGATATGGATAGGATAAGATGCATGGTGATTATGAAGATCCTTAGTCTTGTCAAGATCAAAGGTGGAAAGGGGAGGATGGATTTAGATAGGATGATGGATAGATGTTGAAGGGTAATGGAGGATGTGGATAAGATGTGGTATGGATGGAGCTTTCCCCCAAGTGTTGAGTGCAAGGGGATGAGGAGGAAGGACTCAAGCATCTAGTTCCATAGATGGTATCCTTTAATTATATGCTATTATGCTCATAGACATTAGTAGGGTGATGGAAAGGGGGATAAGATGGAGTGAGAGATAGAGAGGAATATGGATTTATGCAAAGGATTGGATAAGAGGGATGGAAAGGTGGAAAATGGATGTTTGATAATGGATGGGTTGATGGAAGACTTGTGGATGAGTGGATGGAAATGTTGGCAAGATAAAAATTGGCACACACCTTGAAGGGGGTGGAGTTGTGGAAGAGAAGTGGATTTTGAATTTGGAAATTTAGATGGAGGAGTAGGTGTAGATTTTGGGACATAAGGGCCCAAAATAGATGGAGGTGATGAAGGATTATTAGATGGAGTGAAAGACTTAAGATTGGATGAAGCTTTTGGATTAGCAAGTTTGGATGCCAATTTTGATTTTTCTTTGGGATGCATTGATTCTATAAGTATTTTGATAATCCACATGGTTTTTATTTTTGCTTCATGGGCCTTTGTGGCCTTTAGGATTTTTGATTTTGGATCATATTTTTCTTTGATTTTTCATGTCTTTTTGAGAGGACATGTTGATCCTTTGATTTTTGTGGATTTTTGGCTTTATGCATTTTAGATTTTCATCCAAATTGCTTCCAAGAGAAATGGGGTTGGTGGGTATATATGAAGGAAGTGGATGTATTATGGATGGGTTGGTGTAAGTGGTATGTTGGAATAATTTCAAAGATGTGTGCCTTGGTTGATCTTGATGAGGGATGTGAGGTAATGGATAGAAAGGATAATGGTATTGTGGAATAGGAGTGCTAGGTGGTGGAATGTAAGGACCCAAGATGGATGTACGGGATGAAGGAATTTTTTTTGGGACATAGGGACCCAAAACGGATGGAAGGGATGAGGAATTAGGATTTGGAACTTAAGGGCCCAAGATAGATTTGGAAGATGAGGAACATGGATATTTGGCTTTAGATGGATGGATTTTATATTTAGGATGGCTGGAAGGAGTGCCAACGTCTAGAGCTTTGTATCCAAGGCCATGATATTTTGGATTTTCTTTGATATTAAGGGGTTCTAAGATGCCTTGCACATGTATGCCTAACCCTTTACCTTGATAATACATGGCTTTACAAATATTTTTGCCAATGGGATACTTATTATTTTGGAAGCAAGATGCAAGTCCATTTTGAGTGGGATATTGAATGGAAGGAATGATAGGGTCTTGGAGTAGGCCATCATGGAGGAAAGTGGAAGAACCCAATTGATAAGTAGGGGGTTCATGAGTAGCTTGGATAGGGATGATGGGATCTTGTGGAGGATTAGGATCATGAGATGGAGATGAAGGGATGTTTTGATCTTGACTTGGGGTAGAATCATGGGATGGGATGGATGGTATAGTGTGATCTTGGTTATGAGATGGAGGGTGATCATGACATGAAGTGGTAGGGGTGTTTTGATCATCAGAGGGGATTGGATCATTAGATGGGGTGGAATGTGTACTTCGATCTTGATTTAGAGATGGATCATGTAATGGAGTGGAAGGAAGGGGTATTTTGATCTTTATATGGAGGGAGGTCTATGTTAGCATGCTTTGGATTAGGAGATGGAAATGGTTCATTTGATGTGAATGGTGTTATGGGGGAGGAAGGTTGGAAAGATCCTTCAACTTGGATGGATGGAGTAGTAGAGGATTCATGAGACTTAGGGGATTGAGATTTACCTTGATGTGGAGGTTATGAAGGTGGATGCATGACATGGGAAGATTGCACAACTTTTTTTTTGCATGGGGAGTTAAGCACCTTTACAAATAGTCCTTGGAGGAAGTTATTAGGAGACGCATGAGATGAATTTGATTGGTAAGATTGAGGTGACATGGATTGTAAGGATGTGGGAGATGACAAAGTGGAATAAGAGGTGGAATTTTCCATGGATTTGTAAATGGATAATGAGGATGAGGAGCTTGAAGAGGATGTGGAGATGGGGATTTGGGATGGGGGGTTTTGGCTAAAGGCTTGGTCTCCCTTGTCAAAGGAAGGGGAATGGTAAACATGAGGGCATGGGTTGGGATTGGATGAAGGTGGGGAGGGTGGAAGTTTAGCACCAATTCTAAGGAGATATCTAAGCATGATATCCTTATCATTATTAAAGTAGTGGATGAGGAGATGATTGGTGATGGTAAACCATGAGGATGATATGGGTGATGAGGGTGTGGGTGGGTTTGAGTGGGACATTCGATGGGTGATTGGTGGAAGCTTGGAGAATGTTGTCTAATGATCATGGATTCAAGGTGATCCACAATATTCTCCTATCATCATAGGGATTAGGATATGGGTTCATGATATTATATTGGGTTAGAATGGATGAAGGTGGATTAGGATAGATTAGGTTGGATGGAGGATAGATTAAATGATTAGACATGGCAGATTGGATTGATTGGGGGAGGAAAGTTTGGGATTGGTTTTGGATGAGGATGGATTATGGATGGATTCAATATATTTTAGGGGATAATTAGGACAAGATGGGTGATTGGAGGAATAAAATATGAAGATGAATATGGAGGATGGGATTGAATTTGGGATCAAATGTCAAGACCTTAAGATGATTTGATTTGATTAAGGTTGATTCTCTATACTTAGGATAGGCTAATGTTCCTAAGAAAGAGTTGATTGGATTTGATTTCTACTTAAGATAGGAAAATTTCTTAAGTAGGAATTGATTTGATTTGATAACTACACTTAAGATAGGCTAATGTTCTTAAGCAAGTTTGGATTAAAGATGAAATCAAATTAAGGTCTTGATTTTTGATTGGGAGACTGGATTTGAAATGGATGATAGTGGATTAAGGGTAGGATCCTTGGATGAAAGATTTGGATGATGATAAAAGGATATGAGGTATGAAGGAGATTAAGTCCTTAACCAAATTCTGATGTTCAAGTGATGATTTTTGATTAAGGATGGGGATTGGATGCTTGATTGAGATGGATAGATGGACAAGGGCTAATTGGATTTTTGATGAGGGGTGGATGGATTAGATTAGGATTTGGTTAAAATGATATTAGGTTGGAAAGGGGGATTGGATTAAAATGATGATGAGGGATGAAGATTAAGGATGATAATGGTGGATGGATTAAGGATGGTGGTGGATCTAGAGGATATTAGGACCAAGATTATTGATGAAAGTGGATATGGATTATGGAGGATGATTACGATAATGATTAGGACCTCAAATGAATTGGGAAAATTAGGCTTACGGTCCTAAATGAAGAGGAAGGAGCAATGAAGGTATGCAATATGGTGGGTTCCATAAGGCTAGCAAGGTGTATTATGCTAAACACTCATGAAGCACATGTGGCTCCACTAGGAAGCATGTCGAGTTATGCTAGGTGGCCATGTTAAGGCGTTCATGACTCACACCATAGAAAAGTTTGATATTTTCTAGGTGAATCACAAACGTGAAGGAAACATAGGCTAGTGAAGTTTGATATTCACTAGGTGAGCCCCCAAGACAAGGTAAAATGAGAAACACACTAGGTCTAGTGAAGTCTACTATTCACTAGGTGTGTACCCATTAACAACCATACCGAGAGTTATACTCCTTGATAACCTTGATAAGGTGCCACAAAATGATCAAGATGTTATGCCAACAAATCACTAGGTTCAATGTGCATGAACAAAGTGAAGAAAAAATTCCAAATTCACCTAAGGAGGTGCACAAAATCACCTAAGGAGGCACATAAATGATGATAGGATAAGGCCAAAAACTCAAGGGATGTTGTAAAAACACCACCACGAAAGGTGATTTACAAAAACAACAAAGGGGTTGTTGGTGTTTTCTCCAGTACACCCTTAGAATTCTCTAAAGAGTAGCCAACTCCTACAATCAAGAATCCTTAAGATGAATGGCCAACATAATGAGTAAAAGACTATAGCCTAGTATTTACTCCTTCACTTTAGGCTTTGTGGGACCTAGGAGGGTGTTCCTTACTGTGTTCATTATGATCAATTTGATGGAGAACACTTCTATGCACAAATTAGTTCCTCCCTTTGCAAATAGATATAACTCACTAAAGATTTGGCCGATCTTTAAGTAAATTATTATCTTACTTACTAGGAACAAGGAGATATTTCACACTCGTGATTCATAATTGAAATATTTTAAGTGAATTGTGTTCTTATTCTAAATCCATGGTCAGGTAAATCATCAGCTCATTCACTTGCAAAAATCTCTAACAAACAGACCAGTGCTTTATGAATTGGGAAATGGAGTTGAATATGCAATAACTAGTAAACAAAAATTGTTTAATCCTGATAATGGTGGACTATTATCACAATGCCTTGCAATATGAAAACTCACAATATCTAAAATGTAACTTCTTATCAGATCCTATGCAAATTTTCACAAATTTGTGACCTTCTTCAAGCATTTAATTAACCCTTTGAGTTAAAGCAAAAATAAGGACACACATTCAATTGAACATTTGAAGATAAACGATAATACCCTTGATATTTTCATTTATGATTTGTAGAAATTTACAAAAGGAGAGTAAGCGTTCCAAAGATAAGATTTGTTTCAATATCAGTAATTTGTATAAAACTAATTTAAGACTATTACATGTAAGACTTAAACCCAAGACAATTCTACTATTTTATTCATTAGCATTTTACAGTATATCCTTTCTATACCTAATTTCTACCCAGACCCTATACTGGACTTAAAATAAGACCCCCTGTAATGAGCCTTGAAATCCCTTTTATAGGCTAAGGGAGCAACAATCATTAGGCTCATTACATTTACATTTCAAAGATATTTCATTTTAGCCCAAATTTCAATTTCATTTCGAAAATTCCCCACAAAGTTGCCTGCAATTATTTGTTGAATTGGGGAAGCAAAATTCACTTCATTTCACTAAAAGGGAACCGACCAATGCCACCAAAAGTTATCCTTAGCCGCCAAAAAACTTTGCATTCCAACCACGTTGAGCCAAAAGTTTTCCATCACACCAGCCCCAAAGCATTCCAAAATAGTGTAAAAGACAAAAAACCAATGCACCCAAAGAGTGCTAACAACAACCACTGCAACAATATCATCATCACCACAAAAATTTAAAACACAGACACCATCTTTCTTAACTAGAACCAGAACTAGACCCACAATACACATGACCATTGTGTGTCTTTGCAGGAGGCAGGGAAGAGACCTCCACTCCTTCCTCATCTTTATCCTTGCCAGCCATTGAGTAATCGCACCCACTCAGAGTCTTCACAAAAATCAGGGCAACTACTATCACTTCCTCCCCTAGGGTTGCCAATTGATTCAAGAGCAAGGGATACCGTTAGTAACTTGAATTTATTTCAGTTTCACTATCTGAAGGACTATCAATGATAGTAATGGGGTAATTCTACCTTCCAAAAGAAGCTTGGCCATATCTAATCTTCCTTTGCATTCCCCTCACAAAACCCGCAAACTCTTTTCCTTTGTCCTCTGTCGCTTCTATGGTTACAACTTGACTTCTCAATCTATGGTTGCATTTGGTAGGGACTGATGTAGCCCACTCACCACGGGCCTCCTCCTTGCCCTTTTCTTTTAGAGTTGTAGTAGCTAAACGTATATTTTGCTCGTGCTATGGGACATCATTATGAGATTTTTGCACATGAAGTCTCAAGGACCTTCGCACTGCTAACACAGAAGTAGTTGGCTTGCTCATCTTCTCTGAAAATGTAGCTTCACGAACACAATTCACATTCTGGAGTTCAAAAATTCACACTCTCAATTGCAATGGTGAAAACAAAGGCCATCAACCTTCATTTAATAGGAAAATTAGGCATGCTAATCATCAATTCTTGATGAAAATTGCACGATCGAGCAAGCAATTGACCACTAGTGTCCACATCTTCATCATTAATTAGCCAAGTACATGAAAATCCATGTATTATTCTCAATGATGACAGGAAATTAATTCCTCACATGAACTAGGATCAAATTGATCACTCATGTAGAATGTACGCCATTAATGCATAATCCTCGCAGAATAGAAACAAATATCACATCCCTATTTCTAATTTTTTGAATATTGGTTGTCGATTTCCAAATGAGATGGAAAATTGAGCGGCTTAGATTAAGTCAAATCAGGTTTGAAATATTGAGACCATGGCTTTCCAATCTCTGGCCAATAAGAATTTGCTGAATGGGAGCCACGTCCTTCCATACAAAAGATCTGCCACACTTTGCACAGTGATTGAGGAATCCATGTGTCCTTTGATCGCGTACCTCACAAGTCTCCAGTAGACATTTAATCAAATGTAGTGAGGTATGTGATGGACGGTCAAGATTTAACTTTCACTTTGCATAGTAACTTTCAATCTCTAAATCATCGATCGTCAGGCGCTTGGACAAGGATTGGGCCCCACCATGACAAGGATATGCGTCAAACCATCGCGTAACTTGCACAACTTATGACGACTATTCTTTAATGCTCGCACAGTGTGCAATCAACGATTGAGATCTAGTCTTCAAATCTAACAGGTAGAATTTTTGCACATGTTAGAAGTTAGTCATAAAACGGGGCCATGACTAGGTCGACGACAATTAGACCCTTGAGAAAAATTACTTAAAATTAAGTCTTTTGGAGGTGAAATATTTCACCAAACTTTATAGGTATCTAACGCGGGACAATGCATAGGTGACCATCTTTCCTAACCAAAAGGGGCTGGTAAATAGACACATTCAAAGGCTCAAGTGATAACTAATTTGACCGGTGACCGGCTGAAACAAGTCAATGCAAAATTATAATGCCAAAGGGTTTTAGATAGACATGTAAGGTAAAGGTTTCTCGGTCACACCCTTAATCCATCCTTAGGCACAAAGGTTAACAAATCATGATCCAGATCATGATTTACTCAAAATTTTGCAAGACCTTTGGAAGCTCTATCAGGGGTTTTGCTCAATGAAAGGTCACGCCTTGGGGAGTATCACACATGACCTCAACACTAAGAGAGGACAAGTCATGGAATAGAAGACTCACACCTTAGGGAATACTAATCATAGCATTAGCGCCAATGGCAACATCATATTCCAAGAAAGGTCACACACTTAGAGGACAACAAGCCCAATATCACCACAAAGGAAACACTTCACATAAAGCAAGAAGTCCATACTTTGATTGAAAAGGTCACACTTCCTAGGAGATGTATGTTATCATCACTAAGAAGGGACCATTTCTGATGCCAACAATGAGTGGGAGACCATATACCACCCCTTAAAATGTTAGTGTACTTGCTACACTAACTTTTTAAGGAGATACAAAGGGGTCACTTGCTAGAAGGAATGCACCTAACACAAGGCTACCTAACCCATTTCCCCCAAGTGTAGGGACAAAGATGAACCCAAAATGGATGATGGTATGTTGCTCCTTACAAGATGAAATATGATTGCATATAGCCTAGTTTATACCCCCACATATGGTATTGAGTATGTTATGATACTAAAACTACCACATGGCGAGGAGCAAAGAAAATGAATGTTAATCTATCATATGTTCAATTTGATCCACATAAGGATCAAATTCTCTCAATTTCTTCTCTAAAGCACAACATTCATCAGCAGTATGTCCAAGTATTCTATGATATGCACAATAGGATGTATTTGTATTCTTTTGTATATCGTCTTTGCATTCACGCATGGTTGGTAGTGTAATTAAACCCAAGTTTAAAAGTGTAGCTTGACCACTCTCAGCCTTTGATAAAGGACACAAAGAGGGTAACACACTTTTCTTAATAGGACCATGGACTTTGTATTTCTTGGTTGGTGGAACAAATTTTTGATGTAAAGTTTAAGGACCTTGGTATCCTGGTCCTTTAGTATCTTTCAGTGGAATTTGTTCCAAGAGGGGATGGATTTCATGTTCATTCTCTATGTCACATCCTTGCTTTCTCAAGATTCTAAAGCCTTTTTCATAAAACTGTTCCAAGTTGACAGATGTGTTGGTAACTTTGTTATCATAAGATGGAGGAGCATTAGGTGGTATGTTTTTGTTGTGATTGTTATCAATAGGTGCTTCCATGCATATTGGTTGAGGTATGCCTTGTGAGTCAATTTTCATATGCAATAAAGCAAACATTTCAAGTGGTGGTATGGTAGGAGGTGTTGGTTGTTGATATGGGTGATTAGGCCATTGCATTGAGGGATAAAAGGTTGCATTATTCTCAAGGTTATGTAAGGAATTTTATATAAATTCATGCATTCTCTCTTTGTCTTGACCCAAGATATCAAGAAGACTTGCATTAGGAGATGAAGTATCATGAATATCATTATCAAAATTAGGGTCATTACCAAACACAACTTGAAACATCAACCAAGGATTTTAAGGACATCCAACCTTTACCAAAACACCTAGCCATAATGATATGAAATTTTGCAATGTGGTTTAGACTATTATGCAACAGGTGATTGAAAAACAGACAACGGATCCAAACATAGGTTCTTGAGAGTGTTATTTCATAGGAAATTGAGTTATGAACAAATAACATGATAGAGGTGCCTAGGGGAATCTGAGTCCTAAGTAGGGTGTTTGGAATTTCAAAGTTTGACTGTGTAAGTTGTTGTTAAAGGATTCTTAGTCTACTTGCAAACAATTTTAACAATAAGTATTTTTCCATAATTTGTTGATTTTATGCCAATGTGATACAAAATACAAGTGTGCAACAATATTGAAGATATTTTGACAAGTTTGAATGTAATTTCCAAATCTAAAATGCAATAATTGACTAATTCTAAGATGCCAAAATCTGAAAATGAAGAATTTGATGCAATTTTAAAACTAAACAATGCAACTTTTTCTCACTTTTGAACTATTTGAAAGATGCCTAAATACATGCAATTAAGAATTCCAAATCACATATTTGCAAGCACAAATAGACTGAAGGCACAAAGATAGAGATGTGTGAAAAAGTTTGTTGATGCAAGTGTAGGAGGACAGAGGTGCCCAAAGGCGTCTGAGTCCTTAATAGGGCTTTTGAAAAATGAAATTTTGAATGTTTAGTATATTGTCTAAAGGATATGTTTCTCTATGAAAATAGGTCTTCAAATGAATATGTTTCCAAAATTTCCACAATTTAAGACAATGTGACTCAAATGCAAGTATGCAATAATAAATGCCAATTTTGAATGCAATTGTGAATGTATATCTAACCTAAATAACTAAAATAAACCCTAATGCAACCTATGATGCAATATAAGATGCAATTTTTTTGATTTTTTTATGCTTTTATGATGCAAAAGTGAAACCCTAAATGAGAAATGCAAAGCAATTCAATGCAAAACCTAGATCTAGGGTTTGGAATACTTCAAATTTCATAAAGTATATGGTGTTAACAAGTCAAATTCACCAAAATGAATTAAAGAAAAAGAGGGAAATGTAAGGGTTTAAGGTATAGGACCTAAGGTTGATTCTACCTTTTTCTAGCGTTTCATTGATATGGAGATCAACAAGGTGTATAAATTGACTTTCATCCATGGAGGTGAGAAAATCAAACCTGGATCTCCATCTATTTGGAGGATTGGGTTAGAATTGATTTGCTATGATTAACCTAGTTAGACTATACGCCCTAATATGAAAATTGCAAGAAATTGATAACTGATAAACTGAAATAGTGAATTGCAAGCATATTTGGGAAGGGTAGGGGATTGCGAACCTATCCTAAAAAGTCGATGTTGGTTTGAATATAAATACTGATTTTCTTAGGGGCATATGGGTCCTTGTAGGGGTTTCCTACTCTATTTTTGCAATCCTCTAATGACAGATTTGAGACCTCTATTTCCAGTTGCAAAATTGTTAGAAAATTATCAAATAATTCTGTAGGTGATTTTTTGTGAGTTGACAAGGTGTAGGGTTTCAATTGCAATGATGAATGATTTTTCTTCAAGCTTCCTTTAATCCTCTCCAAACTTGAAAGTTGCAAATTCAAAGAGAAGGAAAGGTTTGTGCCATTTAGAGGCTTGTCTTAGTCAAAACCTGTGTTAGTGTTTCCACTTCCACAATGGTAATATCAATGATAAATGGATAAATGATAGGAAGGAATGATGAAATCACAAAGTATTGCAACTCACCACCCTTTAATGGCTTCCTTGAAAAATTGAAGTCATGCACATCACCTCGAGGTCTTGGATCTTGCTTGCTTGATTTGTTTGAATTTCTTGGAGACTTATAACAAGGGTTAGCCTTTACAGACAATGATGACATGAACACACAAACTCACATACGATTTGGCATTGAAACATAGAAAATAGGGGGCTATGAAAATGAATTAACAAGATGATGAACCACTATTTTTCTTAGGGATGTTTCACTCAATTATGAGGGCTAAAATGCATAAATAACAATACAAAATTAATAACTATTATAACAACAATGAGGGAAGTTTTAAGAGGCTGAAACAATGTGTACCTTGCTAAAAAGGTGTTGTTTTGAGGTCACTAAAGACTCATTCGCCCAAAGTGGTGAATGGGTCCCTATTAGGGTTTTTGAAAAATAACTTTTGGGTTCTATTCTTCAATGTTTGTACTTCTAGCTCTTAGGTGACTAGCTCCTGAAAGTCTAAAATAAATTCTATAGTTGTGTTTTCATGATCTTGTAATGTAGATGACAACTTTACAACTTTTCAACTTTGACAATTTTGCTTCAATCTTGTTCTCCACTTGATCTTCAACCTAAAAACCTACAATCACACATCAAAGAGGAGAAAAAATTGTTGATTGTTAGGAAATACGGGTTTTCCTTGGTCAAACCCCATTTAGGTAATTAAACCTTATGATGAAAAAATTAAACATGAAACATGAAATATGAACAATGATACCTTGAATGATGTCTTGCAATGTAAATCAACAATCTAACATGAAGTGGCCATGTAGAATGTAGATCTTGATCTTGAATTGGATGTGAAACAATGCTTGCAAATGGATCTTCAATACTACATCAACACACTAGCTCAAGAACATGCTTGATGAATAATGCCTTTGACATGATGATATGATCTCGAATTGCTGCAATAAAACCTTGATAGTCTACCCTTGAATGTCCTTAAAGTTCTCTTGAAATGATCTATAATGCTCTTGTGAATGTGCTCTAATGATAACTTGAACTTGCTAGGTAAAACTATGTGAATTAGCCTTGTATTTATACTAAATCTAAGATTTAACCCCAAAATTTAGATAATCCAAACCAACATCAGATCTAGGATTCAAAATCATTAAAATCCTACCACAAATAAGTCCAAAAAGGGGTGACCTGAGTAAGGAGGACCCATTTGCCCAAAGTGGTGAATCGGTCCTAGCACAATTCTCTAGGACCAAGCTTCGGGGAGATGAAATATCACTAAAAACCCATCACAAATATGTTAAAAGAAGAGTGTCCTAGGTAAGAAGAACCCATTCGCCCAAAGTGGCAAATGGGTCCTAGCACATTTTTCTAGGACACAAACCTTGCCAATTTAAATGTTATGCAATATTATTAATGAGTGTCGGGATAGATCCTTCGAAAAATGTAATTAATAAGGCTTGGATTTGAATTAAAGGGCCAATTAAGCTCTAATTAACCTCAATTAATTAATAAAGCCCTAGATTAGTGTGAAAGTGCAAGAAAATAGTTTACAACACCCTAAATAAGGCACACTTTAGTGAGAGTTTTCCCCCATGAAAAACTCACACTAAAGTAGACATTCAAGACACTTAAGTATGCAACAATAACAAAGATACATAATCATACCCTATCAAAGACCAAGAAAAATAAAGGAAAACAAAAGATCAAGCTTCAATATTCCAACGTGATGTGGAACACATCTAGGCTATTTGTCCATAACAAGGATCAAGCTTTGACAGTCCAATGCGATGTGGAACATATCTAAGCTATTTTTCTATAACATGTGTGCTCACTCTGGGGTAGTGGAACCTCAGGGTGTCCACTAGGTGAGTTATCCCAATGAGGTGGCAAGTGAGAGAGTCATATTAGCCTAAGAAAAATCATCAAAGTTAAAAAGTTGCAAAGTTGTCATCTACATTGCAAGATCACGAAAATGCAACTACATAATTTATTTCAAACTTTCAAGAGCTGGTCACCTGGGAGTTGGAAGTGCATACATTGAAGAAAAAAACCAAGAAGTTAGTTTTCATAAACCTTAGCAGGGACCCATTCTCCACTTTGGGCGAATGAGTCCTTAGTGACCTCAAAACAACACTTTTTTAGCAAGGTACACATTGTTTCAGCCTCTTAAAACTTCCCTCATTGTTTTTATAACAGTTGGGATTAATTTATGATTGTTATATATGCATTTTAGCCCTCGTAATTGAGTGAAACATCCCTAAGAAAAATAGTGGTTCATCATCTTGTTAATTTATTTTGATAGCCCCCTATTTTTCTATGTTTCATTTTGGTGAACCAAACTTATTGAGCATTGTAGTTTTATGATCTTGGAGTCTTTCTTATCATCCTAGGTTGTATCTTTCATTCATTTGCATTGAATTAGATCTCATTTAGGGTGTCCTACTTTGCATTCAAACTTGCATCTCATCTAGGGTTTTAGAATTGCATAGTTTTACATTCTTCAAATATGAAAAATACAAAAACAAATAAGTCATCTTGCATATCATTTAGATCACTTAAATTTGTATGTGAAAATCAAAACAAAATTGCATATTAAACTAATTTTTTCAATTAATCATTTTATCACCTTTTCAACTTGCATTTCATAGTACATTTGCAAAAATCTAAAACTAAAATCAGGAAAAACCATTTCAAAAACCCTAATCTAGGACCCATTCACCCCAAGTGGCGAATGAGTCCCTGATCATATCTGAAACTACATTTTCTGGAATATGAAATCTCTGTTTTATGCTTCTTTTTACTATTGTTACATTTATGTTTCAATTTTCTGATTTTTCGTTTCATTAAATTAATTAAATCTAGCTTAATTTGCTTTATTTAGTGCATTGCCAAAATCTAAAATTGCATTTAAACAACATTTCATTTTTAATTTATTGCATTGTGTAATAAGTAAATTGCATTGTTTAGAATTTGAAAATTGCATTTCATTCAAGGTCATTGCATTGCCTCTTTCCATTTTAGGTTTGCACACTAAATTTTGTAAAACTTGTATGAGCTTTACAACTTGGTGTCATATTAGCAATCATATTGTAAGACGTAGTTTGAGGCTCATGACATCTTGCGATATATCACTTGTCGTGGATGTTGGGGTTTTTTAACTCTCTTTCTGATAGTGTTGATAATCAACCCTCTATAGCTCATAGTTTGCATACTTCATTTCCCATTACTTCCACTAATGTGCATGATGTTCATCTCTCGCGAGAAGACATAAAAAGATTAGATGAAAACATAGAAAACTTACAAAACTTTATCCTTGTGGACACAGAAAAATTAACCCTTCTACTGTTTCTTGTTTTGTCCCTCCTTATGCTAATTTGGCTTGATTTCACCTTGATTTAATGTTGCAATGTGGCCCACACATTCACATTAGGTCTTGAATCTTTATGAATCATTAAGAATTTATGATGTCTTGTAAAGGTGTTGTGAAGTGTTGTGACACTTTTTCACACTTTTCTAGACTCTTCTTATTATAATTCACTTACATACCCTCTTTTTATCACTTACCAAGTCTTAGTTTAAAGTCTTGTAAAGTCTTGTAACAAACTTTCACGCTTTTCTAGACTTTTCATCAATAAATTCACCTTTCTTATGCTTTATTTGGCCCCTTTATGCACTTATAGGCCTTAATTAAGTGTATTTTTGAATATAAACCTAACAAACATCATTTAAGACAACTTAATTTTTGACACTCATTCACATGCCTTGAGTGGGACCCATTCACCACTAGGGGCGAATGAGTCCCTCTTGGCACAAAAATCAAAATAAATTCAAATTATTGGCGGGTTTTTATTCCTTAAGACCTAAGGTCAGCCTGTGATGTATTTTCAGAAAATTAGAGCATTTAATTGTGTATAAATACATGATTTTCTATTTATTTAAACCCCCATTCAACCCCATTCATTCTCCAATCAACATAATTCATTCATGCATCATAACATTCAAGCATTTTAGCATTTTCATCACTCAATCAAGCATTCAAGCATCTTGGAGCAACAAATCTTCAGACTTCAACATCAAGGATTTGGTGAGTTTATAACATTGCATGTTATTTTTTCATCATTCCTTTCTTTATTTCATTTCATTATCAAGGGTTTGATTACCAAATTGGGGTTTGACCAAGGCAAACCCCTATACTCTAACCCTTAACCCTTTTCCCCTCTTTGCATGTGTGTTTGTAGGCCTTGTAAGCAGATTTGTCAAAGAGAAAGGTGTCAAAAAGGTGTTACAAAGTCATCAAAGTCAACATAACCCTATTTGAATCTTGGAGGCCATTTTCCCATCAGATTTTCTAGGTTCAGATCTGGTAAGCTGTAAGGCAAAAAAGTGCAGACCAGGACCCATAGAGTTGACCTTTGACTTTTCAGAAATCTACAGGTGGACTAATTCACCATATGTGGTGAATGAGTCCCACTATCAGGCCTGAAAAAGTGTTTTACGAAGTTAGTGCTCTTGACATCCTAAAACCTATTCTAACAGATTTTACCAGAAACAAGACTAATTCGCCATCTGTGGCGAATGAGTCCCAGTGGGCTTCAACATTGATCTCTGCAGCATTCCAGAACCTTTCAACATCAACTTTTAGCCTCCAAGTGCACCTCATTCAGTTTCATTAAGTTTTGTTCTTGTTTTTTCATGTTTTTAGTTCATGTTTGCATACAACATTGTGTTTTCAAACAAGTTACATTTCTTAGGTTTACCATTAATAATCACCTTTCTTTTTCAGTTCATTACATTTAGATCATCTCATCTAGGAATATTTCATCCATATCACATTAATCTTTGAATGTTTACATTGTATTTTGACCCATCTTTCCCCTTTTAGGTGAAAAACCCTATAAGTGATAGAAAGACCCTTGGAAGCCAAAATATTTGTTTACAATCCTTATTGAAAGCATGGACATTAGTATGATTCCTAGTTTACAAAATTTAAGGAAAGTGCTTAAAACAGGAAACGGAACACAAATTGTCAATAGCCTTAGTTGCTTCCTCAATGAGAACTTAAACAAACAAGAGAATAATAACATCTTGATGCCTTGTTCAACTTTATCAATGCTAGACCTCGTAAGGGCTCAACTAAAAATCCTCTTGATATTTCTTTCTCACAAAATGACATACTTAAACATGCCCCTGATGGTCCTCTTTACATAGCTAGTTGAATTAATAATAAGCCTACTAATGGGATATTAATTGATCTGGTCTATGGAGAGAATGTGATCATTGAAGAATTCTTATTCATGCATGAACTTTATCAAGATACATATGATAAACCGAAAGCATGGATCAAGACGCATAATGGTTTCGCTTGTCCTACGATAGTCTTGATAAATCTCCCTTTAAAAGTTGGACCAAAAACATTAAATGTCTCATTCACCATCATCCCACAATTAGACCAATTTTGAGTGAAGTTAGGCTACCCATGGCTTCACTCCTTGAATTTCATCCCCTTGGTTGTGCATAAATGTTTAAATTTTCCATTTGGAAATGATATCTTTATTGTGCATCATAGTGGGTTTAATCCTGCGTCTTCCCGAGGGAACTTTTCATTAGATTTCTTTTGGCCCAAGCCTATGAAACCTATTAAACCTTGTGAGGACTTCTTTTTCAAATCATATCAAAAGTTGAAGGCAAAGTTCATAGCATAATTATCCCTTTGAAACATGCCTCAACCTATGACTAAACCACCTATCCTTGGTGAAACAATGATTGAACCGAAAGCCCTTCCAAATATCCAAGAGCAACCTATAACAAATCCTCCTGTAATTTCTTATAAGAGACTGCGACATAACCAAAACAATCTCGTTGTCCCTCCTAAAATCAAACAAGTTTACAAAGCTAAAGAGAAAGTGGTTGAACAACCTCCTATTGTTTCTTTTGTTCCTCCCAAGAGAAGAAACCTATGATTGACAAACCCACTCTTACACAAACACAAATTGAGAATAGATTAAAACAAAATCGAAGACCTAGAGAGCGTAGGTGTAGATGTGCTATTGCTCGTATGTTACAAACTAAAGAAGACAAGAAAAGCATGGAAAATCGAACCTAAACTTACCTGAAGAAATGCATGATGATTCTATACCTTTTCCACAATGTAAACAAGAATGTTCCATGGACATTATCATTCGACCTCCCATTGTGATTAATCTAGATGATGACATTGACATTACAAAGATTGATGAACAAGTGCATAACGAATTGAACACATTATTCTCCTCTTTTATGAGCTTAAATGACAAACCTTCTAAAAAGAGTGTTGAACTTGGTGCTTCCCCTACTTTTGCACTTATCATTGTCCCTTTGGCTAGTTGTCCGCCTTATGTTTATATAGACCGAGATTGGAATGCGGATGACCTACTATAGGTTGAATCACATGTGCCTTACTAGTCTTTTGTTTTGTTTTGTTTTTTCATGTTTCTTTATGTGATTGCATGTGCATAATGTGATCCCCCATGATGTTTCGTTTGATGTATCTCTCTCTTTTTGTGCATTCCTCTATATGTACCTACCTTCTTCCCTATGTTGTAAACCCTTTAACTTTTTCATTTGTCTTGTGTTTTCCTTTTGGGGATGATGCAAGGCATCGAGACATTTAGGTCTCTTCCATATTGACCCAAAAGCTTTCCTTTATCTTTTTCCTTTGTCTTGTGTTTTCCTTTTGGGGGTGATGCAAGGCATTGAGAAATTTAGGTCTCTTCCATGTTTACCTGAAGGATTTTTCTTTGTTTTCACTCTTTTTATGTCATTCTTCCAACACTATGAGTATTTGGGGAATGATGACAGTTCCAAGCTCTTAAAAAACATTGTAGCAAAAACATACTGACCTTGAATCGATAGAGGCCTTATGTATTTTTGGGGGCAAACCCTCCCTCCTTGTTCATGATGTGGCTTTATTTCAGAAACATATGAATTGGCATAAGGTTTTTTGAGGAAAGCTCTCATGTCTTAGGATAAAAAATTGGCTACTTTAAAGCAATTGCTCATAACAATGGTGTTAGCAACCGATTTAAAGTGGAGGCATACATTGATGACATCTTTGGAAATTTTACATATTTCTTTTTTCTTGTGACATGACCTTTTCTTGGTGGTGTCATTGGGTTTGATGTCCTCCAAGAGTGCAATATTTCTAATAATACAATTTCCCTTAGTGGCATGATGCGAATGAGGCATCCCATAAGTGGCAATCTGATATTCTTGACTTGTCCTCTCTTGGAGACATTAGGCACGATGTTCCATAAGAAGAAAACCTTGCACAAACGAAGCAAAATCCCCTTTAACAAAAACCTATAGACAACATTTAAAATCATTCATAAAAGCATAGCATTGCGGTGCCCTATCGAAGTTGTCAAGAGGATAGTTTCGGTATGGTATGGAATCTTGTTTTCCACTTGATCTTCAACCTAAAAACCTGCAATCACACATCAACGAGGAGAAAAAATTTCTGATTGTTAAGGAATAGGGGTTTTCCTTGGTCAAACTCCTTTTAGGTAATTAAACCTTATGATGAAACAATGGAACATGAACAATGATAACTTGGAAGATGTCTTGCAATGGTAATCAACAATCTAACATGAAGTGGCCATGTAGAATGTAGATCTTGATCTTGAATTGGATGTGAAACAATGCTTGAAAATGGATCTTCAATACTACATCAACACACTAGCTCAACAACATGCTTGATGCACTATGCCTTTGACATGATGATATGATCTCGAATTGCTGCAATAAAACCTTGATAATCTACCCTTGAATGTCCTTAAAGTGCTCTTAAAAATGCTCTATAATGCTCTTGTGAATGTGCTCTAATGATAAATTGAACTTGCTAGGTAAAACTATGTGAATTAGCCTTGTATTTATACTAAGTCTAAGGTTTAACCCTAAAATTCAAATAATCCAAGCCGACATTAGATCTAGGATTGAAAATCATTAAAATATCACCACAAATAAGTCCAAAAGGTGTGTCCTAAGTAAGGAGGACCCATTCGCCCAAAGTGGTGAATCAGTCCTAGCATAATTTTTTAGGACCAAGCTTCGGGGAGATGAAATATCACTAAAATCCCATCACAATTATGTTAAAAAAAGGGTTTCCTAGGTAAGGAGGACCCATTCCCCAAATTGGCGAATGGGTCCTAGCATAGTTTTCTAGGACTCAAACCTTGCCAATTTAAATGTTATACAATATTATTAATGAGTGTTAGGATAGATCCTTTGAAAAATGTAATTAATAAGGCTTGGATTTGAATTAAAGGGCCAATTAAGCTCTAATTAACCTCAATTAATTAATAAATCCCTAGATTAGTGTGCAAGTGTAAGAAAGCACTTTACAACACCCTAAATAAGGCACAATTAAGTACATTTGATCATTAATTGTTAATTCCCAAACTAAGTGTGAAAAAGGGCTAATTTTTTTACACCACAAACATGATGTTTGGATCTTGAATTACTGCAATGAATCATTGAAATGCTACTCTTGACTTTCTCTTGAATGCTCTTGATAATAATTTCTCCTAATGAATGCTTGTTAATAAGTGTTAGATTTCAAATGATGTAATAACTAGGTATTTATATGTAATTATGCTAATTTCCCAAAAAAATCCTAAAAGCTGACATTTACAATTTGAAATTTAAAATGCTGACACCAACATATCCAAAATTGGCTCTCGACAAAGTAGGAGGACCCAAACGCCCAAGGGGAAATATTAATGATATCATTAATTATTATGTTAATGAAGGTATGATTTTATGCAATAATAATATTAGTAATATTAAAATAATAAAGTTGGCATCAAGGAATGTATTAATAACAATATTGTCGCAATAAATAGTTAATAATATTAGAATTATTTGATGGTTTAATATTAATAGTAGAGGAAAAATCAATGGTAATGATAATAATAATAATTATTAATGTGATTATTAATAAGAAAGGAAAGGTTAAACTAAAAAATGGTATGTGGGAATGGTGGTCTACAATGGTCAATTGCAGGGCGTAGGAAAGATCGTGGTAAGAATGGCAGAGGAGAGCCTAATCAGGAGAACATCGAGGATATCTAGTGTCTAGAAAATTGGGAGAGGCCATGTAGAAATAATCGTCAGATTTCAGATGAGGTGGGAAAAGCTATTGATGTTTGTGGGCAGTGTTGGAGTGCTCCCAAGTCCAGGGGGTGCAATGCTAGAGGCGCTTATAGGAATGAATAATTTAGAAGACCTCGTCAACAAGACAGGGGTCATAATGGGTTCGGTGGTCATATAAGGGCTGAGGATCAGGATGGCTGGGGATGAAACTCTAATTGTTGCCCAGACAACATCAAGAAAGTTTGGCAACAAAAGCAACCACATATGGAATGGGAGGAGGCGAGGGAAGATTCTAAGTCAGGAAAGACTCATGTTCTTACTCATTCAAAGGGAAAAGCGATTCCGGGTGGTAGGGTTTCTTTGGCAGTCAGCTCGGTTAAGCTCCAAGAGGAGGTTCTAAGACTAGAGAACCTAGGGATGATTGTGAAATGGTGGAAGGAGCGTTGGGGCTCAGAGATTCAGTTCAAGATTCTCCAAAATGGTTTTTTTTGTTATTGTATGCCCAACTAGAAAGCTGAGGGATGAAATAGTGGATAGTGTTTGGGTCCTTGATGGTTGTGGTTTCTACTTGTGTCAGTGGGTTGTGGGCTTCAACCCCTTAAGTCATGAAATGGAAACAATGCAAGACTGGTATAGATTATCTAACCTTTCGATGAAATATTGGGAGCCCAGTATCTTGGAGGAGATTGGGAACCGATTGGGAACCTTTGTTTGTGTCAAAGAGTGCAAAGATGTAAAGGAAGCATCAACATATGTCAAGGTGTGAGTAGAAAACAATCCAGTGAGGCATATCTGAGATGAAATCGAGTTGATTTCTAAGGACAAAAGTTGGATTCAAAAGCTAAGTGTAGATTCCTTTACCAACCATTCGCTTGTGCGTCCCTTGGTATGTAGAACCTTTCATTAGAAAGCAGGTAAAGCAAGGGAGGCTAAGGCCTCATCATCGCATGTGGCATCGGTGGCCAAAACCCAAAGTCTATTAGAGCCAAAAGTTCACGAGGAGGATAAAAGGGCGGAACTAGTGGTTATTAGGAGCCCTCTTTTGTCAAATCCTAATATGGGAGGAGAAATTCAAGCTCTTCATCTAGGGGTTGTGGATCTAAATACCCATCCCCATGAGGTGGATACCATGCAAGATGTGGTGGGTATGGAAGTGGGCGAGGATCAAGAAATTGAAAAGAATATGGCTTTGAATGTCAAGATTTTAAAAGTTTTGGAAATTTTGGAAGAAGACTGTCAAAATGTGGAGTTGAACTCCTTGATAGAGGTCGGCAAAGAATTGGTTGAATTGGATGAAGCAACAAAGAACAGTTCATGGGATCATGAGGATAGGGAAATAGCGAAAGATGATTTCTTAGCACATGAGACTGTTGGAGTGGCAGATGATCTTGAAGGCTTGGGTTCTCAATCAGGGAAAAAGAGGAAATCAATTTCAAGGTTGGAATCGGCTAGAACCAAGTTGAGAATTTGTCAAAATGACTTGTTTAAGTCTACTTCGGGTTGTGGTGAGAATAAAAAATGGGGAAGAATATCAAATCAAGAGAAGCAAAAATGGGATGAAGAAGCAAATGGTCAAAAGAAGATTGAATTCACAATGAAAATAGGGGAGAGTGAGACTCTTCCCGAAAAACAATGAGGCTCCTTACATGGAATGTTAGGGGCCTCAATGCCCCTAACAAGTGGATCCTTATTAGGCTCCACAATGATGCTTGCCAGGCAGATTTAGTCCTTATGCAAGAGACAAAACTTGGAGACTAGGATTTGACAAAGTTCAGCAAAAAAATGAAGCTTTGGAAATGGTTTGGCATTGGGGTAGATGGTGCTTCGAGCAGTTTTCTAACCATTTGGAGGCCTCAAACAGTCTTATTGAAATTTGTCGAAACCAGTCGACATTGGATTGCTTTTTGGGTAAGAAGTTTAGTTTCAAACCTTCATTTTATGCGTGTTAATGTCTATGGACCCTCTTCTTGTATGCAGAAAAGACAAGTGTGGCAAGAGCTAGATCAAATTCTCAATAGTACAGGGGTAGAGTTTTGGTTTTTGGGGGGCGATTTCAATGCCATTTTAGGGTTAGTGGATAAAAAGGGGGAGTTAGCAGAGTCCTTCAATCCCAAAAAGATTTTCAACACTTTGTGGAGAGAAATTCACTGGTGGAAATGCAAACTGGAAACGAGAGCTTTACCTGGACCAACAAAAGGAAAGACTTTTGTACTATAGAAAAAAAGCTTGACAAATTTTTCTTTAGAGGGAATTTGGGTGCCTTCCCTTTTACCATAGATAGCAAAATCAATCCAGGGGCCGATTTAGATCATTTTCCAGTCCAATTGGTTATTGAAGGAGAAAAGGGGCTAGTTCGTTGCCCCTTTACGTTGGAGTTAATGTAGTTCAAGGACTAAAAAATTCTAGATATGATCAAACATTGGTGGTTAGAATGTAAACCAGGTGGCTTGAAGATGTTCAATATTGTGGCTAAATTGAAGTTTGTTAAGTAGCAACTTAGGCAGTGGAATAAAGATTGTTTAAAATATATCTTCGAGGAAAGAGCCAAGACTAAGGCTGAATTGGGAAATCTTGTTGAGGTTATTATTAATCAAGGCATGGATAATGAAAGTTTTGAATAAGAAAAGGCTTTGACATCGAAATTGAATGATTTGTTGGCTAAGGAGGAATTGTTTTGGAGGCAGAAATCGAGGGAGGTTTGGCTTAAGGTGGGTGACATGAATACAAAATATTTCCATAATTCCATAAAGGTTCATTGGGAAATTAACAGGATTGCTAGTATCAAGGCACCTGATGGTCATTTGCTGGAGGATTCTCAAGAAATCAAAGATTATGCTCTTGGGTATTTTAGCAATCTTCTCAATGATTGGGAGGGATCTAATTTGGGAGCCTAGAATGAAATTATGAGGAATATTCCTACTTTGGTTTCTTGTTCACAAATGGAGGCATTGAATGCCTAGTTCACGAAAGAGGAAATAAAAGCAACTGCATTTGGTTTAAATCTAGAGAATGCTCTTAGGCCTGACATTTTTCCAGTGTTCTTCTTTCAGAAATGTTGGGATTTTGTGGGTTTGGAATTTATAGAGGCAATCAAGGATACAAGGAACACAAGAAAGATCTTAAGGGAGATAAATAACACTTTTATAGCACTTATTCCAAAAAAGGAAAAGTTGGAGTCCTGGGATAAATTTTTCCCCATCTCTCTATGCAACATGTTTTATAAAATTTTAGCAAAGGTTGTTGCAAATCATCTCAAGAAACTTCTTCCAGTCATCATTTTTGAGGAGCAAATAGGGTTTGTGCTTGGGAGGTCAATCCTAGATGATGTAATAATAGCACCAGAAGTCATTCACTCTATTCAGAAAATAAAAAAACCAGCTATGTTGCTAAAGCTGGATATAAAGAAATCCTATGACCATGTAAATTGGCATTTTTGTTTAAGGTTTTGGAGGCTTTCAAGTTTCACAAAGATTGGCTTGATTGCTTGTTTGGCTGGGTGGCTAGTCCACGGTATTCAGTTCTTTTGAATGGCTCTCGAGAAGGATTTTTTCCAGTGTCGAGGGGTTTAAGACAGGGAGACCCACTCTCCCCATTCCTTTTCATAATTATAGCTGAAGCTTTGGGTTGGTGGTTAGATAAGGCAAGATGCTCAGGTTGGATTGAGGGTCTTTAGGTAACTAGCAGCTTTCCATCTGTTACCAACAATTTGCTGATGACATGATGTTGTTTGGGTTTGCTTCACTTAGAGAAGCCAGGAGGTTAAAATGTATTCTGGATAAGTATTCTATAGCTTCTAGTCAGGAGTTGAATCTTGCTAAGTCATAAGCCTTTTTCTTTAACATTAGCAGTGTGCTGGAAAATCAAATTTTAAGGTGTCTGGGTTTCAGAAAAGGTGCGTTGCCTTGAAAATATTTAGATCTCCCATTGGAAAAAGGGATTTAGCATGGAAGCACTTGGAGTTATTTGTTAGAGAAAGTAAAAGAAAAACTCTCTACATGGAAAAGTTAGTGGCTTTCTTGGGCAGGAAGATTAACAATGTTAAAATTAGTCATTGCAACCCTTCCCATTTACATGATTTCATGCCTTCAACTATTGGTAGGAGCTATAAAATCTATCAATAGATCAATGAAAGACTTCTTTTGGAATAGAAGTGGGGATCAAAAAAAGTTTCCTTTGATCAAATGGCGGAAAGTGTGAGAATGTAGAGAAGAGGATGATGCGGGATTGAAAAATATGTTGCTATAAAACGAGGCACTTGGGGCAAAGCTGGCCTGGACTATTCACTCTTTTCCGGAGTTAAAGTGGGTCAAAATTGTTAGAGCCAAATATCTAGATAATGAAGAAAACTGCTTTTTGAAGGCTAAATCTCTTCCAAATGGCTCTTGCATTTGGAACTTCATTAAGAGTTCTAGAGATCTCATTTTGGATTACTTAACTTGGGAGGTCAAGGGTGGTGATGAGGCCCTTTTTTGGGAAGATTCATGGGAAGGCTTTCCCATTCTTGTAGATGACCCTTCTCTTGCTCAGGTAAAAGAAAAGGCTAAACTGGTCTGGGGTGTTAAAGATCAGGACTACTTTGATGTTTAGTTTGGCTTTCAGGATGGTTACCATCATTGGAAGTCACCTAGCTAGTTGGATTTGGAGGATCAAGAAGTAGAAGTCTTTGAGAGGATTTTAAAGGGGCAAAAAATTTGGAAGAGGGAGGGCAGGGACATAATTCATTGGAACTTGTCGGTCATGGGGGAATATTTGACGAAGATTGGTTATGCAATTCTAGCCTCATCAGAACAGGTTGAATTGAAACTCTCAATTAAATTATGCTGGAATAAGGTTTGCCTCCCCAAGACTAGTATTCTTACATGGCTGGTGGCTCAGGATAGGATTTTGACAAGGGACAGATTTGCAAAGCTAGGTTTTCAAGGCCCCTCAAGGTGTCCATTGTGCAGGTGCGATGAGGAAACAATGGATCATCTTCTTCTCAATTGCTAGTTCACACAGGTCATTTGGGATTAGTTATGCTCCAAATTGTAGTGGAAAACTGCCTTTCCAAAAAAAAAAATTGTATGGTTGAATTATTGGCCTGTACCTCTGAGGAACTCTTTGTTTGGTGACCTATGGTTGACGTGTCCCTCGATAGTTCTATGGGAAGTTTGGAAAGAGAGGAATAGGAGGATTTTTTCAGGAAAAGGAAATGTCAATTCCTAGACTACAGTGCAAAATTGAGGCATGTATAGTGAAGTGCTTTAACGCAAGGTTTGAAGGGATGAACCTCAAAGAGAGGAATTTCATGGCATGGGATTCTTTCATAATGAGGAACTAGTTTGGTATCAAGGTTCCTACATTTGTGGGAGAAGGTGGTGCAACAACGACTAAAGAGCGCAACAAAGTGGTATGGAGCCCTCTTGACCCAGGATGGGTCAAATTGAATTTCGATGGAGCTTCAAAGGGTAACCCCAGACCCTCTGGTGCAAGATGTATAGTGAGGGATAGTAATGGGGAGGTGCTAGGGTTGTTGGTGGAAACTCTTCTAGAAGGGTCAAACAATGCAGTAGAGTTTCAAGCCTTACTCTTGGGATTAAATATTTGCAGAGAACTAAAAGCCAACAAGATAGTAATTGAAGGGGACTCCACTTTAGTCATCAATGCCTTGTGAACAAGGAAAATTTTAAAATAGAAGTTGGGGGAGAAGATTGAGGTGGTCTTGGGATGGATTGATGGCTTCAAACAAGTAATGTTCAATCATATTTTGAGGGAAGGGAATATGAAAGCTGATCATTTGTCTAATTTGGGTGTGGACGACCTAGATAGAAAAGTGATTAACAAGATTTTAGTGTAAAGTTTGTGGGTGGCTGGGTGGGTGACCCTCCACTTCGACAGAGGGATATTGGAAGAGTTTGACATGGCTCATACATGGGGTCTAGTGGCTGAGTCAAATGATGTCGACAAGAGAGGATGAAGTTGAGTTGATAGATGGTGTATGCATCAGTGTACTTTGTATACGGTGAGTACATGCAATGAAGTTAGCTTGCAGAGTGTTCTCATTTCTAGGCATGTCTTGTGCTAAAGGATGGCAGTGTAGGATGATTGATCGTGCAAGGATAGATTGCCTTGCATATTAATTATTCTTAGCTCGTGCAAAGTGATTTGGGCTTAGTTGTCATATATGGTGGGTTGGTAGAGTGCAATTTGCAGAGTTTATGTAGTAAAAGTGGGTTGTGGGTTGTGGGTTGTTTGGTTGCATTTGGCTTCTAGAGTCTTTCAAAGATGGCTTCGTCTGGACGCTCCAAATTCATAATTTGAGATGCAATGGAGGGGTTGGAGTTGTTCGGTGCAGACAATCCTATTTCCTTGTAGGCGGTAGAGAGATAAGTCACATTTAGAGAAATAATTGATCAGCAGCTCAAGCGTGTTTTGCTTGAAAAAGATCTTCTAGTCATGGCTACGGTGAAAATGGTCTTAGGAAAAGGCCATCTTGACAGGAAGGAGTATGTGAGGGATAACACTTACATATCCTCACACTTCTTAGCCTCATTGTTGGATATTGACATACCCAAGGTGAAGGCCAAGGTAATGTTGGAGCACCTATTTCGTGAGGACTTGGTGGGCGGTTTAAAGGAGACTTTGAAAGTTGCAATAGTAGGCAAAGGGATTCCGCATCCAACGGACTTGGAGCTGCTCTAGAAAACGGACGAGGCAATTAAATTCTTCCCTTTCCTTCTAGATTTGAAAGGGACGGAGCTCATGAGGCATAGGATGATTTCGGCCATGGCGGTGGAATTTCTACAAAAGTAGTTAGGGTTGTTGGTGGCAGATGGTTTGGATTGGGTGGTGGAGTTCGACTCCTTCGCAAAATTAAATGGGTTTATGTGAAAAGTTTCCTTTTTTGGTTTGTATAAATTTTGTTCGTTGTGGCTGGGATGCTAGTTTATGAGTCTTCTGTTGTTGGCTTGGACTCAACCATTTTTGATAAAATTATGCTTCCATATTATTCTGGTAGTAGTGGTTTATGGTAGTTTTTTGGACTTTGATCAGTTGGTGGTCTTTCCTGTTACAACAGATGTTTGTATGGTTCATCTTTAATTTTAATATAATATATCAAACTCTTACATATCAAAAAAAATAATAATAAAGGAAAGGTTAATATTAGTATCAATAGTATCAATAGCAAATAAAACAATATTGACATTGGAAAATATAGAAGTTTTGGTAACATGTCTAGGCATGCAATATGGACCCCGGTAGCATAAATACAATGTTAAACATGAAGGTTAAATAAGATAAAAAGGGAAACTACAATCAAGTGTTCCCAATATGCAATATTAAATTAAGCATCATTACTATAAATAGGTCAAGGAGGGGTTAGTATATAAAGGTAATTAGTAATTCGATTAAATTACAAATAGTAAGAACCTTAATAATAAGGTGATTGAAAGGGACATTAACCTTGTACATAATAACCTTGTCGTATTGGTATTATTATATTCATTCATGAGGAAGTTAAGGAGATTGACAAATAGATACAATTGTTAATATTATAGATCGATCAATAGCATTAAGAGTAAAATTGGTAGACTCTTGCCCTCATGTGTAAAAGGCTGATGGTGAATGATGTTATGCATTTTATAAATTTTTTTTGGTTGTGTTATTGTCCTAGATGTAAAATACAAGGCATGACATCAATGCCCTTAGAAGCATAAAATTATTTGAACCTATGGTTGGAATATTCCACTCCATTATTTATACATGAAATTTTGATGGACTTCCTAGATCATTTCTATATAAATTCTTTGAAGTTTAAAAATTAATCAAATAATTTAGAATTCTATTTGAGAAAATACACAAATATGTAATTGGAAATATCATCAATAAAAGTCAAAACATATTAATCTCTACTAAAAATGGATGTAGAAATGAAACATCCAAGTGATTATGTACTAACTATATTTGTGAGGTTCTCTAAGATTTTTATTTGTCAAAATTATCCTTTGGTTACTTTCCAAGAATACATACCTAACAAACAATGTTAGAAAAATGAATTGTAGGAAAGCTTGATACCATGCCATGTTGATTGAGCTAATGAAAATAATAGTAGTTCAAATGACCAAATCATTAATGCCACAACTTTCTCAATTCATTTGAATGAGTAAGAAAATTCATCAAAGGAGAGTCAATAAAAGAATAAGAAAAGTGATAGAGACTATATTGATTATTTTATTTTCCTATGGTAATTGTAGACCTACATAAAAGAATAAGAAAAGTGATAGAGACTATATTGATTATTTTATTTTCCTATGGTAATTGTAGACCTACTATGTAGTTCATTAATGACCATTATGTTTGAAACTTGAATTCAAATTGCTTGCCAAAATATATATGGGTGATCTAGTACATAGATACGATATTAGTTGATAAGGAAAGAACATATAGAGAATATCATGAAGTTTTCTATTGTTCTCAATTGACCCTTCCTTAAGAACCCCTAAGAGAGTCATTAACCACAAATATATTAGGCAGAAAGCATGACTCTAAAGTTGACCAAATTTCATGTGAATTATCCATGTGGTGAAAGAACCCATGTAAATAACTGAAGTGTTAAGTCATGAAGCTACTACAACAAGGTATTTTCCCTCTCCTTTACCCTTACTAGAATTCATGGCTTTTGAGGATTCTCCCATTGAATCATGCTCAATTGAATTTGGCACCTCAATTTTCTTTTCAATAAAATGAGTGAGATGAACTATCTCATTTTTTAGGCATTTATTCTCATCATAACCAAATTTATTATAAAAAATTCTTAACCTTTTCCTTCTTATATTTTTCATCTTTTGAGGAAGAGGTTTCAAAAGCTACATTGGAGGCAACTAGTTTCAAATCTTGTTTCTTTTCACCTCGGTTCTTTTTTTTTTTTGCCTAAACCTTTTGATTTTATTTTTTTTGGATGATTAGAGTGTTTAGGTAGGTATATAAAGGTTAGAAGGGGGATCCATTAGGGGAGGGTAAGAGAGGGTTTATCATAAATGCAAGGTGTTCAAAAAGATTTTAGTCAACTTTAATGTTCACATATTTAAAGGAAATAAAAAATAAAATGATATATATGGAATAGAGTTCATTAGATATCCATGGGGTAAAGGGTCACTAAGAAAAGAGGTATAAGATGGTTGAAAGGATTAAGTTATAGAAACAAGAGGTAAAATTCTTAATTATTTTATGAGATTATTATTTAGATTATGATTTAAGTGAGGGTGATTTGAGGGGTAAAAATATACTAAAAATGAGAGATAAAGGACATGGAAAACATAAGATTTAAGGAGTATGTGGAACTAAGGGTAAGGTAAAAAACTAGTCTAAGAAATTATTAGTTAATTTAGTTAGGGAGAATTTGGCCAAGACATAGTCATCATAGATTTAGCTCAATAATATTTAGGGTTTAGGTTTTAGGATATAGGGTTTCTAGGGTAAATAGGGTTTAGGGTTTATGGTATTAGCTCTAGGAGTAGGGAACATATTGGTTTTAGTAGAGGCCCTAGGAATGGTGAAGGGATCCACAACAAAAATAAATGAATATAATACAACTTGAATTGAAAAAAATTACTTCAATTAAAAATAATTTGATCTTATTTTTCTTGATCTTATAGAAGATAATTTAATTGAAAAAATTACATGATTTATAAAATACATACCTTCTCTTTGATTATAATATCTTTACATCCATTCTTCACATCTCTTTTGTTGAATATGACCATCTATTATTATTTTTCCTTGTCCTTTTATTTCCCATGACCTTTGAAAAATATCACTTGATAATTCCTTTGCCATTTTTTTTTGTTATGCAATGTCTCCCAAAATTGTAAATAGAAAATTTTCAATTCCTCATTCCAAATGTAAATCATTGACAAAAAATCAAAATAAAATAATGATTTTTTTTTTTTGATATAAAAAACACAAAAAATAACTTCATATATATATGCAATTTGCATAAACATTTAATTGAGAGTATTCAACTAAAAATAGCCTTCATTTGAGGGTTGGTAGCTATTTTTTAAAATATTATTTTATTAACGAACTTTTGTTTGAAGGTCCTTTGTCGTGAATATTTAATGTTATTTTGTCCACTTGAAGGTACCTTCATTCATAGGCACCTTCAGATGAAGGAAAAACCTTTGATTGAAGGTACTCTCATTTGAAGGACCTTCAAATGCAGGTCCACTTTCAATGCTTTCTTTGAATTTTCCTCAGAAATTTTCAAACTTAGGTTGGACGTTCAAATGGAATTAACTTGACACGATGATTTGCAAGATCATAGTCCTCGAAACAAGCTTTCCAACAAGTATAGTTTTTTTAATATATTTCTACTCTATTATATATTTATTTTCTATGTTTTACTCAACATAGATTTTCATAGAACATCAAGTTCTTTGTTATACACGTGGAAAAATAGTAAAATACTAAAAAATATATATGCACTAGGTATTGATGTCCTTATTTCAATTGGAGTCCTTTAGCCTTCAATAAAAAAATAACAGATACTTTTGCAAGAGAGAGCTAAGGGAGAAAAAATATTATTTTTCCAAGAGGGAATGAGAGTCTTGTAGGGTCGAATACATGGGTGTGAAGCATTATATTTCCAATTGAGAGTTACAGTAGGTTGCAATAGACAGTTGATTGGGAAACTAACAATTCACAATAATAAATTAGGACGTGAGACATCACACAAATGTTTGTGCATCTCACTCGCATCCGAGGACTCTTTTATAGAATTTGTCATGTGTTCCCAGAATAGAGGTAATAATGATATTAATATAGAAACCAAAAAATAGACAAACCTCGGTAAAGGGGAAGTAGGCCAAGGTTCAAGCTAAAATAAACCTAGAACATGCTACAAGAGTGGAAACTAAAGCAAGTTCAAAATACAGTGTGAAATTGAAAGGGTACACAATATATTCCTACATTATAGATTGTTGCAACACTTATCATATAAATTATTCCCAACAAACCATGATTTATTTTATCAAGCTTAAATATTAATTCAATTAGACCATAGTCAATATATGTTGGCTACATAACCCAAGGAGTAGGGAAAACACTCCTTATAATTATATATTAAAGGAAGGCCTTTTATGATTTTAATATTTGTAAGACTGATTATTTACTTCAACAACTAGGCCTAGTTTCCACGCCACTCAGATCACTCAAAATATAACAATCAATGTGGAATCCCTACTAGAGAATTTCACCAAAGCCAAACTTTCAACTAAAATATCCTAATAAGCCACCCTTGTAAGCACAAGTTGGAATTTGAACCATAAGTGTTAGATAGGTAAAATTCAATTTAAATGAATTGGTAGTGTTATAGTTCATGTATAGTTAGATTAATGAACTGCAATGTAATGATAAATTGAACTAGGGTAAACACCTATGATGGAGTACATAGTATAAGATGATAGAGAAATCCCACCCCACCAAAATCCAATGACATAAAATCACCAAAACATGTCAAAAAGGTGCATAAACATGTAATGTAGAATCCAAAACTTAAAACTTGATTGTTTGGAAGCCTAAACATTACAGTTAAAAAAAAGAGAAAAAAATAAAGCCATCTCCAAAATTAAAAACAAGTTTGTTACATCAAAAAAACTATTGAATAAAAGTAACAACTTGTAGAAGCTCTTAAAACCATCCATTGTAGAAAACTAGAATGAAAAAACATGAAAATGGAAATGTTTTAAGATAAAATAAAGATTAGAGATTCCTAAAGCACATAAATTCAATTTGATAAACCTTATGATACAAATAGAAACATAAAAATAAAATGAAGAAAAATATATGAAAAACAATATAGAACTTATTTAGGATCAATGTTCAATTTCCTTGTGTGCCTCATGATGTCTTTTACAATCAATTTGACATAGCAACAAAGGCTTCCTGTGCTTCACGGTGCCAATTTTGATGATGTCTAACAACCACCCCTCTTTTTAATTCTTCTTTTTTCTTAACCCCTCCTTTATCTTATTTTGTAAGTGGTGAGTGATAAAAGAAACTTGAAATCCCAGTGTCAAACTTAAAAATTGAGAAAAGTACAATATGGTAAACATGGTTATAGCCTTCCACTATGATTTGTGAACACATGATTATTTGGAATGCTATCATGTGATTTTGCTACTTTCATTTAATTGAAGTTCATTTGTCTTCAAAATTGAGAGTAACTTATCTTCAAAATTCTTGCACCTAGTAAAACTTTGAGATTATAATTTGAAAGACACAAAGTAATAGATTCCATGATTAAAGGTGACAATAAAGTCAAATGAGGAAGCATTAGCCATTTAGTATAAAGTTCAATAGTTAAATCAAGACAACATAAATTGTGAAATATAAAAAAAAACTAGTTCTATTATGCAAGTTTTGAGAGGAATAACAAATGAAAGAATTATATCATAATTGTTGAAGGGAAAATAAATATTTGTTTTATACATTTGTTATTTAAAACATAATTCTTGTAGAGATCCATGAACAATAAAATCAAAATGATCATAGCAACTACAAATTAAAATGATGACAAAAATAAATAAATTCAATAGTACTAATAAATGAGATTGTTGTTTATTACTCACTAAATATATATAATACAAATTGTATACAACACCAATACAATAAACCACTATCATTATAGATTTATTAACTATGTCGTCAAGTTTCTTATTGTACATATACCATATCTAACAAATTGAATTTTTAGTTAATGGAAATTTAAGAAAATAGTTGATGTGGAGCCCAAAAACAATAGACTAAAATGAACAACCAATAATATTTAAGAGACATGATACTTACATCATTTTAAATAATTTATTTTAATAAATAACATAATCTTTTATTTCATAATATAAAAATAATAGTATTTTTTAATGTAATGTAATAAAAATAATAATTAAATATTTGATTGAAGATCTGAATTGAAATATAACGTCTTTCATAACTACAAATGCATCAATATGCACCTTTGATTGTGTTTAATAACTAGCACTTGCACCTAAAGGAGGTTCAAGGATTATGGCGCTAGAAAACTATATGCATGTTAACATGTTAGAGACCATGTATTTGTGCATGGGTGTGTACCGATGCCATGTGCTACAATTTCTATTTGTATGTGGCTGGATTAAACAATTAATAATAAGTGATAAATAATGGAATGAAATAAACTTAGACAAATCTAGATTTTTTCCTTAAAGAAATTAAGTATTATTTGATTTTGAATTGTTTGCATACATATTTAAAACATAAAGCAATGTAAATGAAAAAAGAAGGTTTCCATCAAATTGACAAAAAAACATTGCAAATGGAAATAGAATGTTCTCATTTAGTTGAAAAATCAATATTTATCTCGCTTTTACATGATAAGTGAGATTTTGGAAGATGGTTTACCATTAAACGACAACTAAAACTTGTTATCTGATGACTCAAAATGGTTTATAGGTCTAAAACTTGGTTTCAGGCTGAAATCTCACACTATATGTGATCTAACGACTAATTAATTGACGTGAAACTTATTTCAGGCTCAAATCTTACACACTGTGCAGACTCAACATGGCTAGCCAGACATGTGATCCCAAAATTAAATTTTAATTAAATAATAAATCAATAAAATATGTATGTATATTTTATGTGTAAATAGACAGTATGATAGGCCTAACTACAATAGCTATGGCGCCCATGTGGGGAGCAATGAAAACTTTTACCAAGTTTAATAAAAAGGACATATACATTTTGTGCCGTACAAAAGGAGAAGAGAAGAGCACGTGAAGTAACGGGAAAAGTTCTGGAAAGGTAACAAAGAAAGCCCCAAAAACATGATAGGTACGTCAGAAATGAACCGCCTAAATCGGCGCAAATTCCCTGCAAAAGTATTGTACGGAACGGTTTACGTGCACTCCAAAGCCGTAGGAATTACACGCTTAGAAATTTGCGCTAGTTTAGTGAACGCCTTGTTTAAGCTTCTCTCCACAGAGACAAAACTGTAAGGCTGCACAAGCCCAGGTACTCTTGGGTACTTCAGCTATTTAATCCAGCCAGAAAACAATTTTTAAAAGCTGTACAGATACCCAATCAGATAAGAACAAAGAGGACTGATTGATACGTAACACTGTTTAAAGCCAATCCTAGATGATTGGATCTTTCTGGTTTGTCTGGTTTCAATGGAAGCTTTCATAAGAAAAGAGAAGAGGGTTGTAAAAGTTTTTAAAGTAAATATGTGAGCATCAGGCAGTAAATTCACCTTCAGTAATTCATCGTTGGAAAATTCACCGTCGATGATTCATCACAGGAATATCCATCATCATGACATATTCACTTTGAAGAAAATTCACCACCAGCAATTCACCCCCACAGAAAATTTTCCCACAGTGAAAACACAACAAATTTTCCGAAGGTGAATCCGAAGGTTCCCACGGTGAAAACACAACAAATTTTCCGAAGGTGAATCCGAAGGTGAATTGCTGGCGGTGAATTTTCGTAGAGTCAAATACGTGTAAATATAATTAGCCAATAGGCTACATATAGTGTGAGATTTGAGTTTGAAACAAATCTCACGCATGCAAACCACTATTGAGTCATCGTCGGAAAACGAGTTTTAGTTGTTGATTAATGGAAACGAACTGCCAGCGTCCAAAATCTCACCTATCACCTAAAAGTCATAAATATTGACTCCAAAATCTCACCTATCATCTAAAAGTCATAAATATTGAATTTCCAACTAGATGAGAACATTGTATTTCCATTTACAATGTTTTTTGTCAATATGATGGCAACTTTCTTTCTTCATTTGCATTGCTTTATGTTTTAAATCTATACGCAAATATTTCAAAATCAGATAATACTTAATTTTTTCAAGGAAAAACTCTATATTTGTCTAAGTTTATTTTATTCCATTATTTAACACTTATTATTAATTGTTTAATCTAGCCACATACAGCTAGAATTTGCAGCACATGACATCCATACACACCCATGCACAAACACATATTCTCTAACATATTAACACACATATAACTTTCTATGGGCATAATCCTTGAACCTCCTTTAGGTACAAGTGCTAGTATATTTTAATATGGGTATTTGAATGTAATATTTAAAATGATAATTAACCATTATCAAATATGGATAATTTGTTTGAAAAGTAAGTGTATTTAAACTTTTGTCTATGATGGATACCTTCTTAAAATGTAATTAAGCGATTGTCAAGGAATTGCTTTTACTACTCTTAGAGGAACTTATGTTTATGTTTGTATTTTGTTTAATGAATGCTAGTGTTACCTTCCCAAGAGAAATTGGTATCGTACTTGTGACAACAAGTGATTTTGACTATACCATATAGGTTCCAAGGTGAATGCATTTGTGTTGCATGCCATTATGAAGGGCAACTTCATTTAATAGGAAGCCTCTGAGAGAAGATATTAATCAATCAAATACAATCCAAGAATTTGATTTTGAATAGGAAGATTTTGAAGTAAAGTAAATATAATGAAGTAAATATGTATAGATATAATATATTTTAATATCGAGAATTTGAATATAATGTTTTTAAAAGATAACTAACTGTTATGAAATATAGATAATTTGTTGCAGAAAGTTAGTGGGTTTGCGCTCTTATTTATGATTGATATATTCTTAACATATAATTAAGTGGTTGTTAAGGGATTTCTTTCACTATTCATCAAAGAACTTATGTTTATGTTTGGATGTCATTTGGTTTAATGCATGTGAGTGCTATCTTCTAGAGAGAGATTAGTGTTTCATGGAGAAACAATTGTTGGGCTTGTGACAACACCAAACGATTTCGACCATACCATAAAGGCTCTAAGACATGAATGCATTGTTTTGCATGCCATTGTGAAATATAATTCAATTCAATAGAAGCCTCTGCGAGAAGATGTTAGTTAATCAATAAGATCCAAGAATTCAATTTTTAATATCCAAGTTACGAAACTAGATAAAGTTTATGGGTTAGCATGATTCATTTCTAATTCAAACTTGGAAATGGTTGAGGTAAATTTGGTTGAATAAAATAAATCCAAAATTGTGCTTTATATGGTTGCTCCTTGTATTTTGATATTATTATATCTGAATATTTTAGCACGCCCAAAGAATTCAAACATTTTTGACAAAAGAATCTTGAAGTTTGTTGTACAAAAGTACCTATTAATCTATGGACAACTCTTATGAAAAGAATTTGAGGGAGTGATGTTCATAAATGATGAGACTTCTTAGAAAATTATTTTTGAGTTTCACTAGGGTGTATGTGGAGGTCAATTCGTCGCTTGAATTATATACATAAAATGCTAAGATCTGGTAATTGGTAGCCTTACTTTTTTTTATGTAATTAAGACATTTTGGAGGTGTAAGTCATATCAAGAGTTCTTTAGGAAGCTAAAAGCTTTGGGGGAATTTTCTCTAAAGACTCTATTTGTGGAAGCCTTGTTCTAGTAATAAGGAATTGATGCCATAGATGAAATAGATGATACACTATTTTTTGGTGGATCATAGTAGTCATGAATTATTTTACCAAATAGTTGGAGGCTACTCCCATCAACAATTCTACCATCAATGTTGCCTTGAACTTTGCTTTAAATAACATAATTACCTAGTTTGGTATGTTGTAGACTATAATGGATAACACTATATGATCTTGAGGGTGTACTAATTTATATCAATATGTTCAAGATATGGGACATCACTTATTCCTCCCTTTATCACCTATAGAGTGATAGACAAGCTGATTATTGCAACAAAAAATAAGATAATCCAAATAATATTGTACTTAAAAAGAGATAATGGGATACATAGTTCAAATTTAGTATTTCTATAATAGCCATGTCAATTGGTTGAATTAGTCTAGAAGAATGACAAATGGGAACTTGAAAAGCTAGAAGAAATTAAAAATATTGTTTGATAAGAAGTAAAGACCAATAATATTCTAATATGGTCATATGCTTTGGAATGCCAAAGTAAAGGACATGATCAAACATGATAAATTTAAAGCCATACATCATAAGGGAAGAGATATTATACTTGCACATTTTGGGTAATGAATTTCTATAGTAATACTTGCACATTTTAGGTTTAATGAATTTCTATAGTACATTATACTTGCACATTTTAGGTAATGAATTTCTATAGTTTCTTACACATGGACAACATCTGAAATACTTATATTATTCATAATTTGAATCATCATTCATCCCTTGTATATTATCCTTATCTTTTAAAAATTTGGTTCTATGTGTTAAAGCTTGAATTTAATCTTATGTTAGTTTTCAATTCTATTTCTAATGGATAAGGAAATGGTCACAAAGGCATGTGATCGTTAGTCTTTGATATAAATCATGGTATTAGATGGTTATACAATTCTTTGTGAAGTTACGTTTGAACTATATTGTAGGGGAATGCCTTGATTTTGCATTCGTAATGAAACTTTACTAGCCAAGTTTTTCTATCTATTATTGTGAGATTTTGATTTGAAAAACCTTAGTGAGTTAGTATGATAAAGGTTAATATTTGAATTATTTTCATGTGTAGGGTATATGTCAAATTTTTATGTTAGAATTGTTTTTCTTTTTAATTATCCTATTGGATCTTAGGAAAAAACTCTTGGTTTAATAGATTTAGAAGTGTAGAGGAGCTACCAACTCCTTTCAAATGACATGAACTATCTTGTAGATTAATCATGAACATTTATCAAAAAATCATCTCAAAATTTTGTGTGAGTTGATTTTAGGTTAATTGCCTCAAAATCTAAGGTACAATTTTGATCACCAACATATAACAAAGTACAATCATCCATGAAAACATCAAAATTAAATAAATTAACTTGATCCAAATAATAAATTAATTTAACAATTAAATTTCACATCTAATTAGTTTAACTAACTAATCAATCAAGTATTATTTATAATGAATCAATTAATTATTACCATAAGTAGAAGATACATTATAGCTATGGATTTTCATTCCACAAGATTAAAATATACTTACATGAAGAGCATTAGTTAGATCCAAAGGGTTAGTGATATCAAATTTGGAAAAATCTTTTTAAAATGTGTTGATAATATTGAAAGTTTCCCTCTTATACATATTAGAAAGATTGGCCTTATTGTCAAAAGAATATTTTTCATTCAAATAAATTATCGTATTCAATTTTTTCTCTTAGAATCTCACTTTGATTTGTAGCCTTTGTGGGATTATGTCTAGCACTTATGCTAAGTGGAAGATGGGAACATGGTTGATATTTGACATAAATCAACAGTTCCATCAAAAGAAAAGAAGCAATGCAAACACAATTTAATATTTGAACTAAAGGTGGGAAGTAACACTGAGTGGTTCAAATATCAAGTTCACCAAATTGTAGGACAAATAAACACACCATATAAATAAATAAGCATAAGAGATTTACATGTTTGATTCATGTTAGGCTCATCAAAATGTAGGAACATAAAACCATCCTACAATAATGGCCTAGGATCTAATGAATATTAGTAAGGATGCTAATCAAATAGATAATTATGATCTACAATTTGAAAATAAAATAATGAGGTTTAGAAGGTAATTAACTTTTTGATGTTGTCGAGTATCAATATCTTTGATTTGGTTAAATAGAAATGTTGAATGATCATACTTGGATTTTTGGTATTAGATTTGGGCTAGGTTCTTTTTTCTCAATTTAGACACCCCAAATTTGAATTTAAATTATAAATTTTAATTAATTTACCTTGTTATCCCATAACTAATAAATATATTATTATTTAATTAATTATCCCCTCATTCTTCTAAATTAATTAAATTTCATTTAATTAATTTTTCTATTGTCTCATTCTTCTAAAAGGTTAAATTATTTAATAACCTTAGTCCTTGCCATTTATTTCTTCTAAAACGTATTAATTAATTGTCTTTTACTAAATCTCATTTAACCTTTTTCTTCAATTTTGAATTTCATCACTTGCCATGCGATGGAGTTGATTGTTGAACCCCCACAGCTCCTAGTGATCCTCTTTAACCAAAATGCCTATCATATCTAAGAGATCAAAACAATTGATTTGATATGCAACCAAGAGAAAATATTGAATTGACAAAAATATATTATATGCCTTCTATATTGAATGAATTAATGTGAATTAATTGATTACAATGAATGTGCATACTTATAAAAGAAAAATAAAACAAACCCTAGATGAGGATTGCATTAGATTGTGACAAGTTTCTTAATCTCAGGCAATGGGACAACTAAACCTATAATTAGCCCAATCTAATAATAAAGAAACACTCCTAAGTTTAGGTTAAGTAATTAAAGTAATAAGGGACTTAATAATTAATTAACGATTAATTAATTATCAAGTGATTATCCTAATTACTCCAACACCATGTGTCACTCTTCACCAAATGTTTGCCTACACATTTACCCAATAAATCCCCACCTTTCCCTAATTAAATCTATTTGAGACAAATATCACCTTTTTAGTTGACTTTATAGGGGACCACATCTCTCCTAAGCATAAAATCTAATTTTAAATTTCACTTCCCTAGAGATAAGTAAAAAGTCAAAGATTTGCCTCTTAAAATCCTATCATAATCCTCCATAATCTTACCCAATCACCTTTTTTTAAGCCTACATGTCTCCATTATGTTGCAAGTATGAAGGTGTTGTCATTGATGTCAATAAACTTGTGTTTTCATTGATGTCAACTATGTGTTGAGGAAGGCTATTGCATGGTAAAGATGTTGAGGATAATGAAAAAAATGTGAAAAAGAGGAAAACAATTTGTTGCAGGTTGTGTGCATGTGTAGTTGAGATATTAAGGAAGTGTTGTGAGTACATGGAGCTATCTTTGTGTTACAGTGTCTGGAGATGTGTTGTAATGAAGTAATATGCTGAGATAATGTCTTTGGTACTTGGTTTCTAAGTGTGTTTGAGAAAAATTGATAAACAGAGAAAATAGTGTTGTGCAAGTGTTAAGAATGTGCTCCGAAATGTGCTCTGTGTTTCTTATGTATTGATGCTATGCCTATGCGAATTTGATATGTTGTTCAAGGGTGTTAGTAGTTTCTATATCCAGATTTTGAGTTTTTGGATCGGTGTATAGAGTTAGATATATTCACCAGTATGTGAACTAGCTTTTCAGTGTTATTTTTTGTGGTTTGGGAGAAATGTGTTTGCTTCCCATTTCTCCATATTTTTGTTTCAGGTTGTGCATATTTGAGAAGTTTCTTATAATGTTTGTATCTTTTATAATTCAAGGTTTCACTTGACTTAGTGTAGTACAATGTGTGTTTCATGCATTAGATTGTGTATAAGGTTAATTCGTTGTTTTGGGTTGAAGTATTTCTATGATGTGAGTTTGTATGAAGTCTTTGTTGGATCCCAAGTGGTTCGTGAATTGTTCTAGATTGTGTTTAAGTGAATTTTGTTGTCTAAAAATTTTAGATTGATTTAAGGAATTGTGTACTTAATGTTTTATGGTGATTAACATGGGTATTGGCTGACCTGGTGTTAAAACTACATTCATGAAGTTCGTGAAAGCGTGTTGAGGTGTGTTAGGATTAATTTGGGTCCTAACTAAGGATTTAAATGGGTTGCCTTCATTCCTATCCATTGCAAGAATGTTTAGGTGCCAACCTAATTTGAAACTTTAAATGCAACAAATAGTTGCCAACCTTAGAGAAGGTTTTCAAGGCTGAGGATGGCATAAATAAGAGTGGTGTTGTTGTAAGATGCAAGAGAGAGGCAAGATATATGCGAGTGATGAATGTGATGCAAATTACAGAAGTATTGATACAAATTTGAGTAGAGCAATGCAAATTTCAAAATGCTGGATTATTGAAGGCAGTGAGTTGAAGGTGTCCACAATCTTTCATGCAAGGCTGCGAAAGTGTGGGAGCATTTGTGGTGGGTTCCTTGTTGCATTGAGAAGTTGTTCTCTATCTCAAATTTCTCTTCTATCTTTTTTTTTCTTTCTATGGCAGTGAACCTTTTTGGATAGTGTGTCCTATTCTAGCAATGATCCCTTGTACTGGTTTTGCAATTAATTATATTGTGAGCTAATCCTCACTGTAGTTTTTCCCTCATTGGGTTTTCCACGTAAATTTAGTTTTCTCTTATGTATGGTGTTGTTAATTTAGTTTCTTTTATATGTATTTCATGATTAATCACTTTAAAAAAATAAGGGTTTGATGTATGTTTATGGATCTGATTACTATTGAGGGTTTTGATATTTTAATTTGCTATAACTGATTCACCCCTCCTCTTAGTTGTCTTGTTTATTCAACATATTAACCCTCACATGATACTTGTACTCTCCATCTTGCTTGAGAGCACCTCTCAACATGAGTCATTGATCTTGTGGCAAGATCTCAACCCTCCATCCATTTCAACCTATTCCTATAAATAGAAGCCTTCACCCTCCATTTTCATCAATTTTATAACAAGTAACCTTATGCTATCATTATTCTTTCATACTTTTCCACTTATAACAAGATTATGTTGAAATTTTGTTAGAGAAATCCACATTTCTAGCTATCTTAAGCACATAAATAAGCTTAGGGTGCAACCTATTTAACTCAATCATGGAGTTTGGAGGTGTCAAGATATAATTTTCTGTGTTTTATGCCATTATTATTTTTTATTTCACCTTGTTTGATTTTCCACATACTCATTTTGACATGCCTAGGTAGATCCATGTCCCTATTCTAACGTTTTGTTTATTTTTTGTTAAGTTGTGAGTTGCAGGTTTCGTTTTGGCACTCGACTTTGTGAATTAGTGCTTCCACAATGACAAACCATTCCTTTTTTGTGCCTTTCAGTGTCTTTGTTATGCCTAATGGTTCTTATGCAGAGACTTTTTATGCTTACATAAAGACTTTCGACAATTGCATTTCAAAAACTCACGTTTTTGTTTTGTTCAATTTTTTTTGGGGGGCTAACCGTAATTCTTTTTGATAAATTTTGGTATTGTTTGTAACCAACTATTTTGGAGATTTTTGTATAACTTGTTTGTTGTAGGTGTTTAGAGGCCTTCTTTCTCTTAACTTCCTTTTTTAGAGTTGTATGATTAGTTTAGGGTTTTAGGCTTGAAGTTTGGTTACTAATCCTAGATTTTTTTTGCATGATTATGGCATTACTAATATTTTTTTTTTGCAAAGGTATTTTATCTAATTAAGTTGTAGATTATGTAGGGGTCCTCTTAGGTTTTCATATTAAGATGTCATAATTTGAGGTTTTGTGGACTTATTTTCATCTTAGAGTTTTAGGAGTCTTATTTTTGTAGATATTAGTGCTTGCTAGACATCCTAGGTTATTTTCATGCTCTATTTTTAAAGATTTTTTCTATACTTGGCATAAAGATATATTTATCATAATTTATATCTTTTACATTTGGGTTTTTGTGAAGTTGCGCTTATGCAAGAAAGTTTAATGCTTTTATGTTGACTAACCATGCCTATGTAGAGACTTTTGTGCACCTTTTTTCTGACTTTTTGTGCTTAATCAAAGAATTTATGAGCCTCCATTTTGACCTGCAACACCTTTGCTTTGACCTGAAACACCTTTCTTTTGACCTATAGCACCTCCATCTAGCAAAATGACACTTTCGTAAGGTATAACTTTCAATTTCTATTTGTCCTTCTAGGCTTTTATTTCAGTATGTTGCACTTTTGTTTAGACTAACCACACTTCTATTTCCCATAATCATGCTTTTTTTATAGACTATTATATTTTTGAATTTCTTAGTTTTTTGAACTAACCATTTTGACTAACAAGTGATGTAGCTAGTTTATGCATTTCCAAGGCAAAAAAAACTAAGACTACTAATCTATGGTTTTGCAGATCAGTTTTTCCAAGTATCTTTATATTCTACTAGTTTAGGAACTAAAGTTAGAGGAGTGGGTTAAAGAACTCTTATTTATTTTGTTTGGAGGGCTACATAGATGTATGCTCTCCCCTTGCACCCAATGTGATCTTGGGGATTAGAAATCTTGCATTTCCTTTTTTTTTTAGTTTAGATCCTAGGAATTTGTGAGTTTTTTTATGTATGCTCTCCCCTCACACCTAGTGTGATCTTGAGGGTCAAAAATACCTCTAGCATTGTCCTTCCCTTTAGGAGGCCTTCTTGGGGATTTCATCACCCAAGGGATAACATCAACCATGTGTTACTGATATGATGTATAAAGAGGGAGAATGAAAGTTGTACCCCAATCTAGTTACATTGTGTTTATTAAGGCTTTCCTGTCTAGGTGATTCTAGTACAAGAGGTATAGGGTTGGACCTATATTTCTTGTTGAAAGTTCCCAACCCATGGTTGTGATAGATTAGTGTTGATAGTTGTGCCCTATGTATCCTTGCGGTATTTAGAGCACTCCCTAGAGAGTTTGCATAGCCTAGTTTAAGACCATTTGAATGTTTCTTAGTGTGGTACAAGGTATAATATCATGCTCAAAGCTACTCATCATGTATCTCCTTGAGTAGAGGTAGAGACTCTTTGGGTAAGTTCTTAAGACCTCTAAAGAAAGGGAAAAAGGTGATCCATTGTGCCACTAGATCCATAGCTATTGACTCCTGAAAGATAAGCAGCTTGCATAAATATTGAGATATTAGACTTTTAGATGGTGGGCCTACACTAAGTATACACTCCCACTTGACTAATTTTTAGGATTGTGCTAATGTACTTTATGTGTCTTCATGTGAAAAACCAATAAAATCTATTCAATATTTTTCACCTAAATAGTCTAGTTAGCTAGTGTGTTTTGTGCGTGTGTGTGTGTATCTCTTTCCAAAATCAATCCACCACACTTAGATTGTAGAATCACACCTCTTTCATACCTTTCTACACCTTCATTTTTCCAAACTGTGCTTATGTTGCTCCTTTCTTTATCTATGCTCTGTCAAGTTACACTTGTGTTGCTCCTTGTTGTGCTTGTTATGCCAAATTATAAAATGTTGGTATGTGGTGGTTAACCATGCAAATACTGTACACTCTTTATGTATCCTCACCAAGGTTCAGGGGCGACAACCCCTAATAGTGAGTGTTCAGGGGTGACATCCCTCAAGATTTTTTCCCCACTTTTTTTCTCGTCAAGAGGACGGTATCTATTTTTTTGTTAGCTAACAAATGAAAAATGACTTTGTAAAACCCCAGTTCTAGAAGCTTCCAAAAATATTGTTATAAGTAGGTGGGATGTATATTGTGGTATGGTATTCAAGAGATTGTAATCTATTTTTGCACTGGATAATAAAATCATTAGATGATTGAGTTTCTATGGATGTAGCCCATATTGGGTGAACCATGTTAAAATTCTGTGTTAATCTCTTTTGTGTTATTCTTCATTGTTATTTTTGGGTTATTTAATTTGCATATAATTGTTAATGTTTATTGCTACAATCTGTTTAAACCCTAAAATAAAATGGACCTTGGTGGCTGTCATCAGGTAAAAATATCCCATAGATTTAGGGAAGGAAATGGTGTTGTGGACTTGGTTTGTAACTTAGGCTTACAAAATATCAAATGGAATTATTGGAATTTGAATTCAAATATCCTAGAAACCCTTTAGCACATTCTTTCTTGGGACAAACTTGACTGTTACTTACTCTCCTTGGTATGATTACTCACTTTAAGGCTAGTGGTGGTTGCATGGTGGATGTTTTGTATGGGTTGGTAAGACTCTACTTAGCTATCCTAAGGACAATGATGTTATTTCTGAGTTATTTAATTTGCATATAATTGTTAATGTTTATTGCTCCAATTTGTCTAAACCCTAACAACTAGTATATGAGCCACATGTATTTCAATTGATTGGCAAGAAACTTCTAGATTTGAGTGAGAGCAATGTAAGAAGGAAAATTCAAGGCTGAGAAGTTCAAAAGCCATAATTATCAATCATGGAAGATGCAAATGGAAGATTATTTGTATCAAAAGGATCTATGGTGGTCATTGCAAGGAAAGAAAAGAAATATGCTACGATGTCCAATGAAGAATGGGAGATTCTGGATAGAAAGGCACTGGGAACCATTCGACTGTGCCTAGCACCATCTGTGGCGTTCAATATAATAGAAGCAAAGACAACATAGGATTTGATGGAAGCTTTGGCTAAATTGTAAGAAAAAACCTCAACCTCAAATAAGGTATCTCTCATGAAGTGTTTGTTTAATCTGAAAATGATTGAAGGTGGATCTATGACAAATTATTTAAATGAGTTTATTATGATTAACAGTTAGTTAAATTATTTAAAAGTGAATTTTGATGAAGAGGTGAGGGCTCTCTTGATTTTATTTTCTTTTCCAGAAAGCTAGAATAGCTTGGTAATGACTATAAGTAACTCTGTCTCTAGTTCAAATACATTAAAATTTGATGATGTTGTTGGTGTTATCTTTAGTGAGGAAATACAATAGAAAAGCATAGTGTTCAACATTGGGTAATTCTTTGACTGTAGAGAAAAGGGGAAGACTAGAGGAGAGAGGAAAAATCCCAACAAATAGTGGGAAGTCACAAGGGAAGTCGAAGAAAGGTAGATTTAAATGCAGAGCAATAATGGATTGTTGGCACTGTGGAAAGCTAGGACACTTGAAGGATTGTTGGTCTCAAAAGGGAAAACAAGGAAACATACAACATGAGGATATTAAGGAAGCTAATGTTTCAAGTAATAAATTGCAGGATGCTTTAATTCTATGTTTAGATAATGTTAATGATTCTTGGGTAATAGATTCAGGGGCTTCATTTCATGCCATACCCCATAGGAAATATTTTGTAGATTATGTTCAAGGTGATTTTGGATAGGTATATTTGGGTGATGATGAACTCTGTTAGATTGTTGGAAAAGGAAAGATAAAAATCAAGTTGCAAAATGGAAATTACTGGTTGCTATAAGAGGTAAGGCATGTTCCAAATTTGAGAAGGAATTTAATTTCTATAGGACAAATGGGTAGTGAAGGCTGCATTGCTACCTTTTTGGACAAAGTTTGGAAGGTCACTAAACGTGCATTAGTAATAGGTAAAAGTGAAAGGTAGGCACATTGTATTTGTGTACTGTTAATACTTATTCTACCTCAATTGCTATAGAAACAGTTGCTACTGAGAAAGTTATAACACTTGCTATAGGGATAGAATCAAAATTGTGGCACCATAGACTTGGGCACATGAGTGAGAAAGGGATGAAGATCCTTCACTCCAAAAAAATTGTTACTAGGTCTGAAGCAAATTGACTTGCAGTCCTGTGAAAATTGGGTTTGAAAATAGAAAAGAGTTTGATTTCTCAAAGTTGGGAAAGAGAAGAAGAGTGAGAAATTAGAGCTTGTGCATTTAGATGTATGGGGACCAGCTCAGGTATCTTCTCTTGGTGGCTCTTGCTATTATGTTACTTTTATTGATGATGCAACTAGGAAAACATGGGTGTATTTCCTAAAACAAAAATCAGAAGTATTTGAAACTTTTAAAAAGTGGAAAGCTTTGGTTGAGAATGAGACAAGAAAAAAGTTGAAGTGTCTCAGATATGATAATGGAGACCAGTATTGTAGTAGAGAATTTAAAAATTACTATTCATATAATGGAATCCATAGATAGAAAATGGTTCCTAGAACCCGACAAGAAAATGGTGTGTTTAAGAGGATGAATGGGACCATTATGGAGTGTGCAAGGAGCATTAGATTGCATGTTGGGCTACCCTTACACTTTTGGGCAGATGCTGTACATACCATTGTTTATTTAATAAACAAGGGACCTTCAAATCCTTTGGATGGTTTCATTCTAGAGGAGGCATGGATGGGTAAAAAGGTAAACTATTCATTTCTAAAAACCTTTGGTTGTGAAGCTTTTTTCCATGTTGATATAGAAAATAGAACCAAGCTTAGGGCTAAGTCTAAAAAATGTACCTTCATTGGATATGGAGTAGATGAATTTCGTTATCGGTTATGGGATTATGAAAATCATAAAATCATTAGAAGTAGAGATGTTATATTCAATGAGAAGGTAATGTATAAGGATTCGCTATAGGAAAATATTCATGAATAGACCAAAAAGGAATATGTGGTGCTAGATGAGATTCCAAAAAATAAAATGCCAGTGGTACTTGATGCTCAACAACAAGAAGTTATCCCATAGACTCTTGCAAGTGTTAGAGATTCTACAAGGATAACTAGATCTCCAAAAATATTTTCTCTATCATTATATTCTATATTATTATATGATTTTGGTGAACTTGAAGGTTATGAAGCAATGTAGGTAGATACCAAAAAGTAGTGGGAGCTAGGCATGAAAGAGGAAATGGATTCCTTGCTACCGAATCAAACTTAGGACTTAGTCCAATCACCTGTAGGTAAAAGGGCATTGCCAAATAAATGGGTTTATAGGTTGAAGGAAGAAGATGGAGGCAAGAAAAGACATAAGGCTAGACTTGTGGTAAAAGGTTTTACACATAAAAAGGTATAGATTTTGATGAAATATTTTCTCCTGTTGTAAAGATGACTTCTATTAGAACTATTCTAAGTCTTGTGGCTATGGAAGAATTACATCTTGAATAGCTAGACGTGAAAACAACATTTCTCCATGGGGATTTGGAAGAGGAAATATACATGCAACAACCATAGGGATATGAGGTCAAGGGTAAGGAGGAATTTGTGTGTAGGTTAAAGAAGAGTTTGTATGGCTTGAAGCAAGAACTTCAACAATGGTATTTAAAATTTGATAGTTTTATGGCTGAACAAGGTTACAAAAGATGTCATTCTAATTATTGTGTTTATTTTAAGAAATTGGATAATGGAAACTATATTATCCTATTGCTTTATGTTGATGACATGCTTGTTGTCAGGTCTAACATGCAACATATTAATGAACTTAAGCAAAAATTAGAAAATTCATTTGCTATGAAGGATTTGGGTGTAGAAAAATAAATCCTTGGTATGAAGATCACAGGGACAAGACAAACAAATTTTTGTTTTTGTCTCAAAGTGAGTATGTAGAGAAGGTGTTGAAAAAGTTTAACATGCAGAATGCAAAAGCAGTTAGTAAACCTTTTCTTATTCATTTTAAGTTGACTAAGTAGACATGGCTAAAGAGACAAGAGGAGGAAGTCAAAATATCTAAGAACCATATGCATCAATAGTTGGTATCTTGATGTATACAATGGTATGCACAAGGACAAATATTGCACATGAATTGGAAGTTGTGAGCAGGTATATGAGCGATTCGGGAATGAAACATTGGAATACGGTAAAATGGATTCTCTAATATTTAAGAGGTAATACTTCAAAGAAACTATGTTTTGGAGGAATAAATTCTACTCTAAAAGGATATGTTGACTTTGATCTAGCGAGTGATATTGATAGTGGGAGTACTACATGGTATGTTTTTACTATAGGAGATACTCTAGCTAGTTGGATTTCAAGGTTGTAAAAGTTTGTTGCGCTTTCAACCACTAAAGCTGAGTATGTTGCTACTACAAAAGCTAGCAAGGAGATGGTTTGGCTACAATTTTTTTTGGAGGAATTGGGACAATGACAATAAGATATACATTTGTACATTGATAGACAGAGTGCCATTCATCTTGCTAAGAATTCAACTTTACATTCAAAAACTAAGCACATACAACTCAAATACCACTTCATCTGATCAGTTTGGAGGATGGACAACTGAAGTTGGAGAAAATTCACACAAGTGAGAATCTCTTAGATATGTTCACAAAGGAAGTTACATGGGAGAAACTGATTGCCTCATCAGTTTCTGTTGGACTTCATGATTGATAATGGTGGACATAAGAAACTAGCTAGATCTATAATCTAGTGGGAGTTGCAAGTGTAGCGGTGTCATCTAGGATTAGTTAGTCTCCAATTGGGAGATTTTCTAGTGTGGAGCCTGATCAGTCTCCAAGTGGGAGGTTTTTGGTATGTGGGATTGATCATGCAAATACTGTACACTCTTTACATATCCTTGACGGGCTTTGGGGGCGTAGCCCCCAAATTTTTTTTCCTGTTAACACGTCAAGGGTTTGGTAGTTAATTTTTAACCGACAAATGAAAAAAAACTTTGTAAAACCCTAATTATAGAAGCCTCCAAAATCTTGTTAAAAGTGGCTAGGATGTATGTTGCGACATGGCATTCATGAGATTATAATCTATTTTGCACTAGATAATAAAATCATTGGATAGTTGAGTTTCTGTGGATGTAGCCCATATTGGGTGAACCACGTTAAAATTATGTGTTGATCTCTTTTGTGTTATTCTTCATTGTTATATTTGGGTTACTTAATCTTCCTGAACCCTAACAACAGTTGACTAAAAACTTTCCACTCTTGACCAAGAAGTTTTCTTTTTCCTACACTATTTACCAGACAAAAAAAATTTGAAACATAATTTCTCTTGAAAAATATTTCCATAGTTGACTTTCAGAACTAGCCGTACTTGACCAAAAACTGGTTGCTTTTGGCAAACATTACCACTTTTGCCTTGCTTTCTGGTGAAAATCAAAATCTGATCGTAAACTAATTACAAAATCTTGTAAGAATAAAAAATAGTTAGACTCCCAAAACACATCATAATTTACATCAATCCATCATCCATTTGCAAAATCAAACACCTCATGCTATTTTTAGAATTCAAAATCAAAGAAAATAACTTGGATCATTCCTTCACTCAAATAGGTATAAGATATCAACATTTGCTTGAACCTCAATACTAGTTCAAGTAAATTTCTCACAAAATATCCTCTAGAAAAAGAAGTGAAATATCAATCCAAGTCTTTCAACATTTTGAGTTCCAAGAATATTGTCATCACAAAACATCACTCAAAATTTAGGGTCTTGAGTATCATGAAAACCATATCAAAAGACCAACACTTTCATCATTTCACTTTATGACCATTTGGTCTAATTGCTCTAGTTCAAAAACCAAACCTTACAAAACCTATCATACAACCAAGTCTCACACAAGTCGAAGGTGAACAAACAAATATCATCAATAGTTTGAGGAGCTTCATATTTGAGAAAAACAAAACACCAACCCAGTGGAGAAACACAACTAAAATTCTAGATAAAGAGAAACGAAAAGAAGATCTTGCGGTCGAAAGGCCTATATTACCACCTCCTGCATGGCAATAGATACCATCCTTTAAAAAAAAAAAAAATACCAAAACACTCAAAAAATAGAAAATCCCAAAAACAAAGCATTCTTTTATTCCATATTTAGAAATCACAAACTCCCACAAAATCTTGGAATTTTTTTATGAAAACTACAAGATTGCAACATAGAAAAAAGATGGAAGCAAACAAAAGTAATGCTAGTATACCACCAACAAACACCACAAACAATGAAAGTGACCCATGGGGTTATAGACCAAGTGACCTTATAACTCCTCAAAAGGAACCAACTTTCAAAGCAACATGAAACCAATCGCCAAGTGAGGAAGAGGTAATTTGTAGACAACAAGAAGTGATGGATAGATCAAACCAAAACCTAAAGGACATGGTTAGAGAAGAAGTATATAGTGAGGAAGAGCTAGATGATGAAGAATTCTTTCAACACTCCAACAATCCTAAGGTATTTAAATTGATGGACAAGCTCCTAAGAAAGGATCCAAATACCGACTTCTTCAAATTAGCACAAAGTGGTGCTAAGTTACTTATAGAATTTAATGTAGAAGGTCTTAAAGATCCTCACCTCATTCCCTTGGGGGATAAATCAGTTTTAAGGGAAATACCCAAACTATTGGAGATTCCAAACATGCCACCAATATTCTCACAAGGCAATGATCGAGCAATGGACAACCCTTTGTTTAGGAAACTATCACAAATCAAACAAGTAGCAATGGACCAACAATATCAAGGAGGTCCATCACAATACATTCCACAAGGTGACAACCCATTGTATACACCTAAAAATGGTCTGGAGAATATAATTAGTTAAATATGAATTATTTAATTAATTAATCCTAAATTCATCTACTTAGTAAATAAATAGAAATATTTATTTATATTAAGTTCACTATTAATTCTTCTATTTTATCATATTATTTTCCTTTTAATTAAATAAACAAAATTAAATACTTTTTTTTATTTAATTATTATTATTATTTCTTCTATACTTTATACATTAATTCTATCTTAAATTAAATGCACAACTTCAAATAATTTGGTGTTATTTAATTATCTTATCATATTTCCTCTTAAATATCCTAAAGTTTTATTTAATTATCATATTCCTCTTTATTAAATAAGCAAATATCAAATATTTGTTTTATTTAATTAACTCTTCCTATTTTGCTAAAATTGAATAAATAAAAAATATTCAAATAAAGGAAAGAATCAATATTCCTCTATTCACTCACCAATAAAATTAGATTTTTTTAAAATCTAATTAATGCAACTAACATTCATGGGAAAAGCCTAGGGGACAAACCTACAGGAAATCCTCTCAATCTTCTTGCTCTGATCTTTCCTATCATCTTGCCTGGTGTTTTGATGGGGAGGAACAATCCCCATGATTAGCTCTAGCCTTTCAATCTCTTACCATTCAAATCTCTAGATTGAATCTCAACCTTTGTTGTGCTGCCTCTGTGCAAATGTACTACCATAAATCTATAAATACAACTTCTTTTCATAGGAAATGGATCCCCCGAATCTTTAAACAAACTTACTTTGCAACATTCATAGCAATCATATCAATATCAATAGCAATAGCAATAACAATAGCAATAACATTAGCATCAATTATCATTTAACATCTTAGCATCAATAGATTTCACATCACAACAACATCATAGTTTATTTTTACTGTAGCTTTCATCCATTAGGCTTCATTTACAATAGCATCATAGTTTTTAGTTTCATTATCAATCATCACAATCATAGCATTTAGCATCATTCCATTCTCTAAATAGGAATTTTAATAATCATAGCACTTTATCAAATCTGAGAGCCTTTCCGTGACTCACAAATCTTTGGAGATAGGAGACAATGAGACTCTTTCAAGCTTTTCTGTGTTTTAAATTAGTTTAATTCATGTTTAATTTAGATACAATGTTTCATTAAGAGGTGTATTTAATTGTATTTAGTTTACTTATTCACACTTACATTTTGGCGCCCACTGTGGGGTCCGACCCCATGTTTTTAACAATTTTTTTTGAAAAGCTTTCATACAGGAATTTGGCGTAACTCTTTTAGTGCAATTGAAAGATTTTGCAGTGCTTCTAAGCCAAACTATAGTGCTTCATCTCATTTTAGCGCTTCCGACAAAAACTATAGCGCTTTGGAGGACTGTTTTAGCATTTCGACTGAAAGACTTTTAGCGCAATCTGACTGTCAAATTTTAAAGTTGTTTCAGCGCATCCGACGATTTCTATAGCATTTTTGAAGGATTTTATAGTGCTTCTACCACCTTTTATAGCGCTTTTCAGCATTTCTATAGCGCTTTGGAGCATTTCTATAGCGCTTTTAATCTTTGTTATAACGCTTATGTAAATTGTTATTTGGATTCGATAAGACTGTGGCCAGTAACTTCATTTCTTTAGTTGGTTTAAAATTTATCAATCCTAGGATAGTCACTTTTTCAATTTGGTTTAAAATTTATCAATCTGGGGTAGTCACCAAACATTTCAAATTGGGATTAAAAATGAACACCATGTCTTTTTGTGAAGCAACATCTTCACATTAGATAGAAAATTGTCATTTGGGCTTTAAAAATTGAACAAGTTGATTTTTGTGTTTGTAGGGTGGATAGGCATATGCTCTCCCCTTAACTGGGTGATCCAAAAAGTCAAACGCATCCTTTATTTTAAGCATTTTTCAAGCTTTATTACATCCTTTAGAAGGCCTGCCGTAGTGGGAAAAAGTACTCACCCTATGGGAACAGACTAAGTGGGTAACAACCAAAGCCAGGTTTTCCACCCCACTCTAAAATTTAAAGCAAATATGGGGAAACCCACCTTTTCAGGAAGTGTGCAAGATAACCATCCCTAAAACCTTTGTTCTAAAGGTTGGGAGGTCTCCTGAGGGAGTTTATCACCTGCCACTTTGAACGGAAACCCTTTCTAAGAACCATAGTGTAGTATCCAGTTGAGTCAGTAACTAGACATTGTAATACTCGCAGTGCAAGGGGAGGGAAAAATCTGCCCCCAAGACACTCACCATATAATTTCCACGGACTGTTTGCTCAGGGGATCAAAAAATATAACCTTGAGTATGCACCTGGAAAAGACAAACACACGAGCACCCTCTAGGGGGTGACACAACTGTGCGAGTCGACACAATTTTAAGTTGTGGGCTGTTGGGCATAATGATGAACTTTTTGAATATTAAGAGTGAGTCTGTCTGAAGTGCTTTATTGTTATCAAACTAGTGAAAATAGGACCATGCATGGTTCTTTTGAACATACACTATCTATTTAGATTACAGCTCTTAAAAACATCTGTCTGCATTTGATTGCTGTGTATTTCAAAATAATTAACATTCAGATAAAAGATCATCCTAAAAAAAATACAAACAAAAATTAGACAAAATTAAACTGAGAATATATGATTAGAGACTGGAAAACCACTAAGTTTGTCAGAAAATCTCTTGCCAAGAGAATTAGGAAACCCAAGACATCACTTAGTTACAGACATCTTTTGCAAAGAAGACATTTTTGTATCAAAATAGGAAGATTTTGCTTCATCATAAAACATTCCTCCATAGGTTTCATGATTTTGTTGGAGGTTGCACTGATGATTATGCTGTAGAACCCTTGAATTCACAAGCCTATATTCAGAGAAGAGCTCTTTCACAGGAACCTAACCATAGTCAACATATTCATCAATCCTCCATCCCACAACTTGCCATAGAATACTCCACAAGACCTGTTCAGTTCTTGCAGTAGACAAATCTTGGAAACATTAGATTTGTCCCCCAAAATACCAGAATTTACAATACACCTTATGACCATTTGGCGATCTACAACTCCTATTCAACAACCAGGCCTTACAACACCTATTATACAACCTAGCCTTATTCACATTGAAAGTGCTCAAACTGACATTATCAGTAGTTTAAGAACATTCATTTTCGAAGAAAACACAACACCCCATTAATCTCACAGCATCCATCACCTTGAACGAAGAAGAAGAAAAGAAAAACATAGTAGTAGGAAGACTCATGTTACTACCTCCTGCCTAGAAATAGGTAGTGAATGACATTATAATAAAGTGTTGAAAACATCATACAACATACCTTATGACCATTTGGAAACCTATGACTCCCGTTCAACAAATAGGGCTAACCACACCAATATTTCAACCTGGTAACGTACACATTGAAGGTACCCAAACCGACATCATCAACAGTTTGAGAACTTTCATTTTTGAGAAGAACAAAATGCCCAATCAATTTCTCACAACATCCATAGTCTTAGATGATGAAGAAGAGAAAGCAGACATAGTAGCTGCAAGACCCTTGTTACCACCCCCTACTTGGCAGTAAATAAAACAGTACCTCTACCCTCTATTTTGGTGCTTTTGCCATATGTTTTAGCACTTCTGCCCTTTATTTCAACACTTCTGCCATCTGTTTTAGTGCTTCAACCATCTATTTCAACACTTCTGCCATTTTTTTTAGTGCTTTTGCCACATAATATAGCGCTTCTATTAGCTTCGAACATTACCAATATTCACCAGTCATGAAGCAGATCAGTGGGCTGTTTTAGCGCTTCTGCTAAGTTTGACAGTGCTTTGACCAAGTGTTTTAGCACTTTTTCCATTTGTTTCAATGCGTCTACCCTTTGTATTAGCACTTCAACAAAAAGAAAAAAAAGAAAAAAATAGAAACCTCTCAAAAATATCTGTTAGATTTGTTGCCATCAGAAACATGGGTTTTTACCAGTCAGAAACATTTTACAATTTAAACAGAGTCTTAAGAACCACCAAAACAAAGTAGGTTTTTACAAGTCAAATTGTTTTCAAACATAAAACCTAGATCTTACAAAACACCAAGTGTCTTTTACCAACATAAAATCCGGATTATTGAGTCAAGTTTCCTCATCAGGATTCTAACATCCTACCATCACGAAACAAAAACTCAAGAAATCAAATTTTTGAACTTAGCCTCATCAATAGAATACATTATTCTATTTGGTTTCGTTAAAAATCAAATTGACACTGATCACAACATAGAAGATCCAAGTTTAGTGATAACAACCAAAACTTGTATGCCAATCTTGACAAGGTTGCAAAGACAAAAACTCAGAGAAAAGGAAATTGAAAATCCAAACATGACTGAAGAAAATCCTTCTTTCCAATTTCAACAACAAGATACCAATGAAATAACACAAGAAGATATACAACATGCCCAATAGGATCCAAGTTTTCATAAATTCATGGAAAAGGTCTTGGAACAAGACATGGAGAAGTATCTCTTGATGTTAGCGAAGTTAGGCACAAAACTACCTAAGGATTTTGACACAAATCAATTGAAAGAAACAACAAGAACAAATGAAACAAAACCACCCAACACACATGATACAGATCAAGTGGTTGCTTTAACAACACAAATGAAGACTTTGTAGGAACAGATTCAAAATATGCAAACAAGAATCACAAAGAAATACTTATTAAAGGACATTTGTCCTTACCCTTTTCATCCATGTGTGGATACGACACCCTTCCCAAGGAATTGTGAGTTTCCTAAATATGAAAAATACAATGGAAAATTAGATCCAATTGACCATGTATGAGAATTCAGAACAATGAGCCTTGAGTTCACACAAGAAGACAGACACCTCATGAGGTTATTTCCTAGGAGTTTGGGAGCCCATTGTATGGAATGGTTCTCCAAATTGCAACCAAGGATTCGATCTTTCAAAGAACTGGTCAACAAATTCATTTCTCAATTCTCCTTCAACATAACACATGACGTAACCTTAAAATATTTGCATAACCTGAAACAAAAAAAGGGGGAGACATTCTTGTCATTCTTACAATGTTGGAGAAAATTGTTCACTAGATATCTCGATATATACCTAAAGAGGAGAAGATTAAACTATTTATCAAAAATTTAAATGGGGACATGAGTTATAGACTCAAATTGCAATGTCCCCCAACCTTCGAAAAAGTAATTGAGAATGGGCTTAAAATCAAAGAAGCCCTGGTCAAATGAGGAGTGATTAACCACTAAAGTGAAACATTCAACAACAAAAATCACTATGGAAACAACGACAAGCCAAAATTTTGGCAGAAAAATAAAAATACTAGAAGCAATGAAGCTACACCTGACAATAAAAAACCAGTTTTTAATTTGACAACATCAACTGTCAAAGCAAATCAAAATGAAAACTTGAATACCAATCAAAACACTACTCAAAACAATAACTCCAACAATGGAGAATCTCGACTGTCATATCAAAGACAATCCAATCGATGAAGATTCACCCCATTAGGACAAATGTTGGAATTCGCAATGAGAGATCTCATTTCAAACAAACTTATAACATTACCAGAAGCACGAAATTGGGAGCCAAAGGTGAAACCATCCTGGTGGAATGATGCGGATTATTACAACTTTCATAAGAATAAGGGACATAAAACAAATGATTGTATGCAATTAAAACATTGGATACAAGACTTAATCAAAGAAAATAAGGTGTTCGTCTAAGGGCATCTGACAAACAATGATCACACAACATTTACCAATCCATTACCCAACTATGAAAAAAGAGAGTCCTCTTCAAGTGGTAAAGGAAAAAGTATAAACTATGTCTATGACACCACCATTCTTTTCCTTTCAGAGGTTGAGAAAAATCACATTGAAAATCAAACAAATGACACAAACATCAATGACATTGAATCCCTGAACATGACACCAAGCAAAAACACATTTGACAATCAAATCAATGTCCTAAAGATCAAGGAAACACAAGACCATCAATAAGTAAATATCACAACAAGGGGGAAATCCAAAGTAATACTAAAAGGAATTTCCTCCAAAAACACTACTCCCCCAACACATCAATACAACACGTAGACCAATTACAAAAAATACGTACGCAAATATCTATTCTAGAACTTCTCAAAATTTCACCATCACATAAAGAAGTTCTGGAACAAGCTCTATTAGCTACAATGGTCCCTAATAATTTGGATGTTTTTCAATTCTAAGCTATGGTGGGACATCTTACCACATCGCATTGTCTATCATTCTCTGAACAAGATGATGTGTCTTTAAATCACCCACATAATGTAGCCTTGCATATAAAAGTTCTAATCCATAAACACCACGTCAAGCGTGTCTTAATAGATGGAGGAGCTGGGTTGAATATTTGTACTTTGAAACTGATTCATGCATTAGGCTATTCCGACAACGTCATTGATTCTAGAAGGAAAATATCAATAAAGGCATATGATGAACTGGAAAGGTTTTCCAAAGGGCTGATTGTACTTCCTATTCAAGTAGGACCGATGGTCAAAAACTTTGTTTGTCAAGTATTAGACAAGGATCTAACATACAACATTCTATTGGGTCATCCATGGATCCATGAAATGCAAGCGGTACCTTCAACATACCATCAATGTCTGAAATTTCCAGTAAATGGATAGGAGGTCACCATGTCAACTGACAACAATAATCCACAAACTTGCAACATGTTGAAATCCAATTAGGATACTCTGGTACCCCACAACAAAGAAGTCAACACCTCCACTTTATCTAGTGGTGAAAGACAAAAAAATTTCATATCTAAATGGGTTGAGAAGAAGGATCAAGTAAAGGAAACAACTGTGTCAGACACAACTATATCAAACACGAAAGGTCCTATGAATAAATTCTCACAACAATTTTCAGACAAGGTTCAGATAAAAGACAGAGGCTTAGGAGAATATTCCCTTGAGAAATCTTTGTGTCTATCACAATTGCTACCGTCACCAAAATCATATGGACAACCAATATCAAACATACCAAGTTCATCACAACCCATCATAGCTCTAAATGAAAGGTTTATAAAAGCAGGTACCCTTGAAGATGAGTCAGAGGATAAATCCATTCTAAATTGGCTATATAAGGATGAAGAAGCCTCGACCTCAGCGAATATCAACATCAAAATAGATCAGTATGGAAAAGGGAGAGCTATTTTAGAAAAAAAATAGGCTATGATGGCCAAGGAACAATTGGAAAGAGAAAGGATAGTCTTATTAAACCTATTCAACCTCTAACACTACATCCTAAAGATAAAACAGGATTAGGCTATACAGGTGGAGAAAAAGAGGAAGAAACTCAAAAAGTGATAGAAAGAATTCTACAAATAAGAGATGGTTCTAACACAGATTGAAACAAGTATGAATGGGATCATCTATCTGCTACATCCTATTCTAACAAAAAAATTGATGTTATCCAAGCATATACACCCTTATGAGAGGAGGGACAAAGTTTGGGAAATAGACCATTTATGGTGGGATCAACAAATATCGATGACTCAAGCGAGGACGATTAGACATCGAGTGAGACAGACAACTTGGAGGTGAATACTATCATAGACCTCAACCTTCCTACGGACAACTTTGATCACCTAGCCATCAAAACACTTACAACCGTTGACCTTATTCAGCCTAATGACTCATTAGGCCTTAAGACATCTCAAACTTATTGACTAGGAACCCACCAAACCTATTCATTTACCAGTCTTCTCCAATGATGATGCCATCATAAAATATCTTTGCAGTGAAGAACCTAATACAAATTCTATTCATAACATTCATAATAATGCTTTAAAATAGGAGGGTGTCAAATCTTCCAGTTGCAAAAATGAAAATAGGAAAAATAGATCTAATGGTGAAAACCTTTCTAAGGCAGTATTAGATTTTGAAAAAGAAAAAATAAAGAATGTATCCAACAGTGAAAACATTTCTAAAGCATTGAAGGATGGAAAATATGACACCCTCCCAGAGCATAACCATGATAGGTCATCAGTATTGGTAGAACCGATATAGTCTATTAATCTGGGAACAACTGAAAAGATAAAGATTCTACATCTAGCAGCGTCTATGACAAAACAAGAGAAGCCTGCATTCACTAAATTCTTTGAGGAGCGACATATCAATTTTGCTTGGTCTTATTCTGACATGCTAGGATTGGATCCAGATCTCATGATGCATCATTTGTCTCTACCACATGGAATCAAGCTAGTCAAACAAAAGTTAAGAAAGATGCATCCACACATTGCCCTGATGGTTAAAGCAGAACTAAAGAAGTTATTGGATGTAAGATTTATTAGGTCCATAGATTATGTAGAATGGATCTCAAACATTCTGCCAGTATCCAAACTTGATAATAGCATCAGAATATACACAGATTTCAGGGATTTAAACAAGGCATGCCCAAAGGATGATTTTTCTTTACCCAACATTGATATAATTGTTGATTTGATGATAGGACATGCCATGTTATCTTTAATGGATGGCTTCTCAGGATATAACCAAATAAAGATGGCACCTGAAGATCAAGAAAAGACAACATTCACTTGTCCTTGGGGTACATTCTGTTGGAATGTCATGCCTTTCGGATTGAAAAATGTAGGTGCAACATACCAAAGGGCGATGACCACTATATTCCACAATATGATGCATATTTTCATGGAAGATTATGTGGATGACATCTTAGCAAAATCATACACCAGGGAGGGACATCTAGAAATCCTTGAAAAAATCTTTACTAGACTAGAAAAATTCAACATTAGGTTGAACCCTAAAAAGTGTGTGTTTGGGGTAACATCAGCCAAACTCCTTCATTACATAGTGTCAGAGAACGAAATTGAAGTAGATCCAGCTAAGGTTAAGGCAATAATGGAGATGCACCTACTTAAAAACATCAGTCAATTGCGGTCTCTACAAGGCAAGTTATAATCCATCAAGAGATTTATCTCCCAACTGGCAGACTAAAGCCACCCATTTAATCATTTACTTCATAAAAATGTGTCATTCAAATGGGATCATGATTGTGAAAATTTTTTCAACTAGATAAAGCAATACTTGATGTCACCTCCAATACTCATGCCACTTGTAGTAGATAGACCATTATTACTATATATTGCAACAACTGAAATATATTTAGGAGCCCTATTGGCACAGGAGGATTCTGAAGGAAAATAACAAGCTATCTACTACATCAACATGACTCTCAATGGATATGAAATAAACTACACATCCATAGAAAAGGATTGTTTAGCAGTAGTCTTTGCAATCCAACAGTTGCGACACTACATGTTAACTCATACAGTCAGGCTAATAGCAAAAATAGACCCATTGAAATATCTACTCAGTAAAGCTACTCTAACAGGGAGATTGGAAAATGGGTCATGATCTTGAGCGAGTTCAACATCCAATATGTCAATCAGAAAGCCATCAAAGGACAGGTAATAGCAGATCAACTAGCTGAAGCTCCATTACAGGATCATCATCCAATGCACATTGAATTTCCAGATGCAGACATTCTGAATATCACATAACAGCAATGGAGTCTTTATTTTGACGGATCATACACACAAAGAGGGTTTGGTGTAGGAATTTTATTTGTCACACCTTAGGGACACACCATCCCAAGATCCTATAGGTTAATGTTTCCATGCACCAATAATATCATTGAGTATGAAGCATTGATTATAGGCATCAACGTAGCTATTGAATGGAAAATCACAAAAATACAAGTGTATGGAGACTCATAGCTTGTCATCTACTAGGTAAATGATGATTATCAGACAAAAGATGAAAAGATCATGTCATATAAGAAAATGATAGATGATCTTAAAAAGTATTTCATTGACATCAAGTTTGAGAAAATACCAAGGATAGAGAACAAAGCTGTAGATGCCATGGCGACAATTGCTTCCCTCTTGCAATTACCAGAAAAGAAAGATTATTATGAGTTTATGGTAGAACAAGAATCTAACCCTGCATACGAAAATATTGACTCATAGACCATATGCTAAATAACTGACACTCAAACCTCACAATATGGAGAAATCTATACTTACCTTAAGGATAATATCCTTCCCTCGGCTCTATCTAGAAACCAAAAGTGCAACTTTATCCATCAATCTGCGAGACATACATTAATTGCTGATATCCTATACTATTGAGGTCTAGATTGTACAGTCCTTCAGTGCCTGGAACATCATGAATCTGAAACATCCTTACAAGAGGTCCATGAAGGTATTTGTGGAACCCATTCAAGTGGGATGACCCTAGGTAAGAAACTCCTCTGTTTGGGATATTATTGGCCAAATATGGAAAGTGAGTCTTATCAATTTGTTAAAAAATGTTAGAAATGCCAGATTCACGGTAATTTAATCCATGCGCTAGCACAAGAGTTACAACCTTTCACATCAACATGGCTCTTTTGTCAATGAGGACTAGACCTAGTAGGAAAAATAAATCCTTCTTCATCTAATGGGAAAAAGTTCATCATCACTACAATGGATTATTTTACAAAATGGATAGAAGCAGTTCCTTTAAAAAATGTCACTGGAAAGCAGATCTCATCTTTTATACTCAACTATCTCATTTGTCAGTACGGGGTACCCCAATCCATTGTCACAGGCAATGGTAGGCCTTTTAAAAACCAGGACGTCCAAGAATTATGTGAACAATTCCATATCCAACATCATTTCTCAACACTGTACTATCCTCAAGGAAATGGCCAAGCAGAGGCCTCAAACAAGACAATTCTCAAAATACTAAAGAAAACGATAAATGATGTTGGACACGATTGGCATGTTCAACTAAATCTTGCACTATGGGCCTATAGAACCAACATTAGAACACCATATGCCTTGGTGTATGGATTAGAGGCCATCCTACCCATTGAGGTAGAAATACCATCACTCTGTGTCTCACTAAAGGGTATCATTATAGATGAGGATTACAAAGTCTCTTGACTACAGGAATTGAAATTATTGGATGAATTTCGTCAGCAAGTTGTCAATCATTTAAAGGCCTACCATCAAAGAATGTCAAGGAGCTACAATAACAGGGTAAAACCTAGAGTCTTTCAAGTTGCAGACTTAGTCCTAAAGGAAAACCTTAGGAATCAGTAGGATAGAGAAAAAAAGGGAAGTTTGAACCTAACTAGCTAGGTCCCTTTGTAATCATATCAGTTTATGGATCAGGAGCATATCAATTGTCTACACCAGAAGGGGATTTGTTTGATGAACCTATCAATAGTATCCATCTTAGAAATTTCTATACCTGAATCACCTAGTGCATGAATTAGCTTCTAAAAATGGTTACCTTGATGAAAACCTGACAAACAGGCATCCTGGTCACAAAAAAATACAACAAAAAAAAATCAGAAAAGAGAAAAATACAAAAAAAAATTCAAAAAGATTGAAAAAGTGCAATAAAAACATATAGTGAAAACCTGGAAATAGGCGCTATTTGTGATTTGAATCAACTCTTCCATTTATTTGGACACATGTTCTAGTCATTTCTTTCACCATCATTGTTACATCCATTATCATATTGTATCATGTGGTCATATCTCACCCCACCTTGGGGGAAACATCTGAACCTCATTAGGGGCAATAACATTGAGCTTAATCAAATAGACAAACAACAACAGGAAAAAGACAACAAAAACAAAAACAATTTGATAAAAAAAAATCCAATATAAAACATCAATCACCATCGGAAACAAATCAAACATCCAGTTCACATCAAAATATCCAAAAACACATTTAAAAAGGTCAATATAAAAAATCCAAAAACATGAGTAAGTGCGAGTCAAACTAGGTGGTCTCTACAGATATAATGTAGGCAAGGCTAATCTTTGATCAGCCCCTGAGGCCCCTAGGATAGGTCTTTAGGTTAGATCTTTGCTCAAAATCTCAAAAATCATAAAAACATCATAAAATTAGGATGGATGATCTAATCTGAATAATGATTGAATACTATAAGAAAATGTGAGATATGTTGTACTTTTGATCATTATCATCATTTCTTTGGAGTAACTCGATGATGTATTGAACTAGAGAAGCAAGGAAGGAGAATGATATTTTTCTTTATATGCTGTTTGTGAATTAATCATAATTACTGTGTGAATTGTCACAAGAAGTTCTCTACAAAGTATCATGGATGACATTCCAATTCACATAGGAAAGTGTTTAATTCTTGTCTGTTTTACGCAAGAAATACTCAGGTCATCTTGGTTTAATTATACCTTGATGCTTGTGTTATCTTGCAATATCAAAAATCATTGAAGTAGTACTCAGGTCATCATTGTTTTAGATTATACCATCAATGCTTGTACTCACTTTCAACATTTTAAAAGCTCAGTGATGATACAAAGCACAAAATTACTATTAAAATGCCAAATTTATTTTGTATGTAGATTTGCTTGATTAAATTAGATTGCATTCATAATAGTTTTTGCATTTGCAGAGTGTTTGTTACTAAAGCTCGTGAAGGATTCAAATTAACGACTATATTTTCTCATAAATAGATTGAGCATACTTGACATTACCAAAAAAATCATCATATCATATAATTGCATCATCCAATTCATTTGCATACATTAGAAAGTAGTTAGTCATCATTTCATCATTCACACATTTGAATCAAATAACTTTGCATTTATCATATCATATTTTCCATATCACATAAACTTGCATAAAGAAAATCTCAAAAACATAAATATCTATCATTGCATTTTCAAAACATCCATCAAACATTCATATATCATATGTCATCTTCATCTACATATTTATTATATCATATAACATACAACATTTTCATCAATTTATTACATCATATATTTACATTTACATCAAAATAAAAGAACACGCATCCCATTTACATCACATATCATATATCATTTCAACACACCATATCCATAATCATATGTGTAATTACATCATACATATACATCATGCATCCATACATCATCCACACATCATCCATTACATCATCATTATGCATCATCATAATATAACATCATACATAATAGCATATCATTATGATATAAACTGCATCCATACCATCATAACAATGGAACCACCACATAGCATATAGAACATAAAAGAAAATGCATACATCAGAGAATCATGTAGAACACATATGGATTGAAGAATCCACTGCATATCATATAAATCAAAATAATAATGTCAAGTATACAATGATGTCTAAAATGAAGAAAGATATATAACATAAAAAATGGCTGTAATCGACATATACATCAACGTCTCAATATACAAAGGAGAAAATCACATCTAAACTAAGTACTGCTGGCTCCAAACGGTGCAAGCATAACAGGACTGGTCCCTCCACCACCACCACCGAATGTACTAGGATTTCTAGGATCTCTCTGTAGAGGCTGTGTAACACCCGCACTGACGATCCTGGAACGTGACCTGATAGAATAAGACTGCGCATAGCCGATTCTCTGCTTAGAGGGAACTGCATCATAATATCTCCCTCTATAATACTCAATCGCCTTGCCAATATGAGCAACCTCTCACATATAATCTTCTAGGGAGGTACCATCTGCCAGTCTCTGTAATCTCTCATCTGAAGCCTGAGCACCCTCTGTTGCAAACCTAGAGGCATCCCTCTTAGCTGTCAAAGATGCAATCTGAGCTTGGGAACCAATTGTAGTCTTCCTAGCAGCATCCCTCTCGACAGTCAATGATGCAATCTGTGACTGTGCTGTGGCTAACCAAGCCTGCACTGATGCTAAAGCCTCTACATGTGATTGGGCTTGAGCCTGCATCTAAGCTGGGTTTGCTCTAGTAAACCCTGCGTTTGAACAAGCTGCTCCTGAGCAATCTCTAACTGAACCTGAAGATCCACTATCTACATCTCCTCTGAAATACCCCTCACAACCTGCCTCTTACGAGGCATAGTCTCATTTGAAAAATCTAAAATAGGGCCTGACCCACCTGCAACCTCTCCACTATCAAATCTATAATCCTCACCACTACTCTCATCTCCATTGCTCTCCTCTCCTCTATCCCCCTTAACACCAACATCCTCCTCGACACCAACATCCTCCTTAATATCGACATCTACCTCACCCACCACACCAACATCCTCTGCCTCAACCTCCCCAACCTCCTCTCTCCTCCGCCTTCGACCATGTGCAACGAGAATGTCCTTTGTAGGTAATGGGGTAGGCTCATCTAGAATGGTAAGATGAGGGAAATGATGCAAAGACAAATACTCAACATAGTTAGTTGTAACCAATGACTCAAAAATATCGGGATAGATATCCCACTCAAATAGCTGCAAGGCCTGAAACTCTTGGATAGAAGTAGCATATGACAAACCAGGCCCCCAATCTATGGAATCCGACTGATGCTGAGTGTAATGAGAAATACCCAGGGGCATACTCTGAACCATCCCATACTGTATGTACACCCATCTCATCAAAAATTGCTCTAGAACCTGATGAGTACAACCAATCAGGATCATTGACTGACATAGAAATGGTAGTTGAATATCATCATCATCTGAATGATCACAATCTAGGTAGGGATGCCATGTAACAGACTCTATGTTGTCAATCACTCTCCTCCAATACTCTAACTTACCCAGTCTGGACTGAGTAAGCCGACTGACATATCTGAAAACATAAGGTCTCATAGGTGGCCTATATCTAACTGGAACTGGACGCATGACAACTATGTGCTCCCACACCCATACTTGAAGCAAAGTGATGCCGACAGATAAAATCTGACCATTAAGATACACAGCTAAATGTAAATCATGATATAAGTGGGAAAGCATACACATGCCCCAAGAAAATCTGGTGCCATGAACAACCATACTCTCTAAAACTCAGCCCCAACCAACTAAGAATCCCTTAGACCTACGATCAAGACTAAGGAATCCTTTGATGAAACCAACAAGTATTGTAGGAAAAGTGGCATATGCATCGACCATCTCATGCCATGGAATCCAGTCTCCAGCAATCCGATCATCCTGAAACACTCTATGGAGGGCATTAGTCCCACCCTGCTCTATAAAAACATATATGACAATATCTCCAACAATGGGAAGCTGTAGAATCTGCTAGACATCCTCTGGGGTGACTCTCATCTCACTGATAGGGTGATGAAAGCTGTTGTGCTCGCTATGCCACCTCTCGGTTAGCACTGTCAACAAACCTTGATTAATCCTAAATTGGGGAATATATAGAAGGGGAGACAATCCACAATGTGTGATAATAGCCATCTCAGGTTGTGCCAATTGTGGTATAAGATCAAATGTCCAAGGGAAATGCTCTCAAACTTGGAGGTTCCCCAACCACTCCTATTATCATAAAAAGATCAAAGTCAATAAATTCATGTCAATCATCAAAAATATCAAATTACCCTATCAAATCTAATCAGATCTTGGTGAGAATTTTGATCAAATCTCATGAGCAAACATCATTGAACCTCACTTATCATGAGGTTAATCATTAGTGCATCAAATCAACCTCGCTTATCATGAGGTATGTCAATCAAACTATAATTATTCCTCACCTATCATGAGGATAATTATCATCAAATCAAACATCAAACCTCACCTATCATGAGGTCAAAAAATCATGTATTTGATCAGACTAATCAATCATATCAAACCAATAGCTGATACGATTAGAAATTGACAAAATCAAGGACACATTGACAAAAATTACATCACTTTGATTTGAATGCGCTAAAATAGACATTCAAATTGCTAAAAAAAATGACATGCGCCATTTCATTAGACAAAAGAACTATTGTAGACAGACGAAGAGCCATTTTATCAAAAGTGCCATTTTATTTGGTCAACGCGCTAACACTTTGGGTCAAAGCGCTAAAAATTTGAATGTGCTAAAACAGGAGGCTTAAGCGCTACAAAATCTAACCTAGGTGCTAAAGTTTCGAAAGTGCTAATCTATCTTACATAAGCGCTACAACAGTTAACCTAAGTGCTAAAACTTTTAAAGCACTAATCTATCCTAGTGACACGCTAAAACGAAACTCCTAAGCGCTAAAATATTAAAAGCACTAAAATAGTTATTGAAAGCGCTACAACAAAACTTAAAAGCACTAAAGGAAATTGAAAATAAAAAATCCGAAAATACACAAAAACTGAGGGAAAAAAGGGTATATACCAGAGGTCCATACGTGGCCAGTTGCTGATGATGTCGTACATGCTCGAAATGGTGGGTATGATATGGAATTGACATCTTGCTCCAAGTGGCACAAAAAGATCTCTCACAAAGTTTTCAAAAGTCAAATGCACAAATGAGTGTGAAAAGGACCCTTTTGACCTTTTAATAGGTTTATTAAAGGAGAAATTTTGTGGGATTATTTAAATTTATTTTGAGGAGATTAATTCAAAAACATCCTGGAACACATTCTACATCAATTATCGGGAGATAAATTATTTCATCACTAAATATTCATCAAAATCATCAAAAAATCATAAAAAATTGAAAAATTTTGAAAAAATTCAAAAAAAATAAATCACTAATTTATCTCTCGAGGGGGCATATATCCATCAATCACCTGAAAATCATGTTTGGGGCACACTAAATTTTTTCATCGATACTAGCAGCATCAACACAAAATTTTCTTTGAAGCAATGCGTAAACACGTCACTTCAAAGAGGGGCAAAATGTATACACCTAAAAATGGTCTGGAGAATATAATTAGTTAAATATGAATTATTTAATTAATTAATCCTAAATTCATCTACTTAGTAAATAAATAGAAATATTTATTTATATTAAGTTCACTATTAATTCTTCTATTTTATCATATTATTTTCCTCTTAATTAAATAAACAAAATTAAATACTTTGTTTTATTTAATTATTATTATTATTTCTTCTATACTTTATCCATTAATTCTATCTTAAATTAAATACACAACTTCAAATAAGTTGGTATTATTTAATTATCTTATCATATTTCCTCTTAATTAAATAAAGATATCCTAAAGTTTTATTTAATTATCATATTCCTCTTTATTAAATAAGCAAATATCAAATATTTGTTTTATTTAATTAAATCTTCCTATTTTGCTAAAATTGAAGAAATAAAAATATTCAAATAAAGGCATGAATCAATATTCCTCTATTCACTCACCAATAAAATTAGAATATTTTAAATCTAATTAATGCAACTAGCATTCATGGGAAAAGCCTTGGGGACAAACCTGCAGGAAATCCTCTCAATCTTCTTCCTTTGATCTTTCCTATCATCTTGCCTGGTGTTTTCATGGGGAGGAACAATCCCCCCATGATCAACTCCAGCCTTTCAATCTCTTGCCATTCAAATCTCCAGATTGAATCTTAGCCTTTGCTGTGCTGCCTCTGTGCAAATGTACTACCGTAAATCTATAAATACTTCTTTTCATAGGAAATGGATCCCCTAAATCTTTAAACAAACTTACTCTGCAACATTCATAGCAATCATATCAATAGAAATAGCAATAATAATAGCAATATCATTAGCATTTATTATCATTTAACATCTTAGCATCGGTAGATTTCACATCACAACAACATCATAGTTTCTTTTTACTGTAGCTTTCATCCATCGGGCTTCATTTACAGTAGCATCATAGTTTTTAGTTTCATTATCAATCATCTCAATCACAAAATTTAGCGTCATTCCATTCTCTAATTAGGCATTTTAATAGTCACATTACTTTATCAAATTTGAGAGCCTTTCCGTGACTCATAAATCTTTGGAGATAGGAGACAATGAGACACTTTCAAGCTTTTCTATGTTTTAAATTAGTTTAATTCGTGTTTAATTTTGATACAATGTTTCATTAAGAGGTGTATTTAATTGTATTTAGTTTACTTAGTCACACTTACACCCACCACTAGGACAATACATGCCCGAAAACACTTCATATGTTGACCCTTCACAAAATGTACAAAACCAACAAGGGCAATTTCCACAACAGTACCAACAACAAGGTGTGCCACAGGGTACCCTTTCCAATCAATATCAACAAGGTGGGCCACATGGTCCCCTTTCCAATCAACATCAACAAGGTGGGCCACATGGTCCCCTTCCCAATCAACACCAACAAGGTGAACCACATGGTCCCCTTCCCAATCAACATCAACAAGGTGGGCCACATGGTCCCCTTCCCAATCAACACCAACAAGGTGGGCCACATGGTCCCATTCCCAATCAACATCAACAAGGTGGGCCACATGGCCCCCTTCCCAATCAATAGTACCAACAACAAGGTGTACCGCCAACACACTATTGGGGTAACCTTCAATACAATTCATTCCAACAACAAGGTGTACCACCAACACACTATCAAGGTAACCTTCAATACAATTCATCCCAACAACAAGGTTTACCACCAACTCATTCCAAGAGTAATTGTTGATCATCAAAGCTGATTCCTTTCTAATAGTCTTATGGGAAATTCAATGAGTGGGGGAAAAATTGCGTCTGACTGAATACCTCTAGGATTTTTATAGAAAGATGACTCTTCTTTTGGGTTTTGAGATAAGGGAGAAAGAAGAAAATAAAAAATGTAAAACATGAAAGGTGATATGCCAAAGATTTTACAAGATTTCAAACTCAGAAATATTCCTATGATTGATATAGAAGACACATAACGCCACAACCCTTCATTGTTGGAAAGAGAACGAACATCAAAGGCTAACTTAAAGCACAATGTAGACTTTCAAATCTTTCCACAGGTAGTGTTCATTAAGGGCTGATCAAACATAAAAAAGTCCTTAGAGCAAAGGAATGATATTTCAAAAAGTTATAGGAAATTTGTCTCCCAATACAACATAGCACATAAAGATAACAACTTTAAGGATAACGAAAAAGTCCAATGACATAGTCCGATTTTTCCAAAATACTATTTTTCAGTACAAGCATAAAGCATAGAAATCTGCTATTTAAACTATTAGAATATAGCTTACAAGACATAATGTTTCATTCATAGCAAAAATAAAAAGAAAAAAATACTTGAAAAAGGCCATACATGCACAATCTCAAAAATTTCCCTTAATAGTTTGTGCATTTAATTAAAACTAAAACTTTGAAACAAAGGTTGGATGCCAATCCGATGATAGTTTAAACCTTAATAGATATAATTTTCCAAAACAAAGTAGTTCTATAACTTGCTTTTTGAAATACAATTCATAAACCCTAAGAAAATTTAAAAGAAAGAGCAATTTCTCTTTTCGGAGAAAAATAACTTCCTCTTGGAAAATTTCTCTTCCGAGAATCAATCATCTAACACACACACAAATAATCAAAATTCCCCTATCATATAGTCGTTGAAAGAAGAGAGCACCGCCTTAATCTAGAAGTAATGACTGCCAAGTGTTGATGATTGATAGCATACAATCCGATCCCAAAATCTTAGGCCACAAAAAATCTCTGCATTCATCCTCAGCTACTGCATTAATGTCTTCTAGATATTTAGATGAAGATAAGACCTAAAAATGATTAGATCTCATAAGCAGCCATCTGACATAATTGATTCCTCCCATTACTGCAAGGTGCCAACTCAAAGACTCCCGTCTCAAAAAAGAAGAAGAAAAGGTCAACAAAGACAAAAGACCTGATTAGATATCCTCTTAGGTAGTGTGGATAATTCGTATTAAGGATGACATGTTAGCATGGTGGAAGCTCCCAAACTTGCAAATATATCTCCCAAGGAAAAGTCCGACCATCAAACACGTGTCCTTAAACTCCCCTAAAAGAAAAATAAAAGGATAAGTCACACAACCACCACATGGCATATTGCGCACCTTTTTGATATTTTCTTTGAGTGCGGAGATAACCAACATCGAAGACGTTTACTTAACCCAAAAAGGTAAATGACAAAAAAAAACCTTTATGGTAACCTTAAAAAAATCCATCCCAATGGCAAGGTGTACCACCAACACACTATCGTGGTACCCCTGTTAAACAAAATAAACAAGGACTTAACCCTCTTTCCATTCAACAAGGACCTAACCCTCCTTACATTTAACAAGGACCTAATCCTCCTTACATTCAACAAGGACTTAATCCTCTTTTCATACAACAAGGACTCAACCCTCCTTCCACCCAACATGGTTACCAAGGTCCTATAACTCCACAATACCCAACCTATGACCAAAAAAACATGGTAGGACAACAAGGTTATTGCGCACAATATCCACAAACAAATGCACCAAACATAGAGGTAGGCATGCAACTACAAGCTCTAAATCAAAAGATATTAGACATCCAGATTGGAAAACCAAAGAAGACCTACACTCTATAGGATATATGTCCATTTCCTTTTGATCGCTCTATTACAATGCTCCCCTTCCCTAAATTTTTTGAGATACCCAAGTTTGACAAGTACAAGGGAAAGGGTGATCCAGTCGAACATGTGCAAGATTTCTTGATATCTTTCATGGAAGTACAAAACAATGATTCCTATCTAATGAGACATTTTCCACACAATCTTACTGGTCACGCTATGGAATGATTCTCCCATCTACCGCCAGGAATTAAAAGTTTTGATGAACTGACTACCAAGTTCATAAACCACTTCTTGTTTAACAGAGCAGGGTTTTGGGGGTGCAACCCCCAATTTTTTTCCCCCCTTTTCCCATCAAGAGGTTGATAGTTAATTTTTTGTTAACGAACAAATGAAAAATGACTTTGTAAAACCCTAATTCTAGAAGCTTCCAAAAATCTTGTTTTAAGCGGTTGGGATGCATGTTGTGGTATGGTATTCGAGAGATTGTGATCTATTTTACACTGGATAATAAAATCATGGGATGACTAAGTTTTTGTGGATGTAGCCCATATTGGGTGAACCACATTAAAATTCTGTGTTAATCTCTTTTGTGTTATTCTTCATTATTATTTTTTGGTTATTTAATCTACATATAATTGTTAATGTCTATTGCTACGATTTGTCTGAACCCTAACATAAAAGGGACCTTGGTGGCTGTCATCAGGTAAAAATATCCCATAGATTTAGGGAAGGCGATGGTGTTGTGGAATTGGTTTGTAACTTGGGCCTGCAACACATCAAGTGGAATTATTGGAATTTGAATTCAAAAATCCTAGAAACCCTTTAGTACATTCTTTCTTCGGAAAAACTTGACTATTACTTACTCTCGTTGATATGATTACTCACTCTAAGGCTAGTGGTGGTGGCATGGTGGATGTTTCATATGGGTTGGTAAGACTTTACTTAGTTGTCCTAGGGACAATGATGTGGCTTTTTCTTAATAATTCTCAAGGGAAGGAGATCTACATGGATTGCAATATTTATATCCCTAAGGTTCTCATGAGGGAGTATATCACTCATATTATTACTAACTTTACATGTATTTATTGTATTGATTGTAGGAAAATAATTGATTTTAGGGTTGAGGGTGTTGCCTTTAATCTTAAGTACACTTGGCAGCTCATACCTAAGTTCAGTTTGGATATCTACATCCTGCTCATGTGGATCCTCTTCTTTCTTGTATGAAGGGTTCTCTCCATCTCTCTAACATTAGTGATACTATTATGATTTTACACCATAAGATGACAAAGGATAAGATTTATAATATCTTAAGTACGATTCTTGCAGGTGATTCTATCAGAAGAGAAAATGTTTCTTGTTATTTATACTACCATCCAAACACCAACAAGAACATTAGCAACTTCAAAAAGGGTTTAAAGGTCTTGCTATTTTTGTTCTCCAATTCCTTTCTTTAGCTCCTTCGACTTTTCTATACTTTGGGTGGGTGTCTGTGTTTTCTAATATGGGTGGTTTGAGACTCCACATGGAACAAGTCTCCTATGATTCACTTAAACAAAATGTTGAGCTCTGGGAGCTCTTTGAAAGAGGGGGATCTACGCCCTTCTTCCAAGCCATATAGAGTTATAATGATAAGATAACTTCTAAATTTATTAACTCTTGGACTCAAGGATTTGTGTAATGAGGTTTAAGATGTTTGAATAGTTGATTTCCAAAGCCAAAAGCCTCACTTGCGATGGTATAAAGATTGAGAAAAAGAGTAATAATGATAATGAAATGTTCATTGTGACCTTCTTTAGAGGAAAAGAGAAAGTAGTTCAATTTCAGAATTGCTACAACTACAAGAAGCTATTGGTTCCTTGCGTTTTGGTGAGTCTTCATTGTATGAAATAATTTACTCTTGAAGGCTACTTTAAAACTGTGCATGGGTATCACTTTCTGATTTTGAATCATCTCCTCCACTATAAGAGAATTAAACTTCCTTTATTTTTGTTTAACTCTCTTGAAGCCTAGATAATCAAAGGAACCTACCCTCCTTTGCACCAAGGCCTAATCATGGTCCTTTACAAATATTTACTTTTGTTGACTCCTTCTAACCCCAAGGTCAATTATGGTGTCTAAATCAATCTTATTGAGGACAACATCTAGGTCCCCCTTTGCTCTTGCTAAACCTAGACCTTGCTCTTTTGGAAGGGAAGGTCCAAGACCTAAGGGTAAGGGTCCTATTGTGATTCTTGTTCTCCAACTAAAGTTTCTTGATACCTCACTAGCCAAGAAAATAAAGGTGGTTCCCCAAAGTGTGCAAGACAAACAAGGTAAAACTACCAAAAATTCCAAAAGCCCCAATCTTAGAGAGGGTGAGGCTATCAAAATTTTAGATGTAGAGAGGGTGGAGAATATGGCTATGGAGTCTACTCCTAAATCCAAAGGTTTTGTTGGGCGTAGGTCTCTAGAATTATTAAAGACCTCACCACTGTGAATCCTAACACTTCCAAAGGAAAACAAATTCATGGGTTGAATGAGGAGGATAAGTCAGATGAAGTGGAGTTTCTCCCTCATATTATGGAGGTCTCAATGGATGATGACTTGGACCATGAATCTAATGAGATTTAAGAAAATGAAATTAATGAAGAACAAGTTGGAGAAGATGATGATATTGAGGCTATTATGGGTTACGACCATACTTTTGAGGTGTCCCTAGAGGTGGAAGATATTTCTAACCCTCCCTCCCTTGGCCCCTTGAAAACATGAATGAAAAGGAGGAAAATTTCCCTCCTTACATTCATACCCACAACACTAATGAGAAAATACAAGGAGATCATAAATAAGTTGTAGATTAGAGTGCTTGAGCTGGAAAATCTAGTTTCCAACAATTTCAATGATAAGATTAGATGACTAGAAAATTACCTTCCAAAAACTATCAAGCTAACTCAGGGTATTATGCACAAGTTTTTTATGGGTACTGTCTTCGGCCATTCAAAGATAAAAAAATAGAGGAAGAAAAGAGCTAAAGAAGATGATGAGGAGAAAATGAAAGTTAAGAATGTTGATGAACAAAAATATATGGAGGAATGGGAAATCTCCCTTGATTCCTTTCTAGACAATTGGAACCCAATCTATTAGCTGTTTTTTGTGCTTTGATCTTGATCTAGTTATTTTTTAACTATTCTAGTGTTTCATTGGGTTTACATTCCTTTTGCTATTTTATTAGGCCTACATGCCCACCCGCTATTTCTTTAATCTTCTTTTAATTTTTTAAAATATTAGGATTAGGGCCCTTTTCATGCTTTTGTAATAAAAAACAAGGTGGATTCTTTAAAAAGGATAATATTTTTAAAATTTGGATATTATCCCTTTCCAATGACCATAGATAAGAATTTAAGTCATCATTGAAAACCAAAATTTTCCTCCTTAATGATAGAAATATTCTACTATACTTCCTTATTAGTCCGTCTTTCAAAAAGTAAACAACCATATTTAATATTTGACCTACAAAAAATAAACCCTACCTATTCTTTGCCTTGGTTTTCCTACATTATCAAATCCATGGATAGATAAAGGATCTAGTTTAATTTGGATTTTTTCCACTCCTATCTTATCTAGAAGGTTTACATTACAAACAGTGAGTGTCAAACCATTATCAATGAGAGTACCTCTTATGCCACACTTGTTAATGATATCCACTATCATCAAAGCCTCATTTTGTTTTTTTACTTCTAATGGAGGTAGCTCATCTTGATGAAAGGTAATATCTAAGTTGACTGAGTTCATACCTGGAATTAGGGTTGCTACATTGTTTGGTTGTGCACTAGGAGGGATAACAACTTGTTGCAAAGCATTTTGAAGCATGCCATGATAAAGGGGGGATGGTTGAGTCAAATCCAACAAGGATATCTTAGGAGTGTTGCAAAGTTGTTCTGCAAGGTCATATTTTTACCACTATGCCCTTGGATATTAGGTGTGGGTGGGAGATATGGTTGAGGAAATGAAATGGATGTTGGTGTTTGTCTTGGTTTCACATTATTACTAGTGTTATATGTATGATAAATTGTGTTATAATTCGATTGCTACAAAGCATTATTACTATAATGTTTCCTTGCAAAATTTAAGATAGCCCTTGGAGATAATCGTTTGTGTTAAGGTGGTCTTATAATAAGAAGTTGCTTAGGAGATGACTTGGGAGGTCCAATAATTAAAGGACTTATAGTAGGTCTAATGATTATAGGACTCTCTGAAGGTCTAATAATTAAGGGAGATCTAATAGTCAATATGTGCATTCATAACCTCAGCAGATTGGACTTCATGTTGATGTTCTTCTAATGAGGGGGAATCTAATTTCACCTTATCATCTTCAGCTAAGGAAGCCACATTACTATTGTTTGAAAGACATGTATCAATGCTATCATCCTCTTGCACCATGATATCTTCCCTAGTAGGAGAGTTTTTAGGAGAGGAGAAAACAATATTTTCATGACATTCAATAGTTGGGTCTTCTAAGATATCTTCATCACAAGTAGGTGAGGTATCTAGATAAGAACAACTATGATTTTCTTGTTTATCAATGATGGCATCCTCTTTTTTAACAATATCTTCCCAAGTGGGAGAAGCATTGGGAGAGGGAGAAACAAAATTTTCATGGTTCTGAATGAGTGGATCTTCTAACACCAAAATATCTTCTTCACAAATAAGAGAGATATTAGGAGAAGGGAAAGTATGATTGTCATGATTATCTATGAATATATCCCCTTGTCCAATAATGTATTCCAAAGTAGGAGAGGTAGGGGAAGAGAAAGAAAAAGGATTCTCATGACTCTCAATGATGGGTTCCTCTAACACCAAAAAATCTTCTTCAAAAATAGGAGAGATATTGGGAGAAGAACAAACTTGATCATCATTATTTTACAAGATTGCATTCTCTTTCACTAAGTTAGTTTCACACATGGGAGAGGGATTAATGGAAAACAAGAAAAGAGGGGAAATCACTTTATATTCATATGCTTGTAACAACAATTTCTTAGAGTATTCAACAAAATCTAAAAATAGAAGATAAAGTATGATAATAAGAGATTTTTGCAATGAGAATCGTTACCTATTTTTGCTACTAGCCCAAACAGGTGGTGCTGTTTATGGTTTACAAGTAAAAGAAGGTACATTTTTTAACTTGCTATGTTACATTCATGTGCATAGAAAATATCAAAAGACTACAATACCACATTGCCTCATGTAGATGCATATAACATAACATAGGAAAAAGTGCACAATCTTTCCAAAATGTAGTCTTTATTGATAATGATAAGTGTATAGTGTCCCTCACAAGCTGAGGGAATGAAAATTTTAATGCATATGAAGAAAAAACTATACATTTACAGATACGTAAAAGAAATGCACATAAAAAGAAGAGGGACCCATCATTGCCGGAATGAGGAATCCCAGTTTCCTTGTCCTGCATTGTCTTCAGTCTCTCCCACTTGTCTTGCTTCTAGTTGATGCTCTCCTCATTGCTCCTAGGTTCCCTACATCTAGAAGAAGAGTGCTATTAGAGCAATGAAAGGTCACTAATAAAAATATGGGGAAAACATACATAAACATATAATCTGATCTCCATAGGCATTAAAATAGACAACATACCATAGGTGTCCAGGAAAACAAAAGAGTTATCAAACATAACTATCATATGCTTTGTTTATCTAACATGTTTTACCCTTGTGCAAATATAGGAAAAATATTTGTTATGGTTTTTGTTATAGCTGATTACAACATGTGGAGTAAAATGTGGCTCCCATGAGGGTTGAGCCCAACATGATGCCCTCTTGTGTTTTAGGAAGGATAGGAAATTGAGCAACTTGATCAATCAATGAGAAACCTATTCTTGATGGATTAAATAAATATGGAATCATACCAGTTGATCAACTTCAGTATCAGATTCAAAAGATGCAACAAAATGGTGTGAATTATCTAGAAAGTTACTCTTCATCTTTCAAAAAGAATCACAAAAGAGGCTGCTTGGAAATATTACTCTGCTGGATATGTCTTTCAATCTTCTTAAGTGGATCCAAAGTATATTTTAATAATGATATGAGTTGGATTTCATTGTCAACATTTTCAAGGAGCCAGTAAAGAAGGGAACAAGAACAAGGATAGTCATGCATTGTTGCATTAAAAGACACTATCCAATGATCATCCAAAGAAGAGGGATACAAAGTTAAATTCATCTCACTTTAATCCTATTGAGCAACCACACATCACTCAGGATAGCGAGCCTTTAGGTCACCGCCATAAATGACATATATTTGCTCAGTAGGATTAAAATAAGAGAAATGATAATGAATACAAATAATGGTATTCCTTAAACAATCATGATTCAGGAGATGAGTGTGATAGATCAAGTTATGGGCCATCAAGCAATAAACTCTGTATCATAAAAAGAACATGAAAGACAATGATTTCAACAAGGATAAAACAATTGTCCTAGATTGGTTGTGCCAAGTGAGCTTTCAAGTAAAAAGGGAAACATATTCACCAATTTTCAACATGACAATACAAGAAAAGCATGTTCAGATCTGGTCATATTGTAAAATTAAGATAGCTATTATTGAACTTGCATAAAGGTTTAGTATTGCTTTGAAATGATAGTCATCTTTCTCCCAATATAATAAGTATTCACTCAATAGAGGCTCAAGTATAGTCATGACAGGGGAAAAATTGTGATCAAGGAAACAATCATCATGAGCCCTACTCTTTAAAAGCATAGATGTTTGTACCAAAGAACAATGCCTCAAGATAATGTACCAGTCACAGTGATATTGATACATAAATAATAATAGAGCAATAATAAGAAATACATGACAAATATTCATGACAGTCAAGATGGTTGCAACTCTATTGGGACTCAAAAGCAATAACTGTAGAGCAGCTAGCAGTATGCCAAAATTAGTCTCCAGAAGGAAGGTTCAGAACATCAAAGAAATCAGCCAAAAGCATGATGACAGTCCTTATGACTTGTGCATTCAAGCTAACAAAGTGACAATCACATATGAGGATGCTGTCAATATGGGAAGAAACTCTAACAAGTAGCAAGGTGAGGTTGTCATCAAGTCATCTAGAAGAAAGAAAGTATGTCAATATTTTCTGATTGTAATAGCGAAGAGACAAGGGAGATTTCACATATCTAAAGGATACATGTGAAAGAGAAAAAGAAAGAGTTCTAAGAGGTTGAAACAAAATGATTATAGTGCATTGCAATCATAAGAGGAGGATAATACATGACCTTTCTCTAATGAACACAGATCAAAGTAAATGAAGGACAACTTTGGAGAAAAATATATATGAATGATGCACAAAGATTAAAAGGAAGATCAAGAGTAAGTTGCAAGCATCATTCAAGAGTGGAAACAAAATAGTTACCATCAAAATCTAATGGTACATCTAAATCCATTGAAGATTTTTGCAAAATTTGGTGAACAGAGCATAGTAAGACCTTTATACCAAATAGAAAAGATGGGAAGATTTGGTCATCATATTTGTGATCAAATTTATGGTTAGTTTGAATTGATCTACCATGACAAAGTTTGAAGAGTGAATAGATAACTGTGCAAATAGGGATAAAACCGTGCATGAACATAGTGGACATTGAACAATCAAGGAGACAGTCATAATGGCCACGATATGCATCAAAAGACCATACCATGAAAGATCAAACAGTAAGAATGAAAAGGACAAGAATTTCAACTAAAGGTACTCAACATGTGTTTTTTTTTTTATATCTAAGATGAGTATCATTCTTTTCATATGTTTTCTTTTCAAATTGTCTAGGCAATTCTTTCCTTTTCAATAAGTAAAAACACTTTTTTGAAGATAAATAAGCATGTTATGACTGAATGGAGCAAGCAATCTACATTAAAATATAGTCATGCAAAAAGAGACATCAACATCATGAGTACAGAGCCAAAAGACTATATCAAAGAAACAAATTCATTTAAAAAGCAACTATGATGAGCTATTACTTTGTTTCTATAGAATTCCTAGTTCTAAATTCATAGATAGTGCATGCAAACATAGTGTTGCCAGGTGGAATTTCAAACAACACAAGGTGAGAAAGATAGTGTCATGAAAGCATCATGTCATGGAGAAATGAAAGAGTATCATGAACAAAAGCACACATCTTTAAATCAATAATGCTCTCAAAAGAATGAAGACATACATGGGTACCATGTTTTTCAAGACTTGTCTTATAATCAACAAACAAGCTTTAAAAGAAACAAAGGAATTTTAAATGATAAGGTATGCTACAACGATCTAGTCAACAATATAACAGTAACCATGATAATAGTGTGGTCAATGCATGAACTGTCCATGGATGATAGAGAAAAATAAGCCATTCATGATAAAGCACAATACACATGCACTATCAATTGATCAAACAGGAGATGTGTTAGCATGATGGCATGAAAAGGATAGTAACTTACAACAAGAAAGGAATAATAGATATAAAGATTCATGAAGAACCTCTAGAAACCATTGTGGATCATTGTGAGAGATCTATGCTGTGCTAAAGATCCTTCAAGAAAATGTCATAGTGATACCTTATGCATTAAACCCTAAGGCTGCTAAGAATAAGTGTCTTGGACTAGGGCTTCAAAGTTTGTGAGTAACTCAACATGATAGCAATGTTATTGAGAAACTTTCATGTTATTCACCACAATGATAAGAAAAGCAACACGACCCTTGTAATTGATGACAATAACTTTCTTAAAAGTTGTCATAATGATAGGACAACAATGAATGGAATAAATGAAGGCAACATACAACCAACATGTATCTGAAACAAAAGACATTGACTATGTAAGCATATGATACAGTCAGAGGAGGCTAGAAAGCCATGAGAAAAGTTTGTTAAATCTTTTTCTTTCAGTAAAGATGAAACCCATAAAGTGCAATAAAACTCTCATCTATAGCATGCAATGGTAAGCGACTCATGAACTTTTGTCAAATAAAGTGAACAGTCCTAAAATTGTTTTGCAAAACCCTTGAATGCTTGCATAAAGTGTGAGGCCATGGCCATATTAATGCAAGAAGGGACTTCTGTATTGGTGAATGGAAACAAATATAAAAAAATGTATACCCTAGATAGACGCCATGGCCTTTTTTTGAAAAGGAAAAAGGGTAAATTTTAGGGGTATGAGAGTTTATTTCTTTATGGCCGTGGCCTTAAGAAGAATTTTTCTTCACAAAATGTAAAAAGACTATTTGGGTTTGTCTCAAAATCACCAATGCAGGATAGTAGAGGAGTCTTCGAGCTCGAGGCAAGCTTCTATTATTAGAAAACAAAGTAACAATGCAAAGTTTTTCTTCATAAAATGGAGCACAAGTTTTTACACCCAGAAAATCATTAGGCACAAAATAAAAAAAACCCAGTTCACATACCACTAGTTGGAGCTCGAAATGAGCTTTAATTTGCAGAAAAAAAAGAGAAAATCAAGGTATACATCAGATGGAGGTTACTTGAGCTCGAGGTGTTTATTTTCATTGAATATTCCAGTTATTTTGACCATGAAATGCCACTGTCAAGCTTCATAAATCACCTGAATGGAAACAAAAAGCAAGCAAATATCCCATAGAAAAAAAGATACAAAGAATGCATCAGGAAAATGTGTATGGCCGTGTGCTTGACAACTTAAATGGATTTCAAAATGGAGAAAAAGGCCAGATTATGTTAAAGAATAACATTTACCTCGATTTTCTAGTGGTGTCCATAATAAATCATTTAGAATCTGCCATGAAATCATCATGGAGGAGAATACAAAAACCCTTGTTGGTGGCCAAGAGGAGCTTCAGGAAATTTTGATGAAAAAATGAGTGACTTTTGGTAAGTTTTCATTGTTTTGTGTTTAGGGTTTGAAACCCTATTGAAAGCCAAATACAAAGGTATTTTTTACCTTTGTTTTAAAATCTTGCAAATAGAAAATAATGTATACCATGGGCTAGGAAATAAAGTCTTATGCCTTGTGTTGATTTTTCCTTTGTTACCATCTTGAAGACCTATGCCTCAGTGATTTTGAGCGACTTTCTCATGCGTGCCTTAGTGATTTTCCATGTCTCCTTGAAATTGCAAGTCTTTCAAGACTTAATGTTTATTTTCAAACTCATCACTTTGCATAAAAGTCTTTCAAGACTTAGGAGTTTGCACTTTGACCTCCCACATAGGCTGAGCCTTTGCTTATGATTTTTGCATTTATTTTACAATGTGAAATGTTTGACCAAGTGATGGTTATAAATCACTATTTTTAAACATTACTTTAGATGCATAAATAATGGTGGGGTAGGTTCTATCAATGCCTTGAGGGAGTTTGAGTTAACATTGATGCTCTTACAAGCATTTAGGGGTGATCGAGGAAGTTATTATTTTGCATTTATTCTGAAATGTAAAACTTTATTTAAAGTGATATGTCTATAAATCACTTTATTTGATATTTTTCATAATGCAAAATTTTGATGTGTGCATTTCAAGGAATGGTGCTACCTCTTATTTTGCATTTGATTATTGAAATGTAAAATAATTTGATTAAGTGATGTTATTATAAGTCAATCAAATTTTTGTCTTAAATGAAAAATAAGGTCTTATACTTTTGCAAACACACAAGGAGCATGAGTCAAAGCTTTTGGAGACATAATGATGATTGAGCAACATGGGGAAAGTGTGTGAGTTTTGTCGTTGACTGATTTTGGAGAGAATGGTTCATTTGGAGGTAGTTTTGTCACACTTTTAGTGTGATGAGGGTCTTGGCTTCACCTTGCTTCATTCATAGGACATTTTGGAGTGATTTTAGAAGGTTCTTTTTTCGCCTTTCTTCCGCATCTGAACATAATCTTTTAGATGGACTTGTGTGAAGAAATTGTTTAAATTTTTTCTTAACTTCAAACTGTGTTGTTGAAGTTAGTTTCTTTCTTTCCAGTAGTGTGGTAGCTTATTTTTTTGAGTTATCTTTTCAGCAAGAGCAATATTGTAACTCAGGGGATAGACTTGTATACTAGTGAGTGCCTTGGATCAATGATATTGAATATTTTTCCTTCTCATTTCATGCTTTATTGTGTGCATCTAGTGGTTGATCAAATTACTTGTGAAATTTAGCTTTTCCTTGTAATTTTTTCTCATATTAAGCACCTATTTTTTAGAAAAGTGTGTTGTTGCAGGTTATAAGTTGTGTTATCAATGCAATCATTCTTTTAGTTGTGAAATTTCTTTCCTTCTAGGAGTTTAGCTTTAAAACCTCCTAATAAAATACTTATGCAAGAATGCATTCCGAATGAGTTGTGTAAGCCAAGATTTGTCATTGTTTGAATTGTGTGCAAGCTGTTTGTAGGTCTTAGTTAGTTTGGTGAATCACCTTTTTAAAGTTTTTGATCAATTTCAGTTTATATAACCCTTTTACTCTTTCCTCAGGAAATCATTAGTTTATCGGTAGTTTAGTTTACACCAACAGGGGAGCTAACCCATAATCTGGAGGTCTACTTTCATAATAGCATACCCATAGCTTGAAAGTAATCCCATGTTGCTCCAAATTTTTTGAGTTTCCACAACTTGAAAGGGGTGAAAATTTGAAGAGTTAATAGTTTTGGCACATCGGGTCGGACTGTTCTAATCAGGACAAATTAGAAAATACATGTGTTTTATTGGTTTTGATATGTAACCAACATTTTTCAAGCCTTTGAGAGGTTAAATCAGCATATATGGCAACTCTAAGTGTGTAAGGTAGCATAAAACTAGTGCTATAAATAGCTTATGAAAAAATTCAGACAATAGGAAGTTCTATTCCTCTTGATTACTTATAGCTATCACCACCTAGAAGAAGAGGTAGGCCAGTAAAGAGAGTTCATTTTTCATCAAGAAAAATAGTTTCAACTCCACCTATAGTAAGAGTTTCAATTCCTCCTGTGAGGTAGCAAACCTTGGTGCCACCAATGGTAGTTCCAAGGAATCAAACTTTTGTTACTTTTAATGGAGGCAACCTGCTGCAATTAGCCCAAAATGATGATATTCCCATGGCTACCCTTAAGAGTATTCCATATTTTTCAGGTGAAGATCAAACCACACCAGTTAAGCACATCAAAGATGTATCAAATTTGTGTTCGGTGCATCATATAACACAAGAGAATGTTGCTTTGAGGCTGCTAGCAACATTGTTTAAGGGGAAAGCACTTCAATGGTTCAGGGGTTTAGCAGTTAACTCCATTAGAACATGGGATGACCTGGGTGAAGTGTTATGCAAGCAATTTGAAGATAAGTATGACAACTTGTCATTAGTGGAGCAACTTACCCATATCAAGAGATCTCCCCATGAATGAATGACGAACTTCAACTTTTGTTTCCGAAGAACATGGGACATAATTCCAGAAACAACAAGGCTTCCAACTGAGTATGCATTTCTTTATTTTTTTAAGAGCTTTAAATACTGAAATTTATGTTATGATACAGTCAATGGGTGGAACCACATTACCATTATCTTATGATATAGCTATAAGGGCTGAAAATAGCCTCATACAACCTAGAAGAATTACTCCTAGGCCTCCTATTCCCATTTTCCCTGATATACAACCTCCTAGACTTTCCCAACACCTCAAATAACTCCTTTACCGGCTATTATTAGCCAAGAAATTACTGTCCCAAGCCCATCTTAGGAATTAAAAGAGATAAAGAACAACCAACAAAAAATCGAGAGCATGCTTTAGACTTTTGGCAATGAAGTTGTGAGCATAAAAAAGCAACAATTTCAAGGTTTAAGTCTTATCCGCCTCAAAAACAAGCTCAAAGTCAGCCATATCAAACTAAAAAACAACCATATCAAGGAAACTACCAAGGTGCAAGGGAGAATCTTAATCAATGAACTTTTCAACCATACAATCTAGCTCCAATCAGTGTAACAAGAGATCTTGTACCTATCCAGAATAACCTTGCAGTAGAATGAGTGGTGCTTTCATTGCAACCAGGCCCATAACCAAGCTACATGCTCAAATGGGGTCATCAATCAAGCATTGATGGTTCAAAATGTGTCAAGTGTGAAAAATGTTTCTAATGGTGAATCTTCACAATAACAGGATCTCCCTACAAGTGACACAACTCTCCTAAATTGGAAAGGAGAGAGATTTTGTGAAGTAAATAGTGATAGTTTTCCAATAGCAGCCAATACCCGAGCCAAGAAGAGGGATTTTGAGATTGGACAAGAAAAAAATAAGGACAAGGAAGTTTTTGTCCCATCCAATCCTCAAGTATCAAACACCCTACAAAGAAATTCACAAGGCATCGGTAGTGGGCAGGTTGGGAACCAACCCCAATAACCCCACTTGCAGCTAGACCTTGCTATTGCAAGGACCCATCAAAAGGTAAATATTGCTGCACCCTTTAACATTATTGAATCCATGAAGAAAATGAATGTAAATATAACAATGCAGGATTGTTTATCCATCCCATGTCAAAAGGATTTATTGCAATCTACCCTAACTTTTTTAAGTGTTTCAAGTGATGTTCAATTAGGTCAAGTCAAGGTTTTCCTTACAAATACACCTCAAGAAAATAGTAAATAGCTAGGTAAAGATGTCAATCCTCCCCCATTTTATGTGTCTTTGATAATAGGGGATAAGTTGGTTCATAATTGTATGGTAGATTCAAGGGCAAGTAGTTTTGGCATTCCCAAATAGATTGTTGATAGGTTAGGACTGAAATATTAGCCTCTTGAAAAGGGAGTAGTCCAAATTGATGGGTCAACCATTAACACCGTAGGTTTCATTAAGGGTTTAAACCTTTATATTCTAGCCCCAATTTTTCCATCTCTCAAGATATCTTGGTCATTGATTTACCACCTTATTTTTCCTTGTGTTTGTCAAGATATTTCACTACCAAAATAGGAGGTTACTTGTCCTCAGATTGGTCCCATATGATATTTAGGACTAGATATGGGACAAAAGTGACCATTAAGTTTGAATGAATTTCCAAACATCATATTGAGCCTTATATTCCAAGTGCTGTTAATGTTAACTATGCTGTTTCCGATGATAGTGAGCTTGTTGCTGCTCAAGAATTGAAAGCTAAAAGTCTACCAGATATACTCTTAAATGAGTAGACAACAAAAAAAATCATTGATAACCCAAATGATAACATTGAAGAGACTGGTTTGGGTGTGTAAGTGCTGCATGAACCTGATGCAATGATCCCAAACCTTGAAAAGAAGGTGGAACAACAGTTAGAACATCAAGATGAAGTATGGAAAATGTTCTTTGATGGTTCTAGAAGCAAGAATGGAGCTGGTGGGGGTGCAATGATTGTGTCCGCACAAGGTGACAAGTATTATTCTGCTTTCAAATTTTCTTTCTCTTGTACTAACAATACTACTGAGTATGAAGGCTTGAATTAGGGTTTGGAATGGGGAAGGAAAAGAAGGATTGGATGCTTATAGGTATACAATGATAGTGAGTTGATTGTAAATTAGGTAAGGGGTCTGCATGTTACTAAAAATGATGTTTTGAAGCCCTACAAACATAGAGTGTGGGACATGATAGAAGAATTTGATGCTTTTTAATTTGGTTTCTATTTCTAGGCATCAGAATAAGAATGCAGATAGACTAGCTACAATAGGTGCTCAGTTTGATATACCAAACGAGATTAGCATGGAGAAAAAGTTTAGCAGTATGTTAAGATAGTCATTAGGCCTTCTATTCTTGATAATAACGTTCACTGACAAGTTTTTGAGAGTGATGGACAGGTTTTGAGTTTTATGCTACAAGAGGATGAATTTTTATTGGTAAACCAAGACAAGATCAAGCAACAATATGATGATCAAATTATCCAGTTAAGGACTAACAAGCTACCCAAGGGTCTAGTCACCTTGAAATCCATCTTTAGCATTGATGATTAGCTCAAAAAGAATAAGACCAATATGCAGGTCAAAGAAGAACATTATGAAGAGCTTGATATTTTCAAAGGCAATCTCCTTAAAATTAGTAAAATCTGCTAACATACATATAGGCAAGATTTTATTGATCTTTGTCAAGAATTTCAAAATGTATTTGCATGAGAATATTTAGATTTAAAGGGTTTTGATCCCCAAATTTCCCAACATACCATAGAACTAGAGCTAAATACAAAACCTGTTAGGTAGAAATAGAGGCCTTTAAACCCCAAACTTTAGCCTCTTATGATAAAAGAATTGACCAAGTTGGTTGAAGGATGCATTATTTTTCCAATCAAACATACCTCATGGGTCTTTAACTTTATCCCGTTTAGAAATAAAAATGGAGAGATTAGGTTTTGTGTGGATTTTAGAGACCTCAATAGAGCCTCATAAAAGGATAATTATCTATTGCTCTCAATGGAGCAGATTCTACAAGTAGTAGTTGGTTTAGAAATATTCTCATTACTTGATGGTTATTCAGGATATAACCAAGTCTTAGTTAAAGAAGAAGACCAATATAAGATTGATTTCACCACGAAATGGGGCACCATGGCTGATAAAAGGATGCCATTTGGCCTATCCAATGTTGGTGCCATGTTTCAAAGGGCAATGGACATGGCATTTCAAGGTTTGATTTATAAACTTGTGCTCATTTACCTTGATGATATAATAGTGTTTTCCAAGAAGGAAGATGAGCAACTTTCACATTTGAAGCAAGTATTTGAGAGGTGTAGGGAATTCGGTATGTCTCTCAACCCCAAGAAATGCATCTTTTTTGTCCATGAAGGCAAGCTTCTAGGACATATAGTGTCAAAACAGGGGATCACCTTTGATCTAGAGAGAGTAAGTGCCATTTTGGATCTACTTTTACCTAGCCATAAAAAGGGTTTGCAAAGTTTTCTTGGTAGAATTAATTTTGTTAGAAGGTTTATTCTTGATATTGCTAATCTCTTGAAACCATTAACTGCCATGTTGAAGAAAAATACAAGTTTCAACTGGATTAGGGAGGCCAAGCACAATTTTAGAGTTTTAAAGGAGGCCTTATCAACAACTACTTTGGTAAACCCAAACTTTTAAAAAGACTTCATTTTGTATACCTTTGGTAGCATAGACATCATTTCTACAATGCTGGTACAACATAATTGTTAGGAATAGGATGCCATTTAATTGCAATCCTAAACATTATTTCATGTATCTCCTAAGTCCTTGGAAAGTGTTCCCCAAACACTAGGATTAGAAAGAGATTAAATTCGAATGAAATGAACATGTAAATTGAAATTTGTAATTAATTCTAAATGATAGGAACATGTGTGGAATCCCATGAAGAGCTCCTACAAAATAGGAGCACATGGGGCACCCACATGGAAGGTGGAACTCACCTTGAGTTAAGTTAACTATTTGGAGTAAAAGATAACACTTCAGTAATGCATGTAAAGATCCTAGAAGTTAGGGATTGCTGTTTACATGCATGGAGTTCAGTTTAGATTAGTTCAGTACAGTATCAGTTCAGTTATGGTTCAATTATCATAATTTTCATGTAGTTAGATTCAGTTGAAAGCTAGTTGACTTCACTTGAATTGGAATGCATGACTAATTACTTGAGTTGCATGACATATAACAGGTAATTACTTTCAGTTAACATGGGATGATCATTCTTGCATGAATAGTGGAGAGATATGTTTCAGTTAACAGAGAATGACTTGGACCCACCTTGGGTACCCAAGTTGGCTTCTTGGAGTTAACACTTTTGCATGATAAGATATTTCATAGGGTTGAGTTAAGTGGGCCCATTCTTGGGCGCCTGCTTTGAGGATAGGCTTTGAAGATATCCTCTGAATAAAGGTTGAGTTATGACTTCAGTTTGGGATGCCCAAATGGATGAAGGAGTTGATTTGACATTATTCTTCATGGTAGAAATTTTCTTGCAAGGGATATGTGTAGGTTTTTGGTGGTAAGCTTTGAGCTTTGTAATTGTAACTCTTTGGAGTTTACAAGGTTGATTATTGCCTATTTATCTCAGTCAAGTTGAAGAGAGTTTGTATCAATTTTTATTGCAGTTTGTGAAGAATATTTGTTGAAGGAAAAATAAGCATCTCAAGCAAGGATTGGAATTATTGTAATCTTATTCTGAGATTAAATAATACATTGATTCTTGGTGGAGTTTTTTCTTGAAAGGGTTTCTCCATGGTATGTGCTGTGTAACTTCTTTCTTTTGGTCTTATTCTTCTACAATCTTCTATCTACTTCTACAAATGGTAAAATGAATCTAAACAAATAATCATCCACAAAGAATCCGTAACAAAGAACACTTATTTAGATCTATAGTATAATATTTTTACAAGTTTTAAGGCTACATAATTACCTCCATTTTCAACATTTTGTATCAGAGTTGAGGTTGGGTAGAGTTTGGGATGCTTTTCTCTTAAAATTTTGAAGGTTTTTTGGCTGTAGTGGGAGCTTTTAGTATTGTGTTATTGCTGATTTTGGAAAATAAGTTTGTTACAATGAGTTTTAATTCTCGTTTAGATATTGAAAAATTCAATGGATCTAATTATGAGATGTGGAAACTAAAAATGGAGGATCTCCTTGAAGAGAGAGATCGAAGGTTAGTTGTTGCTAATGAGACAAAGTCACCGATACTGATGTTAGATGAGGATTGGGCTAAGCTTGATAAGAAGGCAAGAGGGGCCATAAGATTATGTCTTGCTGATGTTGTTCTGTTGAATGTTTTAGAAGAAACTACTGCATATAAGCTGTGGATGAGAATAGGTGATATCTATCAAACCAAAAGTCTTACTAATGAGTTGTATCTAAAAAGGCAATTGTATTCTTAAAAGATGAAAGATGGTGATTCTGTTGCAAATCATTTGAATGCTTTTAATTTGATACTAAGTCAGTTAGCATATTTATATGTAAAGTTAGAAGATGAAGATAAATGTATATTGTTACTTTTTTCTTTACCGGAATCTTGGGAAAATCTAATTGTTTCTATAAGTGGTAGTGGTGCAGATCCAAAGATGGAAAATATAATTACTACTCTCCTATCAGAGGAGATGACGAGGAAGTCTAAAACGGAAATACAAAATGCCTTGTTTGTAAAAGGTAGGCCTGAGAAAAAGGAACCTAAGGGAGACAAGGAAGGGAAGGGTAAGTCAGAAGGATGAAGTAAGGTAAAGTGTTGGAACTATGGTAAACTGGGACATGTGAAGAAGGATTGTAAGAACAAGAAAAAGAGTTTTGATTCTTCTACAGAGGAATCCTTAGATGACGGTAATCATGCTTTGATCATTTCATGTAATTTTTTTAGTGATGACTCTTTGCTTGATGTTAAAGAGTGATCTTCATGAGGGGGATGGTAGTCATGATGGCATGTGTAGCTTGTACCACAATTTAGTGGGAGTTGTTGGCAGTGACATGGATGCATCATTGGTAAGATTATCTTCATGTGATTGGGGATATGGTTTTTTCTTGGTTTAGAGTGGTTGCTATTATGTCATGGTTTACTCTTGATATGCATTTAGAGTTTGGCATGGTACTTGTTCTCTTGAGACTAGGATGTATATATGTTATGGTGCATGTGATCTCCTAGTATGAGATGGTTAGATCATGTTGTCATGTTTATGTTATTGATTCATGATTGGAGCTTGACATTGATGTTGTGTAGTTCTCTTAAGTATTGGGTACATTAATCATTTGCTTGATTCCTTCATGATAGTGCTATGTTGCATTTGGAGTTTGGAATGGATTGGTTGGTTACAGGTCCTCATGGATACTTAGAGAAATAGGTGAGGCTTGTGTTCTCTTATGGCAAGAGATATATGTTGGAATGGTTACTTGTAAGAAAAGCTATTTTCAATAGTAAAGAATGAGAAGCCTACGCCTTGGTTGGACGTGAGTTGAACACACGACGGTTTTACATGCCTCCAAAGAGGAAGTTTGGATACAAAGACTTGGGAAAGGTATTAGTTTTAATTGAAAGTAAGTTAAACTTGAATATGATAGTTAGAGTGCTATGTATCTAGCCAAAAATTCTATGTATCATGCTTGTACTAAGCATGTTGATGTTCAGTATCACTTTGTACAAGAAATGGTTGAGAGTGGGAAGGTATTAATTGAGAAAGTTGACACTTTAATTAATGCTGTAGATTATCTTATGAGACTAGTTCCTACAAATAAGTTCTCTTGGTTTTAATCATTTGTTTGGAGCTTCATGATTATGCAGGTTGCATTTGAAGTTGACATGAATTTATTAGTTGGTACAGGAAGGTCATTAGCCTTGAGTCTTGTACTTGATTTATAATAATGATTCCTTGCTTAGAATAATTGCAATGTATAATGTCAAGTGGGAGAATGTTGGGAATAGGATGCCATTTAATTGAAATCCTAAACATTATTTCATGTATCTCCTAAGTCCTTGGAAAGTGTACCCAAAACACTAGGATTAGAAAGAGATTAAATTCAAATGAAATGAAAATGTAAATTGACATTTTTAATTAATTCTAAATGATAGGAACATGTGGGGATTCCCATGAAGAGCTCCTACAAAATAGGAGCACATGGGGAACCCACATGGAAGGTGGAACTCACCTTGAGTTAAGTTAACTATTTGGAGTAAAAGATAACACTTTAGTAATGTATGTAAAGATCCTAGAAGTTAGGGATTGATATTTGCATGCATTGATTTTAGTACAGTTCAGTTCAGATCAGTTCCTAGTTTAGTTTAGTTCAGTATTAGTTTAGTTTAGTTCAATTTAGTTTAGTTATGGTTCATTTATCTTCAGTTGCATGTAGTTAGTTTCAGTTGAATGCTAGTTGAATTCACTTGACTTGGAATGCATGACTAATGACTTTAGTTGCATGATAAATAATAGGTATAATAGGTAACTACTTTCAGTTAACAAGGGATGATCATTCTTGCATGAATGGTGGAGAGATATGTTTTAGTTAATAGAGAATGACTTGGACCCACCTTGGGAGCCCAAAATGGCTTCTTGGAGTTAACACTTTTTCATGATAAGATATTTTAGAAGGCTTAGTTAAGTGGGCCCATTCTTGGGTGCATAGTTTGAGGATAAGCTTTGAAGATATCTTCGGAATAAAGGTTGAGTCATGACTTCAATTTGGGACACCCAAATGCATGAAAGAGTTGATTTGACATTGTTCTTCATGGTATAACTCTACTTGCAAGTGATAGGCGTAGGTTTTTGGTGATAATATTTACACTTTGTAATTGTAACTCTTTGGAGTTTACAAGGTTAACTATTGCCTATTTATCTCAAGCAAGTTGAAGAGAGTTTGTATCAATTTTTATTGCAGGTAGTGAAGAAGAATTTTTGAAGGAAAAAGAATCATCTTAAGCAAGGATTGGTATTATTGTAATCTTATTCTCAGATTAAACAATACATTGATTCTTGGTGGAGTTTTTTACCTAAAGGGTTTCTCCATGATATATGCTGTGCAACTTCTTTCTTCTGATCTTATTCTTCTACAATCTTCTGTCTACTTCTACACATGGTAAAATGAATCTAAACATATAATCATCCACAAAGAATCTATAATAAAGAACACTTATTTAAATCTATAGTATAATAGTTTTACAAATTTTAAGGTTACACAATTACCTCCATTTTTAGCAAGAATGATGTTGGTTTAGAATAGCCTATTGCTTTTTTCAGTCAACATTTAGAGGATTACGAATAGAGGTATAATTTTGTGGAAAAACATGCACTTTCTTCTATCAAAAGTCTAAAAAAGTTTAAACCTCTGATTTCTAACAACAAAATACATTTAATGGTTGCTCACCCTAGTGTGAAGGAGTTCTTGTTAAGCAGGGAACTAAATGAAAAGGGGGCTGGGTGGATTACAAAGGTCATGGAATATGTTGTTGACATTAAGGTAACAAAGCTTGCAAGGGGTAAAGGGATATGCGAACAACTAGAAACAAGGTCTGGAAGTGAGGGAAAGGAAGAAACAAAGGCAGTTCTAGTTGTTGTTGATGAACTTACAACTGATGCACCGACAAAAAGTGCAGGTTGGATAAGAGATATGACTCATTTCTTACAAATTGGTGTGTGTCCACCAGGTTTAGATAAAGCTAAATAGAGATATTTTAGACTGCAGTCCATCCCTTTTATGCTGGTTGGTAATATTATTTTCAGAGAAGACCTTAATGGTGTGCTTTTAAGGTGTATTGATCATCATCAAATAGAAAAAGTGCTTCATGAATTCCATGATGGAATTGTTGGGGGTCATTTTTCCCCAAGAATAATTGTATGGAAAATAAAGAGAGCTGGCTATTATTGGCCAAGCTTGTTTAAGGATTTAGATGCTTGGGAAAGAAAATGTGTAAAATGTGCCATTTTTGTAGGCAAAGAGAGGCTGCCAACTTTACCATTGTGGCCTATTCAAGTGGAACAACCCTTGATGAGATGGGGCATTGATTTCATAGGTGCCATTAACCCACCTTCAAGTGTAGGTCACAGGTGGGTACTTAATGCAATCAATTACTTTATAAGATGGAATAAATCAGTGGCCTTGAAAGAAGCTAACAAGAGTGTTGTTTTAAATTTTTACGATGAGTTGGCAACTAGATTTGCGGTACCTTAATCAATCATTTTAGATAATGCTTTAGCATTTGTTGGATTAAGACTAAGTTAAAGGGATGTCTAGTAACATGAATCTGAATAGAATCATCAAAAGGATTTTGGAGGATAACTAGAGAACTTGGCACACCAAGTTGAAATTTTCCTTGTGGGAAGATAGAATAACTCCAAAAAGATCCATTGGGAATTCCCCTTATATGATGGTGTATGGTAAAGAGGCAAGGCTGCCTTTATCTATTGAGCTTCCTGCTCTTGATATAATGAAATAGATTGAAATGTTTGAGGAAGAAGATCCAATGGCTGTTGGATATGCATAGCTCATGGAGCTGGAATAAACAAGGGATAAGGCCATGAAAACAATGGAGTTGCATCAAATCCAAACAAAGAGAGTTTTTGATAAAAGAGCAACACACAAGGTGTTCAAAGAAGAGATGTCATACTTAAGTGGGATGAGTTAAAGAGCAGGCCAGGAAAGCACACTAAGTTTGACAGTAGGTGGAGTGGCCTGTTTGTCATTACTGAGTGCAAGGAGCACAATGCTTTTCAATTTTCAACAATGGAGAGAGAAGCTCTGCCTATCCCAGTCAATGGGATACACCTCAAACTCTATTTTGAGGTATGATCTTCCTTGTACAAGTTAGAATAGGTTTTAATTTCCTCTAAGTGCTACTACACATTAGTTTAAATGCAATTTTCAATTTTCCCTAAGTGTTGTTTTGCACAGTTAGGTAGTTTTCTTTGGTGTTCTAGTGTTTTTTGAATAATTTCCAAGGTATCATGTATTGATCTAGTGAGTTACAACAACATAATTTGTGTTAGCTTTTAGATGACTCAGTACCTAATGGATAAGCTTTAGGCAATTGGTTTGGATGTTTAGTAGGAAAACATATAGTATATGTCACCATAAATGTTACCTATTTTTTCTACTAGCCCAAATAGGTGATGTTGTTTATGATTTACAAGTAAAAGAAGGTACATTTTTTAACTTTCTATGTTATATTCACACGCATAGAGAATATCAGAAGACTACAATACCACATTGCCTCATGCAGATGCATATAACATAACATAGGAAAAAGTGCACAATCTTTGCAAAATGTAGTCTTTATTGATAATGATAAGTGTATAGTGTCCCTCACAAGTTGAGGGACTGACGATTTAATGCATATGAAGAAAACACTATACATTTATAGATACATAAATGAAATACACTTCAAATGAAGGGGGACTCATCATTATCTGAATGATGAATCCTTGTTGCCTTGTCCTGCATCGTCTTCAGTCTCTCTCACTTGTATTGCTTCCAGTTGATGCTCTCCTCATTGCTCCTAGGTTCCCTACATCTAGAAGAAGAGTTTTGTTAGAGCAATGAAAGGTCACCAATCAAAATATTTTCAAACCATCCATAAACATATAATCTAATCTCCATAGGCATTAAAATAGACAAAAAACCACAGGTGTCTAGGAAAACAAAAGAGTTATCAAATAAACCTATCATATGCTTTTTTTATCTAACATGTTTTCTCCTTGTGCGGATATAGGACAAATATTTGTTATGGTTTTTGTTTTAGCCGATTACAACATGTGGACTAAAATGTGGCTCCCACGAGGATTGAGCCGAGCATGCTGCCCTCTTGTGTTTTAGGAGGGATTGGAAATTGAGCAACTTGATCAATCAATGATAAAACTATTCTTGATGTATTAAATCAATATGGAATCATACTAGTTGATCAAATTTCATTATCAGATTCAAAAGATGCAACAAAATGGTGTGAATTATCTAGAAAGTTACTCTTTATCTTTCATAATGAATCATAGAAGAGGATGCTTGGAAATCTTACTCTATTGGATATGTCATTCAATCTTCTTAAGTGGATACAAAGTCCATTTTAATAACATGATATGAGTTAGATTTAATTGTCAACATTTTTAAGGAGCTAGCAAAGAAGGGAATAAGAACAAGGACAATCATGCCTTGTTGTATTAAAAGACACTGTCCAATGGAGATCTAAAGAAGAGGGATACAAAGCCAAATTCATCTCACTTTAATCCTATTTAACAAACACACATCACTTAGGGTAGCGAAGCTTTAGGTCACCACCATAAATGACATATATTTGCTCATTAGGATTAAAATAAGAGAAATGATAGTGAATACAAATAATTGTATTCATTAAACAATTGTGATTCAGGAGATGAGTGTGATAAATCAAGTTATGGGCCATCAAGCAATAAACTTTGCATCATAAAAAGAACATGAAAGATAGTGATTTCAACAAGGACAAAACAACTGTCCTAGATTTCTTGTGCCAAGTGGGCTTTCAAGTAAAAAGGGAAATATATTCATGAGTTTTCAACATGGCAACACAAGAAAAGCATGTTTAGATCTGGTCATATTGCAACATTAAGACAACTATTCTTGAACTTGCAGAAAGGTTTAGTATTGATTTGAAATGATAGTCATCTTGCTGCTAATATAATAAGTATTCACTCAAAATAGGCACAAGTACAGTCATGAGAGGAGTAGAATTGTGATTAGGGAAACAGTCATCATGAGGACAACAATGAATGGATGAAATGAAGGCAACATACAACCAACATGTATCTGAAACAAATGACATGGACTATGTAAGCATAAGATACAACCAAAGGAGGCCAAAAATCCATGAGTAGAGTTTTTTAAATCTTTTTCTTTCAGTAAAGATGAAACCCATAAAGTGCAATAAAACTCTCATCTACAACACACAATGCTAAGCAACTAATGAAATTTTGTAAAATAAAGTGAATAGTCCTGAAATTGTTCTGCAAAACCCTTGAATGATTGCATCAAGTGTGAGGTTGTGGCCATATTAATGCAAGAAGGGATTTTTGTATTGGCTAATGGAAACAAATAAAAAAGAATATAAACCCTAGACAGGAGCCATGGCGTATTTTCTCAAAAGGAAAAATGGAAAAATTTAGAGGTATGAGAGTTTATTTCTTCATGGCCATAGCTTGAAGAAGCATTTTTCTTCACAAAATGTAAAAGGACCATTTGGGTTTGACTCAAAATCACCAATGCAAGATAGTAGAGGAGTCTTCGAGCTCAATGAAAGCTTCTATTCTTAGGAATCAAAGTAAAAATTCAAAGTTTTTCTTCATAAAATGGAGCACAGGTTTTGTATACCCAAAAAATCATAAGGCTTGAGTTGTTTATTTTCATTGAATATGCCAATTATTTTTCACCATGAAATACCACTATCAAGCTTCAGAAATAACCTGAATGGCAGCCAAAAGCAAGCAAATATCCCATAGAAAACAAGATACAAAGAATGCATCAGGAAAATGTGTATGGATGCGACCTTGACAACTTAAATGGCTTTCAAAATGGAGGAAAAAATATAAGATTGTGTTAAAGAATAAAATTTACCTCAATTTTCTAGTGGTTTCCATATGAAATCATTCAGAATCTGCCACAAAATGATCATGGAGGAGAATACAGAAACCCTTACTGGTGGCCAAGAGGAGGTTCAGGAAATTTTGATAAAAAACTGATTGACTTTTTCCAAGTTTTCATTGTTTTGTGTTTAGGGTTTGAAACCCTATTGAAAGCCGACTATAGAGGTATTTTTTACCTTTGCTTTAAATTCTTGCAAACAAAAACTAATGTATACCATGGGCTAGGAACTAAAGTCTTATGCCTTGTGTTCATTTTTCCTTTGTTACTATCTTGAAGACCTACGCCTTAGTGATTTTGAGTGACTTTGTCATATGTGCCTTAGTGATTTTCCATGTCTCCTTGAAATTTTAAGTCTTTCAAGACTTAATGTTTATTTTCAAACTCTCATCACTTTGCATAAAAGTCTTTCAAGACTTAGGAGTTTGCACTTTGACCTCCCACATAGGCTAAGCCTTTGCTTATGATTTGTGCATTTATTTTGAAATGTGAAATGTTTGACCAAGTGATGGTTATAAATCACTTTTTTCAAGCATTACTTTAGATGCATAAATAATGGTGGGGTAGGTTCTATGAATTCCTTGAGGGAGTTTGAGTTAACTTTGATGCTCTTAAAAGTATTTAGGGGTGATTGAGGAAGTTATTATTTTGCATTTATTCTGAAATGTAAAACATTATTTAAAGTGATATGTCTATAAATCACTTTATTTGATGTTATTTATAATGCAAAATTTTGATGTGTGCATTTCAAGGAATGGTGCGGCCTCTTATTTTGCATTTTTTTTTTGAAATGTAAAATAATTTGATTAAGTGATGTTATTATAAGTCACTTAATCAAATTGTTGTCTTAAATGAAAAATAAGGTCTTATGCTTTTGGAAACACACAAGGAGCATGAGTCAAAGCTTTTGGAGACATAATGATTACTGAGCAACATGGGGAACATGTGTGAGTTTTGTATTTGAATGATTTTGGAGGGAATGGACCATTTGGAGGCAGGTTTGTAACACTTTTAGTGTGAATAGGGTCTTGGATTGACCTTGATTCATTTGGAGGACATTTTGGAGTGATTTAAGAAGGTTCTTTTTTGGATTTTCTATTGTATCCGAGCAAAATCTTCCAGATGGACTTGTGTGAAGTAGTTGTTTAAATTTTTGCTTAAGTAACTTCAAACTATGTTGTTGAAGTTAGTTTCTTTTTTTCCAGCAGTGTGATAGCTTATTTTCTGGAGTTATCTTTTCAGCAGGAGTAGTATTAACTTAGGGGATAGATTTGTATACTAGTGAGTGCCTTGGATCAATGATATTTAATATTTTTCCTTCTCATTTCATTCTTTATTGTGTGCATCTAGTGGTTGATCAAATTACTTGTGAAATTTAGCTTTTCCTTATAATTTTGTCTCATGTTAAGCACCTATTTTTTAGAAAAGTGTGTTGTTGCAAGTTATAAGTTGTATTATCAATGCAAAAATGCTTTTAGTTGTGACATTTATTTCCTTCTAGGATTTTAGCTTTAAAACCTCCTTATAAAATACTTATGCAAGAATGCATATAGAATGAGTTGTGTAAGCCAGGATTTGTCATTGTTTGAATTGTGTGCAAGCTATTTGCAAGTCTTTGTTTGGTGAATCACCTTTTTAAAGGTTTTAGTCAATTTCAGTTTATATAACCCTCTTACTCTTTCCTCAAGAAATCATTAGTTTACTAGAAGTTTAGGTGACACCAATAGGGGAGCCAAACCATAATTTGGAGGTCTACTTTCATAATAGAATACCCACAACCTGAAATTAGTCCCATGTTGCTCCAAATTTGTTGAGTTGATACAACTTGCAAGGGGTGCAAATTTGAAGAGTTAACAAATTTGGTATGCTCAGTGGGATTATTCTAATAAGGATAGATTAGAAAATACATGTGTTTTGTTGGTTTTGATATGCAACCAACATTTTTCAAGCCTTTGAGAGCTTAAATCAGCATATCTGGCGACTCTAAGTGTGGAAAGTAGTAGAAGATTAGTGCTGCAAACAACTTATGAAAAAATTCAGATAAGAGGAAGTTTTGTTCCTTTTGATTATTTACAGTTGTCACCACCTAGGAGAAGAGGCAGATCAACAAAGAGAGTTGCTTTTTCACCAAGAAAAATAGTTTCAACTCCACCTATAGTAAGAGTTTCAAGTCCTTTTGTGAGGTAGGAAACCTTGGTGCCACCAATGGTAGGTCCAAGGAATCAAGCTTTTGTTAATTTTAATGGAGGCAACCCACTACAATTAGCCCAACATGATGATATTCCCATGGCTTCCCTTAAGAGTATTCCATATGTTTTAGGTGAAGATCAAACCACACCAGTTGAGCACATCAAAGATGTATCAAATTTATGTTTAGTGCATCATATAACACAAGAGAATGTTGCTTTGAGGCTGCTAGCAACATTTTTTAAGGGGAAGGAACTTCAATGGTTTTGTAGTTAACTCCATTAGAAAATGGGATGAGCTGGGTGAAGTGTTATGCAAGTAGTTTGAAGATAAGTATGCTAACTTGTCATTAGTGGAGCAACTTACCCATATCAAGAGAGCTTGCCATGAATGAATGGCAAACTTCAAATTTCATTTATAAAGAACATGGGACATTATTCTAGAAACCACAAGGCCTCCATCTGAGTATACATTTCTTTATTTTTTAAGAGCTTTAAATACTAAAATTGTTGTTATGATACAACCAATGGGTGGAGCCACATTACCATTGTCTTATGATATAGCTATAAGGGCTGAAAATAGCCTCATACAAATTGGAAGAATTACTCCTAGGCCTCCTATGCCCATTTTCACTGATATACAACCTCCTATGACTTTGCAAACACCTGAAATAGTCCCTTTACCAGCCACTGTTAGCCAAGAAATTGTTTTCCCAAGTCCATCTTAGGAATTACAAGAGATAAAGAGCTGTTAGCAAAAAATTGAGAGCATACTTTAGACTTTGGGCAATGAACTTGTGAGCATGAAAAAGAAAAAAATTCAAAGTTTTAAGCCTTCCCAGCCTCAAAACCAAGCTCAAAGTTAGCCATATCAAGCTAACAAACAACCATATCAAGGAAATTACCAAGGTACAAGGAAAAATCTTAATCAAAGGCCTTTTCAACCATACAATCTAGTTTTAATCAGTGTAGCTAGAGACCTTATATCTCTCTAGAATAAACTTGCAACAAAATATGAGTGGTGCTTTCCCTACAACCAGGACCATAACCCAACTATATGTTCAAATGGGGTCATCAATAAAGAATCGATGGTTCAAAATGTGTCCAATAGTGAATCTTCACAACAACATGATCTCCCTACAAGTGACACAACTCTCTTGAATTGACAAGGAGAGGAATTTTGTGGAGTAAATAGTGATAGTTTTCGAATAGCAGCCAATATGCAAGCCAAGAAGAGGGATGTTGAGATTGGAAAAGTAGAAAATAAGGACAAGGAAGTTACTTTCCCATCTAATCCTCAAGTAACACACATCCTACAAAGAAATTCACAAGGCATTGGTAGTGGACAGCTTGGAAACCAACCCCAATCAACCCACTTGCAGCTAGACCTTGCTGTTGCAAGGACCCATCAAAGGTAAACACTGTTGCACCCTTTAAAATTATTGAATCCATTAAGAAAATGAATGTAAATATGATAATGTGGGATTCTTTACCCATCATAGGTCAAAAGGATTTATTGCAATTTGCCTTAACTAATTTAAGTGTTTCAAGTGATGTTCCAGTAGGTCAAGTCAAGGTTGTACTTACAAATACACCTCAAGACAGTAGTAAATAGCCAGTTAAAGATGTCAAACCTCCCCCATTTTATGTGTATGGGGATAAGTTGGTTCATAATTGCATGGTAGATTCAGGGGCAAGTAGTTCTGTCATGCCCAAACAGATTGTTGATAAGTTAGGACTGAAATATCAACCTCTTGAAAAGGGAGTAGTCCAACTTGATGGGACAACCATTAACTCCGTAGGTGTCTTTAAGGGTTTAAACCTTACTTTATATGCCTGCCCAAATTTTTATATCTCTCAAGATATCTCGGTCATTGATTTACCACCTCATTTTTCCTTGTGTTTGTCAAGATATTTCACTGCCAAAATAGGAGGTTACTTGTACTCAGATTGGTCCCATATGATATTTAGGACTAGATATGGGACAAAAGTGATCATTAAGTCTAAATCACTTTCCAAAGATAACATTGAGCCTTATATTCCAAGTGTTGTTAATGTCAACTATGTTGTTTTTGATGATAGTGACCTTGTTGCTGCTCAAGAATTGGAAGCTAAAAGTGTACCAGATATACTCTTAAATGAGTGGGCAGCAGAAAATATCATTGATAACCCAAATGAAAACATTGAAGAGCCTGGTTTGGGTGTGTATGTGCTACATGAACCTGATGCAATGATCCCAAACCTGGAAAAGAAGGTGGAACAACAGTTAGAACATGAAGATGAAGTATGTAAAATGTTCTTTGTTGGTTCTAGAAGCAAGATGGAGCTAGTGGGGGTGCAATGATTGTGTCCCCACAAGTTGAAAATTATTATTCTACTTTCAAATTTTCTTTCTCTTGTACTAATAATACTGCCGAGTATGCAGGCTTGATTCAGGGTTTGGAATGGGCAAGGAAAAGAAGGATTGACTGCTTACAGGTATACGGTGATAGTGACCTGATTGTAAATTAGGTAAGGGGTCTACATGTTACTAAAAATGATGTTTTGAAGTCCTACAAACATAGAGTGTGGGAAATGATAGAAGAATTCAATGCTTTTAATTTGGTTTCTATTTCTAGGGATCAAAATATGCATTCAGATAGACTAGCTGCAATAGGTGCTTAGCTTGATATACCAAATGAGATTAGGAAGGAAAAAGTACAGTAGTATGTCAAGATAGTCATTAGGCATTCTATTCCTAATAATAACGTTCACTGGAAAGTTTTTGAGAGTGATGTTCAAGTTTTGAGTTTTATGCTATAAGAGGATGAATTTTTTGTGGTAAACCAAGACAAGATCAAGCAACAATATTATGATCAGATCATCCAGTTGAGGACTAACAAGCTGCCCAAGGGTTTGGACACCTTGGAATCCATCTTCGACACTGATGATCAGCTCAAAAAGAATAAGACCAACATGGAGGTCAAAGAAGAACATTATGAAGAGCTTGAGATTTTCAAAGGTAAGCTCCTTAAAATTAGTAAAATCTACTCACATGCAGATAGGAAAGCTTTTATTGCTCTTTGTCAAGAATTTCAAGATGTATTTGCAGGGGAATATTCAGATTTAAAGGATTTTGATCCCCAAATTGCCCAACATACCATAGAACTAGAGCCAAATGCAAAACCTATTAGGTAGAAACAAATGCCTTTAAACCCCAAACTTGAGCCTCTTTTGATAAAAGAATTGACCAAGTTGGTTGAAGGAGGCATCATTTTTCCAATCAAACATACCTCATAGGTCTCTAACCTTTTCCCGTTAGAAAGAAAAATGGAGAGATTAGGCTCTATGTAGATTTTAGAGACCTCAATAGAGCCTCATTAAAGTATCATTATTTGCCACCCTCAATGGAGTAGATTCTGCAAGTAGTAGTTGGTTTAGAAAGATTCTCATTACTTGATGGTTATTTAGGCTATAATCAAGTCTTAGTTAAAGAAGAAGACTAGTATAAGACTACTTTCACCATGAAATGAGGCACCATGGCCTATAAAAGGATGCCATTTGGCCTGTCCAATGTTGGTGCCACTTTTCAAAGGGCAATGGACATGGCATTTCAAGGTATGATTTATAAACTTGTGCTCATTTACCTTGATGATATAATAGTGTTTTCCAAGAAGGAAGATGAGCATCTTTCACATCTGAAGCAATTATTTGAGAGGTGTAGGGAGTTTGGTATATCTCTCAAGCCCTAAAAATGCATCTTTGCTATCCATGAAGGAATTTTTTTGGGACATATAGTGTCAAAATAAGGGATCACCATTAATCCAGAAAGAGTAAGTGCCATTTTGGATCTACCTTTACCCAACCATAAAAAGGGGCTGCAAAGTTTTCTTGGCAGAATTAATTTTGTTAGAAGGTTTATTCCTAATATTGCTAATCTCTTGAAACCACTAACTTCCATGTTGAAGAAAAATACATGTTTCAGCTCGACCAGGGAGGCCAAGCACAATTTTAGAGTTTTAAAGGAGGCCTTATCAACAAATCCTACTTTGGTAAACCCAAAATTTTCAAAAGAATTCAATTCTTATGCCTTTGGTAGCATAGACGTGATTTCTACAATGCTGGTACAAAAAAATGATGTTGGTTTAGAACAACCTATTGCTTTTTCTAGTCAACATTTAGGGGATTACAAATAGAGGTATACTTTTGCGGAAAAAACATGTACTTGCTGCTATCAGAAGTTTGAAATTTTTTAAACCTTTGATTTCTAACAGTAAAATAAATTTAATGGTTGCTCATCCTAGTGTGAAGGAGTTCTTGTTAAGCAGGGACCTTAATGAAAAGAGGGCTGGGTGGATTACAAAGGTCATGGAATATGATGTTGACATTAAAGTAACAAAGCTTGTAAGGGGTAAAGGGCTATGTGGATAACTAGCTACAGGGTTTGGAAGTGAGGAAAAGGTAGAAACAGAGGTGGTTTCGGTTGCTGTTGATGAACTTACAATTAATCCAAAAACAAAAAGTGTAGGTTGGATACAAGATATGACTCATTTCTAGCAAACTGGTGAGTGTCCACCAGGTTTAGATAAAGCTAAAAAAAGATATTTTAGAGTATAGTCCATCCCTTATGTGCTGGTTGGTAATATTCTTTTTAGAAAACACCTTAATGATGTGCTTTTAAGGTGTATTGATCATCATCAAATAGAAAAAGTGCTTGACGAGTTCCATGATGGAATTGCTGGGGGTCATTTTTCCCCAAAAATAATTGCATGGAAAATAATGAGAGATGGCTACTATTGGCCAAGCTTGTTTAAGGATGCCCATGCTTGGGCAAGAAAATGTGCAAAATGTGCCATTTTTGTAGGTAAAGAGAGGCTTCCAACTTTACCATTGCGGCCCATTCAAGTGGAACAACCCTTCATGAGATGGGGCATTGATTTCATAGGTGCCATTAACCCACCTTGAAGTGCAGGTCACAGGTGGGTACTTACTACACCTAATTACTTTACATGATGGACTAAAGTAGTGGCCTTGAAAGAAGCCAACAAAAGTGTTGTTTTTTAAAGTTTTTACGATGATCTGGTAACCAAATTTGGGGTACCTGAACCAATCATTTCAGATAAAGCTTTAGCATTTGTTAGATTAAGAGTAAGTGATTGGGCTATCAAGAATGGTATTCAATTGAATACATCATGAAAATATTACCCTCAAGGTAATGGCTTGGTAGAATCAACTAACAAGAATTCGATCAAAATCATCAAAATGATTTTGGAGGATAACCAAAGAACTTGGCACACTAAGTTGAAATCTTCCTTGTGGGTAGATAAAATAACTCCAAAAAGATCCATTGGAAATTCCACTTATATGATGGTGTATGGTAAAGAGGCAAGGTTGCCTTTATCTATTGAGCTTCCTGCTCTTGATATAATGAACCAACTTGAAATGTTTGAGGAAGAAGATCCAATGGATGTTAGACATGCACAAATCATGGAGCTGGAAGAAACAAGGGATAAGGCCATGAAAATAATGGAGTTGCATCAACTCCAAACAAAAAGAGTTTTTGATAAAAGAGCAACACCAAGGGTGTTCAAAGAAGGAGATGTTGTACTTAAGTGTGATGAGTTAAAGAGCGGGTGAGGAAAGCACACTAAGTTTGATAGTATGTGGAGTGGCCCATTTGTCATTACCAAGTGCATGATTCTTTTCAATTGTCAACAATGGATGGAGAAGCTTTGCCCATTGCAGTCAATGGGATAGACCTCAAAATCTACTTTGAGGTATGATCTACCTTGTACAAGTTAGATTAGGTTTTTATTTTCTCTAAGTGTTGCTGCACATTAGTTTAAATGCAAATTTTCAATTTTCCCTAAGTGTTGTTTTGCACAGTTAGGTAGTTTTCTTTGGTGTTATGGTGTGATTTGAATAATTTCCAAGGTATCATGTACTGATCTAGTAAGTTACAATAACATGCAAGGCTATTTTTAAGTTGTGTGAACTTTTAGATGACTCATAACCCAATAGATAGACTTCAGGCAACTGGTCAGGATGTTTAGCAAGTAAACATATAGTAGATGTCACTAGAAATGTTACCTATTTTTGCTACTAGCCCAAATAGGTGATGCTGTTTATGATTTACAAGTAAAAGAAGGTACATTTTTTAAAACTTTCTATGTTATATTCATGTGCATAGAAAATATCACAAGAATACAATACCATATTGCCTCATGCAAATGCACATAACACAACATAGGAAAAAGTGCACAATCTTTCCAAAATGTAGTCTTTATTGATAATGATAAGTGTATAGTGTCCCTCACAAGCCGAGAGACTGACAATTTTAATGCATATGAAGAAAACACTATACATTTATAGATACATAAAATAAATGTACATAAAATGAAGGGGAACCCGTCATTGCCTAAAAGATGAATCCTGGTTTCCTTGTCTTGCACCATCTTTAGTCTCTCCCGCTTGTCCTGCTTCCAGTTGATGCTCTCCTTTCTTCTAGGTTCCCTGGATCTGGAAGAAGAGTGTTGTTAGAGCAATGAAAGGTCACCAATAAAAATATGTGCAAAACATCCATAAACATATAATCTGATCTCCATAGGCATTAAAATAGACAACATACTATAGGTGTCCAGGAAAGCAAAAGAGTTATCAAACACACCAATCATATGATTTGTTTATCTAACATTTTTGCTCCTTGTGCAGATATAGGAAAAATCTTTATTATAGTTTTTGTTTTAGTTGATTACAACATGTGGAGTAAAATGTGACTCCCACGAGGGTTGAGCTCAACATGTTGCGCTCTTGTATTTTAGGAGGGATAGGAAATTGAGCAACTTGATCAATCAATAATAAACCTATTCTTGATGCATTAAATCAATATGAAATCATACCAGTTGATTAAATTTCATTATCAGATTCAAAAGATGCAATAAAATGGTGTGAATTATCAAGAAAGTTACTCTTCATCTTTCATAATGAATCACAAAAGAGGATGCTTGGAAATCTCACTCTACTGGATAAGTCTTTCGATCTTCTTAAGTGGATCCAAAGTCCAATTTCATAATGATATGAGTTGGATTTCATTTTCAATAATTTCAAGGATCCAATAAAGAAGGGAACAAGAACAAGGACAATCATGCATTGTTGCATAAAAAGACACTGTCCAATGATCATCCAAAGAAGAGGGATACAAAGGTAAATTCATCTCACTTTAATCCTATTGAGAAAGCACACATCACTCAGGATAGTGAGCCTTTAGGTCACCACCATAAATGACATATATTTGCTTAGTAGGATTAAAATAAGAGAAATGATAGTGAATAAAAATAATGGTATTCATTAAACAATCATGATTCAAGAGATGAGTGTGATAGATCAAGTTATGAGCCATCAAGAAAAAAAATCTACATCTTAAAAAGAATATGAAATATGGTGATTTCAACAAGGATAAAACAACTATCCTAGATTGCTTGTGCCAAGTGGGCTTTCAAGTAAAAAGGAAAACATATTCATCAGTTTTCAACATGGCAGCAGAAGAAAATCATGTTTAGATTTGGTCATATTGCAACATTAAGACAACTATTCTTGAACTTGCATAAAGGTTTAGTATTGCTTTGAAACGATAGTCATCTTGCTGCTAATACAATAAGTATTCACTCAACAAAGACACACGTACAATCATTAAGGGGAAAAATAGTGATTAGGGCAATAGTCATCATGAGCCCTAGTCTATAAAAGCATAGATGTTTGTACCAAAGAACAATGCCTCAAGATGATGTACCAATCATAGTGATTTCGATGCATAAAGAATAATAGAGCAGTCATAAGAAATACATGGCAGACATTCAGGATAGTCAAGATGGTTGAAGCTCTATTGGGATTCAAAAGCAATAACTGTAGAGCAACTAGAAGTATGCCAAAAGTAGTCTCCAAAAGGAAGGTTCAGAACATCAAAGAAATCAGCCAAAAGCATGATGACAGTCCTTCTGGCTTGTGCATTCAAGAGAAAAAAGTGACAATAACATATGAGGATGCTGTCAATATGGGAAGAAACTCTAACAAGTAGCAAGGTGAGGTTGTCATCAAAGTCATTTGGAAGAAAGAAAATATGTCTTCCTTTTCTAATTGTAATAGCAAAGAGACAAGGGAAATTTCACATATCTAAAGGACACATGTGACAAAGCAAAATAAAGAGTTCTAAGAGGTGCACACACAATGATTATAGTGCATTGCAATCATAAGAGGATGATAATAAAAGACCTTTCTCCAATGAACATGGATCAAAGTAAATGAAGGACAACTTTGGAGCAAAATACATATGAATGATGAACAAAGATTAAAAGGAAGATCAAGAGTAAGTTGCAAGCATCATTCAAGAGTGGAAACAAAATAGTTACCATCAAAATATTATGGTACATCTAAATTCATTGAAGATCTTTGCAAAATTTGCTTAATAGAGCATAATAAGACCTCTATACCAAATAGAAAAAATGGGAAGATTTGGTCATCATACTTGTGATCAAATTCAAAGTTAGTTTGAATTGATCTACCATGACAGAGTTTGAAGAGTGAATAGATAACTGTGCAAATAAGGATAAACCCGTGCATGAACATAGTGAACATTGAACAATGCAGGAGACAATCATAATGGCCACCATATGCATCAAAAGACCATACCATGAAAGATAAAACAGTAAGAATACAAAGGACATGAATTGCAAGTAAAGGTACTCAACATGTACTTTGTTTTATATCTAAGATGAGTATCATTCTTTTCATATGTTTTCTTTTCAAATTGTCAAGGAGGCTCTTGCCTTTTCAATAAGTAAGAACACTTGTTTGAAGATAAATAAGCATGTTATGAGTGAATGGAGCAAGCAATCTATATTAAAATATAGTCATGCAAAAAGAGACACCAACATCATGAGTACTTAGCCCGAAGACTATATCAAAGAAACAGAGTCATTTAAAAGCAACTATGATGAGCTATTACTTTGTTTCTATAGAATTCCTAGTTCTAACTTCATAGATAGTGTATGCAAACATAGTGTTGCTAGGTGGAATTTCAAATAGCACAAGGTGAGAAAGATAGTGTCATGAAAGAATCACATCATGGACAGATGAAAGAGTATCATGAACAAAAGAATGTATTTTTAAATCAACAATGATCTCAAAACAATGAGGATAGACATGGGTACCATGTTTTACAAGAATTGTCTTGTAATAAACAAATAAGCTTTAAAAGAAACAAGGGAATTTCAAATGAAAAGGAATGCTACAGTGATCTAGTCAACAATATAATAGTAACCATGATAATAGTGTGGTAAATGCATGAACTACCTATGCATGACAGAGAAAAACAAGCCATTCATGACATAGCACAACTCACATGCACTATCAATTGATCAAATAAGAGATGTGTTAGTATGATGGCATGGCAAGGACTGTAACTTACAACAAGAAATGAATAATAGATATAAAGATTCATGAAGAACCTATAGAAACCATTGTGGATCATTGTGGGAGATCTATGCTGTGCTAAAGATCCTTCAGGAAAATGTCATAGTAATACCTTATGCATTAATCCCTAGGGCTAGTGAGAATATGTGTCTTGGACTAGGCCTATAAAGTTTGTGAGTAACTCAACGTGATGGAAATGTTATTGAGAAATTTTAATGTTATTCACCACAATGATTAGACAATCAACATGACCCTTGTAATTGATGACAATAACTTTCTTAAAAGTTGTCATAATGAGAGGACAACAATGAATGGAAGAAATGAAGGCAACATAAAACCAACATGTATCTGAAACAAATGAAATGGACTGTGTAAGCATAAGATACAGTCAGAGGAGGCCAAAATTCCGTGAGAAAAGTTTGTTAAATCTTTTTCTTTCAGTAAAGATGAAACCCAGAAAGCGCAATAAAACTCTCATCTACAACACACAATGGTAAGCAACTCATGAAATTTTGTCAAATAAAGTGAATAGTCCTGAAATTGTTTTGCAAAACCCTTGAATGCTTGCATAAAGTGTGAGGCTGTAGCCATATTAATGCAAGAATGAATTTTGTATTGGCCAACATAAACAAATACAAAAGAATGTAAACCCTAGATAGACGCTATGGCCTTTTTTTTGAAAAGGAAAAAGGGTATATTTCAGGGGTATGAGAGTTTATTTCTTCATTGCCACGATTTGAAGAAGCATTTTTCTTCACAAAATATAAAAACACCATTTGGGTTTGTCTCAAAATCACCAATACATGATAGTAGAGGAGTCTTCGAGCTCGAGGCAAGATTCTATTCTCAGGAAACAAAGTAAAAATGCAAAGTTTTTCTTCATAAAATGGAGCACGGGCTTTGTATACCCAAAAAATCATAAGGAACAAAATAAATCTAAAAAAAAAAAACCCAGTTCATATACCACTAGTTGGAGCTCAAAATGAGCTTTAATTTGCAAAATAAAAAGAAAAAATGAAGGTATACATTAGATGGAACTTACCTGAGCTCGAGCTGTTTATTTTCATTGAATATGCCATTTACTTTTGACCATGAAATACCACTGTCAAGCTTTAGAAATCACCTCAATGACAACCAAAAGCAAGCAAATATCCCACAAAAAACAAGATATAAAGAATGCATTAGGAAAATGTGTATGGCCATGACCTTGATAGCTTAAATGGCTTTCAAAATAGAGGAAAAAATCTAGATTATATTAAAGAATAATATTTACCTCAATTTTCCAGTGGTTCCATAAGAAATCATTTAGAATCTACCATGAAATCACCATGGAGGAGAATATAGAAACCCTTATTGGTGGCCAAGAGGAGCTTCAGGAAATTTTGATAAAAAAATGAGTGACTTTTGGTAAGTTTTCATTGTTTTGTGTTTAGGGTTTGAAACCCTATTGAAAGCCAACTACAAAGGTATTTTTTACCTTTGTTTTAAAATCTTGCAAACAAAAACTAATGTATACCATGGGCTAGGAAATAAAGTCTTATACCTTGTGTTGATTTTTCCTTTGTTACCATCTTGAAGACCTATGCCTTAGTGATTTTGAGTGACTTTGTCATACATGCCTTAGTGATTTTCCATGTCTCCTTGAAATTGCAAGTCTTTCAAGACTTAATGTTCATTTTCAAACTCTCATCACTTTGCATAAAAGTCTTTCAAGACTTAGGAGTTTGCACTTTGACCTCCCACATAGGTCGAGCCTTTGCTTATGATTTTTGCATTTATTTTGAAATGTGAAATGTTTGGCCATATGATGGTTATAAATCACTTTTTTCAAGCATTACTTTAGATGCATAAATAATGGTGGGGTAGGTTCTATGAATTCCTTGAGGAAGTTTGAGTTAACTTTGATGCTTTTACAAGCATTTAGGGGTGATTGAGGAAGTTATTATTATTTTGCATTTATTCTGAAATGTAAAACATTATTTAAAGTGATATGTCTATAAATCACTTTATTTGATGTTATTCATAATGCAAAATTTTGATTTGTGCATTTCAAGGAATGGTGCGGCCTCTTATTTTGCATTTGTTTTTTGAAATGTAAAATAATTTGATTAAGTGATGTTATTATAAGTCACTTAATAAAATTGTTGTCTTAAATGAAAAATAATGTCTTATGCTTTTGCAAGCACACATGAAGCATGAGTCAAAGCTTTTGGAGACATAATGATGACTGAGCAACATGGGGAAGCTGTGTGAGTTTTTTCTTTCATATATTTTTGAGGGAATGGGCCATTTGGAGATAGTTTTGTCACACTTTTAGTTTGACTAGGGTCTTGGCTTGACTTTGCTTCATTTGGAGGACATTTTGGAAATATTTTAGAAGGTTCTTTTTTAGCCTTTCTGTTGCATCCGACCAGAATCTTCTATATGGACTTGTGTGAACTAGTTGTTTAAATTTTTACTTAAGTAACTTCAAACTATGTTGTTGAAGTTAGTTTCTTTCTTTCTAGCAGTGTGATAGCTTATTTTCTGGAGTTATCTTTTCAGTAAGAGTAGTATTGTAACTCAAGGGATAGATTTGTATACCAGTGAGTTCCTTGGATCAATGATATTGAATATTTTTCTTTCTCATTTCATGCTTTATTGTGCGCATCTAGTGGTTGATAAAATTAATTTTGAAATTTAGTTTTTCCTTGTAATTTTGTCTCATGTTAAGTACCTATTTTCTAGAAAAGTGTGTTGTTGCAGGTTATAAGTTCTGTTATCAATGCAAAAATGATTTTAGTTGTAAAATTTCTTTACTTCTAGGAGTTTAGCTTTAAAACCTCCTTATAAAATACTTATGCAAGAATGCATATAGAATGTGTTTTGTAAGCCAGGATTTGTCAGTGTTTGAACTGTGTGCAAGTTGTTTGCAAGTCTTAGTTAGTTTGGTGAATCACCTTTTTAAAGTTTTCGGTCAATTTCAGTTTATATATCCCTCTTACTCTTTCCTTGAGAAATCATTAGTTTAGCAATAGTTTAGGTGACACCAATAGGGGAGCCAACCCATAATCTAGAGGTCTACTTTCACAATAGGATACCCACAACCTGAAAGTAGTCCCATGTTGCTCCAAATTTACTGAGTTTCCACAAATTGGTATGTGTGCAAATTTGAAGAGTTAACAAGAGCATGATGTAATAATTGTTGTACATATATGAAACTATCCACAACTAAAACATGCACAAATTTTCTAATTCATTTCAAGATTTAAGAAGAAAGACAACTATCTTTAATGTGCAAAATAGACTGTTTCAGAAATGCAATTCTCAAATTTTACAATAGAAACAAAAATAAAAGATAGAGGTAAAAAGGCTACCAAAATTTTGGTAGGACACCTGTACAACCTGACAGGTTCGCCCAAGGGTGAATGTGTCTTTTTTTAGGTTAATGAAAAAATGAAAGATGCTAATTCTAAGTTATTGTTGGAATTCTCTGTTTCAAGTTGCAGACTGTGATTTCTATGATATAATTTTTCCAATTTTAGGTGTCTTAATATTGAACAAAATGACAACTTTTGAAATGAAATTTTAAACTCAAATTTTAATCTAAATGACTGAAAGACATTCTAAAATGCAAGTTGTATGCAATATTTTTGAATTTTTATGAATTTAAATGATGCAACATGCAATTTTCAATGATGGAATTTGAAACCCTAAATGAGATGAAAAACAAAAAAATGTAATGCCAAATCTAGATCTAGGGTTTGGAGGACTACCAATTAAAGAAAGTTTATAGTGTAAGAATGTCGATTTCACTAAAATGAAATATAGAAAAATGTAAGTGTGAGGTGATCAATATGGAAAAAGGTGTGTGATTTATACACTTACACTTTCCTAATTTCATTAGAAAAATATATCTCCCAAAGGTAGGATTGACTTTCAACCCTTAGGTGAGTCAACCCTATTAAGATATCTTGATGTTTCGCTTATGACAAAAAATGGTAAAATATGCCTAAAATGCACTTTCGGTAGACAAAATAAAAATGCTTAATGAACTCAATTATGTGAAGTAAAACTTTAAATGCAGAGTTAAATAATAGCTCAAATAGAAAAATCCATTTATAGGAAGATCTAGGAAGTGCAGAACATGAAAAATTTACCTAGAAAAGTGGGTTTTGAGTGTCCTACAAGGACTCATTCGACCTTTTCCTTAGCTTTGGGGACCCTTTAGCACAAGAACTGAGATTTTGTTTGTCCTAGGTTTGATTATCAAAAAGCCAAAAATAAAACTTGTAGATGAGTTTCTGTGTCTTGACAACTTTGGTGATAACTTTGACAACTTTTCAAAATTGTACTTTTGATCAACTTTCAATCCTTCTTCACCTACAAACCTGCAAATACAAAGAGAGGAGAAAAATATTTTTTTTCAGTGGATAAGGGTTTTCCTTGGTCAAACCCTAGTTTGGTAATTAAACATTGATAATGAAATAATGATACAATGAAGGAATTGATGAATGAAAAAACCTTTTTACACCTCACCAAAGCCTTTAATGGATGCCCTTAGAGGGCTGAAGTCTAAAAAATATCTCTAAGGATTGGATATTGCATGAAATGGCTTGATTGGATGATGGATCTTGATGCTTGAATGCTTGCTTGAAACTTGAAACCTACATCACAATGCTAGCCCCAAAAACATGCATGGACACACATAACTTTGACACGATGATATGATCTTGAATGTTGTTGTAAATGACTAAAAAATATGCTCTTCAATGCTCTATACAATAATATTTTCTCATGTGTGTGAGCAAAAAACTTGCATAGGCTAACAATTGATCAACAAAAAAATGTCAAACATGTTAGAAAAGAAAATCTAATGCTCACTATGAGTTTCTTTAGCTAAATTCAAAAGAAAACATGAAATAAGAAGAAACATAATGAAATAAAGCATGTAATCTAAATTAAACTAGCTAAACCTCCATCCCATAGGGGGAGTGGTGCTCCTTTGATGTGGAAAGAAGCCATTTCCCAATCCCTTTGATAAAATTGATGCCATGTAGATGATTCAAAGATGAAATTGACTATAATCTAGCCATGATGCTTGAAAATGATGGAAAACTATGAACTCAAATGGCTATAGTGATAATGCATGAAGTTGTGGATCCATATTGTGAAAAGGATGCCTCTATTTATAGAAGCCAAGGGTTGAGGAATATATGAGGATTTGATGAATGTGGGATAAATTGAGAGCCAATGGGAATGTGCCAAGTGTCACAATTCTATTGGAGGAAGGTGGAGCACATTTTGGGAAATGTGTGAGTGGAGGAGGATGGAAGAGAAGTAAATATTGATGGTTAAGAATTTGAAAATGGTGTAAGAAGAATTGAATGAGATTTGAGAGGATGTAAGAGGATTTGGAAGGTTGTAGGAGAAGTTATTGCAGATGTGAAAGGTATTTGAAAAAAATTGGAGGGAAATTGAATTAGAGGTGGTTGAGAGGAATATTCCTCAGAATATGCCTTTGTGAGGATAATTGAGGTAATTAGATAATTAGAAGAAATAGATTTTATGTGCAACCTAGTTAGTTGAACATAGTTGATTTAACTCTCGAGGAGTTTAAAGATGGAGGATTTGATAATGATGATTAGAAAGATGATTTGGGATTGATTAATCCATAATTGATTAATTGGAGAGGAATTAGGAGATGTGACATTTGATTTGATTATTTTTTAATCAAATGAGAGGATTAAGAGAGGATTTAATTAAATAACTTAATTTAATTAAATAAGATGAATAATTAGTTAGAAGAAGGGTGAATTAATCCAATAAATTTAATTATTTGATTAATAGCTAAATTTGTTGAATTTAATTAAATAATGCTGATTATTCAATTAAGTGATCAAGTTGAGGTGATTTTAGAAGAAACGATGTTAGTTGATTAGAATTAGATGCATAGTATTAATTAGGACTTTTTTGGTGTCTACATTTTCCCCCTCTTTGAAGTGAAGTACCTGCTATGTTGGTTCAAAGAATATCATTGCCCCGATCAAAATTCATTTTTTTTTTAATTTTTTAGGATGGCCTACTGCTGCCCTAGTGAAAGGAATTACGTTGCTACACTGCCCCCTCGAGAGATTAGGCAAAAATTGCAAAATTAGGTTGATCTTGCGAAAAAGATTCAATGATGATTCAAGAGTGGAAAATAGCCCACAAGATACAAAATTAGGCTCACAGTGATGAAAACGGATCAAAATGGGCTTTGTTCAGGAAAAAATAGATTAAATGGGTTAAAAAACCCTAAAAAATACCAAAAAACCCCAAAAAATCTTGCATATAAGGGGTTAAGAGGGTCATTTTCAATTCATTTGCTCACTTTCCCTTTAGATATTATGACGATTTTGCTCTGAGGTGCTGATAGAATGGCTGCTCGTGTGCTTCCCCAACATCAGACAGATCGAGTTCGTGAGTTCTAGAGGCCTTAGGATGTAGGACCCCCGATACACCTTTCAAAACTTTTCTTTATTTTCTTGTTTTTTGTTCATTTATTAGGGTCCCTTTAGGTTGGCCAATAAAAACTCTTTAGGGAGTCACAAATGTCACGAGCGATGTCGCTTTTGTAGATGCCGACCTGCATTTACAGTGGAGCATCACACAACACTCTAGGGTTCTAGAGTCACACAAAAATGTTGGCTCGCCTTTGCAATATAGTGTTATGCAACCCTAGGATGTTTTAGCATTGCGTAGAAATGATGAATTTCCTTTTGAGAACAATGTTGCTTTTGATTATAGGGCCAAATTTGCAAAATGCAGAGTGTCGCTTTTGCAAATGCGACGCCACCTTTGCTTTTTCAAGATTTTAATTTTTTCAAAAAGTGTCAGTTTTGTGATTTTTTGACATCGTGCATTTTTTGGTTGTAGGAGGTCCTACTAGTGCTCAATTTGAAGGAGCATAGGAGTTGGTTTCTACGCAAAGCTAGGTATTTGTTGGATAGGGCCTTTTTTTCCTTGGAGTGATTGGTTTTGGTCACATTGCTTAGATACCTGAGGTTCAGGCACACTTCACGATGATGACAACTTTGGTTGAGTGATTACGGAGTGAGACCTATTCATTCCACCTACCTACTGGCGAGGCCACCATCACCTTGGAGGAAGTGTGGTAGATCCTGTGGATCTTGATTCATGGTGAGGACATCATCTATGGCGTCAAGGTTGACAATGATGCCATTTTTTCTTTATTTGGTGTCGACTCGTACGAGGTTGACAACGACCAAATAGACCTCCATCGATATAAGGGGATTGCCCCTGATTTGACCTTGTTCGTTGATGCATTAGTCTCAGGAGTCCTTGTTTCCGATTGGCGAGCCTAGGGATGTAGCATTGGATGGGGGATCGTTTGGTCCCAGATGATGGAGGAGATGACCATTTATGCCTAGGGGCCAATTGTCCTAGCCTCATTGTGTCATGATATGCACCAGGTTGCATGCAACAGAGTTTGCAACATTGGAGCGGGTGTCACTCTTCTTCACATTTGGGCCTATGAGCACATTGCCATTTTGAGGCCACAGATAGCAGATGTCTAGACTGACTACGATGATCCTGTGGTGTACATATATGGGGGGATGACTACCCTCCACTTCACAGGTATCACATGCATATCGCATTGGAAGTGGGTTCTAGACAAGATGACATTTTTCACGTGGAGGCCCAGGCTCCACTTTCTCAGATGGCATGATGATGATAATGATCTTTTCTAGTGTGGGTAGTCCCAATATATGCAGGGATGAGAGCATTACATGGTTGAGCGGTACCTCCTAGATAGGGTTGCTCACTAGTTCGAGGAGGTGCAGGATGCACCTAATGATATGTAGAGAGCCATTTTTGCCTATAGGTCTAGAGAGGCAGTATGGGGATAGAGGATCCCACCCCAATAGGCGATTGGAAATTTTAGATAGCTAGTCATGGTGCCATGGGTGTACTTTGAAGGTCCTATAGATGCAGGGATGACCTAGGATTATGATGTATATTGGCAGGATCATGCCCCAATTTGATTGAATTTTCTAGCCATGCTAGCCGTGGGCAGAGGAAAGTTCAGGGGATCGAGGAATGGCCTAGTTCAACAATGACCAAGAGGTCAGTCGTAGGATGGATAGGATGAGGGTGGAGATCACAACGGATAGATCCCACCATTTGTACCACTTGTTGGGCAGAGGCCACTAGTCCAACCACCACAAAAACCACACATACCACTACCACAACCACCAGTAGGTCCCGATCCTAGGGATAGATAGATAGCAGCATTGTAGGCATAAATACAAGTTTTGACAGGGCAACTTTAGCAGGCTCATGCCTAGATCCAAACATTGGTCCAAGAGAGGGACTGGGCTCAACAAGAGGTGGTGTAGGAGTGCTAGATGAGGCAAGACTTAGATATGGCTCTTGCACTTGACACAAGATGGAGGCAGTAGCTAGAGGCTGTAGCACAATAGATTCAAGGAATGGTTCTGGCCAAGGTGTATGGTCAAGTGATGCAAGAGGCCTCGTATTACAAGGCCGTGTACTACAGAGTTGTGGCATAGGAGCGGAGGGAACCAGATTTCCCCCACCTCAATCAAATTTCTCCTACTAGGACCCCTCATGTAGTCACATTAGGCAGACCATCAGGGTCTCATTGTCAGGGACGAGGAAACCATCTTGGAGCCAGAAAAAGCGAGGGAAGCTCAGGATATTGATAGTACATAGGGGCACAATTTTTATACAACCTGATTATGATGTGCATACATTCATTGGCTAAGTTTTATTTTATTAGCCTCTTGTATATTCGATACTATATATCTGATTTTGATGTATCATGAAATTCAACTTTTTTGATATATATGAGATGATCTGCGATGCATTTATATGATGTGATGCTTATTTTATTTTATGTGATATGTATATATATATGGATGGATGCATTTAATGTTTATTTTATGATGTGATGCGATATTTATCAATGTATGATGGATCTATGTGGATGCAATTTTATGTGATGGATGCAAATGTATTTACGAATGATGGATCTAATGCAATGATATGTTCTATTTATTTTTCTGTATATTTTCTATGCTATATGGTGATGCAATATGCATGTATGCAAAATGTGATGTTTTTAATAATGCTCATGTGGTCATGTGATGGATGATAATGCAAATATGATGTTATGCCTATCTGCTTTTCTATATCTTTTTCTTATGCAATGTATGTATGGATGATGCAACATGTGATGATGCCAATGTATGGTTTATGAGATACTTAGAATAACCAATCTATATTATGATTGATAAAAATGCAATGTAAATGAGATGATTGATATTTTCCATTATGTATGTTATGAATGATATGCAGTATGTTGACATTATGGGGATGGAAGATGGATGCATATATAGATGTTTTTTTGTTTCTGAATGTCATGATACCATGTTAGTGTTAGTATTTGGGAAAGATAGAAGAAAGAGAAATCAACCCTTGAATTCAAGATGATATAGAAAACATGATGATAATGATGATGATTTCTTATCAAAGATTAGGGATATAAATAGCTTACTTACCTTATTTTTGATAACACACATAGATACAATGCATCAAGGTATAGAGAACCAAGATGATGTTGTGCCTAGTGTGATGGAATTTGACTAGAAAATTAGATAGGAGTATCCTTGTTCACACTTGGCATACAAAACTCTATTTAGAATGTAGTTCAGATATTTCGAACATCTCAGACCAAAACATAGAAAGGTAGAACCTTTTCATGTGGTCAACAAGATATTCAAAACACCCTCCCTACAAACCAAATAAAGTAAGCATGACCAAGGTTATATTACAAGAATATCCAACAAGCACAACAGATAAAAGATAATGATCAATGCTCCATTCCTTTCTCTCTAAATTGTTTTGTTTGGACATCATCGAGAGGTCATCTGAATGAGCACAATAAGATAAATCAACAAGCCAAAGATCAAGTAAACAAAAAAGCTAATGTTCTTCATACCTCTAGCCAAGACTAAATTACAGTGATGCCTGATGTTGATGTCCATTGTAAGAAGGATGCATCCTAGGAAATGATGTTATCAGATGATTTTGGGATTGACTGGATGATAGGCTATTAGCACCAAGAGTTTACTAACTTGTTTACCTACTGACCTAGACTTGAGACCTTGACGTTTGAGCTTTCACTTTCATTTTGTTATACCTGTTTTTGATTGTTTCACCAAAGGTGGGGGGTGACAATGATTTATGATGAGTGGGTGTTTATTATGGGTGAATGTGAAACGAGATGGATAATTTTTGGGTTTTTTGAATGTTTTTGGTATTTTGAAATGTTATGAGGCTGTCTTTGGTATTTTCAAGATGTTTTACAAATGTTTTGATTTTCAAAATTTCCAATGTTTTGGTGTTTTATAAGATTTTGACCAAGAACCTATCCTAAGGGCCTATCCTAGGGGTCTGAAGGGTTGATCAAAGATGAGCCTTTCCTACGTTATACACACAGAGACCATGTAGTTTGACTGACACAAACTCGTTTATTGATAAGATATGAACAATGGATTTCTAGTTTATTGTGACAAACTCCTAAAGGATTGACCTAATGTGTCTCGGGGGCACATCAATGATGGCCTTGCCTATGTTCAAGCTTAGAGACCCATAGTTTGGCAAGATGATCCTATTTTTGATTTTTTCTAACTTTTTGACCTATTTTTGGATTTTGATATGTTTTGAATGTTTTTGGATTTTTTTGATTATCTAAATGTTTTTGGATTTTTTTATTTTCTGATGTTTTTGGATTTTTTGATTTTAAGGAAGATTTCAAGAATATACACAAATCCAATCCAAATGTGGGTATAAGAACATGCCCCCAGCGTGATGCGATAGACTACTCTGATATAGGTAGGACAAAATGACCTTAGGAATATGCCAAGTAGTACTAGGAGGGATCATGATACAAACACAGGATCAAGCTATGATGCAAACGTAGATGGGTGATGGAAGGATTGATGGAATATGATGGATGAATGATGCAGAACAAGTTGTGGAGACCATGGTGGATGGAAAGTTCTTTATTTACACAAGGCGTTTGTTTGCCAGGTTTTCACCAAGGTACTTTCCCAAAGCGCCATCAAAGTGGTTTTTACTAGAGGACATTTTTTTTCTTTACTATTTTCAATCCTTTTTCTGATTTTTTTTGAATTTTTATGTTTTTAGATTTTTATGTATTTTTAGATTTATAACTTGCAATTTTAGGCATAAGATTTTTTGAGATAGGAGCTATTGATAGGCTCTTGTAGAGGCTCACCTTCTGGTGTGGATAGCTGATATGCTCTTGATTTGTAGCTTCTTGTGATGATGAAGGGTCCCAACCAATTGGGTTCAAACTTTCCCTTGCTATCTAGATTTGGTACATCCTTATGATTCTCCTTCAATTCGAGCTCTCCGACTTGAAAGGTATGACTCCTGATCTTCTTGTGGTAGATCCTCTTGAGATGGTTCTAATAGACTTGCAGATGGTTTAAGGCACCCATGCGCCACTCATCTAGTAGTTCTAACTCGTTCAACCATGACACCCAATATTCTTCATTAGTAATGGGATTCTATAATGATATTCTTAAGGATGGGGGCTCGATCTCAATGGGAAGGATGGATTCTGATTTGTAGACCAGGGAGAAAGGGGTTACACTTGTACACATGTGGATACTCATTCAATAGGCCCATAAGGTGAGATTTAGCTGTAAGTTCCAGTCACGACCAACCTCATTGACTGTCTTCTTTAGGATTTTCAAGATGGTTTTATGAGAAGCCTCAACTTGGCCGTTTCCTTGGGGGTAGTATGGAATAGAGAAGCAATGTTAGACATTGAATTTTTGGCATAGTTCTCAAACATCTTGGTTTTTGAAAGGTGTCCCATTATTTGAGATAAGGGATTGTGGGACATTGTAGCGGTAGATGAGGTAGTTCAAGATGAATTTGAATATCTACTTCCCTGTGATGTAGGTCATTGGGATGGCTTCTACCCACTTTGTGAAGTACTCAGTGGCGGTGATAATGAGCTTGTGTCCATTGGATGAAGTGGGTGTGATTTTACCAATGAGATCAAGCCCCCATTGTGAAAAGGGCTAAGGTATTATGATCGGTCAGAGCTCTTGAGTTGGTGCATGGATGAGGTCCCCATACTATTGACATTGCAAACACCTTCAGACATAGTCATCAACTTCCCATTGCAAAGATGGATGCTATTGCATCAAAAGATCAACCTGTTAATGCCCAATACAACCGCTAGATTTATACAAGATCAAGATTCACAAGAGGTGGTTAAACCATGTCATGAAGCCCAAGCGTCGTGCTGGACTACGACTACCACAAGAAGAGGAGACCAAGGGTCACACCTTGCAACAATCGCCCCAGTGCAAGTGTTGGGTTCGAACTTGTGACCTCAGCTTCGATACCAATTGTTGCAAAGACAATTCTCGTTGCACCAAAAGATCAACCTGTTAATGCCCGATTGGTGTAGGGGCACCCAAGCTCCTTAAAGGCCATTGGAAGAGTTAGAAGAAGGCAGGGGTCATGAAGACCTATCAATCACCTCAGAGCATCAATTATGCTATCTTGGAGCCTATAATGACCTTTGGAATGGATGAACACATTAGAAGAATCAAAAGTCCTGAGGGTCTTGATAAGGACCCTAGGACCAAAATGCATTGTAATTGACAAATAGTGTCCTAAGAGTCTAGATAGGTGTTTTTTGTTTTAATAATGTCAATAAGGTTGAATAATAATGATGTAATAGTTTGAAGGTTTCTAGTTAGTAGAAAACAATAAAATGCAAGTTGGAAATTCAAAATTTGAAAAACCAACAGCTAGTTGTGTTTAGGCGGGTAAGTAGGTTATTTGATGTTTTAGCAATAATGATGTAATCAACTCAATCCCAATACATTGGGATAGTTGGGGAATGAGACTATAAGGCTAGGGAAGGCATTTGTATGGAGGGTTGGCTGATATTACAAGTACTGTACGGACTGCTACAAAAAATCAATAAAAACTTGAATCTTTTTGCATTTTCTTGAGTTTTCTTGATGAATCTCTGATTCGTTTTGATGAAATGTTCCATTGGATGATCTAGGGACTTGATTTTACATGTATTTAACCTCTTGCACATCCTGATAAGTAGTAATAATAGTTTCTTTGCAGAATACATTGACTGTCCACAGGAAAGTTCTATTTTTTCATTGATTTTGAGTCTTCATGAAATAAATGATCCATTTCATGGGAGATTGTGACTGTAACTTGTGAAATGGATAATATTTAACATGTATCATATAGTTATAACAAGATAATGTGTAGGAAAAATGAATTCTAGGGTGTACACTGTAATTTGACAGTGGAAAGAGCATGAAAATGGGGTCTAAGGTATAGCAATAGGATATTTTCCTTAATAAGGGGTATGTTTTTGAGTTGGGATAGATTAAATATGTTGATATGATGGTGAAAAGTAAAGGAATAGGTTCTAGAAGTGTTTGGGAGGCCAAGATCCAAGAAGCCCTAGTTTTGGAGCTATTTATTGAGGGTTTTGTGTTTGAGGGTCTTACAAGTGTCAAGGGAGTCTAAAACCTTGAAAATCCTTGGTTTGGGAACATTTCAAGATACTTTTGAAAGTATCTTAGTCAGGGGATAAGATTGGAGAGGGGTTGCTTTGAAAAAGAGGGCTAATTAGGCCTTAAATTTAAGGAAACAACAGATTTTGGTAGGTTTGATCCAAAACAAGTGCCATCAGGGATTTGATATGTTGTGTAGAATCATGAACCACATCTAAATCACTAATTAGATTGAGGAGTCCTTTAGAAAAGTTGAGTGAAAAGTCAAAAAACCATCGCTAGAGGCCTAGTTGGGCTAGAAGCCTAGTCAAGGTGCAAAAAGTGAGTTTGTGTTTAAACCAGAGGTTTGGGGCTTTGAAACCATTCAAGGAAAGTTTGATTGAATCTCCTAAGAGTGTTCCAATGGTTTGGGTCAATAAGGAAGCATATAAATTATGAGTGAGCCATTGATCCTTATTTCTATAAGGGTGTTTGAGAGTGCATCATTGTAATCTTTGAAGTCATTGTGTTATTTTCCTAAAGTACCATTCCCTCTGCATCACCGATACAACCGTTGGATTTATAAAAGATCAAGATCCACAGGAGGTGGTTAAACCATTCCATGAAACCCAAGTGCCACGCTGAACTATGCCTACCACAGGAAGAGAAGACAAAGGGTCACACCTTGCAATACTTCCTTTTCCATCATAGGCCAATAGTACCCAGTGCTTAGCAGTTTCTTAGCCAAGGTCATACCACCTGAATATGATCCAAAAATTCCATTGTGCACCTTGGTTAAGTAGTTAAAGCTTCCTTAGGATTAAGGCATCACAACAAGGTTCCTTTGATACTCCTATGGTATAGGGTGTTTCTTAAGATAACAAAGCGATATGACTTCTTGAAAAATGTTCTCTTAAGGTTTAGGGTGATATCTGTGGAGAGGAATCCTATTTTAAATTAGGTGTAAATATCATGATGCCAAGGGTCACCAGGACCAATGATTTCACACATGAATTAAGATTCGGGTACCTCAAATGCTAGTATGAGAAGCTGCTCTACTAGGAATTCATGCTCATGGACATTGCCTGGGATATATAGTAGTGTTCTGATTGTTTCCATAGCATTCATTGCTCTATTTTTTTCCCTTGGTATTTTCTCAAATGTGATGCCAATGAAGAACTATTTGAGGCTTTCCACCAATTTCTTATATAGGGTCAAATTTTCATCCTTTGTTTGATATTCGTCATTGACTTGGTTGATGGTAAGCTGCGAGTCTCCATAGACCTTAAGTGCCATGATCTACCACTGTACTGTTATTCTGAGTCCTATGGCAAGAGCCTTATACTTAACAATGTTGTTTGTGCAAGGAAAAGACAACTTATATGACTATGGTATGCAATCTCCTTGTGGTATAATGAAGAAGACCCCAACTCTTGAACCATGTTGTGTGTAGGATCCATCAAAATATACTTTCCAGTGATCTGCTATGCTTAGGTTAAAGATTGACTCATCAGGGAGCTCTGATATCAATGGGTTTTTTGAATATATCGACATCTCTACTAGTTGGTCTATAATTACTTGTCCTTTAATGGCCTTCCATTCTACATACTCAATGCCGTATTTTGTTAGGATCATGACCCATTTAGCTGTTTTCCCTATGAGCATTGCTTTGGAAAGTAGATACTTGAGAGTGTCTATCTTGGAAATGAGTTTTATTTGATGAGGCAACATATAGTGTTTGAACTTCTGTGCTACGAACACCACTGCAAGGCAAGCCTTTTCAATGAATGTTTAATTTAGCTTGTGGCCCGCCATGGTTCTACTGATATAGTAAATAGCTATCTCTTTCCCATTTTCATCATGTTGAGCTAAGAGAGCATCGAGGGCTGCTACTATTAGCAATATATATTGGATCAATGGCTTGTTTGGAATTGGTCGCATAAGGACTGGTGGTGTCAACAAGTACTCCTTGATTTTATTAAAAGCCTACTCACATTTCTCATCCCATTTCTATGCTACCCCCTTGTGGAGTAGATGAGAATATGGGATAGCCTTATCCACTAGCTATGCTATAAACCAATGAATGGATTGGATCCTTCCTTACAAAACCCTTAACTACTTCAATGTTCTTGGTGCTTCCATCTCAAGGATTGCTTTGACTTTGGTACAGTCTATCTCAATTCCCCTCATAGATACAATGTACCCTAGGAGTTTTCCTGATTGTACACCAAAGACACACTTTTTTGGATTAAGCCTAACCTTGTATTCTTCTAGCCTATCAAAGATGGAGCTCAGTGCTGCTATGTGATCTCGATGCTTCTTTGATTTGGCCATTATGTCATCCACATAGTCTGCCATAGTTTTGTGAATCATATCATAGAAAATTAGCATCATAGCTCTTTGATAGGTAGCCCCTACATTCTTCAACCAAAATGGCATCATGTTCCAATAGTAAGTCCCCCATGGACAAGTGAAAGTTGGCTTGTGTTGACCATCTTTAGCTATCATGATCTGATTGTACCCTAAAAAATTGTCCATCAATGATAGCATTTCATACCCTGCTGTCATATCCACAATCATGTCTATATTTGGGAGAGGGAAATCATCCTTAGGACATGCTTTGTTTAGGTTCCTGAAGTCACTGGAGATACGGATTCCCCTAGTGAGTTTAGAGATAGGTACAAGATTTGAAACCCACTCTGGATAATCAATTGGCCATATGAAGATAGCATCAAGGAGCTTTTGTAGTTCAAGTTTGACTAGTAATGATATTTGTGTATGCATTTTTCTCAAATTTTGTCTTACTAGTTTTTCCTCTAGGTAGATGACTAGATGGTGGACTACAACCTCTTGGATTAGGACTAGGTATGTCAGTATAGGTCCATGCGAAGTTTACCTTTCTTTCCCTTAGAAAAGCAGCTAGGAGTTCCTATTCTTCTGTCAAAAGTGATTCTGCATAGAAGGTGATATGTGGTGCTTTCTTGATCCCTAGATTGATTGGATTACATTTCTTTTCCAAGACTGCTGACTTTTCTTGATGAATATCACTAAGGGGAATATTGATTCCCTCATCCTTTGGTGCCTTAGAGAGGTTTTCACCATTGGATATGTCCTTTGTTTTTATTATTTTTGGGTCAGAAAGTGCCATAGTGTGGTTTTCACTTAAATACCTAGATATTATTCTTAAATTTTCACTTTTGTGACTGAGGGATTCAATTGTTTCCCCATAATATGCAGGTGTGTAGAGATTAATTTGGAACCCACCTTTATGATCTCCACATGGTAGAGTACCCCGTAGTCCCATGAATTCTAAGAGAGCCTCATCATTTTCAGACGTGTCTAAGATCAGTGGTCCTTGTTGGTCATAAATGATGAGTTGGGGGTAGACAAGTTTTAGCTCATTGGTCTGATTATTTGGTTGGAAAGATAGGGTACTAATCATGAAAAGAGAGGAATCCTTGAATAGCATGGGTAGGTCAGTGATAGGGTCCTTGTCACACACATTGGTTATATCAAAGGTATAGTTATCTAAAGACAAACTTGTGGATATCGGTAATTGAGGAGGAGCTTTGACTTTTCTAATTGGGGCACCTTTGCCATGTATGGTTATCCTTAGAGGGGTACATCCAGGGCCAAGATTATTTATACACTTCTTAGGAATGATAAGTTCTAGAAGGCCATTATCATTTTTCACAAGTTTTTCATTTATGTTATACCCCCATCCTTGCATTAGCTGTAGTCTTTTGTTGTCATTATCCATGGGAAGATCAAGTATGGGCCTTTCATCTTGATATAATATTCTTGATATATCTTTTTCATCTACCACCTCCTGACTTAGGTCCCCCCATATTTTTAATTTGGATGGGTTTGCATTAAAGGTTTGAGATGGTGTGTCAATCGGTTGGGGTTTCCCATGAGATCAAGGAGATTGAGGTAACTCTCCTATTACAAAGGAACTCTTTTTTATTTTGTATCCCCCACACCGATTATCTTGGATAATGAATTTAATATCAAAAATGTCTGGAATGGAGGGTTTCTTTGTCTCAGAAGTGGAGTTTAGGGTAGATGGGTCTATAAATGGAGATGTGGGTCCCTCATCATTCTTTGGGACTTGAGGGATTTTGTAGTACTTGGGTTAATAAAATGGTTTAGGATCTCCTTGGACTGTGACCTCTTGATTTTGATAGGGAAACTTGACACATTGAAGGAAGGTGGACGCGACAACTTGCATCCCATGGATCCATGGGTGCCCCAAGAGGATATTGTAAGGTAGTTCAAGATCAAGGACTTGGCATGTAGTTTTCATTATAGCTGACCCTACTCTAATAGGGAGTTGAATGGTGCCTTGAGACACCTGTTCCTAATCATCATATGCTCTGATAGTAATACCCTTACATTTTTCAATGACATGTTCAGAGAATCCTAGATTCTTTATTAGCTTGAGAGTACAAATACTCAAGCTTGCACCTCCATCCACCATACTCATTTGAATTTATTCTTATGGACTAGGACTTTGAGATGGAGTGCATGGTTATGAGATGGTTGAGTCAGGAAGTCCTGATTAGAAAATTTTAGGAGATGTGGTGTGGTAATGTGTTCAACCATAGCTTGGAACTAGTCTGTGTCAAGATCTGTAGGGACAGTGGATGAAGCCAAAGCTTTTCAAGGATTTCCTTATGTGCTGGTGAGATTTTCAATAACTCCATGATGGAGATTTGGGCGAGGGTCCTTTTCAATTGATCCAGGACATTATGATTGGGAATTGACTTTAGATTGGTGGTGGATGCCTTGGGTAGTTGGGATGGTCCCAAAATGGTAAATTTTCCACCAATTGTGGTGACTCCATAGTCAACTTTGGATCCTTTGATATTGACAATGGCGACCCACTCATCTAAGGATGCAACAACATGGTCATAAACATGGTTCACATTATTATATTTTTCCTTATCATTGTTGTATCCTTTATTGTGATTTGGCATTAGATTCGTGTATATCTTTAGATCTTTATTTCCTACGGGTTGTTCAATGGTTATTGTTCTGTCATCGATGAGGTCTTGAATCAAAATTTTAAGTCGCATGCAACTGGCTATCATGTGTCCCCTTATTTTATGAAAATCATAGAGTTTTTTCTCATTATACCATGGTGGTTTAACTTGAGGCTCTTGATAATTGTCATAAACAGGTATCTTGATGATATTTTCTTGAACTAGCCATTAGATGACAGACTCAATCGGTTCCCCAAGTAGTGTGTATTTATGTTTAGGGGGATACTTCCTTGGGGGTGGTCCCCCTTGATTGTTTAGGTTATTGACCGCTTGATTTTTGGGTTGTTGTGATGATGTGTTGGCTTGTGTGTTGTTTTGGTTGTTGACTTATGGTTGCTAATATGATTGTGTATTTTGCCTTGGGGCATTAATGATAACTTTGACATCAACTACACCATCGTTAGTAACATTCTTGTTCTTTGCCCATGTGCGAGGTTTTTTTTTGTAACTGGTTTATGGGTGGTTGTCTTGACAAGTAGGTGTCTCCTCTTGTGTGATAAGGGATCTTTCAATGTTGAGTTCCTTGGGGATCAATTGGTCATATGTGGTGATACATTGCATTTTCAAATGGAAGGACAAGGTCCCTTCAAGATTGGTGATGATAGTATATATTTGGTGTTCTTTTGGCATAGTCCACTTGCTCCTGTTGGCTTGGGATCACCATCCTTGCAAGAAGGATGCAAATGTTTCCCCCTTAGCTTGTTTTATAGTGGATAATTCTTCTAGACTCTTGTCCATGCCTATGTTGAATGAATAGTTCTGTATGAACAAGCCACAATCTCTTAGAACTTTTTGATTATGGGAGGAAGACGGGAGAACCATTGCATTGCTGGTCCAACCAAACTTTGAGGGAATAGTCGCATTAGATAAGACTCGTCGTATGCAACTTCCATATAGAGGACATGAAAGTCCCTGATGTGATCTTCAAGGTTACCCGTCCCATGATATTTGTCAAACTTAGGTATCTCAAACCCTTGTGGGAATGGAACCATCACAATGTTTCTGTTGAATGGATAACGACACAAATTCCCTTGTATTTATGTTCTTTTTCTAGATTGTAGTTCTAGCACTTGTTGTGAGAGAAATTTAATTTTTGCAGACACATCATTTTGTAGATCAGGTGGTGGGATGAATGTGTTTTGAGGAGGTTTGATTGTTTGAGTAATGGGTGGGTTGTTTTGTGTGTTCGTGGGAGGTTGCTGCAAGCTTTGTTGTGCTACCAACACTTGTTGGTATGCATGCAATTCCTCCTGTTCCAACAACACTTGTTGTTAGTCTTGCTGTTGTTGTGCCAAAAATATTTTTGTTGGGCCTGTAATTGAGTTGTTTGTTGTTGTTCTTCGTATTTTTTTAAAGCTTGTTGGTAATCTTGTTGCTCTAACAAAGCTTGCACTTGAGCTTGTTGTGCTTGATACTGAGCTTGTGTCAAAGCTTGAGCTTATTGGGTAGTTCGTGCAGCTTGGGAAAAGCCTATGTAGCTTGTGTTGCTTGTGCAACTTGTTGTTGCAATAAATCTTGAGCTTGTGCTTGAGCAACCTATTGTGCTTGTTGTGCGGTTTGTTGTGCTTGTGCTTGTTATGCAACTTGTGTGGCTTATTGAGCTTGGAATTGCTGGAATGCTTTTTGATAGGCTTGTTGAGTTGCTTGTAGTGTGATGTTGTATTGGTTTGTCATGTTTGGATTTGGTGGTGGAGGTGGAGGATTCAGAATGGTGTGAGATGTTGTAATAAGATTTTTTTGAGGTGGTTGCAGAGGTGTTATTTGATTGATGATAAGGGATTGTGTGGTAGATAGTGCGGTTGATATGCTAGGTCCTTGGGAGACCATGTTTTGAGATATTTGAGGTGTTGTGGATGGTGTAGTGATTGATTGAGTTGTTTGGATTGGTGCTTCCTAGTGTTGCGATATCGGTGGCATGATTGGAGGATTTTGAATGCTGATTTTTTCACGATCAAAGGATTGTTTTGATTTTGTTGATTGATGATTGGTAAAGGGGGTTTCTGTAAACCGAGGATTGGTGCAGATGTTAATGGTAGAGGGGGAAATGGTGGGAAGATTAGTGGTGTGTTTCCTTGAGAAAGTGATGATGAGGGATCAAAGATTCCTCCTTGTCCAAATAGTCCCCCTTGTCCTTGTGAAGTCATGGAGAGAGAGACTTGTGTGTTAAGGGATATGCCGATGATGCGACAAAAGTGGATGGATTATTGGTGTCATGAAAGACGAGTGGGACGTATGGATGCTTTGGATCTTGGGGAATTGTATTTGGTAGATCTAAGATGGTATTTTCATCTAAGTCTTGGTTATTTACAAGGGGATGTGTTTGAAGAGTGTGAAGCAATGAAATCCTCTTGGTAACCATGGGTTGAATTGGAGGATGAGATGATGTTAGTTGTGGGATGGGTTGAACGATGTTTTGGAAGGAAGGTGTGAATGAGACTGGTGGCATGATCCCAAGAGGTTTCTCCACAATATTTCTTACATCATAATTAAAAGGGAGTTTAGCCCCTTCCTTTGATAATTCTAACATGTATTATGAAGGATTAAGTATCATCATTGTGTTGACAATTTTATGATTTTCAGGATTTTGGACCATTTCCATGATTTCATCTTGAGTCATTCCTAGGACATTGTTGGTGATATCCTCCACTTGGCCACCTCCCTCTTGAGGATTTTTAGGTATTTGAGGAAGATTAAGTGGGGGATTGTTAGATCCAATGGGATTGATTTTTGGTGCAGTTTGACTTAAGTCACTTGAAGTGGATATTTCTTTGTTTTCTTCCATGCTTTTCTTGTGTTGAGATCTAGTTTGGACCATAAAATAAGGATAAAATTTCAAGAATATGGGAGGTAAACCTCTAACTCCTTTGGTTGGTCTAAAATTTTAGGTACAAAAAAGAAAATCTAAGATGTTAAGGATCAAATGATGGTGATGAGATTAATGAAAGATGGGTGATTGTGAATGATTGAACTCTTAAGAAACCTTGGAGGAATGCTAGACTTTAGGACTTTTGGATTTGATAATGAACTTATAAAATCCAAGATGTTAGATGTTATCTTGGAATAAACTTGTTCACAAGGTGATAATTTAACTAAGTGTATGAAGAAGGATGCATCTACACACACTTAGTCAAACAAGATGATTTTTATTTTTTTTGAGGTTACCAAAAGCCTAGCATGAAGGATTTTTTCCAAGATTCTGAGTTGTTTGTGGGATGGGATTTGATTGATGCTTTAGGATGGAGTAAAGTGTTGATTTTGATCCTAAGTGAACTTAGAGAGAGATTTTTGTTTACAAGACCTAGGTTTGAAGAACATTCTATATTTCCAAGAACTCTTCAACCCTACTAAGTGAGATACTCAAAATGTTGGAAGAGAGTTGGATTTTGACAATAATAAAATGAGTACAAGTTTGGGTTGTCCTTTGATGCACATTTGTAAAAGTTATAGAGCAATCTTTCTCTGACTTAGTAAAGCATAGAATGATGTTTCTTGAGATTGCTTGGACTAAGACATTTGTGACGATTGATAGACTTTGGTTTTGGGACTTTGATCTTGCAGGAAATCATTTAAGAAAACACATATGTGGGGTTCAATTTGTCCTTTATCTTTTCTTAATGAATTGTTTTTTACCACAAACACTTTCTTGCTTAGCTTTCCAACTACATGTTTATGTATCAATTTATTTTCATCCGACAAGGTCCATTATGTGGAAATCAAGAGAATCAAGGAAATGGTTCCTTAATGTTGACTTTAGAGAGATAAAATTGAGATATAGGCCCAAATATTTAGAAGCCTCTAAAGATAAATCCCTAGGGTCAAGTAGTAATACTTGCACTTTTCAAAGGTATTTGCCTCTTCTAAAGGGTTTTTAATTTGATGACCTTGTTGAATGTTTGTTTTCAAGATTTTTGATCCAAGCTATGTATTTAACTGACTCAAAGATTGCACAACCTTAGGATATAAAAGAAAATATTTGTTGAATTCCCACTTGGATTTCTCCAGCTGCACTTATTCATAGTGGATGATTAGAAGCTTGAACAAACTAGCTCCCCTCCATGACACTCAATTCTATGGGTTAGCCAATCTTCGAGTTCTCATGAATCTCCCATGAAAAAATATTGATCTCTACAAAGAACCGCAAGTATGTGGGATGACTCTAGAGGTCTCCCCTCCCGAGGCCAACAAATATTGGGATTTTGGCTTCTAAACAAAGGTTCATAATACGGGCATCTAGTTTAGTGGGTGTAATGATAAAATACTTGTGAGAGATATCCCAACCCTTAGAATAAGGGATTTACGCATCATAAAGACTCTAGGGGAGAGTTATCATGCACCACTTCCTATTGTTTATGATTTTCATCGTAACCACAAATTTATATAGTAGTTTGGAAGAGCTTAGCTTATGCTCGTTACTGCTTGGGTCATTACCTTGGGTGAGTAATTTTCACCACCGAGGTAGGTCCTCTAAAGGTAAACAATAGCGAGGAAGTAAATCAATAGTTCGATCAATCTTTGTTGACGTGAACAAAGAGAGAAAACATGTGATGCCTTTTCTCACACTAGCAAGATTTGTTCAATTTTAGAAACCCAAATTTGAAATATGGAGGTAATCTTTTATACAACCTAATTCCACTAAAATAATTTTGATTCTTAAGATCACTGTGAAGCACGAGATAAGTGCATACGTATTCAAATGATAAGAGTTTATAAAGAAGATTACAAAACAAAACAAAAATGAATTCTTTTTAGTCCTCAAAAGCAATGAATGCTCATTCTTTTTATAGCACCAAATTTGAGTATGAAAGTTGATTGCTCAACTTTAATCCAAACTGAAAATTCTAGTAAGTATCTAAGGTTCAATTTTAATCAAGTTGACAAATCTTGAGTTGTGGGTTAATTTTAAGTCCAAATTGAACCTAGTTGGTCCTAGAATTTGAAATGCAGAAATTAAAGCCCAAATTGTCACAAAGAGCATTAAAAAATGCTTTTAAGACTTCAAACTCTGACCCTCCCCTACTTCCTACAAATGCGGTGCTCTATCAATGACAAATGTGGCAATAAAAAAATAGATGCGACGCTCTGGTAAATACAAATGTGACACTTCGTAGAAATATAGAGCATGAATGTGGCACTATAGCAAAAGCAGTGCTCTATAGTGAGAAATTAAGATAGAAAGTAGAGACTGCAAATGCGACGATGAATCAAAGGCGACGTGATAGAGGCATGCATATGTGGCACGACGTGACAAATGTGGTGTTGTATGTCAAAAGCGACACTTTGTAGCATCACATTTGCACAAAGGCAGTGTCGCGTTCCTGTGTCTACAAAAAATAGAGAAATTAGGTAAAATTTGACATGTTAGATTGATTAGCCCTTTTTCTAGCAAAAAATGTGAGCACAAAACTTGCACAGGCTAACAATTAATCAACAAAACAATGGAAAACATGTTAGAAAAGTAAATCTAATGCTCCCTATGAGATTCTTTAGCTAAATTCAAAAGAAAACATGAAATAACAAGAAACATAATGAAATAAAGCATGTAATTTAAATTAAACTAGCTAAACCTCCATCCCATAGGGGGAGTGGTGCTCCTTTGATGTGGAAAGAATCCATTTCCCAATCCCTTTGATAAGCTTGATGTAGTGTAGATGATTCAAAGATGAAATTGAATATAATCTAGCTATGATGCTTGAAAATGATGGAAAACTATGAACTCAAATGGCTATAGTGATAATGCATGAAGTTGTGGATCCATATTGTGAAAATGATTCCTCTATTTATTATAGAAACCAAGGGAGGGTTGAAGAATATGGGGATTTGATGAATGTGGGGTAAATTGAGAGCCAATGAGAATGTGTCAAGTGTCACAATTAAATTGGAGGAAGGTGGAGCACATTTTGGGAAATGTGTGAGTGGAGGAAGATGGAAGAGAAGTAAATGTTGATGGTTAAGAATTTGAAAATGGTGTAAGAAGAATTGAATGAGATTTGAGAGGATGTAAGAGGATTTGAAAGGTTGTAAGAGAAGTTATTGCAGATGTGAAAGGTATTTGAAAATATTTGGAGGGAAATTGAATTAGAGGTGGTTGAGAGGAATATTCCTCAGAATATGCCTTTGTGAGGATAATTGAGGTAATTAGATAATTAGAAGAAATTGATTTTATGTGGAACTTGGTTAGTTGAACATAGTTGATTTAACTCTCGAGGAGTTAAAAGCTGGAGAATTTGATAATGATGATTAGAAAGATGATTTGGGATTAATTAATCCATAATTAATTAATTGGAGAGGAATTAGGAGATGTGACATTTGATTTGATTGATTTTTTAATCATGAGAGGATTAAGAGAGGATTTAATTAAATAAGATGAATAATAAGTTAGAAGAAGGGTGAATTAATCCAATAACTTTAATTATTTGATTAATAGCTAAATTTAATTAAATAATGCCGATTATTCAATTAAGTGATCAATTTGAGGTGATTTTGGAAGAAACGGTGTTAGTTGATCAGAATGAGATGCATAGTATTAATTAGGAATTTTTCGGTATCTACAATGTGAAATTTGAATTTTGTAAATTAGATTTGAATTGATAAAAAGACCTTGTATTTATAGGTGTTTCCTTAATTACCAAAAAATTAAACACCACATGTTGACCTTTGTAATTTGAATATATATCATTAAAATACTACCAAAAACATATTAAAAATTGGGTCTCGATACTTAAGTGGGACCCATTCGCCCTTGAGCCAATGGATCCTAATACCTAAACCTAGGACACTCAATTTCCATGGTGTTAATTTCAATGTAGGTATTAATTAAATGTGGGTTTCCCTTTTAAAAAATAAAATTAATTATGCTTATAAATGCATAATTAGACCAATTAAATGCTTAATTAAGTCTAATTAATTAAGGGGGTGCGAACATAGTGTGAAAATGTAAAGGAGTAAATTTTTTCATATTGCATTTAGCCCCCACTTTAGTGAGAGTATGAACTTGAGCTCAAAATCATACTAAAGTAGATAAATATATGTCAAGAGGGGTCTAAGTGCAGAAATTCTGATGAGATAGGATGAAAAAGATCAAGGAGGTTTTGCAAGCCACCAGGATGAAGATCCCATGGAAAACCAATATAAGCACAAAGGGACACATGCATATGTATGATATGAAGTAACACAAAAAACAAACAAACATACAATGTCAAAATTGAGTGTTAAAGATATGACCTAGCAAGTTGCATTATGTTACACCCATTAAATACACTCATAAGGATGTAAAATCACTTATCAAACATGGCTCCATAGGAAGGAGAGTTGTGTTATGCTTGGTGGCCATGAAAAATACACTGAAAAGGGGTAGTGTAGTTTGATATACAGTTGGTGTGCCCCGAATACAAATGTGAGAAACACACACTACGTCTACAAGGTGTGAAACCACAAAAAAAGTGGCAATGGGTAAGTCATGTCAGGTCTACTGGATCCCATACGTCAACCATACCAAAACTTATACTCCCTGATAACTTTGATGAGGCACCACAACATGATCAATATGCTATGCTAATGCTAACTAAATTCAACCTCTGTAGAGGAATTGTGTTGGACTTGTCTTGGTTAATTTTAAGGGCTTTTGGTTCAATCATAGGTTTATTAATTATAGGTTGGGAAATTGAAATATTTGTGGACTTAGGAATATTGCTAATGGATGATTATGCTAGATGCGGTTTTCTTTGAACTTTGGATAAGATTTGAAATAGAAGTCCTCATGAGGCTTACTAGGTTCCGTGGGTTCATGCCAAAAGAAATCCAATGAAAAGTTTCCATGGGAAGAAAATTGATTAAAACCAATATGATGCACTGTAAGATTTTTATTTTCAAGTGGAAATTTCAAGCACTTATGAATAATCAATGAGACCTAATCCATGGAGCATAGCCATGGATAGCCTAACTTCACATGAAATTGGTTTCGTTAGCTCTCAAAAACACAAGTAAAGATACCTTAAGAGGCTTCCAATCTCTTGATACGTTTTAGGGTAACAAACAAGGTCAAGAGAACTCAACCTTCTACTCTTTAGGTGCTGCCAGACCTAGGCGGGTGTACCTAACTGAATGAAGCATACTTTATGTGCTTATGATTATCTTTCTTGCAGTGATTTGTCCACAATGGCAGATAGAAGTGAACAAACAAATTCAAACTTGATAGCAATAGCAATCTTCTGATCTAAATCTTAAATGCTTAATTAACAGATATAAAGAAACTGAATGAGTTCAAAATGATGAAGTGCAGAGAACAGTGCCTTATTGGGTAGGCGGAGTCAAATGAAATCAAGATGAGCAACACTCTCTGGAGAAAACTCAAATTATTTGGCACATATTCTGTTTACAACTTGTATAAACATGCAATATTGTAACTACTAAGCTCTACTTTAATAATCCAAATAGATCTTTCTGATTACTGTGATCAACAAAAAGGATTTAATCTTTGCTTGAAAGAACCAATTGATTAATCACATAGATACAACAAATGTGCATTGATAAACTGAACATAAACTTGTTATGTCAATTTAAACAACCAGATAGCATCAATCTTGGAGACAACTTAGCAGTATTTTTATTTAATTCAACAGACAATTGACACCAGAAAATGCAGCAACATCAACTGATTTTCATAAATACCTCCATTCTGAAATCATGCAACAATAGTTTCTAATCTAATAATTTTATTCTATCGCATCTATTTGCTGTGTATCGAAATCTAAATAACTGATGTCATTTACAATTACAAAATGCCTATTTATACACCAACATGAAAAAAACTCATCATATTGAGATCCCATGTCGACCTTCCATAGAATTTGGGCTCAAATCATGTTGGCCAACAACAGTTATATGAACTCACATGTCAGCCACAGTATTTGAATTTCTATTTTTCATCAGTGAAACAGTCGGCGAGACATATCATATAGCTATGCCGAAGGTAATTCAATCGTTAATCGCTCTGCTTGGTGTTAATCACTTTCACCTTGACATATTTGAGTTGAGGAGATATCCTGTAGATCACTTTATGTTTCCCCGAGAGCTCTTTTACCATTCGTGTGTCGCTGTGACCTTATGATATCGGGGAGACGTCATGTAGACAAGCCCCTTGTTTTTTCGAGAGCCCCCGTGATCAGACTTGTCACTGTAACATATCGCCCTCAGGAAGACCTTTCATAGAGCACACTATGTCACACCAAAAGTCATCGCCCATTGTGAGTCACTGAGACAAGATCATACTCTCGTCGACAAGGTCCTCCATATTTTCCATCGGTGAGACTGAAGGTCACTTGTCGAGACCTCTTATTGAGAACCTTAACTCATATTGATATAACATCCCTTTATGTTGTCGGTCGACAAGACACAACAAACCTCTCACCAAAAGCTGCTTGAGAGAAACCTTTTGTACTTCGTCGGTGTGACATATACGCTTCGCTGTGACCACTCACCGAAGACCCTATGTTTGGTCGAAGCGAAACCCCATATGTGATGTTGGCGAGACACATTGAACTCGCTATGACATTACTCTGAAGACTCATGGTCAGGCCGAAACAAGTTAGGAACACACGGTCGGCAAGACATGAAATCTTTCGCTATGACCTTTCGCCGAAACCTTTAACTTTTGCTGATGCGTTCATTCTACCACTGGTTGGTGTGACACAATGAGTTCACCAAGAAATCATATCGACGCCACAACTCAAGCCAAAAAGTGCATCATCCTCAGTCACCGAGACCATGAAGAGGTCCTGTCGAAAATCGCTAGCATGTAAAATCCAATCGCCATAACAGTAGAAACATCTTGCCGATAGGCAACACATACGTTTATTAGGAAAAATGGATCGGGGAGACCTAGGCCACCTCATGCCGATATATATCCATAGGTAAATGCTGATCGCAGTGACAATGAAGAAGTCATGCCAATGAACCTACAACAAACATATGTTAACATAAAAGCATCATGGGTCGGGGAGACCAAGATAGACTTATGCTGATATGGACCACAATGTGAAAATACATGACCCGATGGAAACTATGGGACCAAATGGCAAAGTATGGGTGAAAAATGCACACGGTAGGACCAATATGGAAAATTATGAGTGAAACAATATGTAAAATCATCAGATTTTTATAGTCCTAACAGTGGCTCCGTTTGGGGATGAATGATAGTGAGATCATTGCAAGGATCCAGAGCTTTGGTTGAGTAGACCAGACACAAAATGAGAAAAATGGAGATGGACGAATAACATGATGGAATGAATGCAAAATGAATGCAAGATGGAGGTGAACCAAAACCCTAAACTATTGTGCATGGAAAAGAATTTTAAAGAGGACAAGCAAGAATTGTCCATGCACTGGCAACCCTTAATCCTCTGTGTTTTAACTTCACCTATTCTGAGTTGGTACAATCTGAAACTCAAATCATACTTTCCCCTGTCAAATACCTAGCTTTGTCTTGAGTTCATTAGATTCCTCTTGAAGACACACATGCAATCTTCTCTATCACTATTATTGCAAGTTTTTAGAAAATCATCATGTTCATCTTGGCCCAAATTCCCTTCATCATTCTATAGCTCAAATTCTCCATCATCATGAGGAAAATCTATGTTATCTTCAACATAGAAAATATATGCATATTCGATACAACTTCTTATATTATCTCTCTCACTATTGTGTACTATAACACACTCTCTTAGCTGTATTGAAAATTCATCATCAAAGTGATTTTCTTGAGAAACAAAAAATTCTGGCATATCAACACTGTCTGAAACATACAAATCTGAAACCTTTTGCACCTCTTTAACAATACCAATTGGATACAACACTGGATTATGACTCATATCATCAATAATAAGCATATATGAACCAATCAAATCTGGACCATTATCACCCTTGGTATGCAGATAAACGTCTTCTCCACAAGAGTTAGAAATTTCAAAATCACATACCTCATCTTGAATGGACACAAAATTTTGATCAACTTGAAACGTTTCACCATCAACTTGAGAAATGCACTGAGAGTCATAAGAATCATCACACAAAGATCTTTCTCTATCAAAAAAAATGTAAGTTGGACAAAGAACTTTAGGATCACCTTTATGTGTATATCTCTGATATTCAAGAGTTAGCAAATCTAAAATTTGCTCACTGCTAAGTGAACATGCTTCTACATTTTCATTGCTATAGTTATATTCTTCACTTTTTTCATCATCAAAAAGAGGTCCAAGATTATCAGAGAATGAAAAATCAGAAATATTACTAGTGAAGTCACTTATTCCATCATCTAGCTTGTCTGAAATTATTTCCTTTTTACTATAAAGTAGATCTGAAAATACCTGGAGTTCATTCCTGGGAACACCTTGGAAAAATATCATTTCTTCTTCATCAAATGAGTCTTCATGACTTTCAACTATAATAGGAAGTATTATATACTCATTATCAAATGAACTCGCATTGTCCATTGCTTCTTTCTCTCGATCACCATAAGAAACTTCAATTGGATCAGTACTGATTAACTCTGGCTAGGCTGATTCTATCTTGAAGTTGCCAAGATTCACATCACAAAAACAATTGATTTGATCTTGGGGTACATAGTCAACAACTTGGCTCATTCTTTGCTCCCTATACAACTTGACTTCCTGACCATTCACTGGAATAGTTGCATAAGATAAATCAAACTAGATATTTCCCCCAACTGCTGCTGTCCATTGTCTTGATAAAAGCATCCCAAATTGAGGAGGAGTATCAATCACTGTTATATCTATATTATATGCCACCTGTGGATAAGTAGCCAACTTGACTTCAACATTTCTCATAATACCTACCACAGGAACAGGTCTGTTATCCATTGCATAACATTTCCCTTCATATGTATCAACCCACATGCCAAGCTACTTCATAACTCCTACTGGCATGATGTTTATAGCTGCACCAGAGTCTATCATGCAATTCCTCAACAATTTGTTATTTATAAGCAATGTAGTGAAAAAAGGATCAACATGTGGGGGAGTTGCTAATACATCACTCAAGCAAACTTCTAGGATATTTACCTTCTCCTGCCTATTGATAGCTACTTTATTTTTAGAACTCATTATCAATTGAACAACACAGTCTATGTATTCTTTAATTTTCATCATCTCAAGTAGTGGAACATACATTTTTACCTAGGATAACGCCTGAGCAAAGTCAAAAGAAGAGCCCTCCACCTTAACAATTTTCTGCTATTTAGGCATTTCTCCTTTGCTTTCTTCCTTCTCCTTTTTACTAGGCTGGTCAGGAATTTGTATCTCTTTGTGTAATTCTTTTACTTCCTCCTTTTGGACATGCTTCTGTTCATTTTTATCATGCTGTTTGTTTTCTGGCTTCTTCACAATTCCTTGTATTGCCTTCTAGTCCTTCATGAAGATTCCCCTGGGGACACCTTCATTCTCATTTACTATTCTATTTCTCAACTAGTATTTACTCTTTACTTCCTCAACTGCAGCAATAGTTAGCCTCTCTATCTCCTCTTTGGTGAGTCTCCTCATACTGCAGTGAGTAGGCACTTCATCAGAACGTGGTTCTATATAATCCTCTTCAGAATTAGAAAAGTCCTGTTGTTCAGCCATATGGACATTGTATTTCTGATTTGAAACATCATACTCATATCTTTCATCCTCTGAAGATGAGTACCCTTCCTTAACATGATAACAAGTGTTTGAAGTCAAATAAACCTTGTGATCTTCTCCATTATTTTCCATCAACATTCCCTCTTCTTGCATCCTTTGAGCTACAACACAATAGTCTGGAGAATGTGGTTTATCACAAGCTTCACAAAAGTAATTGTTACTCACCATATAGGTTCCCCTCTTTGTCAATGGATCAGGAGTCTCCTTGTTTCCAGGCCTAGCTATTATAGCTTTTCCATCCTTCCAGTCTATATTATAAGGCATATCATGCAACCTCGGCCTCTCATTTCTGTATGTATTCTCCTGTCTATACTGATAATTGTTGCTTTGTTGAGGAGCCCTCGGGTTATCTCTTTTATTGATTATACTTGCAACCTTTATGTTGTTTTCAATTGTCAGTTCTATCTTCTGAGCTTTAGCTAGATCTCTTGGGGATCTATTTCTTAGTTCATACCCTGATTTAGGATGAAATGCATTCAAATAAACAATCAAAGCTACAGAATCTGGCAGCCTTGATCCAGGAGGTACTTTAGTCTGCAACTTATTGAATCTTCAGTTGAAATCATAAATTGAGTCATTCTGATTTTTCTGAATTCGCATCAATTCATGAAGAGCTGCATCTGGTGCATTTTGATTCCCATATTGTTCTAAGAATCGATCTTGAAATACTTGGAGAGAATTGATAGAGAATGCAGGCAAGCTGTTGAACCAATCTCTAGCATCTTCAACAAGTGACATCGTAAACAACTTCATGTGTAAATCTTCATATGGCACATCTATGTCTTGGATGAAGATGTTGAAACTCCTTAAATGCTCTTCAACAATGATTGCATTACTCCCTGTAAATTTGGGCACCATACCCCTCCAACTGCCATCCATAGGGTAAGGGTATAACTGAAAACCTGCTAAATCAAACTGTCTGATCATGGTTGTATGCTGGTGAGGGGGAGGAATAGGTGGACACTGATGTTGGTGCATGGGATTATTGTACTGTGCATTATATTGTGGGATAAAATATTGACCAGGAGGTGGATGCATAGCTGAATGCTGTTCGAGAATATGAGGTGGATGATTTGGCTGCTTGTAGTGATTCCCTGTCTGATGGTGAGGAGACACTGGTAGATTTGAAGGCCTTGCACCATGATTACCTTGCTTATGAGGTGGTACATACTTTGGAGGGAAATCAACTATCTGATCAGTAACTTGAGGTTTCTGCAATTTAGCCTCTAATTCCTCTATCCTCTTCCTCTGTAATTCAAACTATGCTCTTACTTCCTCAGGAAGCTCATGATCAATAAACACATTTTGGTTACTCTCCATTTTCTAATCATATTCATGCTAAACTCTAATTCGTTCAGCCTCAAGTGCAGCTTCAAACTCAGCCTATTTCTGAGGATCAAGAGAAGGGAAAGGATTTCTTTGATCTTTAGGGGTACAAAGTTCTGCACTTGAATCATCTCTTCATGTATCATATCAACTATATGTTTCACCATGCGCTCTTGGCACTTAGCCTTTGTTTATTATGTACATGTCCTCACTGATCCTCTTTCCCCTAGCAGCTTTGTCATCTTTGTTTGTCCATTTACTACTGCCAGCAGGAGCTCCAGTAAGACCTCCCCTGTATTGAGATATTTTTCCATTCATGTTTGAACAAATGCAATGTTTCTTTTAGAGTCGCCACCTACTTTTCCAAAAGTAGGAAAATAATTATTTCTGATCTTTTACCCAGCGGAATCACCCTTTCTGAATCTTCTCAAATTATAACCTTTTATTCAATGACTCTATAATGTAGTCTTCAACCGAATTTTCTGATATAGTCCCCAGCAGAGTTGCCAATTTGTTAGCTCTCAAAAATGCAGGTAAAGATACCTCAAGAGGCTGCCAATCTCTTGATACCTTTTAGGGTAACAGAAAAGGTCAAGAGAACTCAACCTTCTACTCTTCAGGTGCTGCCAGACCTAGGCGGGTGTACCTAACTGAATGAAGCAGACTTTATGTACTTATGATTATCTTTCTTGCAGTGATTTGTCCACAATGGCAGATAGAAGTGAACAAACAAATTCAAACTTGATAGCAATAGCAATATTCTGATCTAAATCTAAAATGCTTAATTAACAGATATAAAGAAACTGAATGAGTTCAAAATGATGAAGTGCAGAGACCGGTGCCTTATTGGGTAGGCGGAGTCAAATGAAATCAAGATGAGCAACACTCTCTGGAGAAAACTCAAATTATCTGGCACATATTCTGTTTACAACTTGTATAAACATGCAATATTGTAAGTACTAAGCTCTATTTTAATAATCCAAATAGATCTTTCTGATTACTGTGATAAAAAAAAAGGATTTAATCTTTGCTTGAAAGAACCAATTGATTAATCACATAGATACAACAAATGTGCATTGATAAACTGAACATAAACTTGTTATGTCAATTTAAACAACCAAAAAGCATCAATCTTGGAGACAACTTAGCAATATTTTTATTTAATTCAACAGACAATTGACACCAGAAAATGCAGCAACATTAGCTGATTTTCATAAATACCTCCATTATGAAATCATGCAACAATAGTCTCTCATCTAATAATTTTATTCTACCACATCTACTTGCTATGTATCGAAATCTAAATAACTAATGTCATTTACAATTACAAAATGCCTATTTATACACCAACATGAGAAAAAATCATCATATTGAGATCCCATGTTGACCTTCCATAGAATTCGGGCTCAAATCATGTCGGCCAACAACGGTTATATGAACTCACATGTCGGCCACATTATTTGAATTTCTATTTTTCATCAGTGAAACAGTCGGCAAGACATATCGTATAGCTATGCCGAAGGAATTTCAATCGTTAATCTCTCCGCTTGGTGTTACTCGCTTTCACCGTGACATATCTGAGTTAGGGAGATATCCTATAGATCACTTTATGTTTTCCTGAGAGCTCTTTTACCATTCGCATGTCACTATGACCTTATGATATTGGGGAGACGTCATGTAGACAAGCCCCTTGTTTTTTTGAGAGCCCCCGTGATCAAACTTGTCGCCGTAACATATTGCCCTCAGGAAGACCTTTCATAGAGCACACTATGTCACAGCAAAAGTCATCGTCCATTTTGAGTCGCTGAGACAAGATCATACTCTCGCTGACAAGGTCCTTCATGTTTTCTATTGGCGATAGCGAAGGTCACTCGCCGAGACCTCTTATCGAGAACCTTAACTCATATCGATATAACATCCCTTTATGTTGTCGATCGGCGAGACACAACAAACCTCTCATTGAAAGCTATTTGAGAGAAACCTTTTGTACTTCGTCGGTGAGACATATACGCTTCGCTGTGACCACTCACCGAAGACCCTATGTTTGGCCGAAGCGAAACCCCATATTTGATGTCGGCGATACACATTGAACTCGCTATGACATTACTCCGAAGGCTCATGGTCAAGCCAAAACAAGTTAGGCACACACGGTCGGCAAGACATGATATCTTTTGCTATGACCTTTCGTCAAAACCTTTAACTTTTGCTGATGCATTCATTCTACCACTGGTCAGTGTGACACAATGAGTTTTCCAAGACATCATATCGACGCCGCAACTCAAGCCGAAAAGTGCATCATCCTCAGTCGCCGAGACCATGAAGAGGTCCTGCCAAAAACCGCTAGCATGTAAAATCCAATTGCCATAACAACAAAAACGTGTTGCCGATAGGCAACACAAATTTTTATCAGGAAAAATGGATCTGGGAGACCTAGGCCACCTCGTGCCGATATATATCCATAGGTAAATTCCGATCGCAGTGACAATGAAGAAGTCATGCCAACGAACCTGCAACAAACATATGTTAACAAAAAAGCATCATGGGTCGGGGAGACCAAGATAGACTTATGCCGATATGGACCACAATGTGAAAATGCATGATTCAATAGAAACTATGGGACCAAATGGCAAAGTATGGGTGAAAAATGCACACGGTAGGACCAATATGGAAAATTATGAGTGAAACAATATGTAAAATCATCATATTTTTACAGTCCTAACACGTTTGATGACAACATAATGGAGAATGAAATATCTAATTGATTTGGTCCAAATTTTAATGTGAGAGTGATCAAACCTATCATAGGGCAAGAAAAACCATCATGTGTTTTGATCCATTCTTTCGATTGTTCATAATAATCTTGGTAAAGTTTATGTACAAACAAGAATTCCTTAGTGATCACATTCTCTACACATACAGGATCAATTAATATCCCATTAGTAGGATTTTCATTTATTCTTCTAGCTATGTAAAGAGGACCATCAGGTGTATGTTTAGTTATGTCATTCTATGAGAAATAAATTTCAAGAGACAATTTGGTTTAGCCCTTATGAGGTTGAATGTCAATGAGGTTGACCATACCTTACAAATCATGCCCATAATCACCCATGTTATTATTATTCATTTCTTTTAATTTGTCTTTTGAATGCAAATTTTACTTTTGAATAATGCACTTGTTTTCATCAATTGCTAAATAAAAACAACTATAGAAAATAATAAAATTTTCAAATAAAATTGCGATATGAAAACAAGAGGAAAAAAAGCAAAAAAAGACAGATTTATGCTCAAAAATTTGAAAAATGACCTGTACAAGGATGGGTTCGCCCAAGGGTGAATGGGTCTTTGTATAGAGAATTAAAAAGTTAAAATTTGAATTTATAATTTAATGTTTAAGTTATGTGTTTCAGGTTGGAAACAAGTTCTTTCAGTTACAAATTTCTAGTATTTGACGATTAAATTCACATGCAATTTGAAGGTAAAAAGCAAACAAAGTGACAACTTTTTAGATGCAATTTTGACTAAATTTTTTTATGTAAATGACTAAAAGACACCCTTGATATAACTATTATGTAGGATGTATGCAATATTTATGAAATATTTGTAGATTTTTGTAATTTAAACGACGTAAATATGCAATTTTGAAACACTTAATGAGATGCAAAAAAACTAATGCAAATCCTAGATCTAGGGTTTTAGAGACTTGCAAATCAGAATTTATGATGTACAATGTTAGTTTCACCAAAATGAAATGAAAGAAAAAAAAAAGGTGAAGGAAACCAATATGGAATGATGCAATGGCCTAGGATTCAAACACCCCTCTCCCTAATTTCATTAGAAAGAGAGAAGATCACAAAGGCATAGGATTGAATTTCAACCTTGAGGTGAGTCAAGCTTATTTTGGATCTTGGGATCTCAACTTTCTTATGATAGAAATGACTGATTTGTAATATTTTGGAATTATTGAAAGTACATTAACTAAATGAATTGTATGACCTAACACTTGAAATGCAAAGTTTTATGATAATAGAAACAGAAAAGACAATTTGTAGGAAGATTTGAGAAGGGTAAGCTAGTGTTCACCTATGATAAAATGTGGGTTTCAAAGCATGTAGCAGGATTGGTTCACCCTAGGGGGAATGGGTCCTAGTGTAGAGGTCCAAAATTAGTTTTTGTAGTCCTTTGATCGTAGATCTTGTTGAAAATTGAGGATTTTTCTTAGCTTAATACTTTGTAAAACTTTAAGATTGCTGATCTAAATATGCTTTCCTTTGTTACAGATTCTTTGTGGGTGATTATTTGATTAATTCATTTTATCATTTGTACAATGAAGACAGAAGTTGTAGAAGAATTAGACAGGATATTAGAAAGATTACACAAGCATATACCGTGGAGAAACCCTTTCAGAAAAAAAACTCCCCCAACAATCAATGTATTATTTAATATGTGAAGTAGATTACAATAACTCCAATTCTTCCTTGAGAATGCTTCTTTTGCCTTCACCAAATCTTCTTCACAACCTACAATAAAACTAATAATAACTCTCTTCAACTTGCTTGAGATAAATAGGCTTTGATCAACTTTCTAAACTCTAGTTGAGTTACAATTACAATGCTCAAGCCCCATCCTTAAAAGGTACTCCTATCTCTTCCAAGTAGAGTTTAACCATGAAGAACAATGCCAAATCCTCATCTTCATGCATTTGGAGATTCCAAACTGAAGTGCCAACTCAACCTTTATTTTGTAAATATCTTCAAGGCTTCATCCTCAAAGTAGGTGCCCAAGACTAGTCCCACTTAACTTAGCCTTCTGAAATATCTTACCATGCAAAGGAGTTAATTCCAAGAAGCCAACTTGGGCACCCAAGTTGGGTCCAAGTCATTTCCTATTAACTAAAACATTTCTCAACACCATTCATGCAAGAATGGTCATCCCTTGTTAACTAAAGGTAGTCCCTATTATTTGTCATGCAACTCAAGTCATTAATCATGCATTCCAAGTTAACTAAAGTCAACTATCATTCAACTAAAACTAATTGAAGATAACTGAATCATAATTGAACTAAACTGAACTGAACTAAATTGAATTGAACTGAACTCTTCAACTAAACTGATTCTGAATTGAACTAAACTGAATTGAATTGAACTAAACTGAACTTCATGCATGCAAACATTAAACCCTAACTCCTAGGATCTTTACATGCATTCATAAGTGTTATCTCTTACTCTAAATAGTTAGTTGAACTCAAGGTGATTGTCACCTACCATGTGGGCGCCCCATGTGTCCCTATTATTTAGGAACTCATAATGGATGCACTCACATGATCCTAACATTTAGAATGAATTGCAAATTCCAATTAACATGATTATTTCATCAAATATTAATCTCTTTCTAATCCTATTGTTGTGTAACACTTTCCAAGGACTTAGGAGATACATGAAATAAATAATTTTTAGGATTGCAATTAAATGAAATCCTATTTCCAACATTCTCCCACTTGACATTATACATTGCAATTATTTTAAACAAGGAATAATAATTTTAAATCAAGTATAGGACTCAAGGCCAATGGCCTTCCTAAACCAACTAATCAATCCATACCAACTTCAAATGCAACCTACATAATCATGAAGCTCCAAGAAAATGATTAAAGCCAAGAGAACTTATTTGTAGGAACTGTTTTCATAAGATAATCTGTAACATTAATAAAAGTGTCAAATTTTCTCAATTAATACCTTCCCACTACCAACCATTTCTCACATAAAGTGATACTGAATATCAACATGCTTAGTACGAGCATGATACATAGGATTTTTGGCTAAACACATAGCACTCTCACTATCACATTCAAGTTTAACTTACTTTCAATTAAAACCAATATCTTTCCCAAGTCTCTATAACCAAACTACCTCTTCGAAGGAATGTGTAGCCATTGAGTGTGTTGAACTCATGTTCAACCAAGGTGTAGGCTCCTAATTCTTTTCTATTGGAAAAAAATTTCTTGCTAGTAACCATTCCAACACATGTCTCTAACCATAAGAGAACTCAAGTCTCACCTATTTCTCCAAGTATCCATGAGGACTTGTAACCAACCAATCCATGCCAAACTCCAAATGCAACATAACACTATCATGAAGTAATAAAGCAAAAGATTAATGTACCCAATAGATAAGAGAATTACACAAGATCAATGTTAAAGGTCCAATCTTGAATATACACATGACATCCATGATCTAACCATCTCCTCTTAGGAGATCACATGCACCATAACATAAATCTTGGTCTCAAGAGAACATGTAATATGCCAAAATCTAATCGAGAATCAAGAGTAAACCATGACATAATAGCAACCACTATAAAATAAGAAAAAACCATATCCCCAATCACATGAAGATAACCTTACCAATGATGCATCCATTTCACTACCAACAACTCCCACTGAACAATGGTACTGAATCACACATGGCATCGTGACTACCATCCTCTTCATGAAGATCACTCTGAAACATGAAGCAAAGCATTATCACAAACAATATTAGCTGAAATAACCAATGCATCATTACTGTCATCCAAGGACTCCTCTGTAGAATAATCAGAGCTCTCTTTCTTGTTCTTACAATCCTTCTTGACATGTCCTGGTTTCCCACAGTTCCAACAAATTACCTTACTCTTACTTGGGGTTTTAGATTGTCCTTTAGACTTACCCTTTCCTTCCTTGTCTCCCTTAAGGTTCCTTTTTCTCAGGCCTACCTTTTACAAACAAGGCATCTTGGATTCCCTCTTTAGACTTCCTCCTCATCTCCTTTGATAGGAGAGTAGGAATTATATTATCCATCTTAGGATTTGCACCACTACCACTGATAGCAACAATTAGATTTTCCAAGACTCTGGTAAAGAAAAAAGTAACAAAATGCATTTATCTTCATCTTCTAGCTTTACATCTATAGATGCTAACTGAATTAGAATCAAATTAAAAGCATTCAATTGATTTGCAATAGAATCAACTTCTATCATCTTTAAAGAATACAATTGTCTTTTCAGATACGACTTATGAGGAAGACTTTTAGTTTGATAAATATCACCTATTCTCTTCCACAACTTATATGCAGTAGTTTCTTCTGAAACATTCAAGAGAACAACATCAACAAGACACAGTCTTATGGTCTCTCTTTCCTTCTTATCAAGCTCAACCCAATCCTCATCTGACATCATTGTAGGTGACTTTGTCTCATTACCAATAGGTAACCACTGATCACTCTCTTCAAGGAGATCCTCCATTTTTAGTTTCAACATCTCATAATTAGATTCATTGAATCTTTCAATTTCTAAATGAGAATTCAAACTCATTGTAACAAACTTATTTTCCAAAATCAGTAATAAAAAATAATAAAAGCTCCCACTAAGCCAAAAAACCTCCAATATTTTAAAAGAAAGGCATCCCACTACTCTACACAACCTCCACTCTGATACCAAATGTTGAAAATTGAGGTATTTTCTTAGCTTAATACTTTGTAAAACTTTAAGATTGCTGATCTAAATATGCTTTCCTTTGTTACAAATTCTTTGTGGGTGATTATCTAGTTAATTCATTTTATCATTTGTAGAATTAAGAAAAAAGTTGTAGAAGAATTAGACAAGATATTAGAAAGATTACACAAGCATATACTGTGGAGAAACCTGTTCAGGAAAAAACTCCACCAAGAATCAATGTATTATTTAATCTTTGAAGTAGATTACAATAACTCCAAGTCTTGCTTGAGAATGCTTCTTTTTCCTTCACTAAATCTTCTTCACAACTTGCAATAAAACTGATAATAACTCTCTTCAACTTTCTTGATATAAATAGGCTTTGATCAACTTTGTAAACTCCAATTGAATTACAATTACAATGCTCAAGCCCTATCCCTAAAAGGTACACCTATCTCTTCGAAGTAGAGTTTAACCGTGAAGAACAATGTCAAATCCTCATCTTCATGTTGAAGTGCCAACTCAACCTTTATTCTGTAAATATCTTCAAGGCTTCATCCTCAAAGTAGGCGCCCAAGAGTGGTCCCACTTAACTTAGCCTTTTGAAATATCTTACCATGCAAAGGAGTTAATTCCAAGAAGCCAACTTGGGTGCCCAAGTTGGGTCTAAGTCATTTCCTATTAAATGAAACATTTCTCAACACCATTCATGCAAGAATGGTCATCCCCTATTAACTAAAGGTAGTCCCTATTATCTGTGATGCAACTCAAGTCATTATTCATGCATTCGAAGTTAATTGAAGTCAACTAGCATTCAAATAACACTATCTAAAGATAACTAAACCATAGCTGAACTAAACTGAACTGAACTAAAATAAACTAAATTGAAATGAACTAAACTAAACTAAACTAAACTAATTTTGAATTGAATTGAACTAATCTGAACTGTACTGAACTAAACTTCATGCATGCAAACATCAAAGCCTAACTCCTAGGATCTTTACATGCATTCAAAAGTGTTATCTCTTACTCCGAATAGTTAAGTAAACTCAAGGTGAGTGTCACCTACCATGTGGGTGCCCTATGTGCCCCTATTATTTAGGAATTCATAATGGACGCCCTCACATGCTCCTAACATTTAGAATTAATTACAAATGCCAATTAACATGATTATTTCATCAAATATTAATATCTTTCTAATCCTAGTGTTGTGTAACACTTTCCAAGGACTTAGAAGATACATGAAATAAATAATGTTTAGGATTGGAATTAAATGACATCCTATTTCCAATAGATCTAAGCTTTTGATTACTCCAAGTTTGATAATCAGAAATCCAAAAATAAAATATGTAGGTGAGTTTATGTAGCTTGACAACAATGATGACAACTTATGCAACTTTGCAAAATTGCTCCTTAGATCAACTTTCAGTCCTTCTACACCTACAAATATGCACATACAAAGAGAGAAGAAAAAATGTTTATTTTTGGTGAATGGGGATTTGTCTTAGTCAAATCCCATGCTTGGTAATTAAACCGTGATAATGAAATAATGACAAAATGAAAGAATTGATGAATGACCACTTGCTTGTTACAACTCACCAAACCCTTAATGGCTTCCCTTAGAGGATTGAATTCAAATACATCACTCTAAGGCTTGGATCTTTCATGAATTGGATTAATTGATTGATATGATGCTTGAATGCTTGAAACCTACATCACAATGTTAACTCCAAAACATGACATGAACATACATGAACTTTGTCATGATGATATTATCTTTATTAGTGTTGTAAATGACTAATAAATTTGCTCTTTAATTCTCTTGACAATGATATTTTCTCATAAATTTGATATCTTCAAAAGTATTATATTTCAAATGATAGAATAACTATGTATTTATAGGCGTTTATCTAATTTCCTAAAAAATAGATTTTAAAAGCTGATACTTGAAACTTGAATTTGAATCATTAAAATGTTGGAAAAAAACATAGTAAAAATTGGGTCCTAGGACTTAAAGGGGATCCATTCACCCTGGGGAAAATGGGTCCTAGGACCTAAGTCTAGCACGCTCAATTTCTAAGGTATTTTAATTATTTTGGAAATATTTTAATAAAGGTTTCCCTTTTAGAAAATGGGAACAATAAGGCTTTGGAATGCATAATTTGGTCAATTAGAGGATTAATTAAGTCTAATTAATTAAGGGGATGAATTTAACATAGTGTGAAATTGTAAAGGTATATAATTTTCTACACTACACTAACTATAAAATGAGTTAAGATAAAAATTATTAAGAATCTAAGAGCATGACATAAGATGTAATGCTTGAAAAATAACCTTTGAATTTGGCCACACAAGAGCATGAATTTTAAAAAATAAAATAAATCCACCATTAAGTTGTAATCATGTTAAACTATTGACTCAAGGTTCCTTCACCAAGAGGCATTATGTACCCTTTTAATCATTTGCAAACAACTTTACTACCTATTCCTTAAAATGCATAGGGAATACCCCTTTCTATACGGTTGAGACATTAACAAGAGACAACTCCAAACAGAATAAAGACACCTCCAAATAGAATAAAATGAAAAGAATTCAAACAAAAAATAGATGCAAAGGTGCTCAAGCATGACCGACAACCACTCATATTCAAAACATTAAGACTCACAATTTCTCATGAATTGCACAAAGAGGGATACAATAAATTAGACATAGAAACACCAAAATTTTACCTTGTACCCTAGACAATGAAGAGTTGAATTAGCCCACTTCTGCTTCTTCTCTCATAATCCCCCGTAGAAAACAACCCCCAAAACCAAAAAAAAATCCCCCTCCACAACAAACCCTTCCATATATATATAGATATCCCATTTTTCCTTCCATCCATTATTTTCACTCTTTCTTTTCTTTCTTTCTTTTTTTGTAAATGAGGGAGTAATTCTAATTTCCCAGATAACACAATTCAGTTCTTACACCAATAAAATTTTAAATAAAAAGAAATTATAAGTCCAAATTCTACATTGAAAATAAAAATTTACATTAACACATAAAAACAAAACAACACATTACTCCACCATGTGGAGTGGGATGACGAGGGTTGTCAAAGCTCTCTTGTTTCCCGTATTGATTTTTTTTACATTTACTTGAATACTTGTTAGTTCATCATAAGATTAATAATTGAAACATGAAATATTCACATGTACATCATCAATTTTGATAATATTTGAATTTGCATACCTCAACATATTTGCCCTGCTCCCCTTGGATGAGAATGACTTGATCTTACAAATAAGAATGCCCAATTTTTGCCACTCAATGTTAGGAATTTTAAAATTTTAATTCTAGAGGTATCCTTGATGAGTACATAGAAGATAATATTGGTAATGTTCAAAACAACATCTGGGTAAATTCAAAGGATGTTTTTCCCTTAGTAATTGTATACCTTGGAATTTATCCTATTCTAAATGTGCAAAACAACTTAAAATTGCAAATGATAAAATACCCAAGGACACCTCAAGATTAGCCAAAAGAGTGATATAACAAAAAGGAAAATGAATAAAATGAAATACAAACAGTTTCACCTTCCTTGCTGTTGATATCTCTTTGATTGGCCCTTGCTTGGAATGATTTGTGTGCTCCTTAGATGATTGCTTGAGTGACTAAATGCAAGATTCAATATGCAAGATGATTAAAAGAGATGGCTAAATGATGGCAAAGGATTGAGGATGCAAATTAGCAGCATGTAGTTATGAAAATACAAAGTGTTCTAAATGCCCTTGAGGAGGGGGTATTTATAGAGGGACTTGAATTCTCTAGAGAATTCAATGGTCAAGATTGATCCAACAAAGTCAAGATGAAGGGCTATGGTGGGTTGAGAACCCACAAGCCCTCACATCTTGACATGTGGAGGGTGAAGTGGCCAAGGGGATATGAGATGTAAGTGAGGTGTCAAAAAGGTACATGAGGTGGAGGAAGGACAAGTACCTTCTAAGTACATTGGGAGATGGGAAGAATCTTGGGTGAATAAAAGTGAATTAAAAATTCACAATGATTGGAAGAATCTGGTGGATAAGACAATGTTCCCAAAAGGTGGGAGTTTGTCACATGTGACTTGATGTAACAAGTCAAATATTCTAGAAGGTGCATGGGAAAAGGGGATTCTAGGAATAAAATGTGAATTAAAAATTCACATGGGGAAGAGAGGAGCCTAGGGTGAATAAAAAGGAATTAAAAATTCCTTGGGAGATGGGGAGAGTTGAACAAGGTACTAATTAGGTTTAACTAATTAGTAATTAGAGGATAATTAGGGTTAATGAGGATTAGAAGCCAACTTGCAAAAGTTGGAGGATGTGACACATCCTAATCAAGGATTAGGCATGTGCACATCCTTAATGAAGAGATTAGGAAATGGATTAGGATTAGATGAAAATGACGTGAGGAATTAAATAAATGTAATATTTATTTAATTCATTTGATGAAAAGGGGATTAAGGAGGGTAAGGTATTTAATTATTAATTAAATACCTTAGGGATTTGGCAGAATTAAGGATATTAATTAAATAATAGTAATATTACTTAATTAACTCAGATAAGAGGATGTTTTAGATGAAAGGGGATAAATTTGGATAAATTAAGTGTCCAAATTTGGATGTCTACAGTAATAATCCAAGTGTTGAGATAAAGTCAACCTTTTTATTTGGAATGAAGAAGCTTCAACATAATTATCTAGTCAACAAAATAAATCAATAGTGTTAAAATAGTTTCTTTCCAAAATAAAATTATGAAGTACAATCATAGATGATAAAATTCACTAATATAAGTTAATACATGTGCATAGAATAGGGTAATCTTGAAATAAGGGTATGATGCTTATAACAGAACCTACAATTCTTCCACTATCATTATGCATACAAGTGCTACAATTCTAAACTAAGAGATAATGAATTCCTTCCCTACACCATTAAGAGATCATTTCTTACTATAACATGAAATGAATAATGGAGTGAGAATAATAATAGTTAACTAATTATTTCTACGTTTTGAAGCATACTCATGGCATTGCTTAAATTCAAAAAATGACCTACATTATATCCTTATGCCTCATGTGACACACATCACCTCTTACACTTTACACAACACATGTCACCATATTTATATCAATATATAATTATCTATTTCACTATGTTGACGAGGTTAACCAATGATAACAAAAGCCACTAAAGGAAATCATTGTTGGCATATGGCTCGGGGAGATTATTGGTATGGATTCTAGTGTTGTCATTGATGGCAACTAAAGTCACTATTGTGGTCTATAGATCCAAACCTGGTCATCCCCCAGATAGTTTGCTATGCATCTATGTTATCTTGTTTTTAAGTCTTGTGTTATTGCATTAACCAGTGTACGAGTAAAGTGATCCAGCAGGATGTTTTTCTGTCTATTTGTTCATTATGGCCAACCTAGTCAATGTAGCGTGTGGCAAATGTATAAGGGATGATTGTTTAAATGTTTCTATGTTCAGGAATTTTATTTTGGGTCCTAGCTATGTTGTGGCTGACTTTTATGGGTGCACATTATAAATTGTTCACGATTTGAGCCAACATGTGGAGAATATTATATTTTGTTAAAGCCAACATATAGTAATTAAATTCTTGCTAGCAGATATATATATGAGATCGGTAATTCATTTTGGTTATGAAAGTAAGTGTGGAAGTGTGCAAATGTGTGTGAAGAGCAGAACAAATGTGTGTGCGAGTATTAGAAGGGTGATTGAGTGATATATGCACAGTTTCAGAAGGAAAAAAAATAGAGAAGAGAAGAGCAAAGTAGAGCAAAAATACAAAATTAGTTAGAAGGGTTGAATATCGTCTATTGAGCTTCATTGGAATTGAATCTAGGCATTTGGAGATGCTATTTTCTCAATCCAACTTTTTGTTGTAATCACAAAATTTTGTAAGGCAGTGAGCCTTCCTTATTTTGAGTAGTGAGCTCTAGGCAGTGTGTCTGAATGCATGTGCATTCCCTTTTGTTCATACTTTTAATAGAGTATAAATTGTGGATTAATCTCCACCATGGTTTTTCCCCTAATAGGGTTTCCAAGTAAAAATCTTGGTGTTATGGTGTTTTGATTGTCTCTCTCATGTATATACATGTTTATTTCAATTTAAATGTTGTGAATGGTTTATGATCTGAATTGAAGTTTAAATTTTTCTAAACACTAATTCACCCCCCTCTTAGTGTTCCTTGAGTCCAACAATCAATACAATAATTTATGTTCATAAGGTTGGAGCCTTACATTCCCCTCCCCTTAGACTAAACTTCCTCGTGGAAGTTACTAAGGATTGGGAACATAACCTCCACTCAAGAATACACATAAGTATGTGGAAACAACAATTTCTCACTTACTAATTTGACTAAAATCATAGCATAAAAAAAATAGAATCAAGTATAAAATATTGAATCTCCTACACCATTCACCAATAAGAAGCACACACAAGATGAATAGATCCAAAAAATTTAAATGAAGGGTGTTAATGCCAATTGCATAGCTCTTAGAATAACAACCATATCCATTTAAATTTTTAGGGCCACATATATAATTAATGTTGTAGCAACACCTTTCATGGAATACCATTCTTAAGGTTTAGGTTTATGTAAATTTATATTAAGAAGACATTTCATTTCTTCAACCATCACACACATATTAGGTCACATCCCTAAGAATATTTAGTTCTTTTTTCATTGCCTTACTAGTTTTCTAACACTTACCTCATAACTTATTGCACAATATATTCACTTGAAATTTTGCACATATATCATAATAAAATTCACACATTTCACATCACAAGGGTTACACATATACAACTGGAATCACATCAATATGTTTATAAATGAATACTAGTCTCCTAACAACTACCACTTCTAATGTTTGGATTTGTCTTTCTCAAGAGTCCACTTTTTTTTTAAACCATGGCACTCATAATAGACCACCTTCGTCAAGAAAACTTAGCCATTATACTCTTATTGAAACAAATATTAACAACCATTCATGTAGTCATTAATTATTAACCACCAATTATGATTTAGAATAACAAAGGGGGGCATTTAAAAGGGTCATGGAAGGTTCTTTTGATTAGATTGTCAAAATTCAAAATCTTATTTCTTGCATTGAATCAAATGGAAGAAATTCATTTCAAAGGAACCAAATCACACCAAACCAAGTGCATTAACCTATATTCTAGGGGTGGATAATGAATATTTTGTTAGGTCATATGATGAGCACATGATTATACTAAGAGGGGGGTGAATTAGTATAATACAATCTTCTATATTTTACGTTAGCAATTACAATATCATCAATTGCATAATATCAATAACAAGAAGAACACATGATTTAAGTGGAAACCCTTATAGGAGAAAACCACTAAAAATATTGATTTTATATTATCTTTTACAATATTTTTAGGCACCAACCTACAGGAGGCACCAATCACGAAAATTGAGCACCAACTCAGTAAGAGACACCAATCTCTTTAATTTGTAGGTACCAACCTATTGGAGACACCAATCCTTGTCATTGAGCACTAAATTAGCAAGATAATCCAATATATTTAGAGCACTAAGATCATTCCATGTGAGGCACCAAACTCACCAATATAATAGATCACTTTCACAATGTTGCTTCTTTAAAAAATGATGGATAATTGAATTGCTTCACAAACTCTGATTGTAAATGATATACTCTTCACAAATTTGATGCACTTGATTTCATATACTTTCCTCTTTCAAGTCCGCATATTCATACTCTATTAGATCTGCATATACTTCTTTTAAATCTATATGTATAAACTCATACTTTGCTGGTGTATATGTTTTATCTTCAACACTCCTCACTATATACAAAAATATGTTTATTACACTTCAATATCCTTCATAAAATGTAATAGGAAACCCCTTATTTTTTTTTGTTTTTTCCCTTGATACTTCCCAACTGCTGTATTTATTTTCCCGTGTTTGCTTCAAGTTTGTTTGATTGTTTTCACACATGCCATTCATGATTCAATGGTACCAAAGAAGTATAATAGTTTGTGAAAAGAGCATACAAGTAACATTCATGATTCAACAATTCCAATGAAATATAACAGTTTGCAAGTAAAGCATACAAAGATTTTCTTTGAAAGTTATCATTCATGCCTTTCAATGATCATATTTCAATGTCCATAGAAGAGAAAATTAAACACCTATCATTAATCAAATTTTGGTTTGTTACAAATCAGCTCCAGACTCCAGTTTTTTTTTTAATTATAGACCTAGAAATTGCTTCATAAAGTTGTTTATGTCTTCTTAACATGCCACACCTAGCACACAATGAAAGGTTCCTTGAGTTTGAAGCTTCACTATTGTTAAAGGAATCCCACAAAAGTTTCCATAGGCTAATATCAACACTTAGAAAAGGCCAACCTGATTGGAGAAACCACCCAGATTAAAGCTTAGTCCAAGGGAAACAAACTAAACTTTAGATGCAACTGTGTTGTATTCTTTCCCTGATGAAGAGTGGACCATACACAACAAGGAGTCACCAGAATAGCTCCACACACCACCAAACGGTTTATGATAGCTGAGAAACCAACACCAAAGGGAGCCATCCTTCCTCTAGGGGAAATATGCTCCAATAAATGGAATCCTCCACCAAAAATCTAACCCAACACTCAATAGAATCATCTTTTCAAGAGGCTTCAATTGATCAAACACCCACAATGATATAAAATTCCTTCTCAAAGTTATGAGCCAAAACGTGGGTTTTAGGTGCATAAACAGAGAACCCAAAAATTCAATAAGATCACCACCAAAATGAATTGAAATCTCACCAGAATCATTTCCAAAATTTATCAAGCTAAATCCAACAAATTCCTCTTCAAAATATACCAAAAATATTCATCACTAAAGCATGTAATTTGCAACCTTGTAGTACAAATGAAGCTCTGTGTGAAGCCTCTTGTAATCCTTCCTGATGTGGTCTTTCAAACACAAAGAAGAGATCTTTGATGAGGTTTTCATCTCAAAAAAGTTTGGTTCAATCCCTCAAGCTCCCAAAGCTTAAAGAGAATGTACAACCAAGCTCATGTCCAAAACATCCATATAAAAAATGGGCTTCCAAATGAAATATTTTAGACTTCAACTTAAGGTGACCAGGGATTCCTAAAATTCACACCAAACCCAAGCATTTGATTTAAACTTTTTATTTTATTATTTCCTTCCATAGTTTGGGTGCCCAAGGTTAGAATGATATAATTTAGCTTTTAAAACAACTTCAAGTCATGAGACTAGGTGCCCTTTGGTCATTTTTAAAATAAGTCCCCCTTATGTCTCCTTTTTTTAACTTAACATTATAAAGTCATTTTTATAAGCACATTTCTCAAGGTAACACTCAAATATTAAAATAATTTCCTCAAGGTGACTTAATCATCTGAATATGCAACACTGACAAGCCTAACTAGGACCAACCTACCATGGGTGACTTACTAATTTTGGAAAGTCCTAAAAATAGTAAGTAGTTCTCTAAAAATCACATTGGAGGGAAACTGAGGAGCTCTAAAAGCCTCACCAAAGACTGAAGCATAACACCAGACCCCCTGCTAAAATTAGAAATTACTAAAAATAGTAAGTGTTCCAAAATCATCCTATACTGAAGAGGACATTGCAAAATGGGGACATTACGGTCCGCCCTTCCCAAAGATTGCTTGTCCTCAAGCAATTCCTGTAAAGCCTTGCAATCTACCATAAGAATCAAACTTAAACAAGGAAAGATCCTAGGGTCCCAAATAATTCTAGGAGGTCTGTAGCTCCATTTGCACAAATACCTATCCCTCAAGGTACCAATACCAAAGGCCTCCTGCAAATCACCAGTCGAAGGAGTGAGTAAAAACCACCAAAACTCAATCCACTCCTCAATATTATGTCCCTCAAGAGAACCAAATTGAAGGGTCACCAAAGTAAGCTCGAGAAAATCCACATTGGCTCTCTCATCCCACACAAAATTTTCTCTAAAAATAGTATGAATTTGGGAATCCAAAAGAATCTCAAAAAGGAACCATCATGCTGACCTTGCATCACACTGTACATCACTGTCAACCCCATGTACTTAGAATGTACTCTCCCATCCCTAACTGCAATAGTTAATAAACCATCAATGGAAATAATAAATCCCCTCACCAAGATGTAACTGCAGTCAACAACACTAACCTAAATAGAATAAGATAATGGGGGCACTATACCTAGATAAGTACTCACATTCCATTGCCCCAACTCAAAATCAACCAACTCACCGAGAAGTGTCTATATAATCAACTCAAGAAAGTGTAGGCAACAATAATTGACCCATGAATCCACCGGATAAGTAGGAGAAGTAAACAAGATGTGAGCTGAAGAACCATCCCCTAGCACCAAATCATCACTGACACCCACACTCAACCTAGAACTACTCAACTACCTGGTCTAGAATTGAAGTTTTTTGTAAATTTATTGGAAAGTTTTCTCGGGGCCCGAGACTAGAAGTAGTCCCACTAGTCCATTCATGAGTCAATGCTTCACTACTAGAAGCTACACCAGGATCCCATACCTTGCTGATTTCATCCAATGTAGTGCAAAAAATAGGAGTAATTTCATCTCCCAACTCAAAAATTGGGTTGTCATATACCCTATTAGCTCCAATCTTAGACAATGGATTGTCAAAAAGCAATTGTTGACCACCCTCAAGAGCTGATTGTGAATCCAAATCAGCAAAGATGCTAGGTTCATGCTCATGTCCAGCTATAAGCTAAGAAAAATCTGATTTGTTCTCTTTAACAGGATCAAGACCATAATTTTCACTAATGACATCAACCATGCTTGATTGTTGAATAGAAATCAGAGCAACTCCATAATCAAATGTAAATTCATCCCAAGTTGGTTCTTTGTCGATATGTAGTTCCATCTCATTGAGTTTCCATGTGTCAAGAAGTGGGTTGTTTTTTATTTGAGTTCCTCTTGTGATGTAGTCCCTTCAAATGATTTTTTTATCAACACATCAACATTCATATCAAGGCATATATCTCCAATCATCATCTGTCTATGAGAAATTAGACTCAAACCTCATTTTTCAACACTGTGGCAAGCATCTTGGGTTGCTATTTTGAAGGCCTCAACATGATTGCTTCCAACCAAACAATCTCCTAGGAGTGGGTTATCGTTCTCAAAGTTTCCAAACACATAACTGGTTACAGGAACTTTGGACAACTCCAAGGAAGCATTAAATTCTGCTGCCTTGTCTTTTCCTTTTTCTTCACTAGACTTTGCACGTGGTCCACTCTGTGAGTCAAAATCACATTCTTACCTTCTGATTTGAATTTAAACTCTTATGCCTAAAATTTTAAGATAAATTCTTCCAAAAAATGCAGCCACTAAATGCCCATAACTACATCTATGTCTCCAATCTTCACCACGTAGAAGTCCTCCTTAATTTTATGACCTCCCAATAGGATTCTCAACTGGGGAACCATCCTATTACATTGAATAGTGAAGCCATCGACTACCATAACCTTCAACTCACTAACCTCCTCTGTCTGAAATCCTCTTTGAACCACTAAACCATCATCGATGAAGTTATGAGTAGCTCTTTTATCAATCAAGGCTAACATACGCTTCCCTTGTAAAACAACTCTAATACGAAAAGACTAATGCTCATGAAAGCTATGAAGTTGGGAAAATATCCCATAATGGTCCAACCCCTTATCACTCTTTTTTGATGTCTTTTCATCCTCTATTTCATCGAAATCAATATTCTTGTCCGATTTTTCTTATTCACTTTCTTCACCAGATTGGAACTCTATTAACAATGCCTTTGCCTTGACAACACATTTATGACCCGGTGTATAAGGCTCTATGCATGTGAAACATAATCCTTTCTTCCTGAGTTCATTCAAGGTCTTAGTGTCTAACTTTGTGTAATTTTTCTTAGGTTGCTCCTGCTCTTTGGTGTCAATTTTCTTATCCTTTTCCTTCTTGGGCTGCGAGCCCTTTGACTAAAATTTATTTTTAAATGCTAAAGTTTCCATGTCTCTAGCCTTTTTAATGGCTTCCCGAAGGCTAGGGGGGTTAAAATCCTTTATCCTACCTCATAAAGGGTTAGATAATCCATCAATGAATAATAACATCAGCCTCCTCTCAAAATTTTTAGTTACTAACACTAAAAGCTTTTGAAAATATGATATGTATGAATCTACAAAACCCCACTATTTGAGTTGGGCTAACTCCTTGAAGTGCAAATCAGGATCTTTTTTTAATCAAATTTCTCAATTATCCTGTCGGTGAACACCCTATAAGACGTGATTTGAGCATGTCCCAATGTTATCAATTTTTTGTACCACCACTCATGAGCCACACCATCCAAGTGTATAGATGCATACTAAATAGAGTCAAACTTTGACATAGGATTTAATGTGAAGTAGGTGTTTAATTTTTGTACCCATGCCCTGGATGTCATCTTTACAGACCCATCAAAATAAGGAAGTGTGAGCTTCCCTAATTTCTTTCGTAGTTCATATTGTTGGTCTCTATTCCCCCTGTGATTAGAGTGTCTCATCCTCAAGTCAACATAATCTCTAAGTGAGATGTCTGCTTGAAATCTAGGCCCTACGTCAACCCAATCTTGTCTAAACTGATCCTGCTACTCTAACAATGTGAGTTTTGGATTAATCGAAGCCTCTATCCTCAGAGGAAATTTTGGCAGAAGAGGTCTTGCCAAAGCCCCCTAGTTACCTACTCCTTGCTTTCCTATCCTATTTCCTTGACCCAGTTGATCCATTCTCTACACCAAATTTGCTATCTTGTCATTTGTTTCCTGTTGTTGTTGTGCTACCCTCAACTGTCCCCTCACAAAAGTGTTAAGTAATGTTTCCATTCTATTCAAAAGTTCTTCATTTCTCCCATTCCTATTATTTCTTTCATTCCCATTTCCATTCCTGTCTTCCATGCTTCCTATGTTAGAAGACCCATTGGATGAAGTTTCTATTTGCTGCTCTTCTTCAAAAGATGACCAATGCTCCCAAAAAATCTCTTCTCTTATTCTAATCCTTTCAAAATATCTCCTTTCTCTGTCACTCTAGCTCATAGAAAACTAAACCCACTAGTTGGCAGGTAAGTTCTACCACTGTAATAGGCAACCCCTATTTTTATTTTATTTTATTTTTTCCCTTGATACTTCCCAACTGCTGTATTTGTTTTCCTGTGTTTGCTTCAAGTTTGTTTTATTTTTTTCACACATGCCATTCAAGATTCAATGGTACCAAAGAAGTATAACAGTTTGGGAAAAGAACATACAAGTAACATTCATGATTCAATGATGCTAATGAAATATAACAGTTTGCAAGTAAAGCATACAAATATTTTCTTTGAAAGTTATCATTCATGCCTTGCAATGATCATATTTCAATGTCCATACAAGAAAAAATTAAACACATATCATTAATCAAATTTTGGTTCATTACAAATCAGCTCCAAACTCCAAAAAAAACATTTAATTACATACCTAGAAATTGCTTCATAAAGCTGTTTATGTCTTTTTAACATGCCACACCCAACACAGAATGAAAGTTTCCTCAAGTTTGAAGCTTCGTTGTTGTCAAAGGTGTCCTCCAGAGGCTTCCCTAGGCTGATATCAACACTCAGAAAGAGGCCGACCTGATTGGAGAAACCACCTAGATTAAAGCTCAGTCCAAGGGCATCGAACTAAACTTCAGATGCAACTGTGTTGTATTCTTTCCCTGATGAAGAGTGGACCATATGCAACAAGCAGTCACTAGAAAAGCCTAACATGCCACCAAACAATTTATGATAGCTGAGAAAATAGCATCAAAGGGAGCCGTCCTTCATTTAGGGGTGATTTGCTCCAATAAATGGAATCCTCCATCAAAAACTCTGACCCAACACTTAATAGAATCTCCTTTGCAAGAGGCTTCAATTGATCAAACACCCACAATGATATAAAATTTCCTCTCAAAGTTATGAGCCAAAACATGGGTTTTAGGTGCATAAACAGAGAACCCAAAAATGAATAAAATCACCACCAAAATGAATTGAGATCTCACCAAAATCATTTTCCTAGATTTAGCAAGCTAAATTCAACAAATTCCTCTTCAAAATATATCAAAAATATTCATCACTAAAGCCTGTAATCTGCAACCTTGTAGTACAAATGAAGTTCTTGTGTGAAGCCTATGACAATCCTTCCTGATGTGGTCTTTCACACACAAATAAGGGATCTTTGATGAGGTTTTCATCTGAACAAAGTCTAGTTCAATTCCTCAAGCTCCTAGAGCTTAAAGAGAATGTACGACCAAGCTCATGTCCAAAACATCCATTTCAAAATGGGCTTCCAAATGAAATATTTAAGACGTCAACTTACGACGACCAAGTATTCCTAAAATTCACGCCAAACCCAAACATTTGATTTTAAACTTTTTATTTTATTATTTCCTTCCATTGTTGGGGCGCCCAAGGTTAGAATAATATAGTTTAGCATTTAAAACAACTTCAAGTCATGAGACCAGGTGCCCCATTTTTTTAAATAAGTCCCCCTTATGTCTCCTTTTTTAACTTAACATTATTGTCACTTTTATAAGCACATTTCCCAAGGTAACACTCAAATATTAAAATAATTTCCTCAAAGTGACTTAATCATTTGAATATGTAGCACTGACAAGCCTGACTAGGACCAACCTGCCATGGGTGACTTACTAATTTTAGAAATTCCTAAAAAATAGTAAGTAGTGCTCTGAAACTTGCATTGGAGGGAAAATGAGGAGCTCAAAAAGCCTCGTCGAAGATTGAAGCATAGCACCAGACCCCCTGCTAAAATTAGCAATTACTAAAAATAGTAAGTGTTCCAAAATCATCCTATACTGAAGAGGACATCATAAAATGGGGGCATTACATAAAATCCATATATACGCTTCACAAGGATCTACACATATTCTTCATTACTCTACTATTCATTATTGATCTTCCATATATATCTCTCTATTGTATTCAATCTATTTCACTCATTCCATCATTCTACTTCTTTCTTCATTAAATTTTTTTCATATATATCTTTGTTGGTATACATATGAATTTTCTTCATCAATCCACACTTATTTATTCTTCACATATCTCTCATTTTTCAGCACAAGATTGTTGGTGTATTAATAATATTTCTTTTTATTTCACACACTCTTTTTAGTAAAACTCCTTAATATTTAGTATTCATACATCTCACTTCAACTCCCATATATTTTCCACATTTCATATCTCATTTTATATCCTCAAATCTTGCTTCATTTTATATCCACAAATATAAAGAGAAGCATCATTTAAAAGGAGACAACCTCTTGAAAGGTCACAACTCCTCTTGAATATTCATCAATGTCTTATAACATAAAACCAATCATTACTTTAACTTTTATTTGTTTGTTATTTATTACCCAAAATTTAATGATTTATTTTCTTAGAATTATTGTTGAATTCATTTAAACTTAATTAACTTAATCAATGCCTCTTCATTATTTATCACTGTCATTTTTATTAATCACTGCTCTTTTCAATTTGTAATTTTTGTGCGTCTTTAAATATCATAAACACTACCTTAGAATATAAATTTTATTTAACATAGATGATCAATACATATGTTTATATGCGCCTTTAGCTTAGGCTTCAAGCATGGCCGACCAAGGTTAATAATCTAAATTAAAATTTAATAATACTTTATTTTATTTTACTTTAATCATTTCTTGCTACACTTAGAATCACTTTATTATTAATAAGGAGTTGTTTTCTTTAAATGTATATGTTCCTTATAACATATTCACTTCACCCATAATTATCTTAATTATATTTATATATCTTAGAATATATGTCAATACTTAGTTTATATATATATATATATATATATCAACTAGTGGCCTTTGGCCTTTGTCCTTTATTGACAATATGCTCTCCATACCTTTGACATCAATGACAATATCTTAATGAATTCTTTGACATTTACTTCATTCATTCACTTTGACATTAATGATAATATTCAACAACATATCTAGATTCAAACTTATAAGTCCCCTCTTTATTCCTCATCTAGTTGATTGAGTCCTAGCAATGGCGGAAAGGAGGGATGACCTCATTAAAATTATAAAATTATACTCTTTTGATATTGAGGGTGTGAGGGGCTAATTAGATATTTCCAACAACATGACCGTCTTCCCTTTGTAATCATATTTTCTCAGTAATAGTTGACTTTACAATCATGAAGTGAAGTTTATAAAACCTTGGACTCATATAAACCTTCTAAATTTTAAAGTGGTCAAATAACAACCCATGAATCTCACAAAAAATATACCAATTCACCATTACCCATGTTCCATGAAGGTTAAAATAGAGATAGTATACCTTATATAAAAAATAATGTTCCACACTGAAGAAATCTTGGGAATTAATAAAAACTACAAAACAGAGAGGGGATTAATATCCTAAGTATTTTAACGTTATATTATTGCACTAGAACAAGCCTAGTTGCATAAAAAAATTCTATCTAAATTTGGCTCATATGGCCATATTTTGCGAGGTCAAACCTTTACTCCCACTCCCCCTTGTCTCTTAGAATAATATAATATATCTTATTTCAAAATAGATAAATTCTTCTTGTCCACTAAACGCTACCATAAAAACTTCCTATAAATCCTAGAAATGGATTCATTGAACCCTTTTGCTAGTTTATGCACAAAAAGGAATAGTATTAGAATCATTTGAAGAACTAATTTTATTATAAATTTTGTCCCTACTATGTTAAGCCACTTCCCACTTTAAGAATTAATCTTTCATTGAATTGTATCCAACATCTCTTTCCATAAATCTAAAGATGTCTTTACTTAGAAACAAAGGAATCCCTAGGTACTTACTTGGGAACTTATGGAACTTATCAACCATGTGTTTAGTTCCCTAAATTTCATTGAAGGGAAAAACCATAATTTTATTTAGAGCCTTAACGTAGAACCACTAAGAACATATCGACTGTGCACATGCATACTAGTATAATATATACATCAAGTGATGTTGCTCATGACAAATTTATTTCCATAACGTCACTCAAGGGTAGGGTGTAGGATTAAATCTATTCATGTGCATGGAGTCCATTGCATGTACCCTCAAATGTAGAATGGATTGACACTAGGAACTAGGTTACATGAGATTCAATAACTATCACCCTTAGGTAAGATATTAGGGTTACTATGTAGGTTTAGAATGACATGACTAATGATAGTCATTGTAAAAGATAAAATTGACCTCCTCAGTTGTTTTAGGACTGTTAATAGTCTACCATGATGTTGATTCTTGTCTCCTGGTTAAGGTTAGCAACATCATCATTCATTAGGGCATTACACCAAAAATTTGCATTGAAATAATTGTTGTCTATCCCATTGATCCTATAATGCCTCGTCGCGCAAACCCCAAAGGACAACTAATAACACACAATTTTTTTTTAAGTTAACATATGTGGAATGTACATTAATTTCTCCAATTCATGACATTTAAATAAATGAATACACTAGTCACCTAAGTCCTCTGGAGTACACGAGGAAATATTGCATAAACTAATCCTTATCAATGATGATGAATGAAATTCATGTTTGAAAAACATCCTGTGATAGCATATATTTACAAACCCATACATTCATAATAATTCCATCGATAAATCACATTCACATGTAATAAATCATTATAAACAAGATTAACTCATTTTCCAATAACCATAACATATATTATAATCATGAGAGCACAAGGAAGCATATTTCCATAGATACAACATGTTCAAATGGCGATAACCACCATCACTAATCATATAAAGAATAAAAAGGTACACTTATACATTACATCTACTTCCAGTACATTACATCAATCATTCAAATGAGTTTACATCATAATTCCCCAACACACGTGGGAGTAATACATTAATACATAAGTATGACAAAATAAAAAATATACATTAGAAGATATAGTGAACAATGGAATAGTTTGCATCTAAATAATGCTGCACTGCACGAATGATGATAGGGAACCCAACAGGGTGTGTGGCATGTTCCACCCGACCGTGTGGACCTGAAGGCCCAACCCCCTGTGCCAGGAGTAGACAAGGAAGACCCACGATCCAAGATAGTCAAACAAACGATCACATGACACAACCACAAAAGAGAAACCAAAACACATAAAGTTCAACAACATCAATGACTACAACAAGACGACTGCTTCCAGAGACAAGAAACAAAAAGGGAAATAGGTACTAGAGGAGAGTGTCATTGCACAACCCTATTATGGGTTATCTTGGCTGCCTCTCAACAGGCACTGAGCCCATCTATGGTTATCCTGGTTGCCCCTCACTGGGAACCAACCCCATAGGGACACATGTGGGACCACTAACCTCTCATGGGGATGAGGTAACGACCCTGCCAACCACAACCTTCTTAGTCCACCCTTAGTCTATGAGAGAAATAATAGCGTGGACGAGGTATCCGAATTATCTTTTAATTATTGTTAACCTACCCAACCCACTAATATGTTTTATTAAGTTTTCACTTGTTTAACCAACTCATTTATGTGTTATCTAGGCTGCCCCTTTGTGCATCGGCCCCGATGATGAGCCACTCTCCCTAATATCCCAAAAAAAAACTCACATCACCGAGGATGTACCAAAGAACAAGCCAACAAGAAACACAAGTCATAAAACAAGTGTGAGGCATGGGCCCTCTCACCAAACAATCATAACAAAGGGCAACATAATTGCACCCAGTAACACCCTCAAGAGTTTCAAACTAGAAACTCAATCAAATGATACCAACTCCAATCGAGGAAAAATCAACATGAACCAGTTTCCCACAGTCTCTGGAAGTCTAGAGCCAACTGTCAAATAAGGACAACTTAGATGATGCAAGTTCCTGACATAACCACAATATCAGACCAAACCCAAAATCCCTTCCAAACAAAAATAATACAAGGGAAGGTGAACTCAACCATTAGAGTGCAATAATAAAATTGAAATCTTCAAACACACTTCACAGAATAAAAGTTAAGAAAATAGATCATTCACCTTGACAGTAAAGGCATGAAGTGCCATAACATATATATCAAGAAAACTATACTCCAGTTGCCTAGTATAATCATAATTAAACACTATTTCATAACACCGCCCACTTCACATCAATAACTTTTCCAAATTAACAAAAAAAAACCTCTCTCAAAGAACGTTAATTTCCATTATTTAAAATTCCATGATATAAATTTATACAAATCAATATTGAATCTCAGAATCCATGAATATAAATACATATATGAAAATGCTCCATGTATTTATCAATATATAGAAATATAATTATACACCAATACATATCTAATTTATCATGTTAATCTTGCTACACAACCTTAATTGTAAACATATAAAACACGATATAAATTCTATTTTAGAACAGTTATTGTTTTAAACTTATTTTTAATTATTTTCTGTTGTGTAAAAACAACCACATTAGAATTTATCATACAAATATTTTGAATCACACGTATCTATATATATATATATATTTACTACACTATATACTATCTACAAACAATGTAGCCTCGATGGGCTACGCACAACAACCTTTGGGCTGCTACGCCCAGCTCATGGAGAGCTAAAAAAAACAACATAAAACTGCCTCCTCAATACAACGTTACACAAATTTCATCGAGAGTTTAGGAGGATAAAAAAAAGAATATTAGAATTGAATAAAATTGAAATCAACTTAGTATTCAAATAGCAGGAGAAGGAGGTGCACAGATCAATGGGAGATAAACCAAAACAACAAGGAGGTGCGCATGGGCAAGCTATGTACAACACAAGGGAGAAACGATAGTCTTCCTCCATAATTTTTACTATAAAACCCACACACCTCAATCTACCTTGACTACACATCGAACCATCTATGACAGGGGCAATAAGGTGATCGATTTTTAACAGAGGTGTATTAAGAAAAAATGATTTATTCAACACTAATGCAAGCTTGATAATTATCATGTTTCAATATACAAAGGCATCGAATCCCATTCACAAAGAAATCAAGCATGATAAAAAAAAACACTAGATATAAATTGCACCTTGAAGAGCCAATCCCATTATGTAAGAGGAGGAAGTAAGTGAGATGAGGAAGGCTGTCGACTTCCTAAGGGAGCCTGATTTTCTTAAGACTGATTTAAAAAAAAATGTCCAATTCATAAAATTCCTAGTAGAATCGACAGGAAAGGGAGTTGATTATGATTAGATGTGAACTGTAAAATGATGAGATGCCGATTATTATAATTTAAGAACTTAATGGAGTATGAAATCGACATGCAAGGGAGTTGAGGAGACAAGCAGATCCATCATACGATAGTATTGAATACCCAACTTAAAACATGAACACGGGGTTTAATTGGCTATGACCAGAGTCACAAAAATGATGCCAAACACAAGAAATACATCACATATCACAAACATATTTAAAATAACAACTAAACTAGATAACATTGAGGAACAAACACAAGAAATACATCGCTTATCCTTTTCAGAGATAAAAATCACAGAATAAGTAATTAACATACACAAAGACAACAAGTTGCTGTTTTATTTCCAGTTCAAGCTTACACATACAATTGCATGCTGAAAACTTCCATTTTAATTTTCTTTTTCGAATCTTTTGCTTTTTTCTATCATATTAATTTAAAAGTTTATTATATGGTTATTTATCTTTAAATTTTCATTTCTAAATTCCAATTTAGTTATTTATTAAAATAACATTATTTAATACAATTAAAATAACTTTATGAACAACAATAATAAGAATATTCTCTATTTATTTAAATCTAAAACTTAATATTAAATGACATGATAATTTCCATTAACATCATTAAAATAATTCTCAATAAACAAAGTACAAAAAATGATATTATCTAATCATTAATTTCACAAATTAATCTAATAACTAAATAACTAACAACATTCGTTTACTAAATTAACAACCCAAATTTAATAATTTAATTTTGAAACATTAAAAAAACCCATATACTACACATGAACATTGTTAACTAAACCAAAAACTAGAGTGACAAAAAAATTAACACTCCAAGAATAATAACTATAACATTAAATTAAAACCACATTAAATAAACAATGAAAAAAATGACACCAAATGGGATGATACCATATTGGTGATGGGGTCATAGAGGAACGACACTGTTAGACACAACGAAAAGATGATGGACTCAGACATGGACTTCCTTGTCAACTCCGTTTTCAACTTCATACATGTTGCGATTGTGGGACACACTTAGACTTGATAACGCAGGAGGAATCAGTATCTAGTACCCACATCCTACATCAGACCACGTGAAATACATATAAATCTCCAATTACAGACAGACCATGAAAGGTAGTCGTGGCGTAGTAGGGTGCTCACGAATGAGCGATGCTACCCTATCCTTTCACCAAGATTCAACCAAAAGAAACATCATCACATGCATATCCAACAACAAGCATTAAATTATAACCTCACAACATAGTATTACATCAAAATAATAACATAACCAGCTAAAACGAACAACACATATCATTATGTCATCAATCATCATAAAGTAGTATCATGTACATACAAACAACTAAATTGGAAATCCACACAAGTCCAACTGGTGAAACAGTCACCATCCAAGTCTCAAGTCCACAATAACACAAGAAAGAGTATCAAGAAAGTAACAAAAATATGAGGGGTATTACATCCTCCCCCCAGATCTCAGCTTACTCCTGTAAGTTGGTGAACAAATAAGGATATGCCTCTCTAATGTAGGATGTATCCTCCCATGTTGCTAAAGTCTCATCATTAGGGTCCCATTTGACCCACACTTGTTTAATGTATTTTCCCTAGAGAGCGAGTCTTCAGTGCTGCAAAATAGCCAAGGGCTCGAGTGCCAGCTGCTCGTCTTTGACTTGTAGAGCATTCCAATCAAGTACGTGAGAAACATCTGGATAATAAGGCCTAAGTACAAAAACATGAAATACATCATGTATGCATGATAGACTGGGTGACAATGCTAAGCAATAAGTAATGGGACCAATTCTTTCTAAAACTACAAATGGTCCCACAAAACAAGGCGCGAGCTTAGATCCCTTCCCATAACGGATTGGGCTTTTTTGTGGACGCACTCTTAGGAAAACCCGATCACCAACAAAAAAATGACGGTTGAACATATGCACATCAGAGTACTTCTTTTGCCTATCCTGAGTTGCTACTAAATGCTCTCTGATGCGAGCAACTTGTTGCTCCATATCCTAAAGCATTTTGGGTCCAAGGAGAACTCCGTCGTTGAGATGGTCCCAACTCAATGGGGTCCGACAAGGATGGCCATATAATGCTTGAAAGGGAGCCATGCCAATCAAGCTATGATATCCATTGTTTTAGGAAAACTCCACCAATTGCAAGTAGTCCTCCCATTGTGACTCCTGATCCATCATGTATATACAAAGCATGTCCTCAAGAACTTGATTGACCCTCTCGGTTTGATCCTCTGTTTCTGGATAGTAAGCAGAGCTGAAATTCAACTGGGTCCCTAAGGCATGTTGCAAGGATTTCCATAATGCAGAAGTGAACACTGGATCTTTGTCAAAAATAATCCTTCACAAAATTCCATGTAGTCGAACAATGTCTTCCATGAAAATTTTGGCAACCGAAGAAGCAGTGTAAGATGATCAGAAGAGGGAGAAGTGTGCCACCTTGGTCAATCTATCAACAGTGGCCATGATAGCATCATGTTGACGAGAAGTCATAGGAAAAACCATAAAAAAATCCCCTGATATTATATCTCACTTCCATTCAGGAACGAGATGAGGCTATAGAAGGCCTGCGAGATGCTGGTGTTCTGCCTTAACTCTCTGAAATTCCAAACATCTTGCCACAAAATCTACAATATCCCTCTTCATGCCAACCCAAAATATAGTGAATGAAGGTCTACATACATCTTCTTAACTCCCAGATGAGCAAAATAGGGAGCCCAATGTGCCTTAGTCATGATTAGAATATGAAGACCCTTTACAGGAGGCACATACATACAACCCAAATACCTCAAAAGACCATCAGAATCTAGTGAGTAACCTACAAATTTTCCCTCCAAAGCTCTTCCTGAAACTATTTCTGATTTCAATTCCTAATACCAGCTATTCATGGGAAGTGTTGGGAGGACTTGACTCCTCAAATCCACCTCAAAAGTCATTGCAGATATCTCATGTCTCTGCTGACTCAGAGTATCTGCCACTATGTTCTCCTTTCCCTATATGTACTTCACCTTAAAATCATATTCGCAAAGGAATTCCATCCATCTTCTTTGCCTTACATTCAAGTTTGGTTGCGTAAAGATATACTGCAAGTTGCAATTTTTGCTATGAAGCTCGAATTGATGTCCCAATAAGAAGTGCCTCGATCTCACAAGGACATAAGTAATTACGAACAAATACAAATCATGTGAGGGGTAATTCAGCTCATGATCCTTGAGCTTGCAGGACTCATATGCAGTTACACGACCTTCTTGCATCAAGACAGCTCTTAAGTCTTCCAAGGAGGCATCTGTACACACCACAAAATTCCCAATAGGATCAGGAACTGCTACTAATCAACTTTTCCTTAAGGGTTTTGAAAGCTAATTGGCACTACTTAGACCAAATTAATTTCTTATCTTTCCTCTGAAGATAAGTGATGGGATGTACAATACTTGAAAATCCCTGAACAAACCACCGATAGTAACTCATGAATCCCATAAAACTGCAAATCTCAGGAAAATTCTTGGGTGTCGGCCAATCAACGATGGCTTGAATCTTTGAAGGATCCACTGCGATACCTTCACCAAAGATGAAATGACCTAAGTATTTAACTTTAGTCTTGAAGAACTCACATTTCACCAAATTAGCATAAAATTGATTGTCCCTCAAGCACTGCAACACTAGTCTCAAATGATCCTCGTGCTCCTCCATTGTCTTCGAGTAGATCAAGATATCATCGAGAAACATGAGAACAAACCTATCCAAGTAGGTTTAGAAGAATCCATTCATTAGGCTCATGAAAATTGATGGTGCATTTGTCAACCTAAATGACATAATAGTGAATTCATAATGTTCGTAACGAGTGTGAAATGTAGTTTTATGTATATTAGCTTCGACTATCTAAAATTGATGGTACCCAGGTCCTTAAGATCAATCTTGGAGAATACCTGAGCACCTTTTATCTGATCAAATAGATCATCAATTCTTGATAAAGGATACCGGTTCTTGACTATCACTTTGTTAAGCTGTCTGTAATCAATACACAACCAGAGTGAACCATCCTTATTCATGAATATTACTAGTGCTCCCCAAGGGGAAACACTGGGATGAATGAACCCTTTTGCTAAAAGTTCTTCCAATTGCAAACAAAGCTCCTGAAGTTCCTAAAGTTCCTGTGTTGTCATTTGGTATGGAGCCTGAGATATAGGCTTAGCTCCAGGTATGAGATCAATTATGAAGTCGATATCACGCTTTGGTGGCATCCCTAGAATATCACTCGAAAAAACCTCAAAGAGTTCCTTAAGGAGAGGATAGTCATCTAATGACACCTCTTGAATCTTTCCCAAATCCAAGTCAATGCCCGACACAACAAACAACTGAAAAACCTGATGGAAAGACCTTTTTCATTACATGGTCAAGATCATCTATAGTGAGATAGGTCTTTGTATACATATGATCTCAACCTCATTGCCTGAATTATCAACACATCACATAGCCTTAAGTCGACAATCAATTAAAGCACAGTGAGCACTTAGCTAATCCATACCTAGACAACATCATAGGAACCAAGAGGTAGGATTCAGAGGTCCACTGTGGTCATGAGTGACCCAATTTTAAAATTGCAATTCTGAATGAGTGACTCAACAAGTTCCACCTTTTCCCCGGAGGCCAATTCGACTTGCCACTTAATGCCTTGCCTTGTTGTCACCAGTCTATAGCGCTCTACTACTGAAGGAGAGATAAATGAATTTGATGCTTCAGAATAAAAGAGCATGGAAATATTAGTTCCATGTAATAAACCTGATGTCTCAACTACAGTGTCTTGATGTTCAGCTTGACAATTGTCAACCGCCGTGAACACTCAGTGTGATATACCTACATTGCCCACTATCGATTGAGAAGTGGCTAGTCTCTGACTAAATCCTATAGTGTTCCTTTGTGGATATTGTTTAGAAATATGTCCTTGTTTCCCATAGGAGAAATGACCTATGCCCCAACCAAAACCTCTGCCACCAGATGGTGCATTTGACTGTTAAAAATTTCCTCGACTGGGTGTTGACTGCGTACTCTATGCAGGCTGCTCAAAACGGTTCTGCCAAGTTCGTTGCCAATTCTGATTCTTTTTGGCCTAAGATTTTCCATTCTACTGAGACTATGAATTATTGTGTTTCGTCTGTGATTGCTACTACGATTGTTTCCCACCACCCTTGGAGGGTGCATGATAACTCCTGGAAGAGCCTACAGCTTGAGGCTACCCACCTTTAGAACCAAAACCCGATGCTAGTGCACTACCAATTTGAACTCCTGTGTGGCCTCCCAAAGCCATTTCCAAGTTTTCCTCTACAAGACGCGCCTTCTAACCAGCTACCTCCATTGTCTTTGGCTTGAAGACTCAAACTCCACCATGGATTCAGGCGTTTAAGCCCCTGACAAAGTGCTGAACAAGCATAGCCTCATCATTACCAATTCCCGCATACTACTTGAGATCATAGAAGCGGCGCTCATACTATTCAACAAACATTTCCATTTTCCTCAACTCATGGAATTCATTTGCCCTACGCTATCTCTAGTGGTTAGAAAGAAAACGAGCCTTGAATCTCTCCAAAAAAATTTCCCAAGTCACTATGCTGATGTCAAGATGCAATTTTTTCTCTTCAAGTCGCCACCAAGTGGATGCGAAGCCCCTAAGGTGCCTGATGGAACACCTAGCCTTGGTATTACTACTATAATGATGCATAGCAAAGCATATGTCTAGATCGATCATCCATGTTTCTACCTCTAGACCCCCACCAAAACCATCAAATGTGGGTGGTCATTCTCTCAATAGGTCTCTCATGTGACCCACCACTCTTGCATCCTATTATATTGCTATTTCCCCCCATCTCGAAGATCTCTCTCATTCTCTTTCTACTCATTGCTCCTCCTTTGGCCTAGGTCCTAAACAACCCAAAATCTCCTCAAGTATAGGTGTCACAATTGTCCACTTTCAAGACCCAGTTGCTCTGGGTTTTGACCACCACCTCCTGGATTGTTTTGGGAACTGTGAAGTTCCTCACGTTTTGAACCATGGGAACCCGGAGGTGATGAGCTTTGGCGGTTGGCCTCACAACCACCACCTTGGCCTCTTCCGCAACCATGACCTCTACCCTGATGCATGTTCCTAAACAATATTACAGGGAACATGTGAGATCAAGAGTTCAATGCAAATGTTTCCTAATGGACTCAAACTACCTAGAGAACCCAATATTTGCAAACTTGGCTCTAATAACAAGTTGTAATGCCCCATTGTGCAAACCCCAAAGGATAACTAATAATGCACAATTTTTTTTAAGTTAACTTATGTGAAATGTACATTAAGTTCTCCAATGCATTACATTCAAATAAATGAATACACTAGTCACCTAATTCCTCTGGGGTACACGAGGAAACATTATGTAAAGTAATACCTATCATGATGATGAATGAAATTCATGCTTGCAAAACACACTGTGATAGCATACATTTACAAACCCATACATTCATAATAATTCCATCATTAAATGGCATTCACATGTAATAAATCATTATAAAAAAAATTAACTCATTTTCCAATAGCCATAACATATATTATAATCATGAGAGCACAAGGAAGCATATTTCCATGTAGATACAACATGTTCAAATGATGATAACCACCATCACTAATCATATAAAGAATACAAAGGTACACTTATACATTATATCTACTTCCAGTACATAACATCGATCATTCACATGAGTTTACATCATAATTCCCCAACACACGTTCCACATGACCGCGTGGAATCAAAGGCCCAAGAGTAAATAAGGAAGACCCACGATCCAAGACAATCAAACAAATGACCACATGACCCAACCATAGAAGAGAAACCAAAACACATAACGTTCAACAAAAACAATGACTATAACAAGATGACTACTTCCAGAGACAAGCAACAACAATGGCGACAAGTACTATGGAAGAGTTTCATCGCACGACCCTATTATGGGTTATCTTGGTTGCCTCTCAATAGGTGCCAACCCCCATCTATGGTTATCCTGGCTGCTCCTCACTGGGTGCAACCCCCATAGGGTGACATGTGTGAGACCGTTAACCTCTCATGGGGATGAGGTAACGAACTTTCCAACCACGACCTTCTAAGTCCACCCTTAGTTTGTGAGAGAACTAATGACGCAGATGAGGTACATGATGGTGCACCTAGCCTTGGTCTTACTGTCATAAGGATGCATAGCAAACCATCTGTCCAAATCAATCAACCATGTTTCTTCCTCTAGACCCCCACCAAAACCATCAAATGTGGGTGGTCGTTCTCTCAATAGGTCTCTCATGTGACCCGCCACTACTGCATCTTGTTCTACTGCTATTTCCCCCTATCTCATAGATAACTCTCATTCTCTTTCTACTCACTCCTCCGGTCGAGGGCCTAAACGACCCAAAATATCCTCAAGTAGGTGTTACAACTGTCCACCTTCGAGACTCGACTGCTCTGGGTTTTGACCACCACCTACGAGATTGTTTTGGGAACTCTGACATTCATCACATTCTGAACCATGTGTACCCTGAGGTGATGAACTTTGGTGGTTGGCCCTGTGGCCACCACCTCGGCCTTTTCCATGACCATGACCTCTTTCCCGAGGCATGTTCCTGCACAACATTAGAGGGAACATGCAGTGAGAAGAAGAGTTAAATGCAAAGGTTTCCTAATGGACTCAAATTACCTAGAGAACCCAATGTTTGCAAACTTGGCTCTGATACAAAGTTGTAATGCCTTGTCGCGCAAACCCCAAAGGAAAATGAATAATGCACAATTTTTTTTTTAAGTTAACATATGTGAAATGTATACTAAGTTCTCCAATGCATGACATTCAAATAAATGAATACACTAGTCACCTAAGTCCTCTAGGGTACACAAGGAAACATTATGTAAACTAATCCCTATCAATGATGATGAATGAAATTCATGTTTGCAAAACATCCTGTGATATAACATACATTTAAAAACCCATACATTCATAATAATTCCATCGATAAATGGAATTCACATGTAATAAATCATTATAAACAAGATTAACTAATTTTCCAAAACCATAACATATATTATAATCATGAGAGCACAAGGAAGCATATTTCCATAGATACAACATGTTCAAATGACGATAACCACCATCACTAATCATATAAAGAATACAAAGGTACACTTATACATTACATCTGCTTCCAGTGAATTACATCAATCGTTCACATGAGTTTACATCATAATTCCCTAACACACATGGGAGTGATACATCAATACATAAGTATGATAGAATAAATAATATACATTAGAAGATATAGTGAACTTTGGAATAGTCTGCATGTGAATAATGCTGCACTATACGAACACTCATAGGGAACCCAATAGGGTGCATGACACGTTCCACTTGACCACGTGGACCCGAAGGCCCAACCCCCCGTGCCAGGAGTAGACAAGGAAGACCCACGATCCAAGATAGTCAAACAGATGACCACATGACCCAACCACAAAAGAGCAACCAAAACACATAACGTTCAACAACATCAATAACTACAACAAGATGACTTCTTATAGAGACAACCAACAATATAGCAATAGGTACTAGGGGAGAGTTTCATCGCACGACCCTATTATGGGTTATCCTAGCTACCTCTCAACAAGCGCTGACCCCCATCTATGGTTATCTTGGTTACCCCTCACTGGGCACCAGCCCCATAGGGTGACACATGCGGGACCATTAACCTCTCATGGGGACGAGGTAATGACCTTTCCAACCATAGACTTCTCAGTCCACCCTTCATCTGTGAGAACACTAACGATGTGGACGAGGTAACTCACCTATCTTTTAATTATTTTTAACCTACCCAACCCACTAATGTGTTTTATTAAGTTTTCACTTGTTTAACCAACTCGTTCATGGGTTATCCAGGCTACCCCTTTGTGCGTTGATCTCCATGACGAGCCACTCTCCCTAATATCCCAAAACAAAACTCACATCACCAAGGGTGTACCAAAGAACAAACCAACAAGAAACACAAGTCAAAAAATAAGTGCGATGCATGGGCCCTCTCACCAAACAATCATAACAAAGGGAAACATCACTGCACCCGGTAACACCCTCCAGAGTTTCAAAATAGCAACTCAATCAAATGATCCGAAGTTCAATCAAGGAAAAATTGACACGAACTAGTTTCCCACTATCTTTGGAAGTCTAGAGCCAACTATCAGACCACAAGGGAAGGTGAACTGAGATATGACCACAATATCAGACCAAACCCAAAATACCTTCCAAACGAAAATAATACAAGGGAAGGTGAACTCAACAATTAGAGTGCAACAATAAAATTGAAATCTTCAAACACGCTTCATAGAATAAAAGTTAAGATACCAGATCATTCACCTTAACAGTAAAGGCATGAAGTGCCATAACAAATATATCAAGAAAACTATACTCTAGTTTCCTAGTACAATCATAATTAAACACTATTTCATAACATTGCCCACTTCACATCAATAACTTTTCTAAATTAACAAAGCAAAACCTCTCTCAAAGAACATTAATTTCCATTATTTAAAATTCCATGATATGAATATATACAAATCAATATTGAATCTCAGAATCCACAAATATAAATACATATATGAAAATGTTCCATGTGTTTATCAATATATAGAAATATAATTATACACCAATACATATCTAATTTTACGTGTTAATCTTGCTACACAACCTTAATTGTAAACATATAAATCATGATATAAATTTTTTTTAGAACAGTTATTGTTTTAAACTTATTTTAATTATTTTCTACTGTGTAAAAACAACCACATTAGAATTTATCATATACAGATTTTGAATCACATGTATCTCTCTCTCTATGTATATATATATTTACTATACTATACACTGTCTATAGACAACACAATCTCCATGGGCTACACACAACAACCTTTTGGCTATTGCGTCCAACTCATAGAGAGCTAAAAGAAAATAACATAAAACTACCTCCTTAATAGAATGTTACACAAATTTTACCAAGAGTTTAGTAGGATAAAAAAGAATATTAAAACTGAATAAAATGAAAATCAACTCAACATTCAGATAGGAGGAGAAGGAGGTGCACAGATCAATGGGAGTTTAATAAAATTCTATTACACTTCTAGCATTAACATTAGCTTGTCTAGAGACAAGATAAACAAAAACAACAAGGAGGCGCGCATGGGCAAGCTGCGTACAACACAAGGGAGAAAAGATAGTCTTCCTCCATAATTTTTACTATAAAACCCACACACCTCAATCTACCTTGACTACACATCAAACCATCTATGACAGGGGCAATAAGGGGATCGATTTGCAGTAGAGGTGTATTAAGAAAAATCAATTTATTCAACACTAATGTAAGCTTGATAATTATCATGTTTCAATATATAAAGGAATTGAATCCCATTGACAAAGAAATTAAGCATGATAAAAAAAACAACAGATATAAATTGCACCTTCAAGAGCCAATCCCATTGCGTAAGAGGAGGAAGTAAGTGAGATGAGGAAGGCCATCGGCTTCCTAAGGGAGCCTAATTTTCCTAATATTGATTTAAAAAAGATAGAATTGACAAGCAAGGGAGTTGATTATATTAGATGCGAACTGCAAAATGATGAGATGCTGATTATGATAATTTAAGAACTAAATGGAGTAGGAAATCGACATGCAAGGGAGTTAAGGAGACAAGTGGATCCATCATAAGGCAGTATTGAATACCCAACTTAAAACATGAACACGAGGTTTAATTCGCTACGACTAGAGTCACAAAATCAATGCAACGTATTTCATAAATCAAAGCCAAACACAAGAAATACATCACTTATCACAAATATATTTAAAATCACAATGTAACCAGATAGAATTTAGGACTAGAATGTTACAGCCCAAACAAACAAGGCAGAGTATGGACACAAAGCACAAAGCTTTGAAAGAAAGAACATAGACGCAACTAGCCTAGAATCCTTTGCCCAGAAACAAATAGAATGAGTTGACAATCACGAACATGCTACCAATATTTCGCCTCGTCTGTAGCTTTGATTGTATCCTTAGTTGCAATAAGTTTTCTCTGAGAGCCAAAATGATTTTCCCCAAAGTAATAATTTTATTTTCTTCTTGTTACAGAGAAGGGAGAATGAATTTTTTTGCCATGCCAAAAATTCGTTGACAGAAAAACCCCCAAATTAAAATTGAAATTCTAGTTAAAAAAACCAATTCTTTCTTTTTCTCCCATATAAAATTAGGGAAATTGCTTATCCTTTTTGGAGATAAAAATCATAGAATAAGTCATTAACATACACAAAGACGACAAGTTTCCATTTTATTTCCAGTTCAAGCTTACGCATGCAATTGCATGCTAAAAAATTTCATTCTAATTTTCTTTTCCGAATCTTATGCTTTTATCTATCATATTTATTTAAAAGTTTATTATATGGTTATTTATATTTAAATTTTCATTTCTAAATTCCAATTTAGTTATTTATTAAAATAACATTATTTAATATAATTAAAATAACTTTATGAACAATAATAATAATCTTCTCTATTTATTTAAATCTAAAAATTAATATTTAATGGCATGATAATTTCCATTAACATCATTCAAATAATTCTCAATAAACAAAGTAGAAAAATATATATTATCTAATCATTAATTTCACAAATTAATCTAACAACTAAATAACTAACAACATTCGTTTACTAAATTAACAACCCAAATTTAATAATTTAATTTTGAAACATTAACAAAACCCACATGTACTACACATGAACATTGTCAACTAAACCAAAAACTAGAGTGACAAAAAACTTAACACTTCAAGAATAATAACTATAACATTAAATTAAAACCATGTTAAATAAATGATTAAAACAAACGACACCAAATAGGATGATACCATAATAATGGCAAGATTGTAGACGAACGACATCGTCAGACATAACGACAGGATGGCAGACTCAGACAAGGACTTCCTTTTCAACTCCATTTTCAACTTCATACTTGTTGGGATTGTGGGACACGCTTAGAACTAATAAGACAGGTGGAGTTGGTGTCTAGTAGCTGCATCCTACATCAAACCACGCCAAATACATATAAATCTCCAGTTACAGACACACCATGAAAGGTAGTCGTAGCGTGGCAGGGCGCTCGTGAACGAGTGATGCTACCTCGTCCTTTCACCAAGACTCAACCAGAAGACACATCATCATACATATCTAGCAACAAGCATTAAACTATAACCTCACACTATAGTATTACATTAGAATAATAACATAAGAAAATAAAATGAACACCACATATCATTATGTCATCAATCATCATAAATTAGTATGATCATGCACATCCAAACAACTAAACTGCAAATCCACACAAGTCTAACTGGTGAAACAATCACCATCCAAGTGTCAAGTCCAGAATAACACAAGAAATATTAGGAAAGCAACAACAACATGAGGGGTATTACAGATCCAAACACAAGTAGTCTCAGAGGTTGACAACTTTATTTCAATGTTAGTTATTTCTTTTAATATATATGATTATAACACATTTACAGAAGTTAGTATAGATTTTTATTCTAACTTGTTATCATTGTTATAATTATTAAGGCTGCACTTAATATTACCCTATATTCTTAATAATACCATTATCGTCCTAATGTTGTTATTAATTCAATCATCGAAACTATTATTAATTGCTATATTAATCATAATAATGATATCAATATCCTTATTGATATTAATAATAATATTAATATTAATACCTCTTGCAAGATTATAATTAGTGTTGTACTTTCTATCATTATTAACGTTAATCAAAATATTACAATTATCATGAATTGTTAATATCAATTTTACTACTTATCATTGATAAGATTAATATTAATATTACTCTTGTTATTAATATATTTTTTTCTTGGTAAAAGGAAAAGGCCTAAGTATTTAGTATTAATAGATATAGTAGAAATTACAAAATTACTAGATTTATAGTACTGGTATTATGCTTGTCATAAACATAATGAAACCAAAAACTTGTACAGATCTGGTAACCCTTAGACAATTGATATACTAGAATATTAGATATATTCCCTTATCAGATATATACTACAATATTAGAAATATAGTATTAATGACTACCAAAATGACTAGCAATTGTTATACCATAGTAAAAAAACTAGATTGATATTTGGCATCATTCTTCCATGGCATTTTCATTTGCTTGCAGTTGCTAGTGACTTGCATTCAAGTCCAACAGGTTGTCACCTTGCCCTTCTTCCAATGCAACAACTCTCTGTGGTGGTATAATTCTTGGCACTATCACTTGCCTGTGGTTGTGTCCTGATTGGTGAGAAAGTATAGAAGACAAAGTAGAGAATTTGTTTTTTTATCATAGTTTCCATTTGGAGACCCAATTCTTCAGAATGCATGTTTATTGTCTTATATAGTAACCAGGGATCATCATCACGAAGACCCTTCTTTACTGCCTCATAAAATATTACAAAGCCCCATTTTTTCTTTAGGTAGCACCTTGGAAAAATCCCTACTACATAACCTTTTCCTTTGTTGAAATTATACTATTTAACACATTTGAGAAGATAATTCTCCCCAAGAAATTTTGGTAGAATAGTCTCAATGTACACTATTTTGAGGGATGTATATGACTGAAGAAGATCCATAGCTTTTGAAAGAAAGATGGAGAGAAGATTCAAAGGAAAAAATAATTTGGGGGAATTTGAATTCAAACAAACAATTTCATCCCCAATTATTGTTTTTATGCAATCCACAAGAGTTGGGAAAATCATACAAAATACTTGATACAACTCTTCATCAATGATTTCCTCTGAAAATGTTAATTTGTGCCTCTTCACCTTCACAAGTATTATGAAATTCTTTGTGTTGTACTCCATGGGAAGATCCGCACCACAATTACTGTTGATAGAAACCACACCTTCAATCTTCAAGCATCACCTTCGACCCCTCCCAAACAAAACACTCAATTTATGGTAATCGAAACCAGACCTCCAAAGTTTGTGCACCACCTTCTACCCCTCCCAAACAAAAAAAATACAGGCAATGCGTTGGTAAACACTTCCTTTTTGAAAACACCTCTACAAAATTGGAAGCACATAGAAAACCCAACACAAAACACCTATTTGAAAAAGGATGTTCTCCCAAGGAAGACCCCAGAAAAGCCGACACTAAACCCTAACTTTGAATGCAATAACCAATAGTTGAGTGAAGAGGAAAATGATTCTACTTTGATCCAATTGACATTGAAACTCTCACACCATTTACATAAGCGAAAATCCTAAGATTCCATAAGACTCAAAAAACAAAAGACTCCATTTCCTATCGTAACAATTAGAAAACCCGTTGATGAGCAGATAGACTTCACCAAGATGATGGAAAAATTGAAACAAAAATTCCCTTTTAAAGATTAGTGGGTGTACTGAAAACTATTCTTGTTATTAATATTAATATTATATTAATTACTATTATTTATGACATTAATATTAATAATATCCTTTAATAAGAATATTAACATTATAAATGGTATTAATGTTAACATTATACCTTAATATCAATATTAATATTATATCTACTACCATTGCTATTAATATTAACATTAATACATTCTTAATATTGATATTAACATTATGTTCACTTATTATTAATATTAATATAAATATTATTCTTAATAATATTATTAATACTATACCCACTATTGTGATATTAATTTAAATGCTACTATAAGTTTTAATATCGACATCATATTTACCATTATGGCTATCACAATACTTCCCTTGGTGACACGAGTACTACGAATATTATATCTATTCATATAATTTAATTTGTAAAGATTTCTTCCTTTTTTTTTTATATTCTCAAGCACAGGCCTAATAATTTTAATGAAACATTAAGAAAAATTCAACATTGCTACCATCCTAATTCCTATGAATTAAACCATTTTCTAAACATTCTCTACTCCATGATTCAATGCCTGAAAGAATAAGCCAACTCAACTAACAGATGGAATGGAGAGTGCGACCGAAGGATAAAGTATTACATACATACGTTCAAATTTTCGTCTATTTCAAGCGTAGGATTTAGGTCAGAACTATCTCATTACTATTTGATAATAAATAGTAGATATGATCTTTCCACAGTCTTTAATCAACCTTTTGAAACACACTGTTAACCACAAAACATTAAATCAACTTAAACAGTATATATCCAAAGCATTGATAAACACATCTCATACAATTAATTTCAAAAACATACTCACTTAACATTACAGATTTTAAAATCCCAAGTGAAGTATCAAATTGTAGAGTTTCAAGCTTCAAATCAGAAGTAGAGATTATTTTAACTACTCACCCAACAAGAGCAAGCATAAAGATCTACCAAAAAATGACACAAGTCATTGGAGGGCATTCTGTTTTGCACCAACATTAAGACACTTTGTGACGTACATTAGGCCCCTCACACATACACACACGTGAAATAAATCTCTTTATCTAAAACTCACAGTTTCAAACCCAATGCAATATATACAATGCATATAACTTTCTAGAAAATAAGCAAAAGGGGACATGGTAACTGTAGCAACAACTTGTCTATAAGTTGCAAAAACAGATGTGTTCATTCCTTTATCGAGAGCTACTCTAGTGATGATGTTCATGCCTGGATAACATGCCTGAACTACAAGTTGAGCTATATGGGGCTTGAATTCACTCAATCTAACCATTCTTTTTCTCACTCTAGTAAGAAACAAAGCACTTTAAGAACCAGAAGGATTTTTAAATATGTCTACAACAGACTTATTTATATAAGTTCTCAAACACTAGAAAGTGTGAGAGCATGGAAACATGCCACATACAAATATAAAGAACATCTATAATTGACAAGATCTGCAAAGAAAGCATGTCTTGCAAATCCAACGGTGCATGACGTACCAAGACAAACATTTAGTTCAAGTTGATAGTGCATCCACAAGGCCTCATCATTTACTGTACACTGGAATTGTTTTCAATGGAGAACTACCGTTGATTTGCATCCACAAGATATCGTCAATTATTGTACACTGGAATAGTTGTTCTGCTTGAATAGTAGATACAACTACGAGTCGGATTACTTCTAGGAACTAAACCAACAATGAGGTTTCATGGTTTGCACCCATCTCCTTATGCCCATCTCTCTCTTTTTTGCATTACTTAAGTTGTAGATAAGACACATGCATAGCTGGGGTCAAGGATTCCAATACACAATCAAGTCCAAGCTCTTCATGAAAGGTACGGAGTTTAAATGAAATTTATCAAAGGGTTCTAATGTGAATCTAGTTACCAATTTTTCTTTGTTTAGTACCATTCAAGTTGAACCTTTTGTGTATGAAGAAGTCGTGAAAGAAAAATTATGGATTGATGCTATGAATGAAGAGATGTGTGCAATTGATAAAACCAATACATGGGAATTAGTGCAACTTTCTAAAGGAAAACAAGTGATTGGTGTCAAATGGATTTATAAGGTGAAATATCATGCTAATAGTTCTATGAATAAACACAAGGCAAGATTAATTGCCAAGGGATTTACACAAATTCCTAGAGTAGATTATTCAAAGACTTTCACTCCAATTGCAAGATTTGATATAGTAAAGATTATATTGTCTATTGCTACAGAACACAAGTGGCCATTCTATTAGATGGATGTAAAATCATCTTTCCTAAATGGTTATATTGATGAGGACGTGTATGTGGAACAACCTATTGGTTATGAAATTATAGGAAAAGAACATTTGGTTTACAAGTTCAAAAAGCTCTCTATGGGTTGAAGCAAGCACCTTGTGCTTGGTATGCAAGGATTGATAGTTATTTCTTGAAAAAAGGATTCATCCAAAGTCCCACAAAGCCAACCCTCTATATCCAGTACCTTGGTAACGATATTGTAATTATTTTCCTTTATGTTGATGATCTCATTTATACAGGTATATCTAGTATCTTGGTAATGATATTCTAATTATTTTCCTTTATCTTGGTATATCAATTTCTCAAACCAAGTATGTGGTCGATCTATTGAAGTGGTTTAGAATGATTTCATACATGATATTTGCAACTCCTATAGCCCTTGGTGAAAAATTAACCATGGAAGATGCAAGTTCCAAAGTGGATACTACTTTATATAGAATTTTGGTTAAGAGCCTCATGTACCCTACTACAATGAGACTTGATATTAGTTATATTGTGAGCCTCATCTCTCAATTCATGCAGGATCCACATGAGTCTCATTGGCGTCCCACAAAAAGAATCTTAAGGTATGTGAGTGGTACACACAATTTTGGCATTCATTATTCTCCCTCACATAAGTTTGAGCTAGTTGGTTACACAAATTTTGATTGGGCTAGTTCAGTGGATGATAGAAAATCAACATCTACTTATGTTTTCTCACTTGGTTATGAAGTTGTCTGATGGAGTAGTAGAAACCAGGCAATCGTGTCTCCCTCTTCCATAGAAGTAGAGTATATTGCAGCAAAAGCAACCAGTTGTCAATCCAAATGGATTCAATGGATTTTAGAAGATCTGCACTTTGTTCAAGAACATCCAACCACTATTTATTGTGATAATAGTAGTACCATTGCAATGACAAAAAATCACATGTTTCATGCTAGATTGAAGCACATTGAGCTCATAAATCACTTAATCTGAGATTTAGTTCAAGATGGGACAGTGGAATTATAGTTTTATCCTACATCTAAGCAAGTTGTTGATATTTTTACCAAAGAACTACCTACAACCAGTTTTGTTGCTTTAATGAATCGGTTGGGAATTATCCTCGTTGCTCATGCAGGGCGAGATTGAAGGCATGCATGATCAACGCCTTCATGCACTTCATGCAATCTATTATTGCATAATAAAGTACAGTTGTGTGCAGTCTTCTTTATATGATAGTTAAATTAGACTATATTTAGCTTTTTAGAATTTCATGCATTGTTCTGTTTAGAATCTTCTTTGTTAGTTCACAGCTTCATGTACTGCATAATAAACAACATGACTATGCAGTTGTAATAGTTAGGTTTATAGAATTATTTGTTTTAAAAATATCTTTCTGCTAGTAATCATGCTTATATGAGTATACTATGCATTGATTTCAATAAGGATTTTGTACTCTATTTTTTGAATTGAATAATACAAATTTCTTCCTAGCACCGTTGTTCACTCTCTATTAGAGAAGATTTGTATTGATTATTGAATGTAATGATTTTTTAAATTTCCAATATAGTATACAATCTCATAAATTTAGTTTCTCTAGGATTTTAGCACCACCAATACATTTAGAGGGACAATATTACTATCTTTTGTTCATTTATTATTTTCTATTTTACACCATATTTCCTCTTGTTTAACCGTATTTCTTTCAATGATTGAAGGGTTATGGAATGAGAGAGTAATGGTTATACTTAGTCATTTCCCTTGGAAATACCCACAAATTATATCCCCTTTTTTTGCTTTCTTTAGATACTTCTCATATCATTTATAGAATTGTAGTTATAGAGAAGTGGGTTGACAATCATGTGTATAGGTCACGACCTTGTAACATAGTATGGGTGAGGCTTATCCCTCATTCCCATCTATAGGCCACAACTTGGTGAGGAGGGGAGTAGGAAGGTTTACTTCCCTTCTATAAATATACATGCAATCTATTTACTTCATACACAAACTTACTAGTTTTGATTAAAGTTTAATTTGTTATTACTTCAACAGTTATCTCCTTTAGCAAAGGAATGAGTAACCATACTAAAAATATAGATTTGTAGTTATGCCTACTATATTGCTCAAAAAAGGTATATATATTATATGTAACCAAAAATCTAACGATCTCCCACTTTGTCTCATTTCGAGTGTAGGGAGAAATATATCATGCCTAATGCCATTCAAGACTGGATAATTCTACTGAATAATAGCTACAATATATATATATATATAACACTAAATAATGCTCTTGAGTTTTAAAAAAGATAATTTTATGTATATGCACACCCAATCTGATTTACTAACATAACCATCTTATTTATAAGGTAAATAAACTTTAGAGAGACATTTAAATAACAACTTTGAGAGATATTTGAGCAACAAATCTAAGAGATATTTAGAGAAGAACTTGAGTCTTTAATTTTTATAGACAACACAATACTAAGACAAAATCTCACAACTTCATTGTTTTAATATCACTATTTACTGAATTCTTTGTAACACACATACATGCAAAAACAACATAGATGATTATCTTTTTTTTCCTTCCTAAAGAAAAATAGAACAGATTAACATATTCATTATATTTCAAGAAAAGTAAATTATCGTAGATTCATAAGGAAAGAAGGAAATTTATTATGATCTTAAATGATACTATTCTATTTATTTTATAATATAAAAATAATATCTTATTTAAATATCTACATCTCTAGAACAATAATAAACTAGCCTGCATAAAAGCATTCACAAAAAATAAATTTTTATAGACTTTTTTTTATTCAAGCAAATAGAATTCTATTTATTCTTCCCATACAATATTATAAACAAAACTATTAGTTTGATAGTCCATACAAATAACAAGGCATTTTATACAATATGTTTACAATTCCTTATATGCTTTTACAATGTTTTTCTCATAAACAAAAAGAAGGCTATACCATGGGAAATATTTTTCTTTGACATCTGAAACAACAATGGTTGGGATTTTCTCAAATCTATAAATTACAACTATTCCAAACCTACACACGAGCTCAAAATAGCTTCTCCAAGGACCACACCCAACCCTTGGTTATAATCCCTTGAATTCTGAACATTCTCTTCAAGAAGTGAACATGCACGTATATTACTGTCTCATAATCCCTTGAATTCCATTTCAGATTGTTAGTTTGCCCCATTTTATTGGTTTGAACAACTCTGCATCGAATTCATCTTTCTACTAAAGATTTTATGAAGCAAGAAAGTGAAAATTCTATATATTTTCTATATTTCATCGATGGTAATGTGCATAATTATCTGATGAAGCAAGAAAGTGAAAATTCTTTTCATTAATTATGATGACATGCAAACAAGCACATTTAGATAAATCAAAAATTACATCAAGAAATAGCTTGCAGAAAAGGGATATACTTTAAACCCTAATCCATCAACCCTCAACCCTTCAAGCCTAATCCAGAAAAGGGATGAACAAACTCGGAAATAAATAAACTCAGAAAATCAATCACATAGAAACACAATAACATGCTGCTGCACAATCTTCATTAATCGATTACATGTACTTAGAATGCTACAACATTCAATTTACATTCTTGATCATCTCAACACTTGATCTGATACAAATAATCTTGGTATTCCAAGCTAATAATGCCATTAGAAGGCATTTAAAAGTTCCAAAGATCATCAGTTGCCCGCCAGAACTCCTGCTGCTTGAAGAAATCACTATCAGTAGAATGAAGCCTTTGATCCATTCGAAAGGAATGACTTTCAGGGAATGGAAATTCTGATGAGATTACATTTTGAGGATGAATGAAACCGTCTTTTTCAGCAATTGAAGTCTCTGCATTCTGAGGAAGAATGAAGCTGTCTTCCTGACTGCACTGAGGATGAATGAAGCCGTCTTCTTGAGGAACTGAATTCTCTGATGAGATAATTGCATCCTCAAGATTTGCCTGTTGAGCTGGATGAATCAAATTTTGCTGTTGGCTGCGAGAAATTTCAAGATTTGGCTGTTGGGGTGGATGAATCAAGTTCTGGTGGTGAGGAAGAGGAAAAGATCCCTGTTGATCCGCAGTCGCACCACCATTAAAATAGTATGCAAATTCCTCACCATCTTCAGACACAATTCTGATGAAAACTTTGGAACCGCAAAGTATAGAAAGCTCATAAGCTTTCTTCCACAGTCCCTTATGTTGCTTTAGAAAAGTCTGACGTCGTTTGCTTCTGTCTACCCTGTAACAGGCCTCCAACTTTCTTCTACCCATGCTGATCGTTGTTCACTGTGCTGAAACAGTTTATATCTCTCACAGGGGCTGGATCTTCAACAGCTTCCTCTCCTTTCAACAGTTTATATACATATCTGAAGACAATGCATGTAATTACGCGTTCAATATCAACAGCTCAGATGAAATCTGACTGCCTGTGCCGGCTTTCCACCGTGCCAAATCTAAAGTTAGAAATCATTTTTTATATTATATGGGTTTTATTTCTATTTTTATATAATTATTTATATAAGTTAAAAAAAATATTTTTATTTTTATGTTGAATTATTTTATTTTATTTTTTTACTTTACATCATTTTTCAATAGTTTTAAGCAAAACAATTAAATATATTTTAAAGAAGAGTATATATTTTTATTTAAATATTTATCTTTTTAATTAATTATTGTTAATTATATAATTTAATATAAAAATTTATTATGACTTCATGCATGTAATTACATGTTCAATATCTTCTAAATCAACGGCTCACCTTGATGATGAAATTTGACTGCCTGTGCGTTTTGATCAAGAAATGATTACCGTTTAAATGTTCCCTATTTGAAATCAATGACTCAACCTTCACCATGAATATAAACTTCCAATAGTTTTAAGTTGTTACGTAGTTAAACTTCCAAATAAACTTCCAAATAAGTTGAATTATTTAATTTTATTTATTTAATTTTTTAACATTGCATCACTTTCCAATAATTTTAAGTTGTTAGTTAAACTTTCAAATATTTTAATTTAAATATTTGTACTTTTAATTAATAATAAATTTTGAAAGATATTATTGTTAATTATATATTCAAATTTACTATGAAATGAAATAAAATAATGTTGCTTATTTAAATATAAACTAACTTTAAATTAAATAAATTGATTTTTTTTTTATAAATTATTTATGTAGACATCTAAAATGTATTATAACTAATTTTTAACATAATTTTATATTACTAATTAATTACTAAATATATATGACTACATTATATTATATTATTATATTATTGTATAATACTATTATTTACATATTATTTATTATATTTATATTTAAATTATATAATACGTAAATAATATAATAATTTACTACATATAAATTATTTATATATTTATTTTAGATATTATATTATACTTATATTTATATCTTATGTTATATTATATATATATATATATATTAATAATACTATTAATAACGGTTTTGACTAAAACGGTAGGGCACATATAAAGGTACTAATACATGTAGGTTATGTGAAAAGGATAATAGAATTATCTGGAAGCTTAGAATATTATTGATTTGCAATAGGACATACAAATGTCAAATAATTATATTTACATAAGTCATGGACAACCATAACAATAAAGAGATAATTGCATCCATAGGATTCTGTTGATGTTAATGAAAAGGTAGATTGGCACAAAAATTTTGAACTATATTTTTCTCTTTTTTTGGGAAGTTGACTTTACATGCAATTGGAATATATCTGCAGAGATTACATTTGAACTTTTTTGGGTGCAAGATTTAAAAATAAAGATTGTTGTCTCAATGCAATCAATGCTCAAATAAATGTTTAATATTACACTTAATAGACAACCTATGAAACATATGAATCTTGTCTGAATCTTATGTCAGAAACATAAATATTTGCACATAGGAAATATAAAATCAAGCACAACAAAATGAGGCCTGCTTTCCACCCTACCATATTGGGTCATGGAGCCTCATGGAGCCTCATGGGATCTCACCAAAATCCCGAGCAAGAACTTACATTGTCCACCGTGCTCTGATCAATGGTGAAATCAATGCTCCTTATTACACTTAATATAGAGCCTGTGAGGATCTAATTGTTTATTTGACCATTGTGACTGATTTTGTAGTCACTATGATTATTCTCAAAGGTCGTTTATAACATATTACTTCATCAAAATCCCAATTATGGCTGGAGTATGCTCTTAAAAAATGACAACAAAATGTGAAGTTTAGTGCAATGAACATTTGTCATGGGTAGACAATATCTAAATAAGGAAATATAAAGAGTTCTATAATTTATAATAGATAATATACAATGCACCTGTAATAGAAGGGATGGAATAAATAAAATTTAGGGATACTTTGTGCACGTGGTGGAATGTAGTATGAAGAAAACAAAAGGTATGCTCTCCACCCTACGTTATTGGGTCATGGAGTGTCATGGGCTCTCACCAAACCCCCAAGCAGAAAATTAAATTGTCCACCACTTTGATCAATGGTGAAAACAATGTTTCGGCAACTGCTGACTTCATAGAAGATCTAACAACATCTAAACATCCATGAAGGAGAATTGTTTGGATTGAGCATGGTCTGCAAACATGAAAGGATAATGTGAAATTTAGTGCAATGAACATGTGTCATTGGTAGACAATATCTAAATGAGGAAATATAAATATTTGTATAATTCATAACAAATAATATGCAATGCAGCTGTAATATCTAAGGCAACAATTAAATAAAATGTAGGCATACCTTGTGCATAAAAAGAATTGCAGTATGAACACAATAAAAGAAGGTCTACTCTCCACCCTACCATATTGGGTCATGGAGCCTCATGGGCTCTCACCTAACCCCCGAGAAAAAACATAAATTGTCCACCACTTTGTTCAATGGTGAAAGCAATGCTTTGGCACCTGTCTAATTGCTCAAGTTGAAATCAATGGTATACATTTTTAATAAATTGACATGTAGTTGCAAAATAAAAGATGGAGTAAAAGATATATAGCCTTATGTTGTATATAGATAGAATGTAGTTGAAGGTCATACACCATGCAAACATGCGATCATAAAGCTATTTAGCATTTTGGAGATCTGTATACCTTGTATATAAATAGAATGAGGTTGCAATCTAAAATGGTTTGTCTCAGATATAGGTACACACAAGGAAAATGTGAAGTTTAGTGATGTGAACATGTTTCATTGGTAACCAATATCTAAATTATGAAATTTAAACAGTTCTATAATTTATAACAAAAAATATGTAATACACCTGCAATGGAAGAGATCAAATAAAGGTACAGGCATACCTTCTACATAGGTGTGATGTAGTATGACCATGATTACATCTCGCATATAAAAAATGATAAGGAAGTGAATTTAGAAATGGTGGAAATTCTATGTGCATGGAAATGAAGGTGGAAAAGAGAAGCAATATAGTTACCATAAATAATAGCAACATTTCATGACTATGGCAATGAACAAATTTTTTGGAGATGATCCTCTTCTTTGATTCATAGTGCACTGTAATTGTTGGAATGTATCTTGCAGTATCTAGCAAAATAGAAAGGAAGATCTACGCATAATGCTAAAGAACCCAATTCAAGTGAAGAATTGAGTTGTGTGCATATAGGAAATATAAAATGGAACACAACAAAATGAGGCCTGCTCTCCACCATACCATATTGGGTCATGGAGCCTCATGCGCTCTCACCAAACCCTTGAGCTAGAACATACATTGCCCACCAATTTGATGACTGGTGAAATCAATGTTCCTTATTACACTTAATATGCAATCTATCATTCAAACAACTCCTTTTTATGGTTGAAAGAAATAATAACAAAAATACATATCTGCACATAGAGAAAATAAAATGAACTAAAACAAAAGAAAGTCTGATCTCAACCTTACCATATTGGGCCATGGACCGTAGTGGGTTGTTACACATATATATCTATTGGTGGTCTTCAAACATATGAATGTTGGTCTGCATCTATTGTCAGAAGCAGATTTTGTTTTCCAAGAAAATATACAGGCATTGCATGCCTTGGATGAATATGTAGGGATCTATTGCTCGAATGTATATAGACACAAAAATGATTTGTGGAATTACACGTAGACAATAGGTAGCAGATGGGAAATAAAAGGTCATGTGACAAGTAAAAGGGATAGCCACCATTACAATAAAAAAGGATGTGAGGATCAAGTATCCAGCTTTGACATTATTGACAGTGAGCAGACAGAAATACAAATCACTTGTTTTGTGTTTTTTTGCATGCAGGGATGATTGGTAAAGCAATAGAAAACTCTTCGTGATGACACCGTGATCGCACTAGTGGACAATGGATTACTCCTATGTGTAGATATGTATGTATGTCATAGTAGATGCAAAGAACATTGATATATACTGATCCCTATGTTAATTCTATTTGGACATTCTTGCAATGATAAGCTATATTTTAAGTGTTATATGGAACATTGATGCAACCATTGATGACAGTGATGAACAATACAATGTGCAGATTTGGATGTATGTCATAGCAGATGCAAAAAAAATTGATACATACTGGCACATTTTTGGAATGATAAGTTGTATTTTGAGTGTTATATGGAATATTGATGCCACCATTGTTTGTAGTGGTTGACAATGTATTTACCCTATGCACAGATATGTGTGCATGTCATAGTAGATGAAAACACAATTGATAGATATTGATCCCTATGTTTATTTTATGGCACATTCATGGAATGATAGACTATATTTTTAAGTGCTCTATGCAATATTCATGCCTGCAAAAAATGGGAAAAGAATTATCAGAACCGACACTTTTTTAGTTCTTTTGCAACCATCGCCTTATGCAAAGAACACAAAATAACATCCAACCACCTTCACATAAATTCCGCAATGGCTAACCACACTTGCACCCTCACAGAAGCTTTCCCTTTTCATAGATGTTCGCTATGTTTTCCAAGGTTTTAAATGGCTGGTGTTACTTACAAGTGGTTGGTTGTTTTGGAAGAACATAGACTGCAAGCTAATGGAAGGCAGTCTACATGCAAGAACAAGAAGGTATGTAATAGCCAGGCATACTAACACTTGACAAAGATGAAGTGGCCACATGTAGAAATCCTCATGGCATCATTAATAACCGTTTTATGATACCATTACACTAAGACAGAAGGGCATAGATGAGGTTGAGATAGATATGTGGCTACATGTACTTTGAAACATGTTGTGGATTATGTTTTTCCTTTTTTTGTACAAAAAGAACTTGAAAATCCTAAGCCTGAGACAATTACTTGACACAAGAACATGCACCACATGTTTTAGTTAACAAAAGCAATTTGAATAAATGCATGATGTTGGTCTCCAACAACAAAACTACAACTGTCAATTGAAACATATGTACCTATTCCTTTTTCAGATGTTATGCCAACTCTCAATGAATAGAGATAGGGCTACGTGATGGCAAGTAGGAATTAATTTTAGTGGAGAAGTTTAAGTATAGACATACAAAAAAAAATCAACTACCTTATGAAAAGAATAAACACTGGAAGGAGTATACATGAATGTTCTGTGCATCTGATCTCACATACATACATATCTACACATAGGGATGAATGTTGGTGATAGTTGGGAAGCATTTAAACAGTCCACATATATGTTTACAAAGAAAAATCTATATAGGTATATATGCATCTATAGTTTATAAGTAGACAACACACATATATAGCCATACATGGAATTTTCAATATAGAAATCACGATGGGACCAGAGGAAATAAACATCACTTGGCACAGGATGGGAGATCAACATCACTTATCATAAGCTGGGATGACAATATCACTTGTTTGCATCTGATTTCACATATTTACATAGCTACACATAGGGAAGAATGTTGTTCATGGATAACTTCACAAATATACATATCTGGACATAGGGAAAGTAAAATGGAACAAAACAAAAGAAGGTTTGCTCTCGACCCTACCATATTGGGTCATGGAGCCTCGTAGGCTCTCACCAAACCCCTGAGCAAGAACATACACTACCCACCATTGTGATGAATGGTGATATTAATGTTTCTTATTAGGCTTAATATAAACCCTATTATCGTAAGAATTCCTTTTTGAGGAGGAAAAAAATAACAACTATCTTTTGAAAAGAATAAACGTGGGGAGGAGTATATGTTGTCTACATCTAATTTGACATACATACATATCTACACATAGGAAAAGGAAAATGAAACACAACAGAAGAAGCACATACTTTTTGTTGGCAACACAAAGGCAAACAACTGAGAGTGGGTGGGGGGGGGCGTGAACCAGTTGTCACAAAAAATTAAACTTCTAAAACTTATTAACCCTTATTCTTAGATCTGATTATTAACAATGAAAGCATAAATCATCAACACCTCAGAAACACACATAACACCGAGAATTTTTATGTGGAAACCCTGTTAGGGGAGAAACCACAGTGGAGGTTAGTCCACAAGATTAGACCCTATTAAAAGTATAAAGAATGAAATGGGGAATGCACATGCATTTAGGCACACTGCCTAGAGCTCATTTCCCAAAGGATGTCACACTATCTTACAAAAACATTTGGATTACATCTGCAGGGATTTGAACTAACAAAATAACATCTGCTAATGCCTGATCACAGTTCTAGTTAAGCACATGAACACTTCTTCACACTTTTTCACTCTTCTTCACTCTTTGATCTACCTTTGAATTATTTAGAACGTTATTCACGCACACACACATTCAAAATTTTCATCAAATGGAATAAACAATCACTTATATATATATATCCGCAACAAGAAATTACATTGCTACATGTCAGATTCAATAAAATAAAATGAATATAAACTGTCACCCAAAACAATAAAAATTATTAATGCGAATCAACCAAGGTCGGCCACAACATAGTGAAGACCCAAAATAACATCTTCAAACACGAACGACCTTCAAAACTTATTCCTCAAAGATCCACAACACGCTACAATCACCTTGTCAGCCAAGAACATGAAAAACATGAACACACAAGAGAAAATTGCGGATCACGAGCACAACGATCAATTCTGACATGAAACACAGATAAAGAACAATATAGAAACATTCAAAAACATCAAAAATCACTAGAGAAGCATCCAAAACAATTGAACTGACTAGAATCACATAATCTTCATTCAGGAATACCAACTGACTTGTAACAAAAAAATGTCATAATACAAATCTTCATAACTCAATAAAATCTTCACATGGATCTCTGAAACTCAAGATGGATAAACTAGATACACTAAAAAAGAAATGCTTTAGTCCACAACTTCTGATCATCAATGCACATAACTCACCAATAGATTGAACTTCACTTCACCACTAACAACCTGCAACTCATTTCATTACAATTTTCTCAATATCCTTGACATATATAGCTTCAAATGCATTAATGCTAATAGTGTTGACATCAATGTCAACCATATATTAGAACCATAACCACAACATCCAACAATCTCCCATTTGGCATTAATGGAAACACAAGATGTGAAAAACACCATCAATGCAACCAACACTTACTCCCCCTTAGGTTTTGATTCTTCTCTTCAACTCATCCACATAAATCTTCTCCCCACAAGGTTCTTCTCCCCTAGAAAGTTTTTCACATTACTCTTCTCCCCCTTTGACATCAATGATAAAGATCTCTAAGCTTTGAATGAAATATCTAAACATCTAAACATCAGAACATCTGACTGCTCCCCTTGAGTAGTTGCCACCACAACATCAATTTGGATCAAGATATGACTATGAAATGCATGGAATGATGCAAAGCAATGCATCTTAGTTTTGATTAGGAGGGGTAATCACCGTTAACTTCCCTCTGAGATACTCAAAAGTATCCTTAGGAAATGATTTGGTAAATATTTCTGCAATTGGCTCCTTAGTAGGCACATACTCCAATCTGACTTCCTTTTCACTCACCTTCTCTCTCAAAAAGTGAAACTTGATAGATGTATGCTTGGTCTTTGAATGCAACAAAAAATTCTTAGAAAATTTAATGGCACTTGAATTATCATAGAATATAGCAAGAGGCTCATCATACACAACTCTAATATCCTTCAAAATCTATTTCATCTACAATACCTGAGTACAATTTTTAGCAACAGCAATGTATTCAACCTCTATAGTAGATAAATAAATGACATTCTGGTTCTTACTTAACCATGAAATCAACTTCTTTCCTAAGAAAAATGTGCCACCACTAGTACTTTTCATGTCATTCACATCTCCTACCCAATCAACATCTGTAAAGGCACTCAAAGTGAGATCATCATCTTTAGCATACCATAGACCAAAATCAACTGTTCCCTTCAATTATCTGAAAATCCTCTTCATAGCAATCACATGAGATTCTTTAGGACCAGGATGAAATCTTGCAACAATACATAGAACATTCATGATATTAGGCCCATTTTAAGTTAAATACAACAATCCACCAATCATTGATCTGTATCTAGTCTGATTTGGTTTTGAAGAACCATCATCTATTGTCAACTTACATCCGGTCACCATGGGTGTACCAACTAGCTTTGAATCTTCCATACCAAATTTTTTCAAAAATTCCTTCACATACTTGGACTAAGATATAAAGATCCATTTATCTAATTGAGTAATTTGCAATCCCAAAAATAATTTCATCTCTCCAATCATTGACATCTCAAATTCACTTTTCATCTCATCAACAAACTTCATGCACAAACTATCATCTCCTCCAAAAATGATATCATGAACAAAAACTTCCACAATCAAATTTTTATTATGATCAATCTTGAAATATAGTTTACTATTAGCAGTTCCTTTAATAAATCCAAGCTTCAACAAATACTTATCCAATCTGGTATACCATGCTCTAGGGGCTTGCTTAAGTCCATACAATGCTTTCTTCAACTGAAAAACCATATCTCCCTGATAATTCAATTGAAATCCATCAGGTTGCTTAACATATGCCTCTTCTTCCAATTTTCCATTTAGAAAAGCTGACTTGACATCCATCTGATAAACCTTGTAGTCTTTGTAAGGAACATAAGCAAGAAACAATCTCACAGCTTCAATTCTAGCAATAGGGGAAAAGGTCTCTTCAAAATCAATTCCTTCCATTTGAGAATATCCTTTACACACCAGTCTCGCTTTGTTTCTAACCAGTTCACCTTTCTCATTCAGTTTGTTTCTAAAGATCCATTTAGTTGCAATGACAATTTTATCGTTAGGTCTAGGAACAAGAATCCATGTATCATTCTTCTCAATTTGTTGTAGCTTTTCTTTCATTGCTTCTACCCAATGTTCATCTTTCAATGCTTCATTCTTATTAGTAGGCTTAGTCTTTGAAATCAAATAGTACTCTTCTGCAATCTTTCTCTTAGTCTGGACACCTTTGTTCTTATTACCTATGATTCAGTCTTCTAAATGATTCAATCTTACATACCTCAAATTCTTAGGACGTACTCGAAATTCAAACTCTTCTGATGTCTCTTCTGCACTTTCACTAGTTTCTCCTTCCTCTTGATCTTCTTGATTCACTAGAATGATTTGAATTTGATTCAAATTCTGAGCTTGATTTCCTTTGTTTGTACTATCATTCTGATCATCAAAATCATATCCATAGGTTCTGGATGGTTTAGCTATGTCTTCAACAACCTTGACATTTGTACTTTCAACCATTTTCCTCAATCTCTTATTGTAGTACCGGTAGGAATTGATTTTTGTAGAATAACCCAGAAAGATACATTCATCACTTCTAGCATCAAAATTTCCTATAACTTCATCTCTTTTGATATAACATATACACCCAAAGAGCTTGAAATATCTAATAGTAGGCTTATGACCATACCATAGCTCAAAAGGGGTATTACCAATATCACCTTTGATTTGTACCCGATGGAGTGTGTACACAACAGTACTCACAACTTCTCTCCAATATATATGAGGAACATTTCCTTCCAACATCATAGTCCTGGCAACATCTTGAATTTTTTTGTTCTTCCTTTCCACAACTCCATTTTGTTGAGGGGTCCATAGTGCAAATAATTGTCTCCTTATCCCATGTTCTTCACAAAAAGAATTAAACGCACCAAAAGTGAATTCACCACCTCTATTTTATCTTAGACATTTAATCTTTTGACCTATCTCTATCTCAACCATAGCCTTAAAGATCTTGAACTTCTCCAGAGCTTCAAATTTCTCCCTTAAGAAAGTAACCCACATCATTCTAGAATAATCATAAATAAGCAACATGAAATACCTATAACCTTGCAAACTTTTGACTCTAGAAGGACCACATCAATTAGTATGCACAAGCTCCAAAAATTTATTTAAACAATTTTGTTTGCTCCGAAATGAATCTCTAGTTTGCTTCCCTAACTTACATTCCTTGCATATGACATTAGTAGGTTTCATCAACTTTGGAAGATCTCTCAAAACCTTAGTAGAACTTATCTTGACAATATTATCAAAGTTTACATGACACATTCTCCTATGCCACAACCAACTTTCATCAAAATGAGCAATCAAACAACTTTTACTAGCAACACTCAAATGAAAGATATTGCCTTTTGTTTTTGTACCTAATGCAATCACATTTTCAAAACACCCCAATATTATACACTTTCCATTCTTGAACTAAAGATTGTATCCCTTATCTACCATTTGTCCAATACTTAAAAGATTATGCTTGAGGCGTTCCACATATAGGACATCATGAATATTATGTTTACCATCAAGAGAAATACATCCTCTACCATAGATCACACCATGTTTGTCATCACCAAATCTTACAACACCTCCATCATATTTTTCCAAGCTCACAAACTTACTTTTATCTCCTATCATATGATGAGAGCATCCACTGTTAATTACCCATTCATCTTTCTCTTCAACTTGAGTAGCTAGGGATTTCTCCAAATTTGAACAACTAGAAAATTCAGTAGACACATGATTATTTTCCTTGATAGCAATAAATACCCATTCTTCCTCACTTCCATTTGCTTTATCAAATTCATCATCTATTACACCTCCATCAATAGCATAGTAACACTTTCTTTGAAATCTAGGCTTGTTATGTGTTGGCTTAGAAGCTCTTTCCAGACACCTTGATGCAAAATGACCTATCTTATTGCAAGAAAAAAATTTAAGAGGCAATTTTCCTTCATACTTACCTTTTCTTCTTGCTACTCTTTTGACAATAAGTTCTTCTAGCTCTTCTAGCTCTCATTCTTCTTCCTCAATCTTTCTCATTTCTTCCTCATAATTGAATGCATTTCTAATGAACTTTCACATGGATCATATCTTTGTTTATCTCTTTTGGAAGTAGTAGCCTGGAATCTAGCTTCTACCCTAGGAAGGGCATCACCAAATTCACTCAACCAAAAGTAGTAAACTTACCTATCAACATATCTTTGGTTATATTTTTTACAGTTCAAAGCTCCTCAATAGTTGTAGCTTTGACTTTGTAAGTAGCAGGCAAAGATCTAAGCACTTTAGCAACAATCTCTGATTCTTCAAATTGTCCACAAGCACATTTGATACCACACACAAGTCCATTCACTCTTTGCATGAAAGTAGTGATGTTCTCATCATTACCCATTCTCAACGTTTCATATTTCCCTTTTAGACTTTGCAACATAGCAATCTTCACATTAGCATCACCTTCATACAAAGTTTTCAACTTTTTCCATATCTTATAAGCAATCTTTAGATCCATAACATTTGTCATCTTAGTATCAATCAAAGCACTCAATAATGCTTCCTTAGCCCTGATATTATATTTAACATCCCTAACCTTAGCAGTAGTAGTAGGACCGTACTATGGAATAACATACCTAAATTACACATAATGCTCTAGTAGGGTTCATCAATGCATCTTAGATGGCACTCCATTCAAGTCTTCCACAAAGAATAATTTTTTCCATCAAATATCAGACTATCCTTCTTATATGTCACCATCCCAGATCACCTTAAGCTGTTAAACTTATTCCAAGGAACTTGCTCTAACACCAATTGTTGGCAACAAAAGGGCAGGCAACTGAGAGGGGGGGTGAATTGGTTGCCACAAAAATTTAAACTTATCAAAATTATTAACCCTTATTCTTAGATTTGATTATTAACAATGAAAGCATAAATCATCAACACATAAGAAACACACATAACACCGATATTTTTTATGTGGAAACCCTGTTAGGGGAAAAACCATAGTGGAGTTTAGTCCACAAGATTATACCCTGATAAAAGTATAAATAATGAAATGGGGAATGCACATGCATTCAAGAACACTTCCTAGAGCTCACTACTCAATTATAACAAGGATCACTGCCCAAAGGAAGATACACTGTCTTACAAAAACATTCAGATTACATCTGCAGGGATTTGAACTAACAAAATAGCATCTGCTAATGCCTAATCACAGTTTCAGTTAAGCACAAGAACACTTCTTCACACTTCTTCACTCTTCTTCACCCTCTGCTCTACCTTCAAATAATTTAGAACATTATTCATGCACACACACATTCGACATTGTCATCAAATGGAATAAACAATTGCTTATATATACCCACAATGGGAAATTACATTGCTACATGTCAACTTCAATAAAATAAAATGAATATAAAATATCGGCCCAAAACAATAAGAATTATTAATGCGAATCAACCAAGGTTGGCCACAACATAGTGAAGACCAAAAATAACATATTCAAACATGAACCACCTTCAAAACTTATTCCTCGAAGATCCACAACACGCTATAATCACCTTGTCGGCCAAGAACATGAAAAACATGAACACGCAAGAGAAAATCATGGATCATGAACACAACGATCAATGTAGATGTGCAACATAGATAGAACATAATTGGGAAACATCCAGAAATGTTACGAATCACTAGAGAAGCATCTGCAATAACTGAATTGACTAGAATCACATAATCTTCATTCAGGGACACCAACTGAAGTAACAAAAAAACTAGATCAGAATACAAATCTTCATAAATTGATCAAATCTTCACGCGGATCACTAAAACTCAACATGGATAAACTAGATACACTCTAATAGAAACCCTTTAGTCCACAACTTCTGATCATCAACATACTAAACTCACCAATAGATTGAACTTCACTTCACCATTGACAACCTTGAACTCATTTCATTACAATTTTTTCAATATCCTTGATATATACAACTTCAAATACATTAAAGCTAATAGTTTTGACATCAATGAAAACGATATATCAACAACACAACCACAATATCCAACAATCTGCCCCTTTGGCATTGATGGAAACACATGATGTGAAAAACACCATAAACACAACCAACACTTACTCCCCCTTAGGTTTTGATTCTTCTCTTAAACTCATCCACATAACTCTTCTCGCCACAAGGTTCTTCTCCCCCAAATTTTTTTTCACAATACTCTTCTCCCCCTTTGAAATTAATGACAAAGATCTCTAAGCTTTGAACCACATATCTGAACATCCAAACTTTTGACTACTCCCCTTGAGTAGTAGCCACCACAACATCAATCCAGATCAAGATATGACTATGAAATGCACAGATTAATGCAAAGCAATGCATCTTAGTTCTAATTAGGAGGGTTAATCACCCCTAACTTCCCTCTAAGATAATCAAAAGTATCCTTAGGAAACGACTTGGTAAAGATGTCTGCAATCTTCTCCTTAGTAGGCACATACTCCAATCTAACTTCCTTTTCACTCACCTTCTCTCTCAAAAAGTGAAACTTGATAGATATATGATTGGTCTTTGAATGCAGCACCAGATTCTTAGAAATGTTAATGACACTTGAATTATCACACAATATAGCAATAGGCTCATTATACACAGCTCGGATATCCTTCAACATCTATTTCATCCACAATACTTGAGTACAATTGTTAGCAGCAACAATGTATTCAACCTCTGTAGTAGATAATGAAATGACATTCTACTTCTTACTTTACCATTAAATCATCTTATTTCCTAAGAAAAATGTACCACCACTAGTACTTTTCCTCTCATTCACATCTCTTTCCCAATCATCATTAGTAAAGGCACTCAAAGTGAGATCACCTTTAGCATACCATATACCAAAATCAACTATTCCCTTCAAGTATTTAAAAATCCTCTTCACAACAGTCACATGAGATTCTTTAGGATCAACTTGAAATCTTGCAACAATACATACTAAATTCATGATATTAGGCTTAGTTTGAGTTAAATACAAAAATCCACCAATCATTGATCTGTATCTAGTCTGATTTGCTTTTGGAGAACCATCATCTGTTGTCAACTTACATCCAGTCACCATGGGTGTACCAACTGGCTTTGAATCTTCCACACTGAACTTCTTCAACAATCCCTTCACATACTTGGAATGAGATATAAAGACCCATTTATCTAACTGAGTAATTTGCAATCCCAAAAATAATTTCATCTCTCCAATCATTGACATCTCAAATTCACTTTGCATCTCATCATCAAATTTCATGCACAAACTATGATCTCCTCCAAAAATGATATCATGAACAAAAACTTCCACAATCAAATCTTCATTATGATCAATCTTAAAATACAAATTACTATCAACAATTCCTTTATTAAATCCAAGCTTCAACAAATACTTATCCAATTTGGTATACCATACTCTAGGGTCTTGCTTAATTCCATAAAATGCTTTCTTCAATCAACAAACCATATATCCTTGATAAGTCAATTGAAATCCATCAGGTTGCTTAACATACACCTCTTCTTCCAGTTCGCCATTTAGAAAAGCTAACTTGACATCCATTTGATAAATCTGTTAGTCTTTGTAAGTAGCATAAGCAAGAAACAATCTCACAACTTCAATTCTAGCAACAGGGGCAAAGGTCTCTTTAAAATTAATTCCTTCCATTTGGGAATATCCTTTACACACCAATCTTGCTTTGTTTCTAACCACTTCACCTTTCTCATTTAGTTTTTTTCTAAAGACCCATTTAGTTCCAATGACTATTTTATCCTTAGGTCTAGGAACAAGAGTCCATGTATCATTCTTCTCAATTTGTTGTAGCTCTTCTTTCATTGCTTCTACCCAATGTTCATCTTTGCATGCTTCATTCACACTAGTAGGCTCAATATTTCAAATCAAATAATACTCTCCTACAATATTTCTCCTAGTCTGGACACCTTTGTTCTTATCACCTATGATCTAATCTTTTGAATGATTCAATCTTACATACCTCAGAGTCTTAGGACGTTCTTGAACTTTAGACTCTTCTGATATCTCTTCTACACTTTCACTAGTTTCTCCTTCCTCTTGATCTTCTTGATTCACCAGAATGATTTGAAGTTTGAACTTGCTTTCCTTTGTTTTTACTGTCATTCTTATCATTAGAATCATATCCATAGGTTTTGGATGGTTTAGCTATGTCTTCATCAACCTTGAAATTTGTACTTTCAACCATTTTCCTCAATCTCATATTGTAGCACCGGTAACCCTTTCTTTTAGTAAAATAACCCACAAAGATACCTTCATCACTTCTAGCATCAAACTTCCCTATATCTTAATCTCTTTTAATATAACATCTACTCCCAAAGATCTTGAAATATCTAACAGTAGGTTTATGACCATACCATAGCTCAAAAGGGGTCTTACCAATATCACCTTTGATTTGTACCCAACTGAGTGTGTACACAATAGTACTCACAACTTCTCTCTAGTAGATATGAGGAACATTTCCTTCCAAAATCATAGTCCTAGCAACATCTTGAATTGTTCTGTTCTTCCTTTCCACAACTCCATTTTGTTGAGGGGTCTGCGGTGCAGATAACTGTCTCCTTATCCCATGTTCTTCACAAAAAAAAAAAAACTCACTAGAAGTGAATTCACCACCTCTATATGATCTCAAACATTTAATCTTCTGACACGTCTCTATCTCAACCATAGCCTTAAAGATCTTGAAATTCTACAGAGCTTCAAATTTCTCCCTTAAGAAAGTAACCCACATCATTCTAGAATAATCATCAATAAGCAACATGAAATACTTGTAACCTTGTAAACTTCTAACTCTAGAAGGACCACTCAAATCAATATGCACAAGCTCCAACAATTCATTTGAACAATGTTGTTTTCTCTGAAATGAAACTCTAGTTTGCTTCCCTAATTGACATTCCTTGCATATGGCATTAGTAGGTTTCATCAACTTAGGAAGATCTCTCACAACCTTAGTAGAACTTATCTTGACAATATTATCAAAGTTTACATGACACATTCTCCTATGCCACAACCAACTTTCATCAAATTGAGCAATCAAAAAACTTTTACTAGCAACACTCAAATGAAAGGTATTACCTTTTGTTTTTGTACTTGATGCAATCACATTTCCAGAACACTGAAATATTCTACACTTTCCATCCTTCAACTAAAGATTGTATCCCTTATCTACCATCTGTCCAACACTTAAAATATTATGCTTTAGACCTTCCACATATAGGACATCATCAATATTATGCTTACCATCAAGAGAAATACATCCTCTACCATGGATGACACCAGATTTGTCATCACCAAATATTACAACACCACCATCATACTTTTCCAAGCTCACAATCTTACTTTTATCTCCTGTCGTATGACGAGAGCATCCACTGTCAATTGCCCATTCATCTTTCTCTTCAACTTGAGTAGCTAGGACTTTCTCCACATTTGTACAACTAGTAGACTCAATAGAAATAGGATTATTTTTCTTGATAGCAATAAATACCCATTCGCCCTCACTTCCATTTCCTTTATCAAATTAATCATCTGTTACACCTTCATCGACAGCATAATAACACTTTCTTTGAAATCTAGTTTTGTTATGTGTTGGATTAGAAGCTCTTTCCAGACACCTTGATGCAAAATGACCTATCTTATTGCAAGAAAAACATGTAAGAGGAAATTTTCCTTCATACTTACCTTTTCGTCTTGTTACTCTTTTGACAATAAGTGATTCTAGCTCTTCTAGCTCCAATTCTTCTTCCTCATACTTGAATGTCTTTCTAGATGAACTTTCAATTAAATCATATCTTTGTTTATCTCTTTCAGAAGTAGTAGCCTTGAATATAGATTATACCTTAGGAAGGGCATCACCAAATTCACTCAACTCAAAAGCCGTACTTGCATACCTATCAACATATCTCTGGTTACATTGGTTACAGTCCAGAGCTCCTCAATAGTTGTAGCTTTGACTTTGTAAGAAGTAGGGAAATATCTAAGCACTTTAGCAACAATCTCTAATTCTTCCAACTGTCCACTAGCATATCTGATACTGCACACAAGTTCATTCACTCTTTGCATGAAAGTAGTGATGTTCTCATCATCACTGGTGCAGGAGCACCCATAGGTTACCATAGTTTGTCTAAAAGGTCATGTTTTGGAAATTTGTTTATGCCAACTTATCATCTATTCATGTTCATTTATGGTTGTTCCTTAGTGGCATTTTTGATTGGGTGTTGATCATCTAATGAAGGTCATGTTGACCATTGGATAGGCTTAAGGTTTTTGCACAAGTGAGGTTTTGACCTTTTAGACCTTTTAGGAGTTTCTTTTCAAATTATTGCAAATAAGCTCAATGGAGGCTACAAGTGGCCTAGGTGTATCCAAAGGAGAAGGTAACTATTTTAGAGACCCTATTTAGGGGTGACATCGACATGGGAGAAACGGTTTTTTTTGGAAGCATTGGATGTAGTTCTGAATTTTGAATTCAAGAGAAAACGGTTGAGTTTGTGTGTGCTTTTTCTATTTTTTGTTTGTTTTGAGAAGTTACTTTAATGGAATAGATCAGCACTATAATTCATGCATTATGTAGGTTAGAAGCTTTTAGAATAATGTGTGGCACTAATTCAATTTGTTGTTTAGTTTCCAAGCACTATTTGTAGATAGTTTGCTTTCTTACAATTGCTGGTCTGGCAGGCAGTTTGAGGTAAATGGAGGGTTAGATCACATTACCACTGTACATATTGTACGAACCCTTTGAGAATTGTGACTAGAATCCATGGGTGTACATATAGTAGGGTTAGGAGTCCTTGATAGCATCAAAATCACTATGGGAGTCTTCTCTAGGCGAGCTAGGAAGTGTCCGGCTAGGGAAGACAAAAAGTGCAGAGCACTTGATTTGCAGGGGGTGTCCATTTCCTGAAAAGTCACAGTGTGGAGAGGGTAGATAAGTGCCTTTCCAAGACATATCATGGAGGAGGAAGCTCCATCAATCCATCTGGTGTGAGGAATACCTAACAGTTTGCAGGGAAGTCAGGGAAGGGTTTGTAAAGGCCTAATTTTGCCAAATTGTGGGTTAAGCCTTTGTATAGACAGTTGAGGGCCAAGATCCAAAAAGATCCTTTAGAGGTGGCATATGGACTAGGAACCCCAAGGAAAGGTTGAGTGTTCTTTTGAAAACCTTGGAGAACTAACCTGATTTTCTCAGAGAAGGAGGCCTAATTGGGCTTCTAGGGCTAGTAGCCTTTTAGGCCTAATTGAGGGTTTGGTGGAAGTGACTAGGAAATGGAGTCAGGTGGACCCTCAAGAACCAAAGTAGGATGGATTGAAGTCATTAGAAACACCTCCACACCCTTGCAAAGTTAAATTCAATCTTTTGGAGGATTGTAGCCTTTAGGGTGGATTAAGGGCTAAGGTTAGAGTTGCAAGATTGTACCAAGGTGGACTAGGTAGGAGGAATTATGTTGGTAGTTGTGGTTGGCAAGGTGAGACCAGGGGATCTTTAGTAAGGGAAGGTCCTATAGGTTGAAGTGGTGGAGTGAGACACCTTAGAGGTCTTCCAAACAAGACCTAGAGCATGAATCAGTGATTGATTCATCCAACCTCCCTATCATATTGGTATCAGAGCAACAAAATATTTGGGATAGAATATTATATGTCAGAGATTGAGTCTAGTGGTTCTACAGACATGGTGACAAATGCAGAATTGGCCAAGAAGGTCGAAGAATAGGAGGAAGACAACAGGCTATTGAGGGAAAGAATAGCCCAACTTGAGCAAGCAATGAGTAATGTGTAGACTAAGACCGATGAGGTTAGTGATAAGTTGGAAGGAAGGGTACCCAAGAGTGAAGAGGTTGCAGAGGAAGACAAGATCCCTGAACCTGACCCTGTTTTGCAAGAAGAGCCTTTCTTGAAGGAATTGAAGGCTTTGAGTGGAAAAGCACTTGAAGGCATACCACTGTTTAGTGGGAAAATGGACGCTGATCTAGTCATGGATTGGATAGAGGGAATGGAAAACCATTTTGAATGTGATGGAGTCACTGGAGCACAGAAGGTCAAAATGGAAAAGTCAAGATTAAGAGGTTCTGCCTTGACATGGTGGAAGTTCATTCAGATAGAGAGGGAAAAGGAAGGCAAGAAGCCTATTTCTACTTGGAAGGGAATGGTTACCAAAGTGAGAGAAGCATACATGCCAGATGATTATGAGATTCAGTTGCATAAGAAAAGATAGAGCTTGAGACAAAGAGACCAAGATGTGAATTCTTATACTGAGGAGTTTCAAAAACTTTGTATGAGGTGTAATTTTTTAGAGGATGAAAGTCTTAAGGTGGCTATGTACCTTAACAACTTGAAGTGGAACATTCAAGAGGAGACGACTCTTCTAAGTCCCAAAACAGTGTACCGATGCTATCAATTGGCTATAAATATTGAAGAGAGGAGTAAGAGGAAACAAGACTAGGCTTCTAAGAGCAAAGGTAAAGGCAGAGATCAAAGAGGACACAGAGGTGGATACCAAGGTAGAGGGATTGAACAAATAAGTCAGGAAGAGTCTAAACTCACAGAGCATGGAAGTGAAACAACTTCTAGAGGAGGCTATGGAAGAGGTAGAGGACCTCAAGGAGGTTCAAATAGAGGAAGAGGAGCAGGCAGAAGTAACTCATACTTTGCTTGTATGAAGTGTTATGACTATGGTCAAGTAGGACATCCAGCTTATAGGTGCCCAAAGAAAGCATCTTCATCAAATACAGAAAAGAGAGTAGCATATTCTCAAGAGGACACCATGAGTATCAAGTCACCAGAGGTTAGTCACATAGAATCAGAAATGGGGGAGAACTTGATGTTTCAAAGAGTTCTAATTAGACAACCAGTCAAGGAGGAGCCAAAGCAAAGGAGAGCCTTATTCAGGGTAAGATGCAAAATACTTGGAAAGGTGTGCAAAGTTATAGTGGATTCAGGGTCTACTGATAACATTATCTCAGAGGAAGCAGTGAGGAAGTTAAAGTTAGAGAAGGTACCCCACACTAATCCTTACAAGGTGACATGGTTGAATAAAGGGCAAAGTGTTCTTGTGAATGAGCAGAAAATAGTGGAATTCTCCATTGGAGGGTACAAAGACAAACTGGTTTGTGATGTGTTGCCTATGGATGCATGCCATCTTCTATTGGGAAGACCATGGCAGTATGACAAAGGAGCCATCTATGATGGAAAGGAGAACACTATCTCATTCAAGAAGGATGAAAAGAAATTCAAACTACAGTCACTGTCAGATGAGGAAGAAGGACAGTCAAAGACCCCTAGTGTCTTGTTAAGTAGTGGAAAGGAGTTTATCAACACTCTACAACAAGGAGGGGAAGGATATGTGGTCATGGTGCAACCCAAGGACGAAGATAAGACTAAGAAAACAATCATACCAAGAGCAGTCCAGGAGTTGCTTGAACAGTTCAATGATATAGTTATTGATGGAACACTAGCAACCTTACCTCCAAAGAGAGCCATCACTCATGAAATTGACTTCATACCAGGGGCTTCATTGCCAAAGAAAGCAACTTACAAGCTTACACCAGATCAGAACCTAGAAGTAGCTAGACAAGTGCAGGAGTTGTTAGACCAAGGACTAATTAGGAAGAGCATCAGTCCGTGTGCAGTACCAGTGGTCTTAGCAACCAAGAAAGGTGGTAAGTGGAGGCTATGCACTGATTCTAGAGCTATAAATAGAATTACAATCAGATATAGGTTCCCTATTCCTAGGATTGAGGATTTGATGGATTGTCTTGGAGGAGCTCAGTATTTCACCAAGTTGGATCTCAAGAGTGGATACCATTAGATCAGAATCAAAGATGGAGATGAGTGGAAGACAACCTTTAAGACAATTGATGGGTTATATGAGTGGAGAGTTATGCCATTTGGCCTCTCCAATGCCCCTAGCACATTCATGAGGCTCATGAATGAAGTGCTTAAAGATTTCACAGGTATATTTGTGGTGGTGTATCTAGATGATATACTCATCTTTAGTAAGACAACAGAGGAACATTTGAAGCATGTGGAGATGGTTCTTAAATGGTTGCAGGAGGAGAGGTTAGCCATCAACCTAGAAAAATGTGAGTTCTTTAAACAAGAGCTTATGTATTTGGGGTTTGTAGTATCCCAAGGATCATTGAAGATGGATCCAAGCAAGGTGGAAGCTATCCTAAATTGGCCTACACCAACCACTGGGACAGAGGTAAGGAGTTTTCATGGGTTAGCTCAATATTATATGAAGTTTATAAGGAACTTTAGTGGCATTTATGCACCAGTGCTTGATACTATCAAGGGTGGCCTAAAGACTAAGTTTAAACGGACTCTTGAAGCAGAGAAAGGTTTTGAGAAGTTGAAAAAAGAAGTGGCAACTTAACCCATCCTTTTGTTACCTAGTTTTGATAAGCTATTCATAGTGGAATGTGATGCCAGTGGAATTGCAGTAGGAGGAGTACTAAGCCAGGAAGGTAGACCTATAGATTTCTTTAGTGAAAAGGTCAATGAAGCTAAAAAGAAGTATTCTACTTATGAATTAGAACTATACGCTCTAGTACAGTCTCTTAGAAAGTCGAGACATTATCTCCTACCTAAAGAGTTTGTAGTGTTTACTAATAAATAGGCACTTAGCTACATCAACACACATGAGAAGTTGAGCAATAGACATTTGAAATGGATGGAATACCTCCAAGCCTTCACATTTACCATCAAGCACAAGAAGGGACAGTTGAACAAGGTCGCAGATGCATTAAGTAGGAGGTTGCTGACAGTGCAAGAGATACAAATAAAGAGCATTGTGATAGAAAGTTTCAAGGATCTCTATGGAGAAGATGAAGACTTCTCAGAGGCATATAAGGTATGTTCTAATTTTGAGAATCACTTTCATAGTTAATTCTTAGAGTATACATTACAGAGTGGACTTTTGTTCAAGGGGAATTAGTTATGTGTTCCAAAAGGTTCAATGAGAGAGAATCTTATCTAGGAGAAGCACAATGGTAGTCTTAGTGGTCATTTTGGTATCAACAAGACAATGGAACTAGTGCAGAGGTTCTATTATTGGCCCAAGTTGCCAAGGGATGTCAGAGGGTATGTGGAGTAGTGTGTAGTTTGTATGAAAGCCAAAGGGGGAGCTAGCAATGCAGGTTTGTATCAACCTCTACCCATTCCCAATAAACCATGGGAATGTATTAGCATGGACTTTGTGGTAGGACTCCCTAAGACTAAGATAGGGTTTGATAGTGTCTATGTGGTGGTAGATAGGTTCAGTAAGATGAGTCACTTTGTTCCTTGCAAGACCACCCATGATGCTAGCTATATTGCTCATCTCTTCTTCAAAGAGATTGTGAGGATCCATGGATTGCCTTTGAGCATTGTATCAGAAAGAGATGTGAAGTTTATGAGTCATTTTTGTAAAACTCTATGGGGCAGATTGGGTACTAACTTGTCTTTTGGATCAGCTTACCATCCTCAGACAGATGAAAAAACTGAGGTGATAAATAGAGTGTTAGGTAACCTTCTCAGGTGTCTCACCAAGGAGTATGGACAGACATGGGACTTGGTCATATCACAAGTTGAATATGCTTACAATGACAGTGTGAATAGGACCACAGGCACTAGTCCTTTTGAAATAGTGTATGGAATGCACCTGGCAGGCGTGTGTGAACTTAGAGACTAGGAGCTTGCAAGGTGATACGCGCCGAGGATTCTCTACCTCATGAAGGAGATTCAAGAGCAAGTGAAGAAGACAATTACAGAGGCTACTCACAAGCTAAAAGCTAAGGTGGATATGTCTAGGAAAGATCTACAATTTGTAGTAGGGGACTATTTCATGGTCCATCTCAACAAATCTAGGTTGCAAAAAGGAAAATCAACCAAGTTACAAATGAAGAGAGTGGGACCATGTCAAGTGTTAGAAAAATATGGAAAGAATTCCTACAAGGTGGAGCTACTTGCAGACTTAGGCATTTCACTAGTGTTTAATGTGGCTGATTTGATCAGGTATAAAGGACCGCCACCTAATTTTGGATTAGAAAGTGGATGTCCTAAAGGATGGAAAACAGTAGCTCACCTCCCAAGGACAAGTCAAGTAAGTAGAGAGGACCTTGGAATCAAGGGGTGAAAGAAAGTCTACCCGACAAGGAAGAGATCCTGTTCACCACAACCTGTTGCCTCAGCCAACTGACTTTGACATTCAAGGAAACACTTTAGACACTGACCAGATAGTTCTGACATGAGTTTGTGTGTGCATTTTCTATTTTTGTTTGTTTTGAGAAGTTACTTTAATGAGTAGATCAGCACTATAGAATTTGCACATGTAGGCTATAAGCTCCCTGTGAATACCGTGTGGCATTAATTCAATTTGTTGTTGTGGCTCCAAGCACCCAGCTTGTAGAGGCTTGCTTCTGTACTACACTGAGTAGGCGCCTTGAGGAAAATGGAGGGTTAGATCACATTCCCACTATACATATTGTACGACCCCTTTGGGAATTGTGACTAGACTCCATGGGTGTACATACAGTAGGGTTAGGAGTCCTTGATAGCATCAGAATCACTGTGGGAGTCTTCTTCTAGGTGAGCCATGAAGTGTCCAGCTAGGGAAGACAAAAAGTGCAGAGCACTTGATTTGCAGGGGGTGTCCATTTCCTGACAAGTCATAATGTGGAGAGGGTAGATAAGTGCCTTGCCAAGACATAGCATGGAGGAGGAATCTCCATCAATCCATCTGGTGTGAGGAATACCTAACAGTTTGCAGTGAAGTCAGGGAAGTGTTTGTAAAGGCCTAATTTTGCCAAATTGTGGGTTAAGCCTTTGTACGGATAGTTGAGGGCCAAGATCCAAAAAGATCCTTTAGAGGTGGCATATGGACCAGGAACCCCAAGGAAAGGTTGAGTGTTCTTTTGAAAACCTTGGAGAACTAACCTGATTTTCTCAGAGAAGGAGGCCTAATTGGGCTCCTATGGCTAGTAGCCTTTTAGGCCTAATTGAGGGTTTGGTGGAAGCGACTAGGAAATGGAGTCAGGTGGACCCTCAAGAACCAAAGTAGGATGGATTGAAGTCATTAGAAACACCTCCACACTCCTACAAAGTTAAATTCAATATTTTGGAGGATTGTAGCCTTTAGGGTGGATTAAGGGCTAAGGTTAGAGTTGCAAGATTGTACCAAGGTGGACTGGGTAGGAGGAATTATGTTGGTAGTTGGGGTTGGCAAGGCGAGACCAGGGGATCCTAAGTAAGGGAAGGTCCTATAGGTTGAAGTGGTGGAGTGAGACACCTTAGAGGTCTTCCAAACAAGACCTAGAGCATGAATCAATGATTGATTCATCCAACCTCCCTATCAATCGCCCATTCTCAACATTTCATATTTCCTTTTCAGACTTTGCAGCATAGCAATCTTCACATTAGCAACACCTTCATACAAAGTTTCCAACTTTTTCTAGATCTCATAAGCAGTCTTCAAATCCATAAATTTGTCATCTTAGTATCAATCAAAGAACTCAACAATGCTTCCTTAGCCCTGATATTATACTCAACATACCTAATCTCAACAATAATAGTAGGGCCATTATGTGGAATGGCATACTTATTACATTTAATGCTCTAGTAGGGTTCACCAATGCATCTCAGATGGCACTCTATTCGAATCTTCCGCAAAGAATAATTTGTTCCATCAAATATTGGACTATCCTTCGTATATGTCACCATCCTAGATCACCTTAAGCTGTTAAACTTATTCCAAGGAACCTGCTCTACTACCAATTTTTGGAAACACAAGGGATGACAATTGAGAGGGGGGGTAAATTAGTTGTTAGAAAAATTTAAACTTATCAAGCTTATTAACCCTTATTCTCAAATCTAATTATTAACAATGAAAAAATAAATCATCAACATATCAAAAACACACATAACACCAAGATTTTTTATGTGGAAACCGTGTTAGGGGAAAAACCATGGTGGAGGTTAGTCCACAAGATTATACCCTATTAAAAGTATACAAAATGAAATGGGGAATGCACATGCATTCAGGCACACTACCTAGAGCTCATTGCTCAATTACAACAAGGATTACTACCCAAAGGAAGACACACTATCTTACAAAAACATTCAGATTACATCCGTAGGGATTTGAACTAATAAAATAGCATCTGCTAATGCCTGATTATAGTTCTAGTTAAGCACATGAACACTTCTTCACACTTCTTCACTCTTTGCTTTGCCTTCGAATGATTTAGAACATTATTCACGCACACACACATTCGAAATTGTCATCAAATGGAATAAACAATCGCTTATATATATCCGCAACAAGAAATTACATCGCTACATGTTAGTTTCAATAAAATAAAATGAATATAAACTGTTGGCCCAAAACAATAACAGTTATTAATGTGAATCAACCAAGGTCATCCAAAACATAGTGAAGACCCAAAATAACATCTTCAAACATGAACCACCTTCAAAACTTTTTCCTCGAAGATCATTGATCATTGCAAAGCAATAAATATTATTTTATTTATGGTTTCCATATAGAGGAGATGGTTGCAAAGCAATAAAATAGTCCTGGATAACAAAATTATTTCATATATGCTTTCCTTATAATGTTGATGGCCACAATAATATTTATAGTTCTAAAGTTACCAAAGCAATTGAACAATTTATGTTATTTTCCATAAGGAATTGTTGACTATTGTTCTATAGCTTTACCTTCTATCAAGATAGTGAGCCACCACTATGACAAGTGTTTTTGCAAAGAACATACATACATATGCACACCTAAACTTGTCAATACATGTGAAAAGAAATATAGATAAGTTTAAATGTACATATATGTGTATGTTGCCTGAGTAGAGGAAATAAACATCACCTAGCACAATTGGTCATGACAACATTGTTTCACATGTATGGGTTCCATATACTGGCGATGGTTGTAATAATACCAAGTTGCATTTAAAAATTACCAAAGTAACTAAGCAGTTTATGTTATTTTCAATAAGGCATTGTTCAGTGTTGGGCTGTAGATTGAGCTACACAACATACACAAAAAACATTATAGCCAAGAACCATATCATATCCATATGCAACATGACATTATGATGAGACATGGAAAAGTAGTAGGGAGAACATTTAAGAAGCATTAGATGCATATACAGACATACACACTCACACATACAAATGCATTACATACACATATATCTACACAAAACTCTGTCAAGATATTGTTTGCACTGAGAACATTCAAAATAAAATTAGAACAACATAAATCAAATGAAAAAATTCCAATTACATTCTGCATTTTAATCTTGTGTAACAACAGATTTTAACAAGCTGTACTCAAGAAAAATCACAAAACTGTTGCACAAGCTGTAGAGAATAGTCATCATTGAACATTATGTAGAAAATACTCTAACAAAAATAAAGTTTAATGCAACTTTAATAAAATGGAAGATAACCATACATGACGTGCCTTTATGAATGCAAAGGCAGGATGACATTTAATAGCCATGGATTCAATGGAGCCAACATTATAGCTAACAAAATTTTTGGAGAGATAAGAGTATGTTGCAATTGAAATAGAAAAGAAACAAATAACTATATTGATATTAAAAAAAGTCACAAATATATATAAATATTGAAGTCTATATGCATATACACATACAAATCCATTATAAACACATATATCTACATACATCTATATCAAAATGTTCTATGCACTCAGAAAATTGAACTACATGCATATATATTTCTGTATATGCATATGCAAATGCATACATGCATACAACCATGTCCACAAGTATATATAAGAACAATTGTAAATATAGATACATGTGTTAAATAGGGAGACATAACTATATATATAACAAAATAACATAAAATAAAATGAGGAACATACACTTAAAGCAAAACAAAACTATAAGCGACATAAACAATAGAAAAGAAAAGAAGTATATCTTTTTTGTTAAACATTATAAGTTATAGTACATTGTCTTAATATATAACTAGTTAAATGAGCAACAAAGCAACAACAATAGAAAGGAAAGGTCTTCTGATGTGACAAGCAGTCCAAAGACAGAAAAGGAAATGAATGTCTAGTGAATAAAAACTATAACAAATATCAAAAGTCGTAATTAGGCATGGTTGTTTGGAATTCAAGGTAGTACAAAAATTATCTCTGGAGAGTCTTGCATGGCAGGGGAAATTGTAGACAAATCTGACAACAACAACTTGCACTTAGCTTCAAAGTTAATTCTTGCAACTTTGACTACTATTGTTTTAAGCCTTCTTTCTGAATTACAGGTCCGAGTTTTAATAAGCATAGTGAAAACAAATGAGGTGTAGGTGACACAATTGATAACAGACTCAACATTCATTACAACAGAAGACTCATATTGCAACATGTAAAGCTCTTTTTATGACATCTACAATAAGCTTGTTGCAGCCTCATCAAAAGCAATAGCCCAAATCTTACCCATGTGGTCTTCCATCTTTAGCTGCAACAAATATCAAAAGTCACAATCAACTATTTTTGTTTGGCATTTAGGGAAGAACCACATATTTTTGGTGGACTCTTCACACTTTTTCTTGCATTGTTTGCCATTTTCCCGCAAGGGACATGCAGGGTAAAAAAATGCATCAATTTTAGTATATTTTACTGTTGCCTTGACAGTAGCCTACAGAGTTTCTGACAAGCCAAGAAAATGATCCAAGATATATCCAATAGTCACTCTCCCATTTTCCAAAGAAACTTTTCAAGGCACTGTCTGGGAGGGCTCCACAGTATGTCCTCGTTGGATCAAGGGATGTGCTTCGAGAATGTCAAGATTTATGTATAGAAGATTCCCTATGGTTGTGTTCACAATAGTTCCATTGAAATATCCAACACACACATTTTTAATAGCAGGGATGACAATCGAACCAGGGGTGTACAAATTTTCCAGCGCATCACCCTTTCCTTACGAATTTGAACCCCACAAATTAACATCAATGAAAGATGAAGAAAAATCATTAATAGTTCTGTGAATCATTTTAGACTGTTCCTTTCTTTGAATAGTTAGTACCTTTCCTACATGCGCCACAACCCTAATAATATCAATCAAGCTGTGATTGCTGCAATTTATAATTTCATTTATTGGCATGAATTTAAATACTTTGTTTGATACAAAGGCCTCATCATCACAAAATTTCAATATTGAGTTTTGATCCAAAATGATTTCAATGTGGTTGTTCAACTTATTAAATTTCCTATCTACTTGTCTCACCAAGCCTTTTGCGAGATAATAAGTATGACCCACCTCAACCCTATCATAATGGAATTCTTCTATGTCATTAAAGCAAGTGATTCACATTTCTGTTCCCTCACTATCAATAATGTCAAAGCTGAATACTTGGCCCTCACATCCCTGTTTACTATAATGGTGCATATCCCTTTTAGTTATTACCCAACCTTTTATTGTACATTTGGTTTGCTAAATATTCAACCCTTTAATAGGGCTGATATTTGTAGGAGCATTATGCTGTCTTGGGGATGTATGAATCCCAAATGTTGAGGCTCGTTTGGATGGGGAGGGTGACTCACAACAACTACTTATTCTTCTTGATCTCTAAACAAATATCTAGGTTTTCCAATTAGCTAGCAATTTGACATTTTGACATCTAAGGATAATATAACAATCGCCCTAGAACCAAATAAAGATCAAATATTTGAAAAGGGGGTCCCCACAAACAAGAAAGCATAAAACAAGTGCAAGTAGTACAAAGCAATAGCCAACCTTGATTCCAACAGTTTCCTACACAGATGGTTTGTCAAGCACAAGATGGAACCTATTTTTAATGCCCTTGTAAATAAAAGGTCATTGTATTTTGTAGGCAAAGCCCCTATTTGCATGTGGGTTCCATCAAAGAGGAAAAATTTGTAGCAGTCAACCAGGCTTTGATCACCTCCTATTTTTTGAAAAGACATTAGTTGGAGAACCAGGGATGGGACAACATCTCCAACATTAATAGATTGTGTCACATGTGCTGTCAAGGTTGGATGCACATTTGTATCCTACAAGGTAGTTTTACTTAGCCAAGCAAAAGCAATGAGATTTTCATGGTTGTGAGACAATTCTAGCAACAAAAGCAAGGGAAAGAGGCAACACAAAATGAATCGATTATTGGTATCCGATAAACAAGGAAGCATACAACAATGTTGCCACATTTGAAAATTGCAAGCTTTTTTTTTCTAACACATAGGTCACTCCTAAATGACTAGAAAATTGAAAGGGAAAGCAAACGTAAAGAGTTTGAATATAAATTAGTTAGAATATATATTACAACAATTGTTAATTCAAATGAAGCATATTCACAGTTTGTTAGATGCACATGGAAAGTGTTAATATAATTGTCAGTAGAAAAAATGAAACCAGGAACAAACTTACAAGACTAGTGCCTGGCAATTGTTCATCAGCCTAGGGAGAGCCAGAGTCCATCGACATTGATAGGGCTGCTCTTTAAAAGCTCAGAGATGCAACACTAACAATTGACTACAAGCTATATGACTTCAAAACACAACATTATCTCTCATTTTTTTGTGTACACACATTGCGAATATGACAAGAAAGGATTAATTAAAAAAGGGTTCGGGAATGTGTAGGATCATGATGGGCCAAAAAGTGGCAATATAATGGGTATGTGGCTGATGACATTTTTTACCCAAAATTGATGAAACGAAAAGGGTTTTTAAAGGAGATTCTCAGCTTTCCACCAATATAAATTATGCTTTACTTTGAATTTAATAAGTAATTATTATTCATTTTCTATTTGAATTATGACTAAAGTTCGATTGATAGGTTGATTGAAAAACATTTATAGCTTTCAAACGGTATCACATTTTTGAATCCAAAACATGCATCACATTCTATTCTTTGTATACTATAGGATTAAAAAAGAAAATTGAATTTCATGATGTTTTGACCAAGTTAAGGTGGTCGACATATGAGTTTTTATATTTTTAAAAGTTTCAATAAAAAATCATTAATTATTTACATGGAAAAAAAATTACAAAAATATGCATCACATCCACATGAGTCCTCTACTTATATCTAAAATTTTAAAAAAATATTATCATTTTATTGTGATTAGGGTGGTCGATACACACCTACTTCTTATTTTTCCCTAATATTTAAGTACTACCTTTGAAATTTCAAATTTTCACCAAATAGATTTTTTTTTATACAATCTAGTAGTTTAGAAACTACATTCAATTTTCCATAGATTCTATTCTTACATATTTTTGAAATAATATAGATAACTTATTCAAATTTTTACGTCACGTTGCCTACCTCTAATTTTTTTGAATTTTTTGCCACTTAAGGGCCTATTTTTTCCATGATGATCCTACACATACCCGTTCAATGATTCATTTAACACTTAATATACAATTTATTATTCAAATTTTTTTGTTTCATTTTTTTAATCTTTCAATTTTTTTCTAGAGACATCAACAATACAAAGAAAAAGAAATAATAAAAAAAAAGGCTTCAATGTTCCATATAACAATTAATATACAGTATATCATTGCAAGAATGCCTTGTTGAGGCTCAAACAAATAACAACTATTTTCCCAAAATAATAAACATCGAGAAGAGTATGTATGTACATTGTTTACATCTACTTTGACATACATACATATCTACACATAGGATAAATTAATATTGTTTCATATATGGCTTTCATTCTGTGGCGATGATTGCAATGCAATAAAATAGTCTATGTTGTTTTCCATAAGAATTGTTAACTATTGTTCTCTAGCTTTGGCTATATATTGTTTCATTTTTGATACATAATTAGTAAATTTTACAGAGTTTATGGTTATCTAAAAGGAATTCTTGACTATCATTGCCACTCATTTTATTTCCCCTATGTGCAGAAATCTACATATGTGATATTAGATGCAAAAACCATTATTATAGAACATTTAAAATACAAGTTATGATTCCAAGTATGTCCCAATAGAATAAAGATAGGGATGACTATGTATCAATGTTCTTTGCATCCACTATGACATACATACATTCCTGCACATAGGGGAAATACATTGTGTATCAGTGCGATCAAATGTCTGCAAAATTTTTGATAAGGCATTGTTGGTTGTTGTTCTGTGGCTTTACCTACTTTAACATCTATAGAAAAGGAGAGCAAGCTTCTATGAAGGTGCAAGTTTGATCATCCGTTGTCAAGCTACTGTCAAGTTGGGAGAAACTTTTTTTTGTGTTTTTCTGCTTGGGGTGATAGTTGTAAAAGTAATACAAAAGAGTCGGTTGTGATAATTTAGTGCCCATTTTTTGCAGATGCTCAGGAAAGTAGGGAGCAAAGAAAAAGCAAGTGGAAAGAGGTACACTTGAACCAAGCAAGAATAGATGCAATTTGAAAAAAACCTTTGCATTTCTAGTTGTTCCTACATATACTTGTGGACATGGTTGTATGCATGTATACATATACATATACACATACAAAAACATATATGCATGCAATTCAATATTCTTAGTGCATACAACATCTTGATACAGTTGTGTGTAGACAAATGTATTTGTAATGCATTTTTATGCGTGAGTGTGTATGCATGTACATGTATTTTCTACATGTATCTTTCAGATCATGTGTCTATGTATAGATAGATATGTCTAGTTTTTAATATCAATCTAGTTATTTGCTTCTTGTCTATCTCAATTGCCACATACTCTTATATCTCCACAATTTTTCTATTCACTATTTTAGATGTTTATATGTATGTGTGGTTGTGTATGTGCCTATATGAATTTTCCACATTTATTGCTAAAGCCATAGCTCAACAATCACCAATTCCCTATGCAAAACACTGTAGACTGTCACCGCAGGCCACACAAAAACAACCAACAATGTCATATTAAGAAGAGCATGAACTATTTTATTACTTTGCAACCATTTCTAGTAGACAAAAACCATACAACAAACACTAAAGTATGCCTTTCTTTTGTTGTGTTTCATTTTTTATTTTCTTGTGTGCAAATATGTATGTATGCAAAATAAGATGTAGACAACATTCATATAAACTTGTCCCCCTATTTATTGCTTTGCTAGGTTAGTTGCTATTTGTTTCATCCTCAAGAGGAATTCTTACAATAATAGGCTTCATATTAAGCATAATAAGAAACATTGCTTGCCACATATAATGTGCTGAATTTTTTTTTGAAGTTAGGAAAATAGCATAAACTGTTTTATTACTTCAGCTCTTGCTATATTGTTTCATATTTGATTTGCAGTGCAATAGTAAATGTTATAGAATTTATGTTGTTGTCCATAAGGCATTGTTGACTGTTGGTGTATAGATTTGGCTATATTATTTCCTTTTCGATAAGATGCTGTTGAAAAATAGAATTTCCTAGGTTGTTGTTGAAACTAATATTATCTTATTTAAGGCGTGAGTTTGTATGTCTGTATATGCATTTTCTACACATGTATCTTTGAGGTGATGCATTTAACTTATTGATATTTGAGATATTTATATATCCTTCACCTTTTTGTTTGTTAGCCATTTGAGAGTAGCCTATGTGCCTGGGAAAAATGGTTCCAGTTTTCATATGTGTCAACATTGCCATGTGCTTTCTTCTTTATATTCAACATAAATCTAATTTTGTTTGCTTCTTTCTACAACAACTTATCAAAAATGAATTAGTATAGCCTTTTCAATAGTCTCTTATCGGAGAACAACAATTAGCAATGCTTTACAAAATCAATGTTGTTTGCATTTTCTATGACATACATACATATCTGTACATAGGGGACATACATTGTCCATCACTTTGATCAATAGTGCCATTACCAAGACTGCTATATTGCTTTTGGAAAGTGGGAAGAGGTGCATATTGGAAAATCCCTTTCTAGATTATTTCAAAAATAGTTCATGTTGTTTTCCATAGGCCATTGTTCATTGTTGTTCTCTAGCTTAGGGTATATTGTTTCATTTATGTTCTTTATGTCGCCACGATGGTTGGAAGGAAATATTGTTTTTTTCTGTGTTGGATTTTTACTAGGAATTGTTGTGTTTTGTGGCTTTTTCTCATCTCGGTCACTCTTGAAAGCAATATACTTTCAAAAATAGTGTATGTTATTTTCCATGGGCCATTGTTCATTGTTGTTCTCTATCTTAGGGTATATTGTTTCATTTATGGTCTCCGTGTAGTTGCGCTAGTTGTAAGGCAATATTGTTTATTTTTTGTGTTGGATTATTACTGTGAATTGTTGTGTTTTTGTGGGTTTTTTCATTTGGGTCATTGTTGAAACCAACACAGTTTCATTTATGGTTTTTATTTTGTGGTGAGGGTTTTGAATGGGTTTGCCACTATGAGTTCTTGGTTGTTGTATGGTTTTCATGTAGTGGCAATGGTTGTAAGTAACACCTACCATATAAAACCTCGAAAAACATAGCAAATGTTTGCAAAATTTTCAACAAGGCATTGTTGGATGTGGTTTTGTGGCTTTACCTTATATTAGAGGTGTGAGTGAGGAAGGAAAGCTTCTATGAACATGCAATTGCAATTATCTGTTGTGGAATTTCTGTGAAGGTGGTTGGAGCTTATTTTGTGTTTTTTGCATAGCGCAATGATTGCAAAAGAAATGATTTTGTTTTGCAAATATCAGTGTAGATTTTGTTTTATAAGAACATATGTAGGTATTGCATGCACTGGATGCATTTGTAGGAATCTATTGTGAAAATATATATACACAAAAAAAGTATGTGTGGGAATGTAATGATATACAATTTATGTTGATTTCCATAGGGCATTGTTGGTTTGTGTTTGTTGTCGATGGTTGCAAGGAAAACACTGATGAACAATGCCATCTACAGATTTGGATGTATGCCATAGTAGTTGCAAACAACATTAATACATATTGAAACATTGTTGGAATAATAAGCTGTACTTTGAGTGATATATATCAAACATTGATGCCACCATCTCTGTAGAACTTCTTCCTTAAATAAATTCTAAAAGCTTTTCAACACATTGTATGTGGAAAAATGTTTCTTATTATGCTTAATATAAAGCTGAGTATATATGAATGTTTTCTACATCTAATTTTACATACATACATATGTGCACATAGGAAAAGAAAAATGAAACACTACATCAGATGGAAAAACCCGTAGAGCAAAAAAATTCACAGTAACAAAATCATCCAAAGCCATCACCACAAAAGACGAACCATAAATCAAACAATATTCGTTTCAACAAACAATATAGTATTCTATAGAGTATAATCGGCAATGCATATATATGTGCATCTAACTTCATATATATATATATATATCGGTGTAGCTTTTGTTTTGCAATTGCATATATATGTATTGCATGCGTTAAACACACCTTTTTAGTTATTATTTCTTTTAGCCTAAAAAATGGAGTCGTTAGAATGATAGAATGTATACTAAGTGTAATAAGGAAGATTGATTTCACCATTGATTAGAGTGGTGGTTGATGTATGTTCTTGCTCGAGGGTTTGGTGAGAGCCCGTGAGGCTCCATGACCCAATATGGTAGGGTCGAGAGCATGCCTCACTTTGTTGTGTTTGATTTTATATTTCCTATTTGTAAATTTGTGTGCTTTTGACATTAGATGCAAACCACATTCATATGATTGAAGACCACCTATGGATATATTTGTGTAACAGCCTATGATGGTCCATGGCCCAATATGGTAGGGTGGAGAGCAGGCTTTCTTTTGTTGGGTTTCATTTTATTTTCCCTATGTGTAGATATGTATCTGTGCAAAATTAGATGCAAACACCATTTATATGCACAACATCCTCTATATTAACTATGATAAAAAAACATCGATATCGCCATTGATTACAATGGTGGAAAATGTATTTTGGTCTACCACTATAATCAATAGTGAGACCAATGTTTCATCTCACACCTAATATATAGCCTGCCATTCTAAGAAATCCTTATTAACGCCTAGAAAAATAAGAATTATCCTTAAAGACACACAAAAATAGCTAAGAATGCCTTATCAAGAAGAACATGAACTGATTTATTACTTTGCAACCATCACCACTACACAAAAACCATAAATAAAATAATTTATTCAAGGCGACAGAAGAACAATCAACAATGCCCTATGGAAAATAGCATAAACTCTTATTACTTCAACAACTATTAAAGACAAGATCTGGAAAACCGGAATGCAACATATCAACCAATAAGAGAAATAGGTATGTACCTTTGGGTCATTCTATTATGCAATAATTTAATTGTGAACATATTATTATAAGTAAAACTAATAATATCATCTTGATTGAACCTTAAGGTCTTTATTCTAAAATTCCATGACTAAATCTTTGACTCTCAGCACCTTGTTATGCTAATTAAGTATCATATGAACCATGAGTGGAATTCATCTTCATAAGAATTATATATTAAACAAAAAATTATTTAGAAAGGAAAATAAAACATTCATATTTATTGTTTTGAGAAGAGAGTTGTTATTTGGGAAGAAATTTGTTATTTGTTCCATCCTGAAAAATGAATTCTTACAATAATAGGCATTTTATTAAGCATAATAAGAAACACTAGTTGCCACATACAATGCACATTCAAAACCTTTTTGAAGCTATTCAAGGAAGAAGTCAAATTATTTTCCCAAGACTTCCTTATAAAAAATGAAACAATATAGCCAAAGGTAGAGAAGAACACTTAACAATGCCTTATGGGAAACAACATAAATTGTATAGCATTGACTATTTGGTTATGTTGCAACCATCACCACAAAATGGAAGCCACAAATGAATAAATGATAGGTGTTATTACAACCATCACCAACACACGGAAACCATACAACAATTAATGTTAATGCCAACCAATGTTTAATTTGATTGGCTTTCTCTATCCACACAACAGACAATTTGCCACCCTCTTTCCAATGCACACTAAGCGCCTCTTTTTTTAATTTAAAAAATATCCGCCACCTTTTCCCCGACAGTAGGAAGGCTTAAAAATTGGGAAGGCTGACAAAAATTATGACCAAAGTTTGGTTACGTTGCAACCATCACCACAAAATGGAGGCCACAAATTAAACAATATTAGACTCAATAGTGACACAGATGGGAAAACCCACAGGATAGTCTTTTTCAATAGCACCCCATCGAAAATGAAACGATAACATCAACTATTTTATTGCCTTGCCGAAAATGAAATAATATAGCCAAAGCTTTGTAAACAATCCTTTAGTGAAAATAACACAAACTGTTTAATACCCTATCAACCATCGACACCGCCCAAAAAGCATAAGTGGAACAATATAGGTCTCAACGACAACCCAAATGGGAAAACCCATAGAATAGTTTTTTTTCAATAGCACCTTATCGAAAATGAAACAATTTAGCCTAAACTATTTCCTTGCAACCGTCAGCACCACACACAAACATTTAATGACCACTACATCAAAGAAGCCATAAACCAAACAATATTGGTTTCAATAGCGACCTAGATGCAGAAATCCACAAAACACAAAAATTCGTGTAGTGACAAACCCATGCAAAACATATGAATCTTGGTTTGTTACTAGGAATTCAAAAATTAAAACAATACAACCTTTTTAACAACACCTTATAAAAAATGAGACAATAAAGCCTAAGCTAGAGAACAACAATGAAAAATGCCTTATGGGAATCAACATAAACTATATAATGCTAGCTGTATTGCGCCTTCGTCTGTGTTGTCTTGCTTTCTGTCACGCTTGTGAAGTTAGGTATGGAAGGGTATGTTATTGAATTGATTCAAATTTTTTGGATTTGTGTGTGTTTCAGTTAATACATCACAATAAAATCAATTGTTGAGTTTAATTAAAAATGTAAATGTAAATAATAAAAGTTAATAATAAAATTCGATTGAAAGAGTAATATCGACAATAAATTTAAATAATTAATATGAAAATATCATGGAAGTGAGTCACTCGAAAGTAACAGTTGCTCAAATTTATGAAATATTGGGAGCGGTGGGAAAACTATTTATTACAATCCTTGAATACAATTTAAGGGTAACCGACGGAAAGAGTGGGTTCCATCAGTTACCATATTAAATTAAACCTCTACCACCTCTATTTTTAGAGTGACTTTGAAAACCGTTCCATGGAGGATTTATGGGGGGATTACATATTCATGTCTTTCCACTTTTTATTTGGGACATTGATCTGGATATGTAGTTTGTAATAACCATTATCAAGTTGGAAATAGAATTTAACACATCAGGCCATTGGACATTTCAAGCTGCCATTGGGCATGAATTCGTTTACCAACAACATGAAATTCGAGTCATTACTTGTAATACAGTAGAAAATATTTAAGATGGAGGAATGACCCTAGTTGATAAGCCTTCTTGAATCAAGACCTCTCTCAAGGCTCGACAGATTTTAACTTTTTCATCTCAGCACTGTGATATCTGAAGGCAGTCTCTAGCGATGGTCTCTTGTTTCATGGGTATGCTCTTCAACCTGGTAGCTTATTCTTTTACTATTTATAATGTCACCACATTCAATTTAAGCAAATCTTGAGCATTTTTTTCCTTTGAACTATTAGATATAACCTCAAAAAATTGTTCAAAACCATGATAATACATGGCTTACGCCTCCACAAAAGTACCGGTAGATAAATGTTAAGTATATAGTATCTATAATCAGCAAAGATTATGGAAGCCATGTAGTTTTATAGTTTTTGGCATTCTAAATTGATGATAACCTCTTAGCTAGAGCTATTTATCTTGTATCAGTCTTATTAAAAATTCTTCTCCTCCATGATCTATTTAGGAAGGTTATTCTTGTGAAATGTCAAGGGTGTGAATGCATGACTAGGTGTTTGCATAATTACTAGGGCACTTAATGGGTGTCTCTTCACTAAAATCTAGATTTTGACGCAGCACACATTACTTATCTCAGATTTGCTTCATTTACGATCATCTAGAGAGTTGAAAAGATAGTAGCTTCACTCCTGAAAACAAATTTGATTTGCAGTCAAGATAGTCATTTAAAAAGACTGCAAACATCTTGCATTGAGCTCGAGAATCCAAAAGCTCTAAAATCAAATATATAATTAGATATTCTTTTCATTTGATCAACATGTTACCCTTTGTTTATATCTAAGGCATATGTTTCCTAAGTTATGGATTGAAACCGATCTTTCATGTTTCTATTTTTTCTGTTATAATTTTTTTGTCTACATTCCGCTATCTTGCATGCTTTAATGGTTATCAAGTACATCTCCTTAAGGCATAACTTGTAAAAAAATATCATGCCTTGTCTTTGCTTACCCTTTCTAAATATAGGCTTACTGTGGCATTCACAACCTCAACATCCAACATACATATCCCATGTTGAGATTTTTTGATGGTTGTCTATACCCTATTCCTTGATTGAACTCTCTATTGGTAGTCGATATCCTTATATCCTAACTTTGATCAGTATACATAGGCCGCTGCCCTGATCTAGCTATCTCAGTTTGATTTGACTATCTTGTATTTTATCACAATGATATTCTTGGGGTCGACAAATGTGTCTCTCTTTAGTCACTATTATTCATGTGGCCTCGGATTAACTCTAACCAGGGTCTTTGAACATAATCTTTACTGTACAGATATATTATATGTGCATCCCTTCATTCAAATCTTGCAATGTATTCTTCTGGATTGTGTTAACATGAATTCACTCAGTCAATGGACTCTGACAACTTGTAGAATGGAATATGTATATATAACTGAATTCCACTATGGTGGGCCTCTAGAGTTCTAGTCAACTTTCTCCCTCTTCCACTAAATGTTGACCTGATCCTCACGTCTGCTAGCCTATTAGCTTTTGAATTTGAAAGCTGAAGTTTCTCTTGAGTCACCTGTGTATCTATATGTCTAATAAATATGGATAGTTATATAAGATAATCTATAGTTGTGACTTGCAGGAGCCTTTTCCTTAAAGATAAACACCTATATAGATCTATATTTGTGTATATTATTAAATTAAAAGCGCAAATGCAATCTATCAATTCTATTTACATAAACTTAAATAAATAGTTATACTTGTAGAAAATCTTCGAGTATCTATACGAAAAAGGAACATTATTATGTTATTTCTTGGAAATTGGATTTAAATAGAAATATTAGTATTTAGGTAATTAATTTGCAAGACTATTAGTTAAGTTAGTGATTGAATTAAATTAGTTAAGAGGAAATATTAACTTTACTTAATTCATATTTGGAAGAATTGACCTATCTTTAATTTGATAATTAAAGGATTGATTTAAATAAAAGAACTAAGTTATCCCTTTTTTAATTGTTGAATATTGAATCTTTTAAGATTATTTTATAAACAACAAGAGACTAGTTATTAGATTATTTGCTTAATAATTGATTATGAATATTTTAGGGAATGGAGAATTCATCCTTAATTATTGTATAATTGGATTGATAGAGTAAAAGAGATTTAGGAATTCAAGTGTATATTTTTATTCTTTTTATTTGAAAAGATAGTGTTTATGCATTTAGAATATATGTTCTAGCTTTGTGTCAAATTCTACTTGAAATTCTTAATTGTTAATGGATATGCATCACTACATGAATTACTATTTCCGTAACAGTCAAAATTTAATTGAATGTTTGGTTGTTCTGAACTATGTGCCTAAATGAGTGGATAAGTAACATGAATTGAGAAAGTAAGGTCTTCCGTGGATGTATTGTTTGATGATTCTTATTGATAATCATTGTGCTTATTGGAATTGAGTTGTCTCCTTTTGAGTTGGATTCCATGTTGAGTTGTGAATTGGTTTTGAGTTGGTATTGGTTAGTTTTGATTTTGAGATCATGGTTTGTAGTCACATTGATTTGGGAACCATTGTGTTGTTATATGTTTGTCTTCCAGAGGTTGAGGGGATATGGTTTCTACTTGCAAGAGTTGGTATTTGCCTTGGGTAACCCATACCAAGCCTGCAGTATTTATTTGATTTTTACGTTATTTCACTTGAAAGTGGGTGGTTTCATGATTTTTTGCTATATGACTGATCTTTACACTTGGATTGTATTTATGTGGGTTTGAGCCTTGCACCATGGAAATTATTTTATATGAAGATCTTGTGTGAGGTGTTGCATGCCTCGATTTATGTGCTTCTTTATATGGTCTTCCTTGTTGAACAAGTTAGCCTGTCGTTTGTGATTATGGGAAAATGTTGTTAGTTGGGGGAGTGGCTCTTAATGGGGGTTCGACACCCAAAGTGGTTGGTCCAGGGTAACCCTTGGGATTTTAATCAAGTGATAACTTAATTAATTAATTAGGGGGTTTGGGTAGTATCTCATATTAATTAAGATAATGTAGCCTCACTCATGGGCCCAAGTGCTCGTTTAGGCTTGGGATGAGTGGAGGTCTGGAATGGCATCATCAACTGCCTTGTCTTTGCATAGTAATTTGCAAGGCATGTTGATCCCGCATGGCAACATGGGGGTTTGGTGGCCAGTAGAGGTGGCCAGGGTGATCTGGTAGCCTAGGAAGGTTATGCTAGGGTAACCCATAGCACCTATGTGATGAGACTCCACCCTTTAACTACCTTGTATGCTTTTATTTCCCCTTTTGTTGTTCTTTGGCCTCTAGAAGTGAATGTTGTCATGTGTTTGTTGATGCTCATGTCATGTTCTTGTGTTGGATGTTATCTTGTGTTATTGTGGTTTTGTTGTGAATCCTTGTTTCGTTTGATGGTATTTTTTGAGGTCCTTCTTGTCATCTCCTAGCATGAGGGGTGGGCCTTCGGGTCCACGTGGTTGGGTGGAATGTGCTATGCACCCTATTGGGTCCCCAACCCTTGATCAAGTTGCGTAGAGATGTACCAGTTGCAGTGACTCCTGAGTTGTACCAGAGTTGGATCCAACCTTGCAGCTTTATGTTCATACATTTTAGATGTATCAATCCATGTTATTGTACCTTTCCCATTCATGATGGGAAGCAACATTGTATTAATGTAATCCTTGAGTAATGTATCTTCATATTATTAATGTATTGTCCATGATCATGTTATTATCTTGGATATTGATATCTTTCATGTAATGTAAAGATGATGATACAGAAAGTAATGCAATCATGTAACCCCAAGGGACTTGGTCATAAGTTGTACATGTACAATTCCATTTCAAGTCTTGAATGAAAATATCATGTTGCATGTTAGTTATTGCATATGTATAATTGTATTACATGTATTGCATATTAATGAACGTACTATGTTAATTTAACTTAAAAAAAAATTGTGCCATAAATGTTAGTTGTGGTAGTTTCATTTGGGATTGCGTGGCGAGGCATTACACTAGCTTACAAACCCATACAAAAATATAGTGTTTTCTCAACAACACCTTATCAGAACTTGAAACAATATACACTTTTCAACATAACCCTATAAAAAATGAAATAATATCAAACAATATTGGTTTCAATAGCGACCTAGATGGGAAAACCCATGCAAAATGAAAGCCACAAAATGTGTACCATAAATGAAACAATTCTAGTTTTAACAAACAATATAGTCTCTTCTCAATAGCACCTTATCGAAAATTGAGACAACATAGCCTTTTCAAAAACACCTTATAAAAAATGAGACAATATCTAGCCTAAGCTAGACAACAACAATCAACAATGCCTTATGGAAATAAATATAAACTATATAACGTTAACTATTTTATTGTGTTGCAACCATAGCCACAAAACATAATTGGTTTCAACATTGAAACAAATAGGAAAACCCATAATACACATAAAAATTACAAGAACAAACCCATCCAAAACCATAGTCTTTACTCAACACTACCTTATCAGAAGGTGAAACAATATACCTTTTCAACAACACCTTATCAAGAATGAAACAATATATCCAAAGCTAGAGAACAACAATCAACATAACTATATAACATTAACTATTTTATTGCATTGCAACCATAACGGGAAAACAAAAACCATAAATCAAATGATATTGGTTTCAACAGTAACCCAGATGGTAAAACTGACAAAACACAAAAATGAACATTAACAAACCCATGCAAAAATATAGTCTTTTCTCAATAGCACCTTATTGAAAACACAACAATTTATCCTTTTCAACAGAACCTTATAAAAAGTGAAACAATATAGCCTAATCTAGAGAACAAAAATCAACAATACCCTATCTAAATCAACATAAACTATATAACATTAACTATTTTATTAAGTTGCAACCATACCCACAAAACACAAGGCATAAATCAAACAATATTCATCTCAACAATGACCCAGATGGAGAAACCCACAAAACACAAAAATTCATAGTGACAATATAGTCTTTTCTCAACAACACCCTACTGAAAATGAGACAATATAGCCTTTTCAACAACACCTTATCAAAAATGAGACAATATAGGCTAAGCTAGACAACAACAATCAACAATGCCTTATGGAAATCAACATAAACTATATAACATTAACTATTTTAAAGCTAGACAACAACAATCAACAATGCCTTATAGAAATCAACATAAATTGTATAAAGTTAACCATTTTATTCTGTTGCAACCATATCCACAAACATGGAATTGGTTTGAACACCGACCCAGATGGAAAAACCCACGAAACACAAAAAATCATAGTTACAAACCCATGCAAAAATAGTCTTTTCTCAAGGGCGGGTGCATGGAGATGGGTAGCCAATTTTTGGCCACTTTCAAAAAAAAGATTTGAAAAGTCATAACACGAGCACATAATAATGTGCTCGCGTTATGGCTTGGTGTGCCAAGCCTGAGGCTTGGCCACAATGAGCCCATAATGTGAGCGTGTTATAATGTGCTCACATTATGACATGTCAAAAAAAAAAAAAGTGAAACTCATTCATTCTTATTTCGATTGTGTTTTTTGTTGTGCCCGAGGCCAAAACCCCCATCTTTCACGCTCACGTTCTAGGAGGTATTGTGCAAAAATATTCACCAATGGTTGCTATTTCTTCAGAAGGATAGCATCATGACGAGGAGGAGGTGTGAGAGATAAGGATTGTTTGCTTTTTGTTTTGAATTTGTTAGTTTTAGGTTGAAATTGTTAGTTTTAGGTTGTATTTGATATATATTTTTTTGAATTTGTAGGAGATACAAATCAACTTGAAAACCCTCAAAATCCTCAACAAGAAGAGCAACCAAATCCTCAACAACAAAATCAACCACAACAACAACCTCCTCCACCAATCACTCAACACCCTCTTGGCACTCAACAAAATTTAATGAGTGAAATTGAGAACAACAAAAAAAAAATTGAGGATTTAATTAGTAGGTTGAGTGATCCAAATGGTTCAACCACATAAAGAATGACCCTAGCAAGTTCATTGAAAGATATGTTAAAAAATGAAGATTCAATTAGCAAACAAATAATTGGATGGAAAGATAGGAGGCAGGTGACTAGGGCTTATTATGCAGATAAACTATCATATAAAAATGTAAACGATTTAAAAATTACAAAAGGTGATTTGTGCTCATTATTCACTGACCCACACACAAATCAAAATCTTATCATCAATGCGAAGAGGTTTCCTATTCATTGGTGCCACCACCAATAAATTAGGAACTATTTTTATGATAGGTGGTACATTGTCTTTGATTACCCACCGTGCAACAATTATGAAGTCCCGCAATATTTTTTTAGGAAATTATACAGTGAGTTCATATTGAAAAAAATCCCAAATTATTTTGATATGAAGGATTTCCAAAGGAGAGGTGGGGGGTCGGCTAAGGATAGACTCAGTGCACAACCGGATCCTATGCGGCAAGGGAGACGAGCTCTCGCTAGGCCGCCTCATGAGCACATTGTTATGCCTTCCATCGTGAAGGAGAGTGTTGACGTAGAGACATTGCATGAGATCAACACTTTGACCCAAAGTGTCATCCATCATACTATCCCTATTCTACAATTCCATCTAGGGGAGTCTTCAAGTGGCGGCCTTCAAACCCATGTGTGTCAATCTTGTGGGGCGACTTGTTCATATGAACCCATCGACACTTAAGAGATTTCTACGCAGGATCCGATGCAACTATGGAGGTGGAGAGGGCAATTGAAATTTTGCATGACACATATGGAATTGATAGTCAGGTAAAAGTTAGCATGTTCATTGAATTGAATTTATTAAATTTCAATTTTGAAATGCAAGATTAAATAATTTAGTCTGATGATTTTAATAAAATTGCAGGCTCATAGTGTTGAGATTGGATACAATGGCCCTACACCTACTTATTTTTGTAGTACACCTATCGGTGGGGTATGTAACTAGTAAAAAATTATAATTTATTACATGTTAATAGCATTGTTTTATGAATGGTATTTTAATATGTGATTTTGGATGTTGAACATGCTAATATTGGAGGTTTCAAGGGAACTCCTCCCAGTTCCAGTGGATTTACTCAAACCTACACGTAGGTAATAGAATAACGAGTTTAACTAATGAAGTGTACTTAATAGATTGGTGTAGTTTATATTCATATCATTGATTACGTTGCACTGTACTTCATTTAAACTCAAAGCATTACTTCACATTTCATAACTAATAACTAGATGTTGATAGATACAAAATTTCAACTACAATATAGTTGTTTAGAAAGTCAACATAAGCAATGATGCAATTACTTCACATAGCATAAGTAATAAGTCTAGGAGCAGCTTCCAATTGCATTCGCTTGTCATGGCATTCCATGAGACCACTTTTTATTGCTCAACATCTTTTCAAACAGTTCAACGCCTTGTCTATGCTATGGATGCATGGAAGGAATATATGAAAGAATAATAGTAAGCAATAGCATAGACGAGGCAATGAGTTTTTTGAAAAAATGCCCCAATGAAATGCGTTCTCATGGTGATGTCCATAATGATGAGACCCAATTTCTTTGATGCACTTTTTCAAACAGCTCACCACCTATTCTATGCTACCACATTTTCCATACATGTCTACCAAAGCATTTTATCAAACAGTTCATTTCCTCATTGCTATGGCTAAAATCTTAAAAAAGGTACTTTCCAACAAACCGATGCAATGCAAGGTAGTCAAATAACTTAACTTCATCATTCAAAAGGATTCAATCCACTTTGCAACTCAAAAACTCAATTCTTTCTTTGTTTTCAAACTTCTACCTAATCTTCCTACTAGGTCAGCCAACCCACTTTTCCTATCAAAACTTTCAATTTTCTCAAACAACCTTGTTAACAAATCCCCAAATCAGGTACCCATCATGGCGTACTTTAACATATCAAAAAATCAATACCAACTCCTTTGGATTAGTGATATTTTATTAGTTTTCTCCTTCAATCTCTCCAACAACAACTTACATCAATGGATCATATCATTTTTTAACATTTCCCAACCTTTCCAACTTCCTACAATGACTCAATAACCTCTACAACTACTTTGACCCTTGGCATTCCATGCCTTTACACCTTTTTTTTCATTTTTAGAACATTTGAAATTGACAACTTTGTCAATATTTTGCAATTTTGCATTTTATGCCTAAATTAACTAAGACTATTACAACCTCCAAAATGGCTATTTAAGCCTTATTACATCATCAAAACACCTTAACCAATTCAAAATCCTAAATTTTCCTCATGGAGGCATGTGCTTGCAAAGGTGAACCTGCATGACAAACTATGGATGCTTGGAAAAAATCTATCATTGAAGCATAATAGTAAGCAATAGCATAGACAAGGCAGTTAGTAGTTTGAAAAAATGCCTCGAAGAAATGCGGTCTCATGGTGATGCAATTCCATTCCATCACCATGCGACCACATTTTTTCAAGGAATTTCTTCAAACAATTCACCACCTTTCCTATGATACCACATTTTCCATACATGCATACCGAAGCATTTTATCAAACTACTCACTTCCTTGCTGCTATGGCTAAAATCCTAGAATAGGTTCTTTCCAACAAACTATGGATGCTTGGAAAAATATCTATTAAAGCATAATAGTAAGCAATAATACCATAGAGAAGGCAACAAATTTTTTGAAAAAATGCCTGAAAGAAATGCGGTCTTATGGTGATGGAATGCCATGACATGTGTTTGTTTGTAATGGCATTCCATCACCACAAGACCCCATTTCTTTGAGGCATTTTTTCAAACAGTTCACTGCCTTCTCTATGCCACCATGGTTATCGTACATGTCTACGAAAGCATTTGATCAAACGGTTCACCGGCTTGCTACTATGGGTAAAAGCCTAAAAAAATGGCCTTTCAAACAAGATATGGATAGGGAAAATAGTAAGCATGATAATTAGAAATATATAGTTTAATAAGTACTCAAGATTTTGTTCATTATCTCAGACATTATAATTCATGATGTGGATCGGTATTGTAGTTTTTGTGATTGAATAAATTATTGTTTTATTTTTAGATGTTGCAAGCTGAAACACCTCCGAATGTGACGAGGGTGATGGAGATTGGTGTTTCATTTGCTATACAATCCTCAATGGATTTGACAAGGGAGGTGTTGGTTTCCTTTTACTCTATAACTAGGTTTGTCTCCTAATCTACCTATGGGACTGCCAATCCCAATCAAGGGCAGCTCTAAGGACCTGGACCAACTGATGAGGACTTTAAGAAACCTCCTACACTTTGGGCTCTGCAAGACCCAGGAGGGTGATCCCTTAATGCGTTTACAACCTCTGCACCATTATTATAAAAAACATTAACAATAAAAGATAATCTCACTTAATAGCTCAACAAAATAGGATAACACTAGAATAAATTGGCTATTTATCAGTAGTATCAACTACCTGGAGCATGAGACAACTACAACACAAGGTAGTATAAGATGGTCATTGATTTGTAGTTTGCAGCAAGCTCTAGGAAAAGACAAGCAAATACTGAATCATATGGGTGAATACAACTTAGGCCAGTGCCATATATCTATTGGGCAGGAGTCAAATTTATAAGCATCTAAAGGCATATGACAGATTTAACACATAACATATGAAATCTTTGAAAATATTACCTTGTAATCTCATCAATATGTATTCTAACTCAATACTACTTACCAAATCCTTATACAGTACATATCCTCCTATAATCCCATTTAAGCACTTTTAATTAATTCTTTGAATTAAAGCCAAAATGAGGATCATACACACCACAACAGTGAGATGGATAAAACAACCCTTGGTAATTTTATTCAAGGTTCAGATATGCAAGTACAATGGAGAGACATGAGCCTAAATTTTTCATTTAAAATCAAATGCTAGTACTGTTATACAACATTAAACCTCCATGAACTCAAAACCTAAGTTGCATTTCTTGAAAAAACATTAGACTTTATAAGTTGCTCTGCAACTTCACCTAGACTCGACGAAATTTGTCTACCTTGCTACCTTGTACCTCTGGCCTTGAAATCCTTCTTCTAGAGAATGAAGGAGTAGACAAGCATCGGGCCAGAGAGTACACATGTCATCAGCCGATTGGCACACCTAGAAAAGAGTTGATGCAGCCATAAAGATCACCAAAAACCCATGCCAAGATTGCCATTAAAGCAGAACTGGAAGCCGCTGCAACCACAATATCTGACCTATTAAATTTTTCCAGTAAGCGTCCTTCCCACCATTAAAACTCACCTGATTTCCTACACAAATGACTCTAACCATACTTTGACCCTGAGTTTAAAATCTAGCCATCGATCCTTCAGTTAGATCAAATAATCAAATGACCATCTTCAAAAATAGTTGACACAATCGCCAACGTGGCAGACAAGGGCCCATCACACCATACGCTACGAAGGAAATCCGTGTGGCGGTCACCCGCGATATCGTAATCTTACAATTTCTGATCGTGCGATGGCGGGCAACCGTTGATCTTGAACATCGGTGATCTCGTCCCTTTAACACAATCACCGACCTTATCAATAACTATCGAGCATTATTTTCATCGAGATTAAAACATCTTCATCGATCTACAGCACGTGCATCTCACAAACACTTTAGTAACCCACCCTTTTACTCCTTCGGCTTCATCGGTTGAGACATGTGGCAGTCGCTCGCGATATCGTGATCGGTATAGACCTTGCAGCTTTCGATCATGCGATAGCGGGCGACCATAGATCCTGACAATAATTGATCGACGACATAGAAACTTATCTCCATCAACCCACCCAGGAAGTGACAAGTGGCGCCCGCCCGTGATATCACGATCCTGCAGTTTTGGATCACAGGATGGCGAGGAGCGACTAGGATGTGGCTAGATTTAACTTTCAATCTCCGCCATAGATCTTTTTGACTTGACCTGTTTCCTTAATTCCTTCGCTTGGAATTTGATCATTTAATGAATTTCCACGGCCATATCAAATATTTCATTTTAAAATTTTTTGCTATGGAAGAAAATAAAACATTTAAAATACATCACCAAAATCTTCTTGGGCCCCACTCTACACACATGGCAACACCTTGATGCTTCGTGATAGATAAAAAAAAGAGCACCTTCTGATTGAAAAATAGCGGGCAAGCCATTTGATCAAAGGGAAGTTTAATCAATGGCCGAACAAACTTCATTCCCTAGAGGGGACACGCGGTGCCCGCTCGCGATATCACAATCCTACAATTCCTGATCACGGGATGGCGGGAGACTATTGATATCTTAAGGAAAATGATTGATGGCAGCGCGAGCTCCAAACTTCTACAAAATATAACCTTTATTAATAGGACAAGGGGCATTACTAGGCTAACGGGACAACAATGACATAAGTTTTTTTTAAACGACGAAGCGCAGGGTCAACCTAGACTTAGGAAAAATAAAACCTGTGGAGGCTACAAAATTAAAACCAAAGGGGCCAAAGCCTAGATGAGATGATGGGGCACAAGATGTTTTAAAAGCCCTTCAAAAAGTAACATCGAACATAAACTCAACCAGGGTAGAAAACAAACATTAGGGTTTTACATGAAAAGAAAGCTAAAACCCCAACCCTAGGATTTTCCAAACACCATGAAAGACCAGTTGACACCAGGTAGGGAATAAATGAAACATAAGGAGCAAAATTTTGAAGCTCCAATAGTGGCTCTAGGTGGGGACGTTCATTCGACTAGAATGAAGTGAGGATTTAGAATCTCAGGTGAAGCAAACCAAGAGGCAGAGACGACCAAAAGGGATTGTTCGGACAAAACAACCCAAACCACGCACAAGATATATACAATATATACATACCTAAAATACTGTTCATGGAAAAGAATACTTCAGGTGAAGTATAACTTCAAGAACTGTCCATGAATTGGCAGTTCAAGAATATCCCCTGTCAAATCTTGTTTTTTCAAACTCCATTTGGTGACCCCAAACCACCAAATGAAAAAGGGGAGTTAACATTTACCTCTGTCAAACACAATTTTGCAAAAGGAGCTAATCTCCCTCAACTTATGCTTGCCTCCATCAAATCATAACAACATTGGTGACTGCACCTTTGCAAATAGAAGCATTAGACTGCCTTCATGCAAGTGAGAACTTTCTCTCTGTTTGGATTTGTCATCAATTGGCAACCAAATCAAATAAGCCCCATCATTGCCACTCTCTTCATTCTTTGATTGTGTATCAAGTGGCAAGATTTGAAAATGGGGATCAAGACCATATGAAAGCACATTCTGATCACAACCATTTTCCTGATTGAACATGATGGTACCCCTCAACAGGCCCTTATATACAACATCATCAATATGCTCATAATCACTATGCAATTGAAATCTAGGGACACTTTCCAAACACTGATAATCATGTGGCAACAACTGATTATATTCATCATGTGAATCACTCTCAAGCTAAAAACAACTTGTTTCAATGTTCTGCACATTGCCACATTCAATGAAAACTTCTCCCAGTTAACAAAAATAACACTCACAATCTACTACATGGATGGTACTATTAAGCTCATTCTGATCATTAGTTTGCATATCAAAATGTAAACCATCACAATAATTTACCAGAAGATCTGGTTCATCATGCAAACTATCTTCAAGTGTATTCAAAGAGATACACTCATGTTTTAACACACTTTGTACTTGTTCTTCATCATGTTGGTAATGAGAGTCATCAGAATTTTCTGACTCATCATCTGTAATCCTACTGTCATGCTCTAAACATAAGGTATCAACCTTTTCAATATCACAAGCTTGCTCAACAACAAGCAATTCTGGTTTAGAATCACAATCTGATCTCTCATTGGAATCAACCTCTACATCCTCATGAAAAGACTCATGGCTAGGCTCACTTAAATCAACAAACAAAGACCTGTTTAAATCTGCACCAAGGTTTTCAAAACTTGGCTCATAAGAAATGAAATCCTCATAGTCATCTGCTGCTTCAAACTCACTAAAACAAATCCATGAGCTTGCATCAACATTCACACTGTCATACTCATCACATAATGCAATATTACCGTCAAATGGTTGCTTTTATTCATCTACATTAGAATACTTTTCATTCAAGGAGATCAGTTCCATCTCCTGCTTTTGAAATGAATCAGAATCACTAGGGTTGTAAATAGATTTGAAATCCTCTTGATCACCAATATAAGGATGCTTTTCAACTGACTGCAAAATTCCATCTACAACACCATTGTTCTCATCAAGAAAACTTAAAACATCAGAATCATCATACTCCTTAGTTGTGTATTCAGAGTCCATAGAGGAGAAAATACTCTCAATATCATTTTCATCATTGCAACCCTCATTTGCTATAGAAAATCTATTTTCTATTTCTATATCTTCAGAGAAAATGGAAAACACTTCACATGTTTTATTTATCTGTTCATGACCATCATGGCTGCAATATTCTTCTGGACATATTTCTTCTGTAAGTTGTTCAAAAACAACATCCCTATCATTGCATGGTGCACTATCATTCTTGTCTTCTACTATACCATTTGCATCCATTGGACTAAATCTTGAAAAAGTACCATCACATAATTGAGTTAAGAGATGACTCCCATATTTATCTATCATTTCCTCAATTATTAAAATCCATTGATATAAACTTTTAAGGCTAGGTGGCCTCCAGTGAACTGGTATGGTACTCAGACCTGGCTTATACTTCTCACATAACAAATCAATGCAAAATGACTCATCATGTCTTTTTAATTCTGGTATAGCAAGAAGAAATTTCATAAATCTATCATGAAAATCATAGATAGATTCATCCTCCAATCTTTCTATATCACACAGTGCATTAATGTATGATTTAGACTCAACCTTGTTCGCAATTTCCTATTTAAATTCTTCTTGAGTATGCAGACTTCTATCTTTAGACAAGCATTCATCATTCACTATTGACTCATCTTTAAAAGTATCAAGGAAGCATGTTCTGAGTCTATGCCATGAATCTATGGAGTGCGTTGGTAAACAAGTAATCCAACTTTCAACCATACCTTCTAAAGTTCTTACAAAAAATTTCATGATAACATCTTCTTCTTCAATCTGACAATCTTCCATCAAATGAATGAAACACTGTACATGTCTTGATGCTGATTCCTGAAAATCATCTCTAAACTTAGGAAAAAGTTCATTAATTCTTCTTGGGACAGAATGTGGGTAACCCTAGATTTTACTAAAATCTAAAGGGTTGTGTCTTTCATTACCAAACACCTTCCTTTGAGGACAAGGTTGTGTTCTAGGAATGATACTATAGCTTGTAGAGGGAGAACTAAAACAATCATACATTTTGCAAATAAAAATTATTCCCTCTACAACTATTCAGTTACAATATTGAAACCCCATTGGTTATAGTGCTTAATATCACTAAATAAGGGAACCAAAGTTCTTTCCTAAGATGTTAAAACATGTGAGGAATACCTAGAAGCATTGCCACTGTTTTGGAAATTTGTAGATCTGGAACTTTTCTTCAAATCTTCAACAGGTTCTTTTAACAGAGTCGCTACCTCTTCTTCTATAGGACAAAACTTCAAGCTTAAAGTTCTTTCACAAATAAATCTATCTCTGAGTTTCTTCCACCAACAGAGCACCATAGATCTAGAAATCCTCAAGTTCACTGCAACAAATCTTTCTCCAGGCCTGACATCCTTCAGTATTTGAACTAACAAAAACAAAATGGAAAACAATAATATGACTCTATAACTAATCAGTCTGCACTTGGAGATTGGTGTTTCATTTTCTATACAATCCTCGATGGCTTTGACAAGGGAGATATGAGACAAATTAGTAAATTTCAATTTACATTCGTTGTTATACATGTTAGTGAAAAATCAAACCATTACTGATTCATAGTATAATTTCTATTTGGATGGTTTATACAGGGCTTGAGCATGCCTCAACATTGGTGTGTGAATATTTCCCTCATGGAGAGTGATCATGAGATGACAGTAAGTGATTATTTTGTTAAATATTTCATTTTTTATAATGTAATTTCTATATATTAATGTCTTTACTTCTTATTGTAATAGTTAAAACTTCACCATGAACTAAAAACTAAGAGGAGCAGTAGGAGCACTCCTCGAGCTCAACACAAATGAGTGACAAACCTATTTCCATTTGATCAACAAGCAAAGGGAAATAATTTATTTCCAGAGCATAGAGAGAATTGACCTTTTTAATTCCAGAGCCCTTTGTTGTATGCCTACATGGCAATTTTGTATATATTTTGTATTGGATATATTTGACATTGTATTCCTATATGACATTCTCATAAGCCTATATGGCTATTTTGTACCTATATTTCATAATTATATAGACATATATTGATGTATGCCTACATGGCTATTTGGTTAATATAAATCTTTTTTATTAATGGTGCCCATATTTGCATTCTAAAATGATGGTTCAATAGATATGAGTTATGTGTATTCAAGTGTATACTTTACAACTTACGTGTATACTTTGTGACTTACATGTGTTCCAATGCATACTTTGTGAATTATGTGTTTTCATTCGTATACCTTGTATTTATGCATATACTTTGTATTAATTTGTGTATACTATGTATTCGTGTGTATAGTTCAAGGCTTATGTGTTTTTTAGTACTTGTTCTTCCCTTATTCACATGTACATGCTTGACTTATTCATGTGTATACTTATTAATTGGTTAGCCGTAAAATTGATCATTTTTGTCCTTCATGGTTTGTCTTGAATATTAATTGATTGATGCTAAACAACTTTATCTAAAAGCAAAAAACATGTTTTCAATTGGTATTCCATGAAATGATTCATAAAAAGATTCCAATATATTTAATCCTTTGATTGGAACAACTCAATTAAGCAAATGATACATAATCTTCACAACACTTGCAAAACATAATATTTAGAGTAGATGAAGTAGTTAACTTCTTGAAACATTATCATACAAACATTTATCTTCAATATTCTTTAAACATTTTCATAGCATAATCCTGATAGTGCAAAATGAATTGTTATGTTCTTGATGTGTCACCATATAAACATGTTGAAAGATATATATGTCAACTTTTTGCAATATTATTTCTTGTATACGAAATGGGCTTGGGAGAAAGCAAGTTATAATTTATAATAAAAATAAGAAATCAACTCAACACTGTCCTAGACCCCCGAATAGGTCTATTTAACAAAGCAACATGCTCTCAATCACTCTTCCAATTGCAAAACACCATTGGGAAACATTTACTAGTCTGCAAATCCATAAAATCCACAATTTTTAGGGCATGATTGGACCTCTAACCCCACTATCCTCTAAACCCTCACTTTTCTCAAATTTCACTAGAGTTTATGTAAAAGCCCATATCTAGATGTCATACAACCTCAAAACCTCTTCCAACACTATTCATTCTACCTGCAAAAACTTAATTGACCACCAAATTATGCTGTCCCTTGACTTTACCCACTTTTACTCCCTCAAACCTCTCTTTTTCATTCAAAACCCCTCTATTCCCAATTAGGGCATCATGCCATAACATACTTCTGACCTCCCTTGTCCTTGTAGACCATTTGAACACATCAAACTCCACAACCTCATCCTATTTCCAACCTATTCTAACTTATCCTCAATGAATTTCTTCTTTTCACCTTGTCTAGCCTTGCTTTTAAGGCCTAAATTCTAAATTTTGAATAGGGGAAACGTTAGTAATCTATTCCAATGCCTTTACCAATGCTATTTTCTTATTCATACTTACATAATTGACTCAAATGCCCCATACTAACTCAAAACTAAAAGAAAAATTACAAAATGGCCTATCATGGCCTTATTTGACATTATAATGACTAAAACCACTGAACTAGACCTTCTTCATCAAATGGAGGAAAAAGGTGCTATGAACCAATGATCATACACTTTTTGTATGGAATACTTAGACTTCTCAACCGTCATGTGTATGTTTCTCTTTTCCATTGTTTTGCATGCCATCATAAAGTATCAAGTCGATTGATCATAGCTTAGAGCAATTCCATGTGTTTGGGTGCAAAAAAAGACCATGCATAGCGTAAAACTACCTATTGGGACATGTTGGAGCAGTTTTTTTGGTTAGACGAATTGCAAAATGAAAGTTGCACCACTTTGCAACTTTACACTGCTTTCATTTGGCACATTTTCCGTTAAGTGAAAACTGGACACCACAGGAAAATGACTCTGAGAAAACAAAAATTGAGAGAGGTTATTATAGAGGGGCCCAATGCGATCCTATAGGCTCAGAAAAAGAGTTCATAGCCATCATAGTTTCCAAGTAATAACCTGTCAAAGTTTTCTTCCATTTTTCACTTTGGACCCTTAAGGGATCGATCTGGTTGAATGTAGCTTGGAGTGATTCCGTGTGTTTGGGTGGGAAAGAGTACCATGCCTAGTGTAAAAATATCTATTCAGACACGTTGGAACAATCCATTTGGTCACACGAGTTGCACAATGAAAGTTGCACCACTTTGCAACTTGGCACTGCTTGCATTTGACAGTTTTTCCATCAAGTGAAAATCCAATGCCACAGGAAAAAAAATCTGAGATAGAAAAAACTGAAAGAGGTTTTTAGAGGGACCCAACATGATCTTGTAGGATAAGACAAGAAGTTTCTAAGCATCATGGTATTCGAGTAACATCATGTTGATGTTTACAACCACTTTGCACTTTGGATTCTTAAGAGATCAATTCGGTTGAACTTAGCTCGAAGAGATTCTGCATGTTTGGGTGCAAAAGAGGACCATGCCTAGAATAAGCATACCTATTCAGATGTGTTGAAATAGTCTGTTTGGTCATACGAGTTGCAGAACGAAAGTTGCAACACTTTGCAACTTTGCACTGCTTGCATTTGACACTTTTTCCATCAAGTGAAAATTTGCTACTACGGGAAAACCATTTCGAGATAGAAAAAACCAAGAGAGGTTGTTGTATAGGGTCCCAACACAATCTTGTAGGATTAGATGAGAAGTTTCTAAGCATCATGATATTCGAGTAACAACATGCTGAAGTTTGCAGCCATTTTGCACTTTGGACTCTTAAGGGATCGATCCGGTTGAACGTAGCTCAGAGCGATTCCACATTTTTGGGTGTGAAAGAGGACCATTTCTAGCATAAAAATTCCTATTCAGATGCATTGGAATAGTTTTTTTGGTCACTCGAGTCGTAGAACGAAAGTTGCACCACTTTGCAACTTTGTATTGCTTGCATTTGACACTTTTTCTATGAAGTGAAAATCCGTTGCTACGGGAAAACCACTCCGAGATAGCAAAAACCAAGAGAGGTTTTTGTAGAGGGGACTAACACGATTCTGTAGGATCAGACAAGAAGTTTCTAAGTGTCACAGTATTTGAGTAACAACATGCTGAAGTTTGTAGCCATTTTGCACTTTGGACTCTTAAGGGATTGATCTAGTGGAATGTAGCTTAGAGCGATTCCGCATTTTTGGGTGTGAAAAAGGACCATTCCTAGTATAAAAATACCTATTCATACGTGTTGGAACAATCCATTTGGTCACACAAGTTGTAGAACAAAAGTTGCACCACTTTGCAACTTTGCACTACTTGCATTTGACACTTTTTCCATCAAGTGAAAATTTTCTACCATGGGAAAACCACTTTGAGATAGCAAAAAATGAGAGAGATTTTTGTAGAGGGGCCCAACATGATCCTGTAGGATCAGACAAGGAGTTTATAAGCATCACGATATCCGAGTAACAACATGTTGAAGTTTGTAGCCATTTTGCACTTTGGACTCTTAAGGGATTGATCTGGTTGAATGTAGCTTGAAGTGATTCCACATGTTTGGGTGAGAAAGAGGACCATGCCTAGTGCAAACATACCTATTTAGACACAATGGAATAGTCTTTTGGTCACACGAGTTGCAGAACGAAAGTTGCACCACTTTGCAACTTTGCACTGCTTGCATTTGACATTTTTTCCATCAAGTGAAAATCGGCCACCACAGGAAAACCACTCAAAGATAGAAAAAAATAAGAGGTTTTTGTAGAGGGGCCCAACACAATCCTATAGGATTATATGAGAAATTTCTAAGCGTCATATTATCCGAGTAACAAGATGCTCAAGTTTGCAGCCATTTTTGACTTTAGACTCTTAAGGGATAGATTCGGTTGAATGTAGCTCAAAGCGATTCCCATTGTTTGGGTGCAAAAGAGAACTATGCATAGTATTAAAATACCCATTTGGATGCATTGGAATAGTCTGTTTGGTCACACAAGTTGTAGAATGAAAGTTGCACCACTTTGCAACTTTGCACTGCTTGCATTTGACAACTTTTCCATCAAGTGAAAATCTGTCACCATGGGAAAAACCACTTCGAGATAACAAAAACCAAGATAGGTTTTTGTAGAGGGGCCTAGCACAATCCTATAGGATTAGATGAGAAGTTTCTAAGCATCACAGTATCTAAGTAACAACCTGCTGAATTTTGTAGCCATTTTGCACTTTGGACTCTTAAGGGATTGATCTGGTTTAACGTAGCTTGAAGTGATTCTGCGTGTTGGGTGTGAAAGAGGACCATTCCTTGCATAAAAATTCCCATTTAGACGCATTGGAATAGTCCATTTGGTCACATGAGTTGCAGAATGAAATTTGCACCACTTTGCAACTTTGCATTGCTTGCATTTGACACTTTTTCCATCAAGTGAAAATTTGTTGCCATAGGAAAAACACTCTGAGATAGCGAAAACTGAGAGAGGTTTTTGTATAGGGGGCCAACATGATCTCATAGGCTCATACGAAAATTTCGTAAGCACCATGTTTTTTTGAGTAACACCCCATCAAAGATTGCCGCCCTTTTGCAGTTTGGACCCTCAAGGGATCGAGCTGGATGAACGTAGCTCAGAGCGATTCCACATGTTTGGGTGCGAAAGAGGACCATGCCTAGTGTAGATGTACCATTCCTAGCATAAATGTACCATGTACTTAGAAGAAGATCAATAAAATTCATTGTTTCCTTGCATTTTTCTATTATTTTAACAAAAAATTGATGTTTCCTTGAACTGTACGGTTCTGTATAGGGTGATTGTGTTCTTTTTTTCAATCTCTATGTTTTCACATACCCAATACATATTTAGAAACCCATTTTGATGTTAGAGTGCTTATTTGGTGAAAGGTAATAAGTTTTATGGTGTTTGTGTTGCTACCCCTGTAGATTTTGATGGTAAAGGGCATGAAAAATGAGGTTTCACCCTAGGGTTTGATAAAATATTGCATGTAGAGGTTGGGTGATTATCTTTTGAGTTTTTGCAGGTTATTTTAAGAAGGTCTAAGGCAATGGCATGTTATGGTAAGGTGTGGAACCATTCATTTCAATAAACACTCCTCATACTAGCATAAAATAAGGGTTTTTTGGTTTGGCATGGTGGAGTGAGTTTCTCCTGAGAAAAATTATGGATCTGAGGGTTTGGATACATTAGAATTGCTTCCCCAAAAATTTTAGGGGGTTTTTGAATGTTTAAAGGTATGTTCCTTTGTAAATTAGGCCTAGTTAGCCTAATGAGGGCATCAAAGAAGGTAATTTTTTATGCACATGTTCCAAGACAATCACTATTGATTTTGAAGTATGTGTTGTAACTCAATAATGAATATGTAGATCAGTGATTTGTTTGTGAATTCATTTGAGAAGCTTGTGAAAAAAGGTCTAAAACTAGGGTCTACTGACCTACTAGACAAGGCAGTGTGAAGGGTTAAAATTGAAGAGATAAAGAGTTGTTGGTTAAAACTTTGTTTGAAACTCATTCATTTGAGGTTTTGTGAAGATTGACACCCCATGCTTACTGATGCAAGATAATCTACGAGGATCCACAAACCATCAGTGTACTTCTGAGCCAAACTTAACAGGAGAAGATCAAATTAAACAAACATCATTCTTTTGCTCAACTTTCATGAAAAACACCTAATTGTAATCCATTCCACCGACCTACTTAACCCTACATCAGTGGAATGGAAATATTATTACTTAATGGACTCTCAAAATCCTATTTTGAGGGTTACAAACCAGTTATGATAAAATTGTTCTTATTTCTTCAAATTTGAGTTAAAAGACTTCAAAATACTTTCAAAAGTTACCTATCTCCTTGCTTTGAAGAAAATTAATCAACAATCAAAGTATAAGGTGTTGTACAATCCGCACAAGCTTGAAACAAAAAAGGAAAAGTGTTGCAAATACAAAAAACATCATCCTTTATTTACTAATTTTGCAATTGTGCAACTAATGCAAGTTTTGCATTTTTACACCAAATGACATATTTTGTGCAATATCACTTCTCTAATCACCTAATTACCTCTTTGAGACTTTGAATACATTACATATGACCTTCACATGACCTTTTTCACATTGTTTACATTTCAAAATTCAAATTTTGCAAATTTTTCTATTGAAGGCATTTAGAAAACAAGGTGCTCTTGCACCAAACATGAACTCCAAAATTACAATATTTGAGTAAATCTCATTACAATTCCTTAGGTACTTCATTCTCATAGATCTTTTACAATTTGACTCATAGATTCAAGATTCTCTTTAAATGTCTACATCATAGGTGCTCATTATGAGGTTAACTTCAATTGAGTAAGTTGAGATTCCCTCACTAAGCTTCACACACTATTTTATAATGGCTTCAAATCAGAATTGAGATTTTTCAAGATTGTAGAAGTTGTCAAAATCAACTTCAGAGCCCAAGAACACCTGCATGCAAAGAGATACCTATCACAGGGAAGAGAATGGAGAAAAAAGAAAGAGAGGGTTTTGAAACTCTAAAATATGAAAAATGTATTAATTAGAGAGTGAGATAAAATACAATGATCAATCCTTATAAAAGGAGATAGTGCAACCCTAAAGAAACCCTAATGGGTAGACATTTAATAATTAATATAATTATTAAATGTCACAATATGCAACTAAAGTGAAATATTAAGAGAGGATAAAGGTAACTTAATTAACATAATAAAGTTAAAACCTTTACTCTAACACCCCCCCTTAAGATGAGCAAGAGTGCAACTACAAACATGTGCAAGAAAGCAAAGGTAACTACAATGCATGAAAGTAAAATGAGGGTCCCGACAACTAGGCTTGATCAGGTACCCGAATACAACCAAATCTCTATAAAGTGGAGAAATAGAGAAAACCTCATGGGAAAAACTCTACTCCAAAAGAGAGAAAAGAAAGGAATGAAATGCACTAATGAAAGAAGGATAGGAGGTGGATTACATGATACCCCCCATAGACAAATTCTATCATATAAGTACATATACAATGGTCTCCATAGGAGAGATATAAAGAGACAAGAAGGCCCCCCCACAATGAAGAAACTCTTGTCGCAGTGGTAGATGCCTGATGTAGAATCCAAAAGGAGATTTTGAAGTAGCAAATAATATTCCTCCCCTTGGGAAGAAATAGATCCAAAGGACGATGTCGAAGAAACCCTATGAAGAGTGATGAACCAATCTGTCTCAAGATGTGTGCCATGATAGGATTTTGAAGAATCTCTCTGTCTGAACTGAAAAAATGATGCCAAATCCAATTTGATTGGGAGAATCTTGAAATGCAACCTTTGAATGCACAGATAATGGTGGGTGTACAGTGATAACCTGACTGTCAAGGTAGAGGAGAGGAATGTCCTCAAAGTAATCCTCCAGATCTACAATATAGGACTCTACAAACAAGGAAGATATGCCTACAAGATATGAATCCCAAGTAGCTATTTCTGAAAGATGTATGATGTCCTGCTGCTCTAAATCAATAGGGGCCAAAGATGAGGCAATGTCAAACTGATTAGGAACAACATGAGATGATGATGTAGTCTCAATCTCAAGACTGGGAACATGAATACAAGTCTCTAAACCATCATCATATGCAAGACCTGTGAGATACTCAAGCTCCTCTAGAGTACGTTTATCATAGGGTATGAAATCTATATCTGCAAGAGGGATGAGACAATTTGCAATGGGATCCTTGGGGAATGGAGAGATATTAGAATCTCCAAAATCCTCCCAAAGACGGTGCCAAAGTGTGCGAGGACAACGAATGTCAGATAAAGCACACAAAGTGTCAAAATCAACACTACAACTAATAACCCCTACAATATGATCTCGAATAATAACCCATGCTGATAAACTCCTTGATGTGTCTGGTGTAGGTATGAGATCATACAAATAAGGAAAAACATTAAGCCACCTACAATGTGTAAGTATGCCCTTTGCCCATGACTCATAATTACCCTTATCCAAGTTGATCACAAAAGGATGAATAGAAAAACCCACTATACCCACTCAAATGAAAAAATCAGAGAATAATGATCTCAGTACATATAAAGCAGATCAAAATATGCCATCTCACGCAAACAGATCCTTTCCAGGTGCCAAAACGTCCAAGTAATTGGCAGAATTGTGAAAACAAAAAATACTGAATAAAATGTACCTAGGGAAGATTCTAGAAAAATAAATGATAGATATGGAAAGAAAACAGAACCACCTTTCCAACGCCTAATTTTTTGTGAAAAAAAGAGCTCGGACGCAAAAGTTACGCCCCCCGGAGTGCAAAAATGATGATCTAACTTTGACTAAGAAAAACAGCATCAAAAAATAAGAATGAAGAAACCAAACCTACACCATCAGATCGGCACCGGAAGCAGTTTTCCAATGACTATTCATTTGCAAAAAATGGAGCTAAAACATCCATTTTACACCCGATTTCGTAAAATAGCTCCAAAATGTCCAACTAGGTCCCTAGAGCCCTCAGGGGCTAAAAAAAATAGGCCCCTAGTTGCATGCAAGACCAGGGGCTGAAAGGTGGTGGTGGGCTGGGCATTGGTGGCACGGCGGCGGAGCTCTGGCGGCGGCTGGGAGCCACAGCCGGCCAGTGGAGGTGGCAGCCCGACGGAGTTATCTGGTGGCTGTAGCCTCTGCTGGTGGCCGTTGGGCTGCAGGGCGGCGACGGTGGAACCACTAGTGGCCTGCCGGTGGCTGGTGGCCGCCAGGTAGTTGGTGGGTGGCGACCACCTTCTACACTGGTAGAGTAAATAAAAAACCAAAAAAACCGTCGTTTTTATTTTTATTTTTTATTTTTTTTGAATTTCTCGCCTCGTAAATTGTGCCCTGGGGCCGTACGGTTTTGAGGCAATTTTTTTTTACCTTCTGGTGCAACTATGTCCAAATTGGACAAGTTTTATATGAAAATAGGGGTTTTTGGGTGTTGCGGACTCAATGGGGAGGTCCGTTTTGGCCCAAAATTTCCAAAAAATTAGGCAACCCCTAGATCCACAAAAAATCAAACTGAAAACCTGTGAAGGCCAGATCCAACCCTCGTAGCTTCCAAATTCTTCAAAACAAGAACAGGCTATAGCAGGTCTGCTCTGATACCATGTAGAAGTTGTGAAAACCAACTTCATATCCCAAGAACACCTGCATGCAAAGAGATACCTCTCACAGGGAAGAGAATGGAGAAAAAAACAAGAGAGGGTTTTGAAACTCTGAAATATGAAAAATGTATTAATTAGGGAGTGAGATAAAACACAATGATCAATCCTTATAAAAGGAGATTGTGCAACCCTAAAGAAACCCTAATAGGTAGACATTTAATAATTAATATAATTATTAAATGTCACAATATGCAACTAAAGTGAAAACTTAAGAGAGGAATAAATGTAACTTAATTAATATAATTAAGTTAAAACCTTTACTCTAACAAAGATCATCAAAATAAAGATGTTGCATTTCTTTTTTGGCTAAGATTCTCTTTTATGGCACATAAATCAACATTTTCTGCAATGAGAGACCAATCAATTTTAGTAGTTTACTTACAAATACACAAAGTAAAAGAGAAAAAGAAAGAGCATCCAAAATGGAAATGAAATGAAAATAGATGGAAGGCACTTATGGATAGGCATGCTAGTCTCTCAACTTAGTCACTCCTAGTCATACATCTTCATTAGGAGTTCCAAGATACCTATTGCACACAACAACTCTCATGAATAGAGTAAGTTGAAATTTGAGATGCTATTATAATGTCTACATCATAGTTGCTCATGATAAGGTTAACTTCAAATGAATAACTTAAAATTCACTCACCAAGCTTTGCACACACTTTTGTAATGGATTAAAATCATGATTGAGATTTGTCAAGATCATCAAAATAAGGATGTTGCATTGCTTTCTGGCTGACATTCTCTTGGATGGCTCATAAATTTGCATTTTTTGCAAAGGGACACCAATCAATTTGTAGTAGGTTACTTACAAATAGGAAAAGTAAAAGAATATGATAGCATTTCCATCAAAAAAATTAATGTGCATACTTCAAAATTAATCCAACGAACCATCCAGGTCTACTCTACTCTTTATTATGTCAAGTATTGCCTTGTGGTTAGACTCACAAACCTTCCACAAGACCTTGTTCAAAGGTCTACCCCAATATTTGGTCAAAAAAACATTGGATGCCACAACAAGGTTCGAGTAATGAAGAATCTTACGATGCACGTCAAATTCCTGAAACAACCATCATTTAACACTCTTATGTGGGTACCTTCTAAGCCATGTTCCAATAACAACAACCGAGCCTGTAGGGTATTCAATGTTTTATCCATCTATAACTAGGGCCTCCAATTTATTTTTGGCCTCAACACAACGACACAAGTAATAGTTAGTTCCCTCTTCATTATCTTCATCTACAATAACTACATAAACTTTCCCTACATTGATATGTGCAAAAAATCTCTTGAAATTAGTCAACATTATGAATACACTACAAAGTAATATAACAATATGGAATTTCAAAAACTAAGCAAGAAGATATATTACCTAGTTGAACTGGATCTGATACGTGGTCAAAGTCGATTGATGATTCCATCTATGTTAGTTCCAATGCCATTAGAGGCTGATACGTGTGAAGTGGGCTAAGATAACTTGTCAACCATTTTTTAACCCACTCCCCTGACTCAAAATCATTCTAGGCTTGCATTGTACTTGAAGAACAAAAGCATGTCATCTTCTGTGTATTGATACTCCATGAACCTGCATTTGAGCCAAGGAAAGAGTGTAGCTCACTTGATCCTGTTAGTGTACACAAATCCTCATATGGTGCAATTTTAGTATCATCCATCAACCAAAAATACCTACGAACTAAAGACATACCTTCATTACTTGGACCCATCAAAGCATTAGACCACTCGGTGATTGATCTTGCATCTGTCAACTTTGCATTGTCTTTATACTTTAACTCTTCTCATGCTAATGCTCTTTTCACGCATGCTCCTGCACCATCATGCTCCCCATTTCCATGTTTGACCTCAAAAAATTTGCACATATGTTGTACACCTATAATGACATGCATCCTGCTCAACTAGTAGAACATGCGCAAGTTCTTGAACTATGTTGCACATTTATCCGACCATATTATATGCTGATTGTATGTTATGCCCCTCTAAGCCAAATCACTATAGAACATCTGGAAGAAACCTTGCACAAACTCTGGAGAATGTGTGCGATCATAACTAATATAAAATTTATACTCCCTCTATACCTTCCTTTGGTCCTCTGTACTATCAACTGCATGAATGAATGCTATTTGCACAAATATTGAAACCTATGTGGAGTTGTAATACTGTGACTACACCTCATGTTGTGGCTGTAGAGTGTAGTTCTCTACAAATTCAACCACTGATACTATGCTACCAACTGGAATGGTGTCCTTGCATAACTTGAATTACATATCTAACCATCGAGATCTATGGGTATGGCTTGCATGTACTCATACACTATATTGTCAGAAAACATGGACATAAACTAATACACTGGAATCTTCTAAATAACCAAATAACACCTTTTTGCTTGAGACCCATCTTTTGTAGCCTATGCCACTATTTTATACTTCCCAAACTCTACTAGTTTTTGTCCCACCTCATCTGTGCTTTCCATATGTTGACATATTGGCATACGCTACAAGCCACGACAACGATCACATGAAGCATCCAAACATGTTTTCCTATAGAATATTTGGCCATCCTCTATTTCACATAATTTTTTTTATAATAACTCTCTTGAAGATTTTGGTGGGGCTTCTATGCCAAATTCTGCAAATCATTGTTAGTATGCAAATCACAACATATAAAATGATAAATACCACAATGGTTAGAGAATTCAATATGTAGTCTACAACAACAAGTAGTGCGTGTGTGATTTATCTTGCCATAAAAAGGTATAAGAATTTCAAAAAATATTTGAAAAATACTAATTTAAGGATAATCCATTTGAAATTTATGAAAAAATTGGGTTTGAGTAATATCCAAAAAATTCTTTGGATGTGGCTCATGGTTCCGACTACTGATTCTCCTTCTTACCACATCCCTTTGATTAAGAGATGGCCTTGTGTTATTCTTCCAATACTCTTCAACTAGTTTTCTCAATGCTTCAAAAACCTTTTTATCTTTTTTTGGCAGTCTCCTTAAGAATGCCCACAATTCATTTGAATCGGTGCCCTCAATTCTTTGCTTCCTTTGAATGGATTTTGATAAAGTTTTTCTACTAATTCTCATTTGTTCACTCATCTTTCCAATGATACGAGGTCTCTTTGTTTTACTGCTTAACAAAGTCAATGTAATGACGTATCGTGTGACATTACTATCCTTTGAGCATGAAGTCTTATCCACACTCTTGTATGCATCCATTAGATTCTTCACAATAGTGTTTTCACTTGATGCATTCGATGTTCTCAACCCAAGAGTCTTCATGATGTCTCTATACTTTATACCCCACATCATTTCAACAAATAGTTGACAACTTGCAGTCTCATTTATCCTTTCAAAGTAGAATTTAAAAATATTATTAGCATATCTTCTACAAGTGCATTCTAGAATCTTACCTTCCATGTGTTATAAAATATTCTCATCAATATTAATCAATTACTTTGGCTTTCTATTTAAAATTCTAGGTCGTATTCTTCTAGGTACATACATCTCAACATTAGGAATTTCATCAATATTTAATTGAGGTGGGCCAGATTGCATACCTTCAATTGAGGGTGGAGTAGAAGACATACCTTGAGGTTTTCGTGGGGATGATGGCATACCTTCTTCATCAAATCCGAGTGATGATGTAATCTCAACTTGAGATGCACTTGATGGTGTCCAACCATATTCACTTGTGATAGATGGTGTCCCTCCATATTCACTTGTGGTAGTTGGTATCCCTCCATATTTTCTTGTGCTTAATGGTGTCCCTTCGTATTCACTTTCCGTAGAGGGTGTGTCTCCAACTATGGTATTTGAATTTGTCTTAGCACGATGATTTCACATTCGTGCCCTTTGTGCTACCAAATCCTATTCTCTTTTTGACGGTTGAGGTTCCTCTTTAGTTGGCTTGTTTTCATCAATAGTACCCAATTTCTTGTTTTCATGATATGCCGCTACCCATTCTCTCTCCTTCGCTTTGAATGTTTCATACTCTTTGTCTGTTAGTTTATTCCTTCTTCGTTTCTTCGGCATGGAAAATAATTTTACCTATAGCATGGTAATGAGATGAATATTAGTTCCTAAAGTATTTTTCCATTCAAATAAATGAAATATATGTCATTTAAGACTTCATTAAAAATACTTAAAATCATCTTGTATAAGACTATTTCTAGCATAGACAAAGGTGGTGCAGGGGCATTCCATGATTACAAGATAGACATAATTACATTGTTTTCCTTGTGTAAATGGGGTGTTAAAGAAGGGTTTTGATTAAATGTTGAAGGAACCTTCCATGTAATGGTTATTTGAGTTTGTGCAAGGCATTTTTGAAGTGTTGTTGGTATTGGTGAGGTTTGGTAAGCCCGATTGTCAAGACTTTCAATAAACCCTAGGTTATTTGCATGAAAGTTGAGGGTTTGATGGTACAACATTTTAGAGGTCAAGGATATGAGAAATAATGGTTGAATTTGTTTTTTTGTAACACAATTAGTGACTACTAGTTGATATTTGGTGGAAAAAAAGTGTTTTGGACGTACCTCCTTTGTAAAAGAGGGCTATTTGGTGGCCTACAAGGTAGGGAAGCCTATTGGTTTTCAATATTGTTGCAAAGAAACCTCTTGAAAATTTTTGGTATGCTATATTAGGAGTTGAAGTGTGTCTCAGATGATTTTTGTTAGGTCTTTGTACGGAATTCTCTAAAAGATATTGAGAAAAAGTAGTGTTGGAGGGCTACAATCCTTTAGGTGTGTGTTTGGGATAAGTTGAGCATATAGTGTTTACAAGGCTAGTTTGTTGCTTCAGTTTGATAAATTATGTTTGAGTTGGTTGGGGTCTTCACCACCTAGGTTGCTATCACACTGCCCCTACCTTCTCAACCCTACCCTATTGGCAAGATAGTGGAGCTTTGGCAAGCTAGATCACTCACTAGCATTCCAATTTGGTAGGGTTGAGAAGGTAGGGGCAGGGTATGTCTCATAGAAATGGGGTACCATGGTGATGTCACTCACTAGCTTTCCAATGCAGTAGGGTTGAGAAGGTAGGGGCAGTGTATGGCTCATAGAAATGGGGTGTCACAGTGATATACATCATCATGGCACCCCATTTCAATGAGGCATATTCTGCCCCTACCTTCTCAACCCTATTGCATTGGCAAGCTAGTGGAGCATTGGAAAGCTAGCTCACTCACTAGCTTGCCAATGCGGTAGGGTTGAGAAGGTAGGGGTAGTGTATGCATCATAGAAATGGGGTTCCACCATGGAACCCCATTTATATGAGGCATACATTTCCCCCACCTTCTCAACCCTACTGCATTGGAAAGCTAGTGGAGTGTTGGCAAGCTAGCTCACTCACTAGCTTGCCAATGCGCGGGGAAGAGATAGGGAGCAGCGATACCATAAATGGGTACCATAGTGATATGCTGCTCTCTATTCACTCTGGCATCTTATTTAGTATGAGATGTTGCTCTTTACCTTCCAACCCTACCGCATTGGTAAGCAGAGCCGCTGGAAAGCTAGCTCACTCACTAGCTTTCCAATGCAGTAGGGTTGAGAAGGTAGGGGCAGCGTATGCCTCATAGAAATAGGGTGTCACGGTGATGTAGGGGAAGTGTATGCCTCATAGAAATGGGGTGTCACAGTAATATACATCACCGTGATACCCCATTTCTATGAGGCATACGCTGCCCCTACCTTCTCAACTCTACCACATTGGCAAGCTAGTGGAGCGTTGGAAAGCTAGCTCACTCACTACCTTGCCAATGCAGTAGGGTTGAGAAAGTAGGGGTAGCACATTACTCATAGAAATGGGGTGTCATGGTGATTACATCATCGTGACACCCCATTTCTATGAGGCATTCACTGCCCCTACCATATCAACCATTTCTGAGACTGGCCTGAACACACAGTTTTAAGGTTTGAAAGTCATTTAAAATGGTGTAATGACCAATTATCACATTGTGGCCACTCTAACTTGAGGAATAGGTCTGCAACATCACAGTTAAAAAGATGTGGGAATGTTGAGTGTGTAAATGGGAGGTAAAGAGTTGAGTTGTGCATGAAGCCCTAAAGTGAAATTTGATGTTTTCCATGTGAATTTGAGAGGTTTTGACATGCTAAAGTGAGCATTGTGTTAGGTAAGTGTTTTTTCTTGTTGAATTAAGTTTGTGAAGGACATTATAGACTTGTTTGGAGTGGTGGAATTTTTTGATAAGGTTGGGAAGTGTGTTTTCCAATAATCCCTAGGTTATTTGGCTTAAAAAGAGGCTTTTTGGTATTGACATCTTGGTGGATAAATTTCTGAGAACTAAGTGTGAATTCTTGGTTTGAATACATATAAATTTCTTCCCACATGTTTTTGGAGGTTTTGGTCAAGTTTCAAGATAAGTTTCTTTGCTAAAGTGTCCTAATTTGAGGCCTAGTTGGCGTAGAAAGCCTGATTTGAGAAAGTTGTTACAAAGTAACCAATAGTGGTTTGTTGGCATGTGATTGTGTACCCTGAAGGGTCCTTGAAATGGTTCAAGTCTTGGTCTGAAAGAATCTTATCGAGAAGAAATACCTGATTGAATGAGTTGGAAATGGTAAAAGGAAGAGTGTTGATTTGGTGAAAAGTGAAGAGTTTTGAGAATTGTGACTTGTGAATTGTTGTTGTTGGTTGATCTTTTGTGTTTATTTTTGTTGTAGGACCTCCCCTAGTTGCATCATAATTCAAATGCTTTGTCCATAATTCCATTTTGAGCCATGATTGCAAGATAGGCTGTACCTTTCCCCATGTTGCTAACTTAGCCTTCAATAAAGAGTCTTCTAACAGTGGAGAGAAGGGTTAGAATCCCTTGTAGGTAGACTAATCAAGGAAATATTTAAAATATATAACAAATAAAAGTGATGAGGCAGGTTTAGTGATGACATAAGTTTAGAAATAGAGATGAAAACCAAAATAGTTTCTAATATTGATCAATGTGGGAGGAGTATATTCCAATATTTAGAGAGATGTATGGAAAATGTGGTAGCATAGACAAGGCAATGAGATTCTTGGTATAATTGTTTGAAAAAATTACCTCAATGAAAGCTTTGGACAGTGGTATGCACTTCCATAAAAAAGGATTGAGAAATGATGTTTTATTTTACTTCCTTAAAACGTATGTCATAAATATGTGTATATAAAATGTGGAAGAATACACAAGGTAATTCAATTGTTAAATAACAAAATGTCTCAAAGCGATGTGGTTTAAAAATGTAATTGGAAAGTGTATAGAATTGTGTAATTTAAAATGTACATTGACAACCTAAGGTTATAATGACAAAAAAACAATGATCAACATGGAATGTGCAAAATAACAAAAATGAAAGC
>VDFB02379711.1:150991721-151001968 GCA_007258455.2 Sequoia sempervirens | reverse complement strand
CTCTCTCTCTCTCTCTCTCTCTCCCCCCTCTCTCTCACTCTCTCTCAATTCTCTCTCTCCCAGCCCCTCTCTCTCTCTCACTCCCTTTATCCCTCCCACCCTACCTAGCTAAGTCCTTCTCACTCCAACCCCTTATCTCCCACTCCCTTTCTCTTAAAATTTTAGTTTATCCCTTTATCCCTCTCACCTCCCCTCACACTCTCAAGTCTATCCCTTTGGAACCCTACCTACATGAGTCTCTCTTTCTCTTTGTCTCTCTGTCTCTCCCCCCTCTCTCTCCCTCTTTCAATTCTCTCTCTCCCACATCCCCTCTCTCTCTCACTTCCTTTATCCCTGCCACCCTACCTAGCTAGGTACCTCTCACTCCAACCCCTTCTCTCCCACTCCCTCTATCTTAAACTCTCACATACACCCCCTCTCCCTCTCTCCAAACTCACACACACACACACACACACTCTCTCTCTCTCTCCCACCCTACCTAGACAACTCTAGATCTATCTCTCTTAAAATTCTCCCTCCCTCTAAAGACATACATCAATATATACATACAAGCATAATACATATTTACTACAATCCTACATACATACAAGCATACATGTACATGTACGTATATACAATCTTACATACAAGTAGGTATACATACACTATACATGCATTGATACATACATGCATACATACATACATACATACATACATACATACATACATGACATACAAGCATACATGTGCATACAAATGATAGAAATATATAAAAATACATTGAATATGGATTTAACATAAAAAAATACATAATTCGAGCATGTTATACCGTGCTCGCATTATTTCTTGCTAGACATGCTCCCCACAAACGAATAAAAACAATGTCAAAACTGACATATAACGCGAGCACGTTATAACAAGCTCACATTATATCTTACTTTGGGAATCCCCAAGCCTTGGGGTTGGTATTTTCCTTGGAATACCAACCCAAAGGCCTGGAGGGCATTCCTAATGACCAAAGACGTGTTTTTGCAATTTCTAAAATATTTCACATAATCGGGTTCATGCTCACCATTAGGATTGCATGTGGTTCAATATCAAACAAATCGAACATTTGGGTAATGTTAGCTTCTCTCTTAGCTATCCAACGATGTAATTTTTTTCACTTTATGACAATGTTAAGCCGTTCATCCATAATTTCTTTTGTTTGTATGTTTCTTTTTTGCAAAAAGCAGTGTTTGGTGTTTTTTTCATTATAAATTAATTATTCATCAAAATTTCAAATAAATTATATTTTTAGAAACTAGACTCCATTCTAAAATTTTTAAAAAAATTAATTAGTTTCCAAAATTTGTAGGGATAGCATGATCAAAATTTTGTTTTTCAGGAAGTGTCCACTTCAAAAATTAGTAAAAAATAAAATATTCATTAAAAAATTATCAGAAAAATTTAGCATCAACTACATATTGTTAGCTAACTTCTTACCATAGCAATTTTAAAAATACTAAAAAAAGTTCACTGTACTCGAGGGTCGTACAGAGTTGCTATGTTATGTTTTTCTAACAAAAACAACACCAACTTGTGTGCTTCCCTCATTTGAACCCCTTAATATCAACCATTTTCAAAATAAATTAGTAGTTTAGAAAGTAGACTCAAAGCACTTGAATCCTTCTTTTTGTTCCATCTCAAAATTTTGAGTGTAACTATCCTCAATTTCACATCGAAGGTCAGTATTTCATGATTTCAAAAAAAAAAGTGGCCACTTAAACCCTCTTTTTGGGAACCATCTTGGTGCACTTACCCTCAATAGTACCTTATCGGAACTTGAAACAATATAGCCTTTTCAACAACACCTTATCGAAAATGAAACAATATAGCCTAAGCTAGACAACAACAATCAACAATGCCTTATGAAAATCAACATAAACTATATAACGTTAACTATTTTAAAGCTAGACAACAACAATCAACAATTCCTTATGGAAATCAACATAAACTGTATAAGGTTAACTATTTTATTGCGTTACAACCATATGGAAAAAATACAAGGCATAAATCAAACAATATTTGTTTCAATAGTGACCCAGATGGAGGAACCTACAAAACACAAAAATGCACAGTAACAAACCCATGCAAAATATAGTCTTTTATCAACAACACCTTATTGAAAATGGAACAATATAGCCTTTTCAACTGAACCTTATCGAATATGAAACAATATAGCATGATCTAGAGAACAAAAATCAACAATACATAGAATGTGAACCATAAATGAAACAATATTGCGGACTATGATCACAAACATCAAGTGGAGTGATCACAAGAACTAGAGCCAAGGTGGACTGTGGGAATAATAAGCTTGGTCAGGGAAGGGGATCAGAAAAATGGCAAAGGGAACATGACAGCCTTCAGGATATTGCGGATGGGATCCAAATGACCATCCCGGAGATACTTCAATCCCTAGGTAAGAAATGAAAATCATGTCTTGGAATATAAGAGGGATAAATAGCCATCATAAAAGGATGTCTTGCAAAATTTTGTTAGGGACCACAAACCAGATATTCTTCTTGTTCAAGAAACAAAAATTCCTAAAGATAAAGTACAATGCTTTAAAAAATTTCAGAACTGTGGGGCTCATGGAAATAGTTCTGCTGGTGCTTCAGGGGGAATTGTTACTTTTTGGAACAAGTCGTTTATTAAAGGTGAGCCCTTAATGGATAATGGTAATTTTGTGGCCACTATATTTACCCACATAAGAGACAATTTTTGCTGGATTCAATCCAATATATATGCCTCGAATTGTAAGAATGCTAGAAATTCCTTTTGGTATGAGTTGTCTAGTTTTTGAAAGTGTTTTGCTAATGAGCACTGGGTGGTCATGGGAGACTTCAATACTCCTCTCCTGAATAATGAAAAATTTGGGGGTTCTCAAGTTAACTGGGATAGCAAATCAGGCCTCTCTGACTTCATTAACAGTAATGCCTTGATAGATCTTGACCTGCAAGGTGCCTCATATACTTGGACTAATAGGAGGATTGTTTTTGATTTGATCCAATTGAGACTTGATAGGGCCCTTGTTTCTGGTCAATGGTTTATAGACTATTTTTGTGCTTTGAGAGCTTTATCAAGGGTGGGATCTTATCATTTTCCCATTTGTCTAACGGCGGATCCTACCAAGGTGAAAAAGAACTCCCCCTTCAGATTCAAAAAATTCTGGTTATCTCATCCTCGAATCTTTGAGGAAATCAGTAGATGGTGGAATATTGACATGACTGGCACAACTATGTTTAGGATTGCAAAAAAATTAAAGCAAGTGAAATTCAATTTGAGGAGATGGAAAAAGGACGCCTTTGGGAATATCTTTGGAACTAAGATGGATATTCAGGGTAAACTCTAGGAGATCCAGGCTAAAATCCAGAAATGGGGGTACATTGATAATTACAGAGAAAAGGAAAATGAACTTCTCATTCAATTGCATGACATCATTGCTAAAGAGGAAGTTTTTTGGCGGCAAAGATATAGGGTGTCTTGGTTGACTGAGGGAGATAGGAACACCAGATTTTTTCACTTGTCTGCCTTGAAACATAGGGCTGCTAATAGAATTGCTCACATTGATGTAAATGGGACTAGGTTTGAGGAGGAAGATGATATCAAGAAACAGGCTGTTCTTTTTTTCAATAACCTTCTTTCTTGTAATGGAGAGATTGTACCTGATGCTCAAGATTCCTTGCTTGAGGCTATACCCCAGGTGATTGGTCATAATGAAAATTCTATGGTCACTGCTATTCCTTCTAAGGCTGAAATAAGGAAAGTTGTCTTCTCTTTTGATGGCAATAAAGCTCCCGGACCTGATGGTTTTCCTTTATTCTTCTTCCAAGTGTTCTGGGAAATTTTTGAGTTGGATGTTGAGAAGGCTGTCAAGGAATTCTTTGGATCAAGATGTCTTTTGAAATAACTTAATGCTACTTTTTTGGTCCTTATTCCAAAAAAACCTGGGGCTTCGGAGTTTCAAGCTTTTTGACCAATCAACCTTTGCAATTCTATCTATAAAATTATTTCGAAGGTTTTAACTACAAGAATGCTTTCTTTGCTTCCTCAAATGATTTCTCCGCAACAGAATGGTTTTGTGCCAGGTAGGTACATTTTGGACTCTGTTATCACTGTTCATGAGAATTTACATTCTTTAATGGTCTCTAAGACTGAAGGATTCATTCTTAAACTGGACATTTCCAAAGCCTATGATCGGGTTAATTGAAATTTTTTATTTAAAATCCTGGTCAAGTTTGGTTTTAATAACAATCATCCAGCTGGTGAACCAGCTTATTTCGACGGTTACTTCTTCTGTCATTGTGAACGGGTCGCCTTTAAGGTTTTTTCAGACTTCCAGAGGTATCAGACGGGGAGATCCTATCTCTCCTATTCTGTTTACAATTTTGGCTGAGTGTTTGGGAAGAAATATTAAAAAGCTTATTGATCAAATATCCCTTGTTGGTCTAAGACCTTCCTCTTCTCTTCTAACCTGTTCCGACCAACAATTTGTTGATGACACCATTCTCATGGGAAGATCTACTATGGCTGAAGCTAAAACTTTCAAAAGGATTCTGAATCTTTATGAATCTGCTTCTGGGCAAGTTGTTAATAGGGCTAAGAGTTCAATTTTCTTCCTCAACACTCCTGAGCATAGACAAGTTAAAATTGCTCGGATTCTTGGATGCTGGATTGAGCCTCTATCATCAACCTATCTTGGTTTTCCTCTTTGCATTAAACCCTTGGAATCATTCTGGATCTCTTTGGTTGAAAAATTCAATAAGAAGCTATCGGGGTGGAAAGGAGCCCTTCTCAGTCAAGCTGGAAAAATCCATCTCCTAAAGGCTTCTTTGCAAAATCTTCTTGTGTATGCTCTTAGTTTATTTAAAATTCCTGCTAAATATGCTGAGGCTATTGAAAAAATTCAGAAGAGGTTTCTGTGGTCTGGTGTGGAGGATAAGAAGAGAATGCCACTCATTGGTTGGGATCTGGTTTGCAGACCTAAATCGAGAGTGGCCTAGGCTTAAGGAAAATTAAAGTGCTGAATCTGTCCCTTCTTGCTAAAGAACTTTGGAGAACTCTTACTTTGAGAGGGGAATGGCGAGATACCTTAAAAGACAAATATTTTAGCTACTGTGAGTCTCTTAATGAGGTTATAAATTCTTCTTTTTTACCTCATGGGTCTGTTTGCTGGAATGATATGAGTAGAGGTAGAAAGTTGCTAGAAATGGGAACTGGCTGGTTGGTTGGAAAAGGAAATTATGTTAGGTTTTGGGAAGACAGATGGCTTTTTAAGGATCCTTTAATCAGAAATGAGAAATTCAGTAAATGGATGAATGATTGTAAAAGGGAATTCGGGGTCTTGGTCAGAGATTATTAGAGGAATGGGGGTTGGGTTGATTTGAAGACCATCAGTCTCGACCTTAGCCCTGTTCAATTTGCCCTTAGGGCTCTAAGACTGGTTCAACACCAGGTGGATGATCTTGCTGTTTGGATAGACAATCCGTCTGGCATTTTTTTAGTTTCTTCTGCTACTTCTATGTTGGTTAGTCCAATGGAGCTGCCACCCTTCTGGGCTAAGGCTTGGATTAATCTCTTGATTCCTAAAATCAATATTTTCTATTGGATAATGCTACAGAATAAGATTCTCACTTTGGACAATCTTGGTAAAAGAGGAATTCAATTACCTAACAGATGCTACATGTGCAGAAATGATGCTGAGACTGTTAATCATCTTTTCCTTCATTGTCCTTTTGTTTTGCATAGCTGGGGCAAAATTTTTGCGCTTCTTGAAGTGGTCTGGGTTTCCCCTGCTTTGGTCGAAGACTTTTTCTTGCAATGGAAAGCTCCGTCAAAAAACCCTTTTGTGCGTAGGCTCTGGTCTTTTGTTCTACCTTTTGTGTCATGGAGTATTTGGAAGGAAAGGAACAATAGAGTGTTTAGGGAAAAGGAGAAGTCAGAGGGGGATTTATATGAAAAAATTGTTAGGGAAATAAAGGAAAATTTATCTTTAATCCCTAGAAAAAGGGTGGATAAAGCTACTTGGTCTCCTTTTGATATTGCTACTGCTGAAAAGTGGAATTCTAAATTAGTAGCTTTGAATGTTCCCACGCTTGACTTTTGTGGGAGGAAAAATGCTAGTTGGTCTTTGCCGCCTTTGGGTTGGTTGAAAGCCAATTTTGATGGTGCTGCTAAAGGAAACCCTGGGAAAGCTGGCAGTGGGTGTGTTTTAAGGGACAATACGGGGGCTTTTATTGTGGCTTTTGCTGTGGATATCGACACCCAAACTAATCATGTTGCGGAAGCTGTTGGGGCTTATCACGTGGTTAACTTAGCTTTCAAGATGAACACGAAATGTCTTTGGTTGGAGGGAGATTCTATGAATACAATAAATTGCATTCTTGGGATTACCCCTCCCTCGTGGACCATTAAAAAGTGGATCGAAGATACAATTTCCTTATTAAGCAAATTCGACAAAGTGAAAGTGTCCCACGCCTACAGAGAAGCCAATAAGGTGGCTGATTACTTTGCCAATGAAGGGGTTAAGAAGGGTGGGGAAAACACGTGGAGGAAGAATGACTACCTCCATTCTGAGGTGAAAGCGCTAATTTATTATGATTCAATGCATGGAAGAGAAGTTTGTCTTCACCATGATGAAGCGGATAAAGATCAGGTACATCGATTTCATTAGATTTGATGGGAACGACGTCATTTTCCTTTTCAAGAAGAGTTTTTGACACGCTTTCTGGGTGTTTGGTAATATATGTCTTAACGGGACCCAGAGCAACTGTAGGGTATGGTATAATAGAGCTTTGAAGATGGGGGGAGAGAGAAAAAGTGTTGAGCCGAGCTGCTTTCAAGAGAACAGAAAGAATGCTAAAGCCTGGGAAAAAATTGAAAAGGGAGGTTTAGTCCCGTTTTTGGAAAAGCTCCATGGTACTGACGAGATGGCGCTGGACTATTTTGCCAAAAACTGGAAAAATGGTGAGATTGTGTTGTTTGGTAGGAATGTTAAGCTGAATGAGAAAATTATCGGTGAGATTACTGGTCTTTCGACTGAGGGTGTGAAATTTTATCGGGACCGGTGGTTCTCTGATGAAGCGGTCATAATATTTCCTAAAAAAGACAAGGAGAAGGCTAAGTTGGTTAAGGTTGCCAATAGCTATTTTGATGTGGAGTCCATTAAATCAATCTGGAGGAAAGTTTTAAGAGTCATTATGGAGTATATCACGGTTGACGGGCGCTTCACCAGGGCGTATGGTTATCACTTTGCCATTTTGAACCACTTCCGTCACAAGGTTCGTATCTCTTTTCCTTTTCACTTATTCTCTTCTCTGAATAATTGGCTAGATGAAGTTGAAAGAAACCCTAGGAGGATTTCTATTATTCACCCTAGTCTTGTTAGGCTCATCTATGAGCATTATCAAAATTTACCTGCTTTGCCTAAAATTGTTGATGTTGGGGATTTGGATGATGAGGATATGGAAAGTAGCAGGGAAAACGATCCCCTGGCCCCTCCTGCTTTTGCCCTTGTTGGGTCTAAAACCATTGCTCCCTAGTCCCTTTCTTGTCAGAATGCCCTTATGGATTCTGCTCTGCCTTCTTGTCCTAATCCGCAGCCTTCGCATGATTGCCCTATCCCAGGTTTTTCTTCTCCGTCTTGTTTTAATCCCCAGCCGTCTCCTATTTTCCCTACCCCGGGTTTGGTCTCTAGTTTTAAGGGTACCTCGGTTACAAAATTAGTCTCGTACTCGGGGAATTCTATGGAAATTCTTTTTGATAAACCTATGGTCAGTAAAGAGTCAGCCCCTAGTGCCCCTATGTCTAGAAGATTTGTGAATGCCCCTAAAGATTCCCCTAATCAGGGTGAAATTAATTCTGCCCTGAATAACCTCAGGGCTGAGGACATAATGAATGTGGCGGAAAAGAGTACAGATGGCCTTTTCACTATTCTTAAGTGGACCCAGAAGGAAGTTTGTGACTTGAAAGGCCGTAATAAAGATCTCAACAACAGAGTCATGGAATTGGAGCAGAAGATTAGCTGGAGCTGTAATGAGAATGAGGGACAGGACACCCCCTTACCGGGGAAAAGACAACAGTCGCAGGAGGAAAGATTGACTAGGCTCGAGTGCAATATGTCCAAGATTGGCCAAAATATCAAGGCCATTGTGGCGAATAATTACAAAATTGCCAGGCACAATGCCATTATCATCAATGCTATGGTGGAAAAGTTAGAAAAAAATCAAAAGGGATCATTGGTCGTGGACTTGGATGCAGACAGAGGTTGTAGCAGATCTGTTGCTGAAGGGATTTCGACTCGCACCCGGGCTAATACGAAGAGGAAGGCCCCTGCTTCTCCACACACGGTTCAAATCCTCAAGTAGGGGTTATAGGATATGAATGAAGTTGAAAAGGAAGCCGAGGAGTTGATGAACACCTTGGAGTAATGCTATGGTGGTTATTTCTAGTTTTTTGGCGGTCCTTTTTTCTGGACCCTGTTGTCTCTTTGTGCTGTCATTTCCTTTTTGGGACAGCTGATTGTTTGTTCGAACTTTTTATGCTCTATCTTTGTAGTTTTTAACTTTGTGGTTTCAGGTCCCTGTAAAACCTATTTTTTCCTTTTCAAAAACAATATTGCTTTTAGAAAACAATATAGTCTTTTATCAATAGTGCCTTATCGAAAATTGAAACAATATAGCCTTTTCAACAACACCTTATCAAAAATGAGAGAATATAGCCCAAGGTAGACAACAACAATCCACAAAAACTATATAACATTAACAATTTTATTTCGTTGCAACCATAGCCACAAAACAAAATACATAAATTAAACAATATTAGTCTCAACAGCGACCCAAATGGAACCCACAAAAATTCATAGTAACAAACCCATGCAAAAATATGCTCTTTTCTCAATAGAACCTTATCAAAAATTGAAACAATATAGCCTTTTCAACAACACCTTATCGAAAATGAAACAATATAGCCTAAGGTAGAGAACAATAATCAACAATTCCTAATGGAAATTAACATAAATTGTATAACATTAACTATTTTATTCCATTGCAACCATAACTAGAAAAAGAAAGCTATAAATCAAACAATATTGATTTCAACAATGACCCAGATGGAGAAACCCATAAAACACAAAAATTCATAGTAAGAAACCCATGCAAAACCATACCCACAAAATGTGAACCAAAAATGAAACAATATCCATTTTTACAAACAATATATTCTTTTCTCAATAACACCTTATCAAAATTTGAAACAACCAACAGTACCTTATCAAAAATCAAACAATATAGCTTGCCACAAACCATGAACCACAACTGAAAGAATATTGCAAAGGGTTTTTTCAATATGCACCTCTTCCCGCTTGCTTCAAACACACCTCTACCCGCTAGCTTTGTCTATGCTACCTTGTTTTTCAAATGCCTGCAAAAAATGGGCAAAAAATTATCACAAGTGACACTTTCATTTTTCTTTTGCAACCATCGCCCCATGAAAAAACCAAAAAATAACCTCCAACCACCTTCACAGAAGATGGACAACGGTTGATCGAACTTTCACCCTCACAAAAGCTTATCCTCCTCACTTACGGTTTTGATAGGAGGTATAACAACAAAACAAGACCCAACAATGCCTTATCAAAAATTGTGTAGACATTCGCTATGTTTCCCAAGGTTTTAAATGGCAGGTGTTATTACAACCATCGCCAGTACATGGAAACCATACAACAATTAATGTTGATGCGAATCAACGTTTAATTTCACTGGCCTTCTCTATCCATGCAGCGGAAAATATGCCAACCTATTCCCAATGTGCACCAAGTGCCTTCGCCACATGACCACCAAAAGGCTTAAAAATCATGAAGGCTGACGAAAATTCTAACCAAATTAAAAATATCCACCACCTTTTTTCATGACCATCGGAAGGCTTAAAAACTGGGAAGACTGACGAAAATTCCAACCAAATTTCACACAAATAGCCTATTGACTAATTATATTATGTAATATATAAATAATATAATATGTATTGATAAATATAATATTTATTATATTTATATTATATATTATATATTCTATTATACAACATATAAATAATATCTCTCTATCTTTCCCCTTCACACCTTGGTGTGTAATGGGTACACTAAAGTGGCGTGGAAGGTCAATTATAAAAAAAGAGGGAGAGAGTGAGAAAGAGGAAAATCGAGAAAGATAGAAAAAGAGAGAAGGAAA
>VDFB02379711.1:150960276-150991621 GCA_007258455.2 Sequoia sempervirens | reverse complement strand
TCTCTATTAAATTGTGTGCATTAATATAATTGATGAAACTACTTGTGAAACTTTATGATTCCTTGTGGTTATGTCTTATTTTAGCACCTTTCTATAGAGCAATATGTATTTTTGTAGGTTGTGAGATGTGTTATAGTGCAGTATTCTCTAGTTGTGAAGTTGTTTCTTCCTTCTAGGGGTGTAGCCATATGAGCCTTTTCATGAAATGTTTATGCAGAAAACATATGTGATTGACTTGTGTAAGATAATACTTTTGTCATTGACTGAAATTGTGTGTCTAAACTATGTTATATGTCTCCTGAACAAATTTCATGTATCACCATAGGAGTAATTTATAATTTATGTATTCTTTCTCCCTTTACCTCACAAAGATTAGTTGTATAGGTGATTGGAAAAAGGAATTCAGCCTTCTCCGGAGGTTCATTTCAACATCAGGTGACCCACAACTTTAAAATGATCCCATGTTTCCCTAGAAAGCTCAGTTTCCATTACTATGAATAGGGTGCATTTCTAGGTGACAACAATTTCTAGCACACCCGATGGGACCGAAATTAGATTGAACTACTAGTTTAGTATGCAACCAGTGAGTCCCAGGCTTTATAAAAGTCATTTGGCATACTTGGTGACTCCATAAAGAGGAAGAACTCCAGAAAATAACACCTTCTATAGTTTATGAGAAGAGTTCAAACAAGGAGCAGCTCAAGTCCTTTAGAATATCTGTAGCTGTCACCACCAAGAAGACAAAGCAAAGCAATAGAAAGGTGAGGAACAACAATTATTTATACTAGAAGAACTCAATTCACTCCTCCATTTGTGGGATCACACATTGTTGTCTCGTCTTTGTTTTCATCTAGAGTACTAGTAAATCCACCTCAGCCACCTCCAATGGCCACTCCAAGGAATCAAACCTTTGTTTATTTTAATGGAGGGATCCCCTTGAATTTGGCATAGCATAATGACATTCCAATGGCAGCCTTGAAGAGTCTGCCAACTTTCATGGGAGAAGATCAAACTACCCCGATTGAACACATGCAAGATGTGGCTTCATTAAGAAAAGTCCATGACATAACCAAAGAAGATGTTGCTATGAGATTATTAGTTGATTCACTAAAAGGAAGAGCTATGTAATGGTATAGGAGCTTAGCAGCTGGTTCAATTGAAACTTGGGACAAATATGGAGACAAGTTGCATAAATAATTTCAAGACAGGTTTAATAATATGTCTTTATTGGAACAATTAACTACAATTAAGAGGGCTCCACAAGAGCAAATAAATGATTTCAATTTCAGATTTCAAAGAACTTGGGATAGAATCCCTACAATGGTAAGGCCACCTCCAGAAAATGCATTTTTGTACTTTTTGAGGGCTCTTAACAACAATATAGTTGTTATGATATAATCAATGGGAGGGGTTTCTCTATTGGGTGCCTTTGAAATAGCAATCAGAGTTGAAAATAGCCTAATACAAGCTAGTAAACTTGCTCTTAGGCCACTAATGCCTATATTCCCAGAGATCCATGCAAATATTCCTCTACAGATACCACCTTTTGCACCTCTGCCACCTGTTCTAGTTGTTGTAACACAAGAAAATGTTGCTTCAAGTTCTCCAAATGAGTTATAGGAAATCAAAAGTCTATTATAGTCTTTTGGTAACAAGCTTGTAAGTTTAGAGAAGCAACAATCATATAGTAGGCCTTATCATCAATAGAATCTAGGTCAACAACAAACATATCAAGGTAGTAGACAAGCTTACTAGGGCAATTACCAGGGCCCAAAATAGAATGTGAACACAAAACCATTTTAGGACTCTTCTCTAGCACCTGTTAGTGTAGTCAAGGACTTGGTTCCTATTCAAAACAAATTAGCAGCCAATTATAAGTGGTGCTACCCTTGCAACCAGCCCCACAATTAGGCCACCTACTCAAATGGACTCATCAATCAGGTACTTATGGTACAAAATGCCTCAAGTTCATAGTAGACTACATTTAATGATGCATCTCCACAATAGCAAGATCAACTTATCAATGATGCTACCTTACTTAACTGGCAAGGTGAAGAATTTTGTGGATTAAATGTAGATAATTCTCTAGTTGCAGCTAACACCAAGGCAAAGAAGAGAGCATTTGAGCTTGATCAAGTAGCTGATAGAGGAAAGATGACAACTGTGGGACTATCTACATCTCAAGCAACCAATGGTTTGCAAAGAGATGTGTATGTTGTCATTGATGAGTTTGTAGTGATTTAAACAAATCACTTCTATTTCCAATATCATTGATTGACACGTATTATTTTGTTGACTTCCCTTGTTTTGAAAAAATGATATTACTCTTTCATTAAAAATCACATCTCGACTACGAGTTACAAGTTTGGTGATTTGATCCCACAATCAATAACCATACTTCTCATCAACGTATCCAACAAAAAAAATCTTTTCGACTTGATATCCAACTTCATCCTTTTCTCTTGTGGAATGTGAACAAATGCTTCACCTGAACACTTGCAAGTGATTTTAAGTAATTCTTCTTCCCAACCACTTGTCCTTCAAAATCTTAAAGTCCAATCGAGAAGATGGACCTTGATTAGTTAAGTATGTTGTATTAACTATCTCTACCCAAAACTCTTTACCCAATCCTTCATTTGAAAGCATGATGTGAGCTCTCTCCAATATTTTTCGATTCAACTCTTAGTTGCACCATTTTCTTGAGGGGTTAAAGGGACAATCTTGATTCATTGTATACCATTATTTGCATAAAAATTATCAAACTCCAAGGAAAAAAAATCTCCACCATTATTAGTTTTGAAGCACTTGATTTTTTTTCTGGTTTGGTTTTCAATTGTTTCTTTGAAATTTTTAAAATTTTCAAATACTTTAAACTTTGTTTTTATCATATAAACCCAAACCTTTCTAGTGAAATCATCAAGAAAGGTAACAAAATAATTAGATCCACCAATAGAAGTTACCTAAGTGAGACCAAAAACATTTGAATACACTAGTTCCAATGGTCATATCTTCTTGTCATTCCCTTGAATAAAGAAGATGATCCTCCTTTATTTTTTAAAAATTGAATGACCATGCACATATCTAAATCAATAGATTTTAAACCTAGAAGTTGATTATATTTGTGAAAATTCTCAAGGCCCTTCTTGCTCATATGATCAAGCTTCTTGTGTCAAATCTCCATCTTGCTTTCCACAACTGGCATCACAACTCCAACTTCAACATGTCTCTCTAGCATATACAAAGTTCCCAATTTACTACATCTTGGAATCACTAAGGCTCCTTTGGTCACCTTCCAAGTGTTGAACTTAAAAGAGATGATACAACCTTGAGCATCTAGCTATCCTATAGAAATAAAATTCTTCATGAGTTGAGGAATGTGTCTCACATCTTTCAACATCCAATTATTTTCATTTTATTTTATTTTAACATTGATCACATCTTTATCGATAATAACATAAGGTTCATTCACACAAAGATTCTAGACCTTACTAATGTTTCCTTCTCGATAATTTTTGAAAACTTCCTAGAATGAAGAGGCATTAAAAGAAGCATTATAATCCAAAACCCACACATCATTTGTAGTTTCACTTGTAGATAAAAATCATGCATCTGCATCCTCTTCATATGCTGCATTCACCTCATTTTTTTTATTAACTCTCTACCTTCTTGAATGACTAGTGGTTCCTCTTTATGTGAGCTTCGTTGCCACAAAACCAATAACTTGTATTTATGTCCCTAGATTTATATATCTTGTGAGATTTAGATATTCTTTTATTATTATATCTTCCTTATTCTTGGGATATCCTCCTATTTTATAAAATCAAAGCCTCTTCAAATGAAGTACTTTGATGTTTTCTTCTCATGTCTTCCTTGAGAATAATTGTAGCCACATCATCAAAGTTCAACACATTCTCTTTTAGGTTGGATCCTTTATTTTTGGATGTTGAGTTATTAACTTCCATCAGAACACTTTCCCAACTATTGGGAAGATAACACAATAGCAAGATGGCTTTGATTTCATCTTCAAATTTAATATTGATAGAAATTAATTGGTTGATTAGAGTATTAAACTCATTTGAGTGGTTGAAAATGTTGCTACCTTCTTTCATTTCCAAGTTGAACAATTTCTTTATTAAGAAGACTTTATTGCATGTGGAAGCCCTCTCATACATGTTAGACAATCAATCCCATAAACTCTTCACTATCTTCTCCATTGCAACATTGAAGAACACATTGTTTGAGAGAGAAAGGATAATGGTTTCCTTTGATTTCTTATCCAATATGTCTCAATCCTCATCAGAAATAGCAGAAAATTTCTTGATTTTTTCCTCTAATGTTACTATGATCTCTTTTTCAATTAGCAACGCTTCCATTTGCAATTTCCACATGCCGAAGTTTTTGACCAAAAAATTTTCAATTTTTCCTTCCTCTATCTCTTCTCAATTTTCCTCAGCTCTAATACCACTTGTTGAGTTATGAGTGTAGATTAATATCAAATTATACAAAATTGAAATCCAAAATAAAACAAAAATTAATAGAAAAAAAATTAGAAACAAAACAATGACACCAACTTACATGGTTCACCAAAATGACTACATTCTCAAGAAAAGTAGGGAAACTCTTTTATTAAAGCAGTTGTAAAAAATTACAAGGTTTATTAAATCTATTTATCCAAGTGATCAAGATGCATATTTATAAGTTCTCCTCGAGACAAGAAAGAGTCATTAGAAGAGCAAGCTGAAATGGTGATGATTGGAATTCACAACCAACATGTTACCCACAAGAAAGTACATATATATACAAAAAATTTAAAAAAATTAAAATAAAATATAATCATATTTTGATTACAATTTTCTTATAATTATATTTAATTTATTAACTTTATATTAAAAAAATTCAAATATATATTTACATTACACAATATATATAATATATTTATTATTATTTTATTTAATTTATTTTATCTTTTTTTCATACATGCAATGGACTTCAAGAAGTGCTTAATTATTTTATCATTTTAATTATCTTTAGTTATTTTACTAAGTAGATGTATAAACTCTTTCAGGACATTAAATAATATATTTACTAGTAATTGTGCCTTGGTGTGCAATGGGTACGCTAAAGAGGTGTGGAAGGTCAATTAAGAAAAAAATATTTTATTATTTGCATACATTTGTGCAATAGATGAGGTCAATTGGTAAGAAAATTAGAAAATTATGTTTCTTGTGCAACAAAGGTCTCATTGGAGAAGTAATAAATTCAAAGCAACTATGCATCCACTTAGAACTCAAAACATTTTTGAAACAAAATCAAAGCAATGATGCTTCTACTTAGAAGAATCCAAAGATGATTCAAACAAAACTAAGCTGAATTAGGAAGATAATAAAGTTTCATTATCTTGATAGGCTCACGATATGCTTGCAATAGGTAAAGAGGGAGAAAAGTGAAGAGATAGGGATAGAAAGCGAGAGAGAGAAAGGGGGGAGAGGGACAGAGAAGCAAGGAGATTGAGATAGGGGCTAGATATAGGAAGATAGATATAGAGATGCAGAAGGAAAAGGAAAAGGATAAGCAAAGGAGAAGAGGGAGATATAATATATATATATATATCTAGAGAGAGAGAGAAATATCTATGAAATAAATATATAGAGAGGGAGAGAGAGGGAGGGAATGAGAGAGGAAGAAATAGAAAGATAATGATAGAGATAAGAACTAATAATTAGAGAGAGGGAGAGGGAGGGAGAAAGGAAAAGATAATTAGAGAGATAGATATGGAGATGTAAAATATAATTATTTATAGCTAGGTTTAGGAAGAGGAGAGGGAGATATAGAGATAGAGCTAGATAGAGATAGAGATATAAATAATTAAAATAAAATTCTAGGAAGAGGAAGGGCGAGAGGGAGAGAGATGGATGGATAGATGTAGAGGGAGTCATGTTTAGAGATACAAGGGGGGAGAGGAAGATGGAGATAAATAGAAAGAGAGAGATAGCGGGAGAGATAAAGATGAAGAGAGATAGAGAGATAGAGAGGATGAGAGAGATATATCGAGGGGGGAGAGGGAGAGTATAGAGAGATATAGAGAGTGATATATAGATAGAGATATAAGATTTAGAGAGATGAGGAGAAGGAGAGAGATCAAATGGGATAGATAGAGGGACAAATATAGAGAAGTAGAGATAGAAAAATAGAGAGAGGGAGAGAGAAATAGGGGGAGATAGAGATATAAAAGAAGAGAGAGAAACATAGAGAGATATATGGGAAGAGAAAGAGAGATAGATATGGGGATAGAGATGGAGAGATAGATAGAGGGGATAGAGAGAAAGGGATAGATATAAGTAGAGGGAGAGAGAGAGAGAGAAGAGGTGGGAGGGAAAGAGAGAAGAGAGGGGAGGAACAGAGAGGGACTTGAGGGGAAAGAGAAAAAGATAGGTGGAGAGGGAAAGTGAGAAAGGGGAGGTGATATAGCAAGATAGAGAGGGATATGGAAAGAGATAATGAAATAGGGAGAAATATGGAGAGATAGAGGTAGAGAAAGATATGAATAGAAAGAGATGGAAAGGAGTGAGAGAGAGAGAGAGTAGGAGAGTAGGAGTGAATAAGAGAGAGAAGAGAGAGAAGTAGGGAGATATGAATATAAGTATAATATAATATCTAAAATAAATGGATAAATAATTTATATGTAGTATATTATTATATTATTTATGTATTATATAATTTTAATATAAATATAATAAATAATATGTAAATAATAATATTATACAATAATATAATAATATAATATAATATAATCATATATTTTTTAATTAATAAGATATAATATATGGGATACATGTAAATACAAGTAAGTGTATATATAATTTTACATAAATTTAAATACATGTTTTGATGATATTTTGATATTGCTTATATGCATAGTTAAAATTGATTTATTATCATTTTGATATCAGGTGGCGTGAAGAGGCTACATTTTGATGATTCACCACAAGTTCTAGATTTTCTTTTGATGTCATAGCCACATTTTGTAAACATTATTTGAGTTGACATATATGCCAAATTTTTATATGTACATAAACAATTACTTTACACTTTTATATATATAAGTCAATATTTGATATATTTTGTTTGTTATATGCATGTTTTCCTGCTTTGCAAGTTAAAATTTGAATGCATAATCACTTTATCATGTATATTATTGTTAAATTTAGTTGTCTTGGGAAACTTCACCAAATTTTATCCGCTTAAGCCATCATTTTTCCTAGGACCTTAATTCATAGATCTACTTAATCCATCATATTACGACCCCTTAAGCCATCCTACAAGGACTCCTTAAGCCACCATTTCTCCTAGGACCCCTTAATTCATATATAAATTAATTTTAATTATATCAATTGTGATTGAACATGAGACATACTTTGAATTCTTTGATCCCCTTCAGACATTTCTCCTAGGACCCCCTAAGCCATCCTACAAAGACCCCTTAAGCCATCATTTCTCCTAGGACCCCTTAATTCATATATATCCTAATTAATTATATCAATTGTGATTGAACATGAGAAATACTTTGAATTCTTGGATCTCCTTAAGAAAATTTTGAGAAATTTTTTTATCCCCTTAAACCATCCTATTATGACTCGTTAAGACATTCTATTAAGACATAAATTGTATTAACATTGACACTATGTTGATATAGTATGTGATTGTTATGACGAGTCATCCTAAATTATAATACTTAATTATATTAATTATGATTGAACATGAGACATACTTTGAATTATTTGATCCCCTTAGGACATCCTATTAGGACATAAATTATATTAACATAGACAATATTTTGGAATAGTTATGATGAGTCATCCTAAATTATAGTACTATCAAAAATATTGATTATGAATCAAATTTAAAGTACAAATATTTGAATGTCCTATTAATGTTTTGACTATGAATCAAATGTAGAGTACACATATTCGAATGTCCTATAATTTGACATTTGTATCATTTCACATTAATGCCTTATTAATTTATTGTCTATGAATCAAATAGAAAGTACAAATATTTGAATGTCCTATAATTTAACATTTGTATAATTTCACATTAATGTCTTGACTATGAATCAATGAATCAAATGTAAAGTAAAAATATTTAAATGTCCTATTAATTTCAACTTTAATTTTGTATTTGTATATAATTTCACATTAATTTCCTATTAATGTCTTGACTATGAATAAAATGTAAAGTACAAATACTTGCATGTACTATTAATTTCACATTTGTATAATTTCACATTAATGTCCTATTAATGTCTGAGATAACACACTTGTGTTAAATATTTTTTAACTCCTAAATAAAAATGTATGAAAATATTGGAATTTAATAATAAATATTGTCTCATGAGGATAACTAATTTATTCAAGTTAAAATGAATAAATGTACATGTGTAAATTATTATTTAACCATAATAATCCGTAAAATGTTGAAATTAATAAAGTCCATGAAACAATATATAACATCCATGAAATATTGAAACATATATATAGATATAGTCCATGAAATTATACAAAAATATTGAAAGATGTACACATACAATCAATGAAATGTTGAAACATGTATAAAAAGTACATGTAATGTGTATTGAAAGATATATAGAGTTCGTGGAATGTACTAAAACATGAAATTTATGAAAATATATATATATAACTCCTATCATCTCTACAATCAAGAGACCTCTTTACTCTACATGGACTAAGAAGATCTAAATCAGTCTATACAAGTGACAGAAAGTTGAAATCAGATTTAAGATGATTAAAAATAATTTAATTCAATTTAATTTATAAAATAATATTTAAATTACCGTATGAGGTTGCTATGCTATAGGACCTATCTCATGTGCTATAAATAAAAATAACTTAACACATGATCATATATATTCAATTAAAATTTAATTTCATTCATTCAAAATGTATAATTTATAATTGACTCTAAATATAATATAAAAAAAAAATTACCATATTAGGTTGCTCTGTATGTGTTGGTTTAGGTGGTATGACATCATCGGGATGGAAAGTGTCACTAACAAGGTCCTACAAGGTCAAATAAAGAACATGTGTATAAATTAGGTTTAAACATATATATTCAAGTGTACCAATAAGTTTTTTAATCTATTTAAAATACCTACAAATTATGCACACATGTAGAAAAATTATTAAACAACCTAAAATTTAGTTGACTCCTGATATTGTCGTGCATCAAATGGGTGTACAATACCCATTTCATGGTCATGTCAACCTATACATAGACATTTTTTTAATATAAGTACATGCATGTTTGATATAGTGAATTCAAAATACAAATTTGTGAGTATAGTTTTTAAAACAATATACATACAAGTGCCTCATGTGATATGCCCAACAATGGAGTAGTGCTAACTAATCCCTCTGGTGGATCTGACGCAAAATTCATATGACTTCCCTGAACCAACATAAATATTTAACACATGTTTAGGATTGAATTACAAATTAAAATCAAGTTAAACTTATTTAATATATTTAAAAAATCAAGATCAAAACCTATTAGCCAAATTATTTTTTAGTTGGCTATCAATATTCATACTAGTGTTGATTACTAGCATATTGTCAACATACAACAATAACAAAAAAAACTCATTTTTCTCCAAAACTATGTAGTACACACATGGATGAGATTTTCACTTGGTAAATTTTTGCTTAGCCATGAAGGAATCAAACTTGAGGTACCATTTCTAAGGCTTGTCTCAACCCATACAAGCTTCTTTTCAATCTACACATGATATTTTCTTTTTCTTTTTCAAAACCTTTTGGTTGTTGCATATACAATTCTTCTTCCAAGTCACTATGTAGAAACACTATCTTAACATCAAGCTTCTCCAACTCAAGGTCATATACACTTTCTAAACCAAAAACTACCTAGATGGTAGTCATTTTCACAACAGGTGAAAAAAAATATTTGCAATCCACACCCTTCTCCTAGTCATATCCTTTGACCACTAATTTAGCACTATACCATTTCCTACCACTATCTTCTTCCTTCAATTTGTAAACCTAATTGTTTTCAAGGCTCTCCAATTTGGTGGAAGATGTACCAAGTCCCATGTGTGATTTACCAACAACAAGTCTATCTCTTCTATCATGGCATCCATCCATTATCACTATCTTTGTCACTACAAGCATCTCTAGATGTATCTAGCTCTGCTTGATCAAATATTAATAGATGATGTAAAAAATCATCATATTTAGCAAGAAGTTGGTTCTCCCTAGTGAACCTCCTCAACTGAGGAATTAACTCTTGTGAATTACCTTCTTTAGAATTTATAATATTTGATGCCAATCCTTGTGACTCAAAAGGACCACATCCAATGGAGATGTTTTCTTGATTTGGCTACATTAAAACTTTATTGTGTATATCATGCACATAGGTATTCTAGGTAGAGTATGGGGTTGTACATGTGTATGTTGTGATTGAGTATTTTGTAGTGATTTTAAAAAATAACTTATGATTTCACTATCCTTGATTGACACATATTATTTTACTGACTTAACTTGTTTTGAAAAAAATGGTATTACTCTTTCATTAATAATCACATATCCCAACTCTGAGTTACTAGTTTGATAATGTGATCCCATAATCATTAACCATACTTCTCATCATCATATCCAAAAAAAAATATTTTGGACATGATACCCAACTTTGTTCTTTTCTCTTGTGGAATGTGAACGAACGCTTCAATTGAACACTTGCAAGTGATTTTAAGTAATTCTTCTTCCCAACCACTTGTCCTTCAAAATATTAAATTCCAATCGAGAAGATGGAACTGGATTAGTCAAGAACATTGTTGTATTAACTACCTGTACCCAAAACTCTTCCAATCTTGCATTTGAAAGCATGTTGTGAGCTCTCTCCAAGATTGTTCAATTCAACCTCTTAGTTGCACCATTTTTTGAGGGGTTAAAGGGACTATCTTGATTCATTGTATACCATTCTTTGCAGAAAATTTATCAACCTCCAAGGAAAAAACTCCCCACTATTATTAGTTCTGAAGCACTTGTTTTTTTTTAATTTGGTCTTCAATATTTTCTTTGAAATTTTTAAAATTTTCAAATACTTTAGACTTCCTTTTTATCATATAAACCCAAACCTTTCTAGTGCAATCATCAAGAAAGGTAACAAAATAATTAGATCCACCAATAGAAGTAACCTTAGTGGGACCAAAAACATTTGAATGCACTAGTTCCAATGGTCATGTCTTCTTGTCATTACCTTGAATAAAGAAGATGATCCCCCTTTATTTTTTATAAATTCAATGCATGTGCACAAGTCTAAATCAATAGATTTCAAACCTATAAGTTGATCATATTTGTGCAAAAACTAAAGTCCCTTCTTGCTCATATGATCGAGCCTCTTGTGTCAAAGCTCCATCCTACTATCCACAACTAGCATAACAACTCCAAATTCAACATGACTCTCTAGCACATACAAAGTTCCCAATTTATTGCCTCTTGAAATCACTAACACTCCTTTGGTCACCTTCCAAGTGTTGAACTTAAAAGTGATGCTACAACCTTGAGCATCTAGCTATCCTATGAAAATCAATTCTTCATGAGTTGAGGAATGTGTCTCACATCCTACAACAACCAATTATTTCCATTTTTTATTTTTAATATCACATCTTTATTGACAATAGCTTAAGGTTCATCGTCACCAAGGTAGACCTTACTAATGTTTCCTTCTTGATAATTTCTGAAAACTTCTCAACACGAAGAGGTGTGAAAACAAGCATTAGAATCCAACACCCATGCATCAGTTGTAGTTTCACTTGTAGATAAAACTCATGCATTTGTATCCTCTTCATATGTTGCATTTACCTCATTTTCTTTTGATTAACTCTCTACCTTCTTTCAAATGATTGGAACAATTCTCTTTATGTGACCTTCCTTGCCACAAAATCAATAACTTTTATATATGTCCCGAGATTTAGATATCTTGTGAGATCTAGATATTCTTTTATTCTTATATCTTCCATATTATCGGGATATCCCCCTATTCTATAAAATCAAAGCCCCTTCGAATGAAATACTTTGATGTTTTCTTCTCATGTTTTCATTGAGGATAATTGAAGCCACATCATCAAAGTTAAACACATTCCCTTTTATGTTGGATCCTTTATTTTCGGATATTGAGTTATTAATTTCCATCAGAACACCTTCCCAATTATTGGGAAGATAACACAATAGCAAGATGGCTTTTATTTCATCTTCAAATTTAATATTGATAGAAACTAATTTGTTGATTAGAGTCTTAAAATTATTTGAGTGGTTGAAAATGTTGTTACCTTCTTTCATCTTCAAGTTGAACAATTTATTTATTAAGAATACTTTATTACATGTGGAAGCCCTCTCAGACATGTCAGAAAATCAATCCCATAAACCCTTCACTGTCTTCTCCATTGAAACATTGAACAACACATTGCTTGAGAGAGAAAGGATAATGGTTTCCTTTGCTTTCTTGTCTAATATGTCTCAGTCCTCATCATACATAGCAACAAGTTTCTTGGTTTTTCCATCTAATGTTATTAGGAGCTTTTTTTGAATCAACAATGCTTCCATTTGCAATTTCCGCAGGCCAAAGTTTTAACCCAGAAACATTTCAAATTTTCCTTAGCTTTAATACCACTTGTTGAGTTATGAGTGTAGATTAATATAAAATTATACAAAACTGAAATCCAAACTAGAACAACAATTAATAGAAAAAAATGTAGAAACAAAACAATGACACCAACTTACATGGTTCACCAAAATGGCTACATCCACGAGAAAATTAGGGCAACTCTTTTATTAAAGCAGTTGTAAAAATTTATAAGGTTTTAATCTATTTATCCAAGTAATTGAGATGCATATTTATAACTTCTCTTCATGACAAGAAAGAGTCATTAGAAGGGGAAGCTGAAATGGTTATGATTGGAATTCACAACCAACATATTACGCACAAGAAAGTATATATATAGAAAAAATACACAAAAATTAAAAATTAAATATTCACATTTTGATTATAAATTTGTTTTGATAGAGAGAGGGATTAATGTTTAGAGATACAAGGGGAGAGAGGAAGAGGGAGATAAATAGATAGAGAGAGGGAGAGGGAGAGATAAATATGAAGAGAGATAGAGATGATGAGAGAGAGATAGAGAGAGGGGGATGGGGAGAGATAAAGAGTGATAGATAGATATAGATATAAGATGTAGAGAGAGGGGGAAAAGGAGAGAGAGACAATGAGATAGATAGAGGGACAAATAGAGAGAAGAAGAGATAAAAAAAATAGGAGAGAGGGAGAGAGAAATAGGGAGAGATAGAGATATACAAGAAGAGAGATAAACTTAGAGATATATGGGAAGAGATCAAGGGAGAGAGGTAGAGAAAGAGATAGGGATAGCCTGGGGATAGGGAGGGAGAGACAGAGAGGGGATATAGAGAAAGGGAGAGATATAAGTAGATAGAGAGAGTGGTGGGAGGGAGAGAGAGAAGAGAGGGGAGGGAGAGAGAAGAGGGGAAAGAGAAAAATATAGGTAGAGAGGGAAAGAGAGAAAGGGGAGGTGATATAGCGAGATAGAGAGGGATATGGAAAGAGAGAGAAATAGGGAGAAAGAGAGATAGAGGCGGAGAAAGATATGAATAGAAAGAAATGGAGAGGAGTGAAAGAGAGAGAGAGTAGGAGAGTAGGAGAGATGGAGTGAATGAGAGAGAAAGAGATTTGAATATAAAGAAATAGAGAGAAATGAAGTGAGAAGTGAGTAAATATAAAGAGAGAGGGGAGAGGGAGATATATAAAAAGGGAGAAAAAAAGAGAGGCAAAGAATGAGTGAGGGAGAGATGGAGGGGAATAAATATAGAGATATGAACTTATATATCTATGTCTCCCTCTCTATCTCTATGTTTCTCATTATCTCTCAATCTCTCTCTTCCTCTCTCTCCTCTATTTATCTCTATATTTTTATTTCCTTCTATCTTTTTCTATCTTTCTCGATTTTCCTCTTTCTCACTCTCTCCGTCTTTTTTTATAATTGACCTTCCACACCACTTTAGTGTACCCATTACACACCAAGGTGTGAAGGGGAAAGATAGAGAGATATTATTTATATGTTGTATAATAGAATATATAATATATAATATAAATATAATAAATATTATATTTATCACTATAAATTATATTATTTATATATTACATAATATAATTAGTCGATAGGCTATTTGTGTGAACTTTCGTTGGAATTTTCGTTAGCCTTCCTAGTTTTTAAGCCTTCCGACGGTCATGAAAAAAGGTGGTGGATATTTTTAATTTGGTTAGAATTTTCATCAGCCTTCATGATTTTTAAGCCTTTTGGCAGTCATGTGGCGAAGGCATTTGGTGCGCATTGGGAATAGGTTGGCAAATTTTCCACCGCGTGGATAGAGAAGGCCAGGGAAATTAAACACTGGTTCACATCAACATTAATTGTTGTGTGGTTTTCGTGTACTGGCGATGGTTGTAATAACACCTGCCATTTAAAACCTTGGGAAACATAGCGAATGTTTGCACAATTTTTGATAAGGCATTGTTGGGTCTTGTTTTGTTGCTATACCTCCTATCAAAACTGTAAGTGAGGAGGATAAGCTTTTGTGAGGGTGAAAGTTTGATCAACCATTGTCCAACTTCTGTGAAGGTGGTTGGAGGTTATTTTTTGTTTTTTGCATGGGGCGATGGTTGCAAAAGAAAAATGAAAGTGTCACTTGTGATAATTTTTTGCCCATTTTTTGCAGGCATTTGAAAAAAAAGGAAGCATAGACAAAGCTAGTGGGTAGAGGTGTGTTTGAAGCAAGCGGGAAGAGGTTCATATTGAAAAAACCCTTTGCAATATTCTTTCAGTTGTGGTTCATGGTTTGTGGCAAGCTATATTGTTTGATTTTTGATAAGGTACTGTTGGTTGTTTCAAATTTTGATAAGGTGTTATTGAAAAAAGAATATATTGTTTGTAAAAATGGATATTGTTTCATTTTTGGTTCACATTTTGTGGGTATGGTTTTGCATGGGTTTCTCCATCTGGGTCATTGTTGAAACCAATATTGTTTGATTTATAACTTTCTTTTTCTAGTTATGGTTGCAATGGAATAAAATAGTTAATGTTATACAGTTTATGTTGATTTCCATTAGGCATTGTTGATTATTGTTCTCTACCTTAGGCTATATTGTTTCATTTTCAGTAAGGTGTTGTTGAAAAGGCTATATTTTTTCAATTTTCGATAAGGTTCTATTGAGAAAAGAGCATATTTTTGCATAGGTTTGTTACTGTGAATTTTTGTGGGTTCCATTTGGGTCATTGTTGAGACTAATATTGTTTAATTTCTGGCTTTTGTTTTGTGGCTATGGTTGCACCGAAATAAAATTGTTAATGTTATACAATTTTTGTGGATTGTTGTTGTCTACCTTGGGCTATATTCTCTCATTTTTGATAAGGTGTTGTTGAAAAGGCTATATTGTTTCAATTTTCGATAAGGCGCTATTGATAAAAGACTATTATTTTCTAAAAGAAATATTGTTTCATTTATGGTTTACGTTTTGTGTATTGTTGATTTTTGTTCTCTAGATCATGCTATATTGTTTCATATTTGATCAGGTTCAATTGAAAAGGCTATATTGTTCCATTTTCAATAAGGTGTTTTTGATAAAAGACTATATTTTGCATGGGTTTGTTACTGTGCATCTTTGTGTTTTGTAGGTTCCTCCATCTGGGTCACTGTTGAAACAAATATTGTTTGATTTATGCCTTATGTTTTTTCCATATGGTTGCAACGCAATAAAATAGTTAACCTTATATAGTTTATGTTGATTTCCATAAGGCATTGTTGATTGTTGTTGTCTAGCTTTAAAATAGTTAACGTTATATAGTTTATGCTGATTTTCATAAGGCATTGTTGATTGTTGTTGTCTAGCTTAGGCTATATTGTTTCATTTTCGATAAGGTGTTGTTGAAAAGGCTATATTGTTTCAAGTTCCGATAAGGTACTATTGAGGGTAAGTGTGCCAAGATGGTTCCCAAAAAGGGGGTTTAAGTGGCCACTTTTTTTTTAAATCATGAAATACTGACCTTCGATGTGAAATTGAGGATAGTTACACTCAAAATTTTGAGATGGAACAAAAAGAAGAATTCAAGTGCTTTGAGTCTACTTTCTAAACTACTAATTTATTTTGAAAATGGTTGATATTAAGGGGTTCAAATGAGGGAAGCACACAAATTGGTATTGTTTTTATTAGAAAAACATAACATAGAAACTATGTACGACCCTCGTACAGTGAAATTTTTTTAGTATTTTTAAAATTGCTATAGTCAGAAATTAGCTAACAATATGTAGTTGATGCTAAATTTTTCTAATAATTTTTAATGAATATTTTATTTTTTACTAATTTTTGAAGTGGACACTTCCTAAAAAATAAAATTTTGGTCGTGCTACCCCTACAAATTTTGGAAACTAATTAATTTTTTTGTAATTTTTAGAATGGAGTCTAGTTTCTAAAAATATAATTTATTTGAAATTTTGATGAATAATTAATTTATAATGAAAAAAACACCAAACATTGCTTTTTGCAAAAAAGAAACATACAAACAAAAGAAATTATGGATGAAAGGCTTAACATTGTCAGAAAGTGAAAAAAATTACATCGTTGGATAGCTAAGAGAGAAGCTAACATTACCCAGATGTTTGATTTGTTTGATAGTGAACCACATGTAATCCTAACGGTGAGCATGAACCCGATTATGTGAAATATTTCAGAAATTGCAAAAGCACGTATTTGGTCATTAGGAATGCCCTCCAAGCCTTTGGGTTGGTATTCCAAGGGAAATACCAACCCCAAGGCTTGGGGATTCCCAAAGCAAGATGTAATGTGAGCTTGTTATAATGCACTCACGTTATATGTCATTTTTGACATGGTTTTTATTCGTTTGTGGGGAGCATGTCTAGCAAGACATAATGCGAGTGCAGTATAACATGCTCGTGTTATGTATTTCTTTATGTTAAATCCATATTGAATGTATTTTTATATATTTCTATCATTTGTATGCACATGTATGCTTGTATGTCATGTATGTATGTATGTATGTATGCCTATATGTATCAATGCATGTATAGTGTATGTATGCCTACTTGTATGTAAGATTGTATATACGTACATGTACATGTATGATTGTATGTATGTAGGATTGTATGTACATATGTATTATGCTTGTATGTATGTATTGATGTATGTCTTTAGAGGGAGGGAGAATTTTAAGAGAGATAGATCTAGAGTTGTCTAGGTAGGGTGGGAGAGGGAGAGGGAGGGGGAGAGGGAGAGTTGGAGAGAGGGAGAGGGAGGGGGAGGGGGAGAGAGGGAGAGAGGGAGAGGGAGGGGGAGAGGGAGAGAGGGAGAGAGGGAGAGAGGGAGAGAGAGAGAGAGAGTGTGTGTGTGTGTGTGTGTGTGTGTGAGCCTGGGAGAGAGGGAGAGGGGTGTGGGCTCTGAGTTTTAAGAGAGAGGAGTGGGAGAGAAGGGGTTGGAGTGAGAGGTACTTAGCTAGGTAGGGTGGTAGGGATAAAGGAAGTGAGAGAGAGAGGGGATGTGGGAGAGAGAGAATTCAGAGAGGGAGAGAGGGGGGAGAGAGAGAGAGACAGAGAGAAAGAGAGACTCATGTAGGTAGGGTTCCAAAGGGATAGACTTGAGAGTGTAAAGGGAGGTGAGAGGGATAAAGGGATAAAGTGAAATTTTAAGAGAGAGGGAGTGGGAGATAAGGGGTTGGAGTGAGAAGGACTTAGCTAGGTAGGGTGGGAGGGATAAAGGGAGTGAGAGAGAGAGGGGGGTTGGGAGAGAGAGAATTGAGAGAGAGAGAGGGGGGAGAGAGAGAGAGAGATAGAAAGAGAGAGTTATGTAGGTAGGGTGCCAAACGAAGAGACTTGAGAGTGTGAGGGGGATGAGAGGGAGAGACTTGAGAGATAGGTAGTGAGAGGGAGTGTGAGAGTGATGGAGTGGGAGAGAGAGGGAGTGTGATTGAGAGACCTGAGAGAGGGAGAGGTTGTGGGAGGGAGTGACCTAATATAGGGAGAGAAAGAGGGGGTGGAGTGAGAGGGACTTATCAAGGTAGGGTGGGAGGGATGGATAGAGAGTGGGGAGAGAGCGAGAGAGAGAGAGTTACCTAGGTAGGTTGCTAGAGGGAGAGACCTGAGAGAGAGAGGGGTTTGGAGGGAGAGACATGAGAGAGAGGGAGAGAGGGAGTGGGACAGAGTGGGACAGAGATAGAGAGAGATAAATATAGGGAGTGATAGAGGGTGGTAGGGATTGATTGAACAAGAGGTATGTAGAAAGAGGGAGAGGGTACAAATAGAGACAATTAGAGAGGGTAGGAGAGAGGAGTGAGAGGTGATGCATAGATAGAGAGAAAGTGGGATAGGGCTTGAGGGTATAGGTTAATGATTAGGGTGGAATGACCCAGAGGGCTGATGTTTCTAGGGCATTAGGGTTTAAGGGCTGAGGGCTGGGAGAGATTAGGGTCACGGTAGAGGCATTGGGTTGAGGGTATAGGGTAGAAGGTTTACATGGCCTAGGTTAATGGTTTAGGTTGAGGGTAGAGGGTCTAGGCATAGGCCTGAGGGCATATGGCTGAAGACGAGTCGAGGGTCCAATGCAAAGGGGTGGTGAGGCAGGGGCTGAGGGTTTAGGGCCTAAGACTGAGGAAGCCTACGATTAAGAACTGGAGGGCTGAGGGCTTCCATCGGCTAGGGTGGTGAGGGTAGAGGCAAAGGGTCAAGGGTTGAAGTTTCATGGGGTTGAGGGTCGAGGGCTGAGGGTAGATGATTGATGATATAGGGTATAAATCCAATGGATTAGGGCTGAGGGTCCAAATGTATGGGGCGGAGGGTATAGGGGTTGAGGGATTAGGGTTTAAGGGTTGAGGGTAGACAGTAGAGGGGAGAGAGATATAATTAGGGTATAGGGTAGAAGATATAAGGTAGGGTTCCAAAGGGAGAGACTTGAGAGATAGCTAGTGAGAGGGAGTGCGAGAGGGACGAAGTGGGAGAGAGAGGGAGTGTGAGTGAGAGGCTTGGGAGAGGGAGGGGGTGTGGGAGGGAGGACCAACAGAGGGAGAGAAAAAGAGGGGTGGGAGGAGATAGACTCTATCTAGGCAGGGTGGAGGATGAGAGAGAGAGGGGGAGAGAGACAGAGAGAGAGAATCCACCAAGGTGGTGGTTTCTAGGAGGGAGAGACCCAAGAGAGGATGGGGTGGGAGGAGAGACATGAGGAGAGGAGGGAGAGAGAGGGAGTGGGAGAGAGGGAGGGAGATAGAGAGAGGAGCCGAAAGAGCAGGGTGGTAGAGATTGCATTGAACGAGAGGGGCAACATAGAAAGAGGGAGAGGGTACATAGAGACAATTAGAGAGGGTAGGAGAGAGGGAAGGATGGAGAGGTGAGATGTATAGATAGAGAGAAATTGATAGGGGTTGAGGGTAAATGGTTGAGGGATTAGAGTGGAGGACCTATAGGGTTGATGGTAGAGAGTATTGGGTTGAGGGTATAGGGTACAAGGTTTAATGGTTTAGGGTTAAAGGTTTAGGGTTGAGGGTAGAGGGTTTAGGGTAAAGTTTTGAGGGTATATGGTTGAAGGATTAGGTTGAGGGTCCAATGTAAAGGGTAGAGGGTATAGGAGTTGAGTGTTTAGAGTTTAAGGATTGAGGGTTCAGGGTTGATAATTGAGGGTTAAGGTTTTAATGTATAGGGTAGAGGGTAGAGGGTAGAGGGTAGAAGGTTTGAGTGTTGAGGGTTGAGGGTTGAGGGTTGAGGGTAGAGGATTGATGGTATAGGGTCGAGGGATTAGAGTTGAGGGTCCAATGTATAGGTTGGAGGGTATAGGGGTTGAGGGATTAGGGTTTAAGGGTTGAGGGTAGAGGGTTGAGGGTTTAAGGGTTGAGGGTTTAGGTATTAGGGTAGGGAGTTTTCTTGTATTTAAGGGTATAAGGGTTGATGGATTAGTGTTGAGGGATTAGGGTTTAGGGTAGAGGGTATTGGGTATGTTGGCATAACAACTAGCACCTCTAGAGTAAGAGTTGGTACAGATAGCTATACACACTATGCAATGAGTGCTCTTCAAATTAGGAGGGGAAGCTCCCTCGTTGTGCTTGACAAAAGTACTTGAAAAGGAAATAAACTAAACTATATCTTGTCTTTTTGTTTTAGCTATAGAGGTACAAGGCTTTCTCGAAAACTATATACGTTGCAGCTAAGTATTTTCTGGTTTCACAGTATTACTAACTACAACTAAACTTAATTACTTAAATTCTATCCAGTCTCCTCAAGAAAACAGAGCATGAGGAAATGGAGCAAGGTTTGACTATCAGATGATAAATAAGTATAGATTCTCGGCTTGAAGGCAAGGTGGCGCATCTATCAGTTCAATCTAAACAATTTTATTGGTAAAAACATCACACGATAAACTGAATACGGATTCTCTACTTGAAGGCAAGGTGGCACGACTATCAGCTCAATCCAAATAAGTTTATTATTCACAACAACACATGATAAACAAGTGTAGATTCTCTACTTGAAGGTAAGGTAGGCACAACTATCATCTCAATCTGAACAAGTTTATTAAACACAAAATAAATTTGATCTAACTATGGAAAGAATTCGCCATTACAATTGCATGAAACCTTATGTGGCATAACAATTCATTATAATAGCAAAGATGCATGAACAAATACCAAAAGAGCAATATTGAGGGCAAGGTATGTGCAACATATATTTCTCTCTCATGCAAAAATTATTTACAAATGAGAAAAAGCTCTTATTTATATACATCAAGGTGTAGGGAACCCTAAAATCACCTTGAGTCAACTATAGTCTCACAATGCATGCAAGATTTATTATTAAACCCTAATAAATAAAACTATACAGTTAACTAGAAAACTACCATCAGTTAACCAAAACATTTAACCTAAATGGACAATGTGCAAGAATGCATGTCCTTATTTAAATAAAAGTTAACTGGACACTACCTTTAGTTAACTGGAAACCCTAACCCTAACTCCTGTGAAGATAATTCCAAGGATGAGATAAGCATGTGTGAAATCAGCCTGTGAAATCAAGACTAAAAGTTGAGTTAACTACTACTCATGACTCAACCCTCGAAATTAATTACAGTTTCCAACTGGCAGATCACTCCATGTCATCTAGGTCTAAAACTTTGACCAAGAACTCATTAATCTCTCCGTCATCTAGCACTTTGATACTGTCTAAAGCGATAATATGTCTTTTTAGTTCTCTATTGCCTTCCTTGATCATATGCATGCCTTCTTTAACATCTTTAGTCGCCTTTCTGAAACTGGCTGAAATAACTAAAATATTCTCCAGCTTAGCCACCATAGGCTCACCCTCAAGGCTATCACGAATCAGCTTCCCAAACTCAGCTTGTACTTTGTCCAATTCAATATACGTGCCATCTTCAAGGAGATAATGACACAGAATCTGAACAACAAAACCACTGACAAGTGCAAGTGCTCCAACTACATCATCTTTCAGTGAAAACAACTTGGTAGAGATCTTTTCACATATTTCCATTTTGAGAAGGTCCTACTCTTTCCAAGTAAAAACTTTCTCCTGATCCTCATCAATCTCCAAGGCATGATATGCAGCTGACAACTGAGACACAAGACACAATCCTTGGCTAAACCCTCTACAACTGAAACCTCAAGCAACTGAATACCTTGACAAAGCCTATGTGCATCACTCCTCAACTAATACAAATTTGCAAGAAGACGTTGACCTGTAGCAACTAAGCCTTCAATCCAGTTATCCAAAAGTCTATCATGATTGACTAACTGATCTAGCTTTCGTTGTTCTACAGGTGTATTCTGAGGAAGAACAGGTGCTCTACTTGAATTTTCATGAACAAGATCAGAGATATATTGATGAAGTTGACTATTTTCAACCTTCAACAATGCCTTATCCTCTCCATCCTTCATGATGTGTTCTTCAAGATTATTGGTGACAATCTTAAGAAGGCTCACGTCTGTCTCTTGAGTAGTCCTGCCAAGATTTGCCTTAGTGAAAGTAAAGTCACCAACTTCGACTTCATCTAGGCTCTTAACGTTTAGAGGAATAGCAACCTCAATAACAATCTCTGATTCTGGAGTCTTTTCAATATGCACCTATTTCTTAATCTTCTTGTTCGACCTTCTCTAATAAGGTTCACCAAACTCAGATAAATCAAGATTATATGAAGGTTCACAACTCTGTCTCCCCAAAGACCTTTCGAGCCAACAAGACTGAACAATATTTTCAATTCAAGGAGAGACTGTCCCTAATGTATCAACCTGTGGTGGTTCAGTTGTCTCTGATCCTACTTGAATTGGTGTCTCAGGCTCAGAATCTATGTCAATAGGTTGTATATGAGGTGAACTAGGAGGTTCAACGTGAGGTTTAGCCTGAATGACTGTCTCTACTGGAATCTTAGGTACATTTTCAACTCGCTTCTACTTCCTCTTACCAGTAGCTCTCTTTCCCATGTTTCCACTGAGTTTAACTCCTTCAGGAGGTATCACAATAGCCTTGACCCGAGGTCTTGACCTAGAAGTAGAAGGAAATGAAGAAAAATCCTTTGGTGGCTCTGTCACAGGAACAAACTTTTGCTTTTGTTTACTCTCCAAGAACAGCTTGCTAGTCTTGATAACCGATCTAGAAACCTCCTCAATAGAAGTATTCTCCTTAGCATACCAATCTGGTGAGGGAAGTGGCTGCTGAGCAATTGGATCTCTGACATATGAATTGAGAAGAAATTCTCCATCATCATCTGATAGACCATCAACATCTTCTGATAGGTAATCAGAGAGCTGACCGATAGTGAGTCGACAATGGTGATGATGATGAACCTCGAACTCATCTTCACAATTAGCCCAGAAATCTTCAAGTGCTGGCTTATGTGCAATCCCTCACTCTAACCTGTCTACATAATGACCCAGAGGATCATAGGAACGCCTCTTAGTATGAGTCTTAAGTTTGAACCTTTCTATTTCGGTTGACATAAGCTTGGCATCTGTTGCCGCATTGCATGTGAAAATTCCTAATGTAAATGGAAAATTAGCCGCAGTCTTATGACGACTGCGAAGAAAGAAATGAACATGTTGCATCTATCTAAGAAACTCCATGAAGATGATCTTGTCTGAAGGATACCTCGGTAACATCAAAGGCTCTCCAACATATCCATAAACCCGAATGTATGTGAATGTAGGGAATTAGATAAACCAATCTGCCCAAGTCTCCATCGCTGATTTTGCCTCAGCAGAAATATGAATGTGCATTTCGTCCTCAAGATCTCTAACTGTCCTCATAAAAAAGTGATCATTCACTGCTCGGAAGTCTTGCTCAAATTTAGAGAACTCCAACTGAGGATAATACTCGTGAACACGTTGAACACCAAGAGTTCCATTAGTTTTTAGATGCTTGTAGCTTCCTTGGAATGCAACTAAGTATACCAAGTATGATATCATATGAAACTCATTATACTTGAGAAAATTAATAATCTATTGATGTAAGCAATCACTAATCAACATAGCCCAGTCAAAATGTTCAGTGCCATCAAGAATTCTAGAAATAAGGTAAAACATCCATGAACGGAAAGTGCTAGCATCCTATTGACCTGTAACTCGATTGAGCAAAGTTATCAAAACAACAACCTCGTCCTTGAATTCACCACGACCAACCTTTTTAGGCATGTTAGTCTTCTGAACTTTCAACCATTTCTGAGCCACTTTTCTCTATGAACATTGTTGATCTCCATCCCATATCTTCTCACAAGCCTCAATAACCACAGTAAAGTTATCTGAACGAGGAGGAATAGCAAAACATTTCTCTATGTCCTTCAGTTTGAGACTACAAACAACCCTCCCATTAGCTGATTTGATTTGTCATGAAGATGAGTCATAATGCTTGATGCAAGCAAGAATGAACTTAAGATAAAAAATGGTAACAGGAATAGATGTCACTGCCAGCAATCCGGAACACTCAAGATTTCTCAATGAATTGCTGCTAACACCCTCCAGACTACTCAGATTAACCACTAGATAAACATGCTTTAGGTCTGTATCTGAAGTTTTGAAAAAATTATGCATGAGAGCCGATTTGGCCTTATAATCAATGAGATTGAACTACATTTTGAAAATGAATACTTTCTACTATGAAGTCAAATTTACTTGAACAACTTTCTGAAAAATTGAAAATTTCTAGACAAGGCTAAAAATAGCCTATGACGAAAGAAATTTTTGATTTTTTTTTGAAACGTGGGTTTTGTGTAGAATCAAATTCTAAGACAACCTAGATAGCTTGATTCTCGAAAAGATGTGTTTTAGACCCACATGCAAAGAAATTCTTGGAAAAAAGTATAAAGCTTCAGAATGAAGACTATGGGGCAATTTTCTCAAAAAAATCTAAGACATGGGTTTTGCTGCAAATACTGAAGTATGCGAACCCAAATGATCAAATTCTGAATATACGTTGAATTTCTTTGACATGCAAAGAAAGTACCTAAGATGAGAAATAGAAGAAATAAGATAGAAGATAGAAAGTTTTGTTTGCTCTGCTTCTGTAGAATTCACCTATCTCTGTTTTGGAATTTGATGAAACCTACATGCAAAGTGAAAACAAAGTCTTGAATTTTCTTCCTCTGAACAATTTAAATCTGTTGCTATGAAGAACGTTGAATTCTGACACCTGTAGCACCTTCAACTCATTGCTCGCTCAAGAAGAATGTATATTTGAAGTTTGAGATGAAGAAATAATGGACACCAATGCTTGAATAAATAGATTTTCATCTTTGAAATTCGTACAAACGCATTAAACCCTAAAAAATGGTGCTTGGCTTATGATTGGACCCCAATTTTAGTTAACTGAAACTAAAATGAGCTAAATAAAGCATCATGCTTTAGGGTGCCTCACCAAGACTTCAGTTGCAAATTTATTTAAAGCACCATGCGATTTTGACTTCAGTTGACAATCCTTGTTGAATTCACCATACTTCAAAATTCACTAAATTAATAATTAAGAATTAAAGCGTCCCTTTCAAAACTAAATTTGATAGTAAGAATTCGCCACACTTCGTGCTCATGCTTTAAATCTTTAAAAATTCTAAATATGGTGTCCCTTTTCAGTTAACAATCAAAGGTAAATTCGCTAACTTCACTATTATTGCTTTAATTTAAATATGGCGTCCCTTTTAAGACTGAAGTTAAAAACTCCAGTTGACAATGAATGAAGCTCCAACTTCACAAAGTCTTCACAATTTCAACCAATTGCACCATGCATGCAAACTCAAGTTGATTTTCAAGCATAAACTTCAGTTAACTCAACATGCAAACAAGTTAACTGGACATGCAAACTAGTTAACTCAACATGCAAACTGAAAGATCACTCAACATGCCAATATATGAACTGGAGATGACAACCTAGAAATCGTTCAGTCTAACTGAAGTTAGAACTCAAGTTAGGGCGCCCCAGTCAACTTCCTTCAAAAATTCAACTTTTCCCTCTTTAGGAAAATTCCAGATGTAGCCAATTTTCATGAAAATTTAGACTTAAACCTCTTTCGAGACCTTTTTTCATCCTCTGACATTGGCTGACCGACTCCACCGATTGACTGGCTAACAGGTGCATTGTAGAGCTGGACAAAAACTGATCAAAAGATACCTTGAGACTGAACATCATAAAAATAACATCTGAAGGCTCAAAAATCCAAGTGCCTTTTTCAAGAACTACTCTTTTTCCTAGACTTAGTCAAATTTTCTCATCTTTATCTCATACGGAGGGAAAAAACAAATCCTTCATAGCTTTTGATTGACGAAGTTTCAGGACTGGATCATAGGTTCACTGCGAAGCTAACCTCATTTCGCATGATAGCTGCAAAGGCACGTTACTCCATAAAACATCATCTAAGGGGTGAAAAACTAGGGCACCTTTTTGAAAAGTTGCTCTTTTCTCTCCAGACTTAGCCATTTCTAGAACTGACCAAAATAACATAAAAACTCTGACTGCAAGCTGCTGAAACATCTTCTGATCTGACGGAGACAGGCAACGGAAAGCTAAACATAACACAGACAAATTGAACATCTGAGATCATAAAAAAGAAAGCATTAAAGGCTTGAAAAGCTCAGGCGCCTTTTTGAAAAAGTTCTCTTTTGCTTATTCCTTGATATTTTGACTAAGATTTGACCCTACATTTGACCTCTGGTTCAGGCATTTTTGCAACTCAGATTCACCCACTCACGGATGCATCACGAAGCTTGAACAAATGTGAGACAAACATCCTGGGTGGCATTTAACCAAAATCCTTCATTTGACACCTCAAAAAGATGGGCGCATTTCTCAAAAGCTACTCTTTTCTCCAGTGTTAGCTAATTCTCGTTTTCCTCTCGTTTTGCGCTATATCTTCCGTAACTTGCATGAAATAGGTTCATTTGATAAGCTTAATAGCTCATTGTGAAGCTAGCATGACACTGGAAAAATGTCTGTTGGAGGTGACAAACCCTAAAAACAGGATCTGAGCCCCTAAAAGATAGGGCGCCCTTTTGAAAATGTGCTCCCCTCTCCAAAGATAGAAAATTATGATGATTTTCCTTCAGATTTTCACTTTTCTTAAATTTCATCAGTAACCAACTGACATGACACTGACACCAACTCCATATTCAAAAAATACAAAAATGACCTTTTGACATCACTTTAACAAGATTAAGACTTAATTAAACAAAATGCCTTAGTGAAGCAAAAATTTTGGTTTTGGGTACAATAGGGTAGAGGGTAGAGGGTAGAGGGTAGAGGGTTTAAAGGTTTAGGGTTTAAGGGTTGAGGGTTGAGGGTTGAGGGTTAGGGTTGAGTGTTTAAGGGTTTAAGGGTTTAGGGTTTAGGGTTGATGGATTAGGGTAGAGAGGGAGGGATGGATGGATAGAGAGGAGAGAAGATGAGGGAGGGACATAGATATATGATGGTTGAGGGTCCAATGTAAAGGGTAGAGGGTTGAGAATAAAGGGTATAGGGTTGACAACCTGTAGGGTTGAGGGATTAGGGTTGAGGGTACATATGGTTGAAGGATTGGAGTTAAGATTCCAATGTATATGGTAGAGGGGATCAGGGTTGAGGGGGTTTAGGGTTGAGGATTGAGGAATTAAGGGTTGAGGGTTGAGGTGAGGGTTGGGTGTTTGTGTATGGGAAAAGGTTGAGTGGGTAGGGTTTAAGGGTTGAGGATTGAAGGTTTGGGTTGAGGGTAGAGGATTGAGGGGTATGGGGTTGGGGGATTAGGGTTGAGGGTCCAATGTATAGAGGTAGGGTATAGGGGTTGAGAGATTAGGGTTTAATGGTTTGGGAGTAAGCGTCAAGAGGGTTGAGGGATTGGGGTAGAGGGTTTACTAAGTGTGTTTAAGGGTTGATGGATTAGGGTTTGTTAGAGGGTAGAGGTTGAGGGTAGAGGGTAGAGGGTTTAAGGGTTTAGGGTTTAAGGGTTGAGGTTTTAGGGTTTAGGGTTGAGTGTTTAAGGGTTTATAGGGTAGAGGGTAGTGGGTAGAGGGTTTAAGGGTTGAGGGTTTAAGGTTGAGGGTAGAGGATTGAGGGTATAGTGTTTGGGGATTAGGCTCGAGGGTCCAATGTATAGGGTAGAGAGTATAGGGGTTGAGGGATTAGGGTTTAAGGGTTGAGGGATTAAGGGTCAAGAGGGTTGAGGGATTAGGGTAGAGAGTTTACTAAGTGGGCTTAAGGGTTTAAGGGTTGAGGGATTAGGGTTGAAGGTAGAGGGTAGAGGATTTAGGGTAGAGGGTAGAGGGTTTAAGGGTTTAGGGTTTGAGGTTTGAGCTTTTATGGTTTAGGGTTGAGTGTTTAAGGGTTTATAGGGTAGAGGGTAGTTGGTAGAGGGTTTAAGGGTTGAGGGTTTAAGGCTGAGGGTAGAGGATTGAGGGTATAGGGTTGGGGGATTAGGTTTGAGGGTCTAATGTAAAGGGTAGAGGGTATACTGGTTGAGCGATTAAGATTGAAGGGTTGACAAATTAAGGGTCAAGAGGGTTGAGGGATTAGGGTAGATATTTTACTAAGTGGGTTTAAGGATTTAAGGGTTGAGGGTAGAGAGTTTAATGGTTCAGGGTTTAAGGGTTGAGGTTTTAGGGTTTAGGGTTAAATGTTTAAGGGTTTATAGGGTAGAGGGTTTAAGGGTTGATAGTTTAAGGCAGAGGGTAGAGGATTGTATAGGGTTGGGGGATTAAGGTCTATGGTCCAATGTATAGGATAGAGGGTATAGGGATTAGGTTTGAAGGGTTGAGAGATTAAGGGTCAAGAGGATTGAGGGATTAGGGTAGATAGTTTACTAAGTGGTTTTTAGGGTTTAAGGGCTAAGGAATTAGGGTTGAGGGTAGAGGGTAGAAGATTGAGGGTAGAGGGTAGAGGGTTTAAGGGTTTATTGTTTAAGGGTTGAGGGTTTACGGTTTAGGGTTTAGTGTTTAAGGGTTTGTAGGGTAGAGGTTAGTGGGTAGAGGGTTTAAGGGTTGAGCGTTTAACACTAAGGTTAGAGGATTGATGATTGATCGATTAGGGTAGAGAGTTTACTAAGTGGGTTCAAGGTTTAAGGGATTAGGGTTGAGGGTAGAGGGTAGAGGATTGAGAGTAGAGGGTTTAAGGGTTTAGTGTTTAAGGTTTGAGAGTTTAGGGTTGAGAGATGAGAGTGAGAGAGAGAGAGAGGGAGGGATTGGGAGAGAGTGAATGAAAGAGTGAGTGAGTGAGAGAGAGGGGGTGACTGAGAGAGAGAGAGAGGGAGTGACTGAGAGAGTGTGAGTGAGAGAGAGGGAGTGACTGAGAGAGAGAGAGTGGGGTCGAGGGGAGGAGATAGGAGTGGGGAGAGATGGAGTTGAAGCAGAGAGGGGAGAGGGTATAGGGGTTGAGAGATGAGGGAGATATGAGAGAGAGAGAGGGAGGGAGTGGGAGAGATATAGAGGGAAGAGGATAGAGGGTATAAGGGTTAAGGGTAGAGGGTAGATGGGGAGAGAGATGGGAGTGAGTGAGTGAGAGAGAGGAAGTTGAGAGAGGGAAAGGGGGTAGGAGGGAGAGACTTAAGAGAATGAGAGGGAGAGAGTGGGAGAGAGATACTAGAGGTATAAAGGGTTAAGAATTGTTAGAGAGTAGAGGGGGAGAGAGATAGAGGATTGATTAGGTGAGAGAGAGAGGGGGAGTTAGAGAGAGGGGAAATAGAGGGTTGGGAGCCACAAAGAGAGAGAGAGAGAGAGAGAGAGAGAGAGAGAGAGAGAGAGAGAGAGAGAGAGAGAGGGTGAGAGGATAGAGGGTATAAAGGGTTAAAAGTGGAGATTGGGGGAGAGAGAATGAAGAATTGAGTGAGATAGGGAGTTAGAGAGGAGGGAGAGGGGTATAGGGGTTGAGATGATGAGGGAGATGCACCGAGAGAGAGAGAGAGGGAGGGAGTGGGAGAGAGATAGAATTATAAGGGTTAAGGGTTAAGGGTAGAGGGGAGAGAGATAGAATTAGGGTATAAGGGTAGAGGGAAGAGAGATAGAATCAGGGTATATAGGGTATAGACAAAGAGAGAGAAAAGAAATATATTCGAAAACCAACTTTCTCATAACACAAGTGTATTTTGAAGAAGTAGAGATATGGTCATTTTAGGAAGAAATAACATGCTTGTGTTATAACACGAGGGTGTTTTGTGTTGCACTAAAAATGGTAAAAAAACTCAATATACCTATGCTCTCAAGGCCCACATTCTACATATTATCCTGGTTGTACATGTGCTCTAACAAAAAGTAGTTTTTTGATGATGTTGTGAATTGTGCATGCATGTTTTTCATATTCCACCACCTTTTTCATGATATCTCTACCACCTTTGCATGAAATAGCAGAGTTTTCACGTTGAAAGACATATAATATCAATTCAAGTTTGAATTTTATTGAAAACTGATATACAATTGAAGTTTGGAGGGGATCAAGCTTTTGAAAAATTCAAATTGTTGAGTCTGAAGAAAGAAGTTAAGGCTACATAATTGGGTTGAACTCCTCCATTTGAAACTCTAGTTTTTTAGGTATGTGAAGTCTTTACATATTTTCTTTCATTCTATTATGGCTTGCTTTCATTTTTGTTATTTTCCATATTCCATGTTGATCATTGTTTTTTTGTCATTATAACCTTAGGTTGTCAATGCACATTTTAAATTACACAATTTTATACACTTTCCAATTACATTTTTAAACTACATCACTTTGAGGAATTTTGTTATTTAACAATTGAATTACCTTGTGTATGCTTCCACATTTTGTATACACATATTTATGACATGTTTTAAGGAAGTGAAATAAAACATCATTTCTCAATCCTTTTTTATGGAAGTGCATACCACTTTCCAAAGCTTTCATTGAGGTAATTTTTTCAAACAATTATACCAAGAATCTCATTGCCTTGTCTATGCTACCAAATTTTCCATATATCTCTCTAAATATTGGAATATACTCCTCCCACATTGATAGCTATTAGAAACTATTTTGGTTTTCATCTCTATTTCTAAATTTATGTCATCACTAAACCTACAACATCACTTTTATTTGTTATATATTTTAAATATTTCCTTGATTAGTATACCTACAAGGGATCCTAACCCTTCTCTCCATTGTTAGAAGACTCTTTATTGAAGGCTAAGTTAGCAACACGGCGAAAGGTACAGCCTATCTTGCAATCATGGATCAAAATGGAAGCATGGAAAAAGCATTTGAATAATGATGCAACTAGGGGAGGTCCTACAACACAACTAAACACAAAATATCAACCAACAACAACAATTCACAAGTCACAATTCTCAAAACTCTTCACTTTTCACCAAATCAACACTCTTCCTTTTACCATTTCTAACTCATTCAATTAGGTATTTCTTCTCAATAAGATTCTTTCATACCAAGACTTGAACCATTTCAAGGACCCTTCAAGGTACACAATCACATGCCAACAAATCACTATTGGTTACTTTGTAACAACTTTCTCAAATCAAGCTTTCTACGCCAACTAGGCATCAAATTAGGACACTTTAGCAAAGAAACACATCTTGAAACTTGAAAAAAACCTCCAAAAACATGTGGGAAGAAATTTATATGTATTCAAACCAAAGAATTCACACTTAGTTCTCAGAAATTTATCCACCAAGATGTCAATACCAAAAACAATCTTTTTAAGCCAAATAAACTAGGGCTTATTGGAAAACACACTTCCCAACCTTATCAAAAAATGCCACCACCTCAAA